>VDFB02000015.1:453733767-453877959 GCA_007258455.2 Sequoia sempervirens | reverse complement strand
AAAACTATGCATCATAGACATTAATTCATAGCTTGTCACCCTTTGCAACATGGCTTCCATATTGGGTAATGGATAATTGTCTTTTAAAGAATATTCATTCAAATTTCTGAAATCTACACACAATCTGATGTCTCCATTTTTCTTCCTATAGGTAGCAAGTTTGACAGCCAAGATGAATGTCTGATTGGCTTGATGATTCCTTCATTGCTTAATTTCATTAATTCTTCTTGCATTTTGGGGGCTAAAGTGGGATTAATAGGCCTCTACTTTTTTCTGAATGGCTTGGCATCATCATGCAAAGGAATATCATGTTGGAAAATATCTTCCCTCTATGCCTTAAGATCATCATAGGACCATGCAAAAACATACCTAAACTTCCTTAATAAATCAATTAGCATCCTTCTCACCTTTGGTGACATTTTCTTTCCAATATACACCTTCCTTGGGGATGCTTCTATTCCAAGATTTATCTCCTCCAAGTCATTAAGATGGGAAGCAGTGTGATTAGCCTTTGTCTTATATTGATTATCAAACACTCTTTCTAGTACAACTAGACCCTTGGGAATTGTCTTTGTCTTCAACTGAATGACCTCATTGCCAAATATAGTATCCTTACCATCAATATTTTCAACAAAAGTTACAAAGCCAATTTCCTGATTTTCATACTCTCACACACAATTCAAAAATCTTAATGTGGACATCAAATCTGCAAATGGTTAACAATTTTAACATAACATCTTCATGTTAGTCCTTTGCAAAACATTAGATTTGAAATCCCTATGAAATACTTGACTATAATGAAACATGCAAATTAGATAAACAAAGATGATCAAATGTAAGCATATAAAAGCATAGTCAAAACTCTATTCCATAGTTGGATTGGTGTCACATGTGCTAGTGACCCTTTCCCAATCCTTGATCAAAGCTCAAGATGATAAAATGAAAATGGAGATGATGGAGTGAAATGGACAAGATCAAATCTCAAATGAAGAGAGTAACCTTGCATAAAATTGTGAAGGATTTGCTTGAGGATGAAGCATGTATTTAAAGATTTTCAAATGCTAAGTGTTGAAGAGGGACCAATGTGGGACTAAAGATTCTACCAATGATAGGAGGACACTTGTCATCATGTGATTGGTAGATGTATGTGCAAGATTTGGGAAGAGTGCCCATGAGAGGGAAAATTTGAATTCAAATTTGCAATGAATGCTAAGTTTGACCTTTGAAAGGGGACATGTAAGAGACATGTAAGGCACCATAAATGCTTTGTTGGGTGTACATGTCCACTTGGGGGGAAATTCAAACTTGGAGAATATTCTCCCTTTATGCCAAGTTGAAAATAAAGATTTTGATAAATCAATTAATTGCAGTTTCATGTGCAAGTGGCCAAATCTAGAGAATGCAAGTGGGTGAGTATTTAATCAGGGTTAGATTAAATAGATGATGATTATGCTGATTTAATGCTGATTAGATGAGTTGACTTTTAAGACTTTGATATTTGATTTATTTGAATTAGAAAATGATTGATTTTTGATTTATTTAAAGGTTGATGATAATGTTTATTTGATTTTAAATAAATGATCCTAGGAGATGAAATTACCTAATGAATGGATGAAAGTGCACCTGATTAATTGATGAATGGTCCTAATGCAATGTCTAATTTGACTGAATCTGATCGAATGCATAATGTTAATTTTGCATGTCTACATTTTGCCCCTCTTTGAAGCAATGTACTTGTTGCGTTGGTTCAAAGAATAAACTTGCCGCGATCAAAATTAAAAAATTTCATGATTTTTTGGATGCCCCAGTGGAAAGAAGTACACTGGTACATTGCCCCCTCGAGAGATCGAGCGAAAAGATTCGATTTGAGGGTCGATCTCATGATAAAGAGGTTCAAAATGGGTGGTTATGGACGACGATGCAAATGAGATGATTTTAAGATGCTTAGAATAACAAATCTATATTATCCTAAACAACTTAAATGATGATATGATGTAATATGTTATGATTATGCGATGGATGTTTTATGAGATGCTTAGACTAATAGATCTATATTATGATGATGAAGCATGTGAGATGATATGCAAAATTCTGATGATTTATCGATGCAATATGAACGCATAATGGATGCATGATGGACTATTCATGATGCAATGTTAGCATGGAAATGAGATGATGACAAGAGGATCCAACAAGTCCATGATTGGTTGAGACTTTATTAGAGATGATGATGAGAAATGATGGTGAGAAATGATGATGATAGATGGATGATTTTCTTATCAAAGATTGGGATTTTCAAAGGGTCACTTACTTTATTTTTGATAACACGCCTAAGCACGATGCATCAAGGTATAAAGGACCAGGATGACATTGTACTTAGTGTGATGGACTTTGACTCGACAAATAGATAGGAGTATTCTTGTTCACACTTGACATACGGAAACCTTGCTAGGGCGTACCTAACAAAGCAAGTATTCACCAAGTTATATTACAAGAGCGTCCAACAAGCACAACAAACAAAAGAATGATGATCATTGCCCCATTCCTATCTCTCTAAATCCTTCATTCGGATATCATCGAGAGGTCCTTGGACTGAGCGCAATAAGATAAGTCAAAATAAAAAGACCAAGTACACAAACAAGCTAATGTTCTTCAATACCACCAGCCAAAGGGATGTGTTTTGATAGGATAAGAATCCAGGTGATATCCAAAATGATGCCCACTGTTAGAACGATATATCCTAGGACATGCATTGTATAGGATGATGATGGTTTTGATAAGTTGATTGATAGGCTGTTGATATAAGGTCGACTGACATGTTTGCGACTGATCAAGAGTCTGATTTTGTTTGAAAGGTTTGCTATTTTGATTTATATTTTACGATTGAAGTTTGCTATTGTTGACTGCTATGATTGTTTCAGTTTGTGTTGCCAAAGGATGAAGGTGATGATCAGTTTATTATGGATGATTGATTATCATGGGTGAAGACGAAATGAGACAGATGGATTTTTCAAATATTTGGATGTTTTGACTTTTTGAAATGTTTTGAGGCTATTTTTGGATTTTGATGTTTTTCGGATGTTTTTGGATTTTGATGTTTTTTGAATGTTTTTGGATTTTGATGTTTCGGGGGCTGATCAAAGATGAGCCTTGCCTACGTTTAAGCTCAGAGACGATGTAGTTCGGATTTCAATGTTTTTGATGTTTTCTACTTTGTGAGTGTTTTTTTTGGATTTTTTGATATGTTTTGGATGTTTTTGGATTTTTCGCATGATTTTGATGATTTCGATATGGATGTGTGATGATAATATCATTACTCTGTTTATGGATTTTGTTGAAGACCAAGCTAAGGTGGATTGATCAGATTGATCGGATTGATTGATGATAACATTGTTGAGGATACACAACAATGCAATGATAGTGTTATGCAACACAAGGATTTGATGGGATTGATGATGATAACATTGTTGAGGATACACAACAATGCAAGGACTGGGTTGATTAGGATTGATAATGATAACATTGTTGAGGATTCACGACAATGCAAGGATAGTGTTAAGCAACACAAGGATATCCCGAGATGATGATTTTTTGATTGGATTTGATTGATCATGTTTGATGAAGCTTGGTTTTGAACAAAAGATGTTTTAGATGATGTGATGTTGATGTTTGAAGTGCAACCTAGATGCGACTGATAGTGATTATTTGTTTTGATGTTCAACAAAACATGAAGACTCATAAGGAATGTCTTCTCGTCAAAATATGCCATGGGCTAGTGCTTTGGATTTTTTTCTCACAAGTGGTTTGACAAATTTTATTTCATGTTTTCCAATGTTCAGATTGCCACATAAGTCGGAGGACATAGACCAAGATTTATTCTCGAAGCAAGATGTACATATCTGCCCCCAATGTCTAGCAATGTACGGAATGCGATGGGTGGATGCTTGGATAAGTGTATGGATGGATGGATATGCAAAGGATGCCAAGGATTATCTTGCAATAAGATAAGGTGTTTGCATCAAGAAAGCTCCTTTGGATAATGCTTCAAAGCTCAAATAATGCTGCATAAGATAGGATCAATGAAAATGACCCATGTCAAGATGTTTTACCATAAGCAAGCATAAAGCATGCCCAAAAATTGTATCAAGATCAAAATAACTAAGATGATGGATGTAGATATATGTGAATGGATTGGATAAATGGTTCATGGATGGATGGATTTATTATGGATGAGATGCATTGAATGCTCGATTTATTATGGATGGGATGAGATGCTTTCAACTGAAGTGGCACACGTAGATGCTCAATTCTACACATGATGCCTATTTGCCAGGTTTTCATCACGGTCTTGCCCAAAGCGCCGCCCATGTGGTTTTCACTAGAGGATGATTTTTATCTTTACTATTTTCAATCTTCTTTTGGATTTTCTACTTCTTTGATTTTTGTTGTTACCAAGGCTTGTTTGCTGGTTTTCGCCAAAGTAACCATTTTTTCAGGACTTTTTCTAATTTTTTGGATTTTTGCTTTTTAATTTTTTTGGTTTTATTTTTTATTTTTTATTTTTCTAAAGATTTATGTTGAACCACCTAGTGGTGTTGGGCGTGGAATTCCCCTGTCATGATGTGCCCTCGATATCACGCATGGAAGGAGCTGCTTTCCTAAGATATGTGCCTTGAATGCAACTTTTGGGATTCTTGATTTAGCCGTTGATACGGAGTTGACTTTGTCTTTGTTATGCTTATTAAGATTACTATCTGGTCTTATGATGAAGGTAGATTTATAATACATGGTCAATATGAGAATTGGATATCATGTGTGGAGGTGTGGATGGAGTGTGTTTAGGGATAAGAGATGGATTGGTTGTGGGTTTGGAACCTTTGACTCTCAAACTTGGGAAGATGAAATGATGGGTGGATATGAAAGTGGGTGTGGAATTAGGACCAACTGCTTGATATACCTTGTACGTTGCTTGAAAAGCCTGCTTTTGCTTTTGTGGATGTCTTTGATGGATACCTTTCCCTTTTTTAGTTTGCCCCATAGTTTCTTTGACTGATGGAGTTTGATAGGGATGATCTTTCTTTGTATTCTTTGGTATCCATATGTATTTGATTTGTCTATTATGCTTCTCAGCTTCTTTTGATTTGATAAATTTCTTCGTACTTTGATTCAGATATTTCCTTTGACGTTGGTCCCAATTCGTGGATGGGGTGATGGGTGGATGAAGATTCGTGACGTGGTTGGTTGTAGTATTGACACTAACTTCATCATAAGGACTCTTCATGCTCCCTATGTTGACATTTGCTTGAGATGAAGTTGCCTCCAGTATTGTGGAAGTAGTACCTTCATGCCTTGATTCTGCCTATTCCAAGAGCTCTTGTTCAATAAGTGTTCTCTGATAGATGACCACCGTAGTTGACGTTCTTTCAATTTGCTGCTCTACTAACTTTGGATGTTCTATCTGACTTGATTTGTTGAGCGGATAATGATGGATATCTTTATGCATGATGTCCTCAATCTGAGTTTGGGACATATTTGATCCTGATGTTGACAACTCCATTTGATTGTAGGAGTTAAGAATCTGCTCTTTGTGTGTAACAAAATCTTGTTCTAGATGAAGATCATCTACGTGCCCATCTGTAGAAAGCATTTCATGGGTAGATGGAGGAGTATGGATATGATCATCTTCCATAGATAGGAGAGTGTCCATTAGATGATTGTAGTATCTTGAAGATACAAATTATTGATCTTGATTAATTTTGAAGTTGCTTTCGACATGCTTTGGATCAAGTTCTTGACATGGGGCAGCTTCAAAGGATGGATTTCTTACAAAGAACTTTTGGATGTCGTCATTAGGAATGGTCAAGTTCAAAGTTCCTTCAGCATCTGTAACCATGAGGTCAAAGGGGATCAACATGTTTTGAAAATGACCATTGCTAGACCTTAGTGAAATATTTTGATCTTGCTTTGGAATAACTTCTTGAGATATGTCCTCTAAGTCATAAGGCAATGTAGAGACATTTTCATCATGATCATTGGTTGATGGTTCATGCATTATGTCAATTGGATCAAATAGTCCTAACACTCCTTGAAAGAGATCAATAAAAAGTGGCTCTTGATGTATAGTGAGTTGATCATTGGATTGTGTAGATACATCCTCAATGTGCTCCTCGATGGAGAGGTTTTGATCATTGTTTTCGACAATTGCGGTGGAGAGATTGTGAATGTCTTCAACCATAGCATCAAGTGATGTTGATATTTCTTGAATTGGCTCATTGTCAAGTTTTGTTGGTGGATTTTGATCATGATTCAAAAGTGACTCTTGACATATGTCAATTTGATCATTGGATGAAGTAAACGTGTGCTCAGTGATAGATTGATCTTGATCCTTGTTTTCAATAGTTGTCATCTTTTGTGTTTGTGCTCATGTTGGTTGGGTAGCTTGAGAGGCTTGGGAAACTTGAGAGGATTTTTTCACACTTTGACCTTGTGTTGCTTGTTGCATGGCTAGATATTGTTGGTATCCCTTTTGAAAAGCAGCTTGTAATGTCGCGTTGTATTGGTTTGATGTGGTGGAAATTTTTGGTGGTGGGGGTGGTGGTGGATTTGAAATCATGTTGGATGTAGTGACAAGTGTTTGAGATATTCTTGGATTGATTATGGGGGTTTGAGATGTGATGGGCGTGATAGTGGTGGTTGGAATGATTGAAGGGATAGTGATGGTCAGAATAACTGAGGTGATAGGTCCTTGGGAGACCATATTTTGATTGGTTGGGATCATCATTGTTGCTTGATTGGATACCATTTGTTGGTGCGATGTCGATGGTATATTCAAAGGATTTGACATGATGGTTTGATTGATGTTAGTTGGATTGAATTGGATGGCATGATTGGTGTTAGGTAAAGGGGGAATCCCTAAACCAAGGAATGATGTAGGTAATGGTGGTGGAGATTTCCCTTGGCGCAATGCCTCAACTATTTTGGAAAGTTCCACAATTTGATCTCGCCAAATTTGTTCTCGATTTTGATCTTGACTCACTTGAGATAGTTGATTTGGCTTGTGTTCAAGTAGTTTTGGCATGCATGATTGCGGTTTTTGAATGGGATTATGGGAAAATTGACTTTGGATAATGTTCTGATTTGGGATGATGTTCAGATTTGGCATGATAGGATGAACATTGTTGGTATTGGGAATCATTTTTCCAAAGTTTTTTTGAGTTAGGATTCATGTTTCGAAAACTTGCACTTGGTACATCCACATTTGGTTTGTAGGGATTTGGTGGAATGACGTTGTTCATTTCAAGGCTCATGCATTGATTGTTTGGAGGATAGACTTGTAAGTTTGGACTTTGATTTAAATCTATCATGGGGAGATGTGTTCCAAAATTCAGATTGGGCATACTCACATTCATTGTGCTATTGATATTCGTAGGAGATAGTGATCCTATGTATGGATGTGAGTTTCCATAATCCCATGATTTCATGAGGCTTGGATAGTTTGGTTGGTTTGGACCGCTCATGATGCATGAATCTAGTTTATATTCCATGTTCTTCTTGTTTTTTGATCTTGTAGCAAAAGTGACCTCTAAGGTTCTTAGGATTGATGACGAGATGAAGGATGAAAGGTGAATGATATGAGAGTTGAACGTTTAGGGATTTTGTATCAATGCTAGACTTAGGGATTTTGATTTTGATTGTTTGATGTGGATAATGAACTTGTAAACCCTAAGATGTTGAATGCTATCTTAGGATAAACTTGTTCAAAGAGGTGATAATTTAACTAAGTGTGCATGGAAGGATTCATCCAAACACACCTAACTAAACAAATGATTTTGATTTGGTTTAGGGATGTACCCAAGTCTAGGTAATGATGTTTTCAAAGCTCTAAAGTTGTTTGTGGGATGATGTTGATAAATGTTTAAGGTGGATGAAGTGTTTGATTTTGATCCTAAGAGACTTAGAGAGACTTTGTTTACTAGGCCAAGGTATTGAAGAACACACTTTTCTTTAAGAGCAATCAAAAGACCAATATGCCCAAAAGATATCAAACACATATGTGGGGTCCAATTCATTATTTTTGCTTAGTGTATTCTTTTTACCACAAACACACTCTTGATTAAAGTTTCAAACTAAGATTTCCAATTTCTTAATTTCTTTAAACCCCACAAGATATTTTATGTGGAAATTTAATGAACTCAAGGCAAGGGTTTTCCTATTGTTTACTCAAGAAGACAAATTGAGGTATAATCCAATGCTTAGAAACCTCTACGAACGTGAATCCGTAGGGAAAGTAGTAACATATGGATTGAGTCAATGATATTTGTCTTAAAGAGGGTTTGAAATTTTGATAATCATGTTGAATGTTTGTTTGCAAAATGTTTTCGAATACACACTGTGTTTTCAAATGAAGAACAATTACAAGCCCTATGGATGTGTAAGACAATATTTGTTGGATTCCCACTTGGACAAGTCTAGCTACGCTTATCTCTAACGGATGGTTAGATGCTTGACCCACTGGCTCCCTCCACGGGCTCATGGTCGGGGTAGCCAAGCATCAACACCCATGAAACTCCCATGGCATGCTTTCCATCTCTACTAGAAGACCGTAGTGTGGGGTGGCTTCAGAATGGCCGTTCTTGCAAAAATAGATTAAGGATTTTGGAAAATTCTAGCACATGGGTTCTAGTAAGGACTTTCCGTTACGTGGGAGTTGACCCAGCGTGGCAAGGTCCTTTCGGATCCATCTTGTCGGAGTCAACCGCGTGATATTGGCGTTTCTTCCAATATCCACATTTATATCCCGGCTGGAAATACTCTTGGCTTTAGAGTGTTACCGGTTGAGTCGTCCCTTGGGTGAGTACTTTTTCCCCAAGGCAGGCCCTCTAAGATAAACAAAAGCAAGCAAAGACACAATCTATAACTCGATCAATCTTTGATGGCACAAAGAAAGAGAATGTATGCGAAGATGCCCCTACTCACACTCGCACAAGATGTTCAATTTTTTAAGCCCAAATTGAAGTGTTTTAAAGCAATAAAATGTATTTTGAGTGTTTCTCTTGCACCCTAGATCGCAGGAAACACAAGGGGAGAGGATATGCAATCAAAAGACAAGATCATACAAATCAAGCACTTGTTCGTTTTAAGCACCAAAATGAAGTGTGAGTTTTTCTTGTCCAATTTTTAACCTCAAACAAAATCTAGTCAACTTGTAAGGTTCAATTTTAGCCCATTTTTGAAAAAAAATCAATGATTTAATTGGCCTAAAATAAAACAAAAGCAGCCCTAGGCTCTAATGAGCATTAAAAAAATGCTTTTCTTTCAAGTTTCAGTTTAATTGTCCAACTCCAATCTGCTTAGTTTTTGTTCGATCTCAATGCTCAACCTGCAAATAGTACAAATGTATTAGAAATAAGATAACCCACCAAATCTCTTATTCATCGATATGTTGAAAATTAGCAATAAAGAATAATTATTGAGAAAATAAGAAAATAACCCATGAATTTTTCCCTTCGAATGCCTGCACACATAGCTGAAGATTAGAATAATCAAAACTTTAGGCTTTGACCAAACTACAACAAATGGTGATAATGATCATAAATCTCTAACAATGATTTACAAATCTCTGCGAATAGTATTTAATGATGACTCCTCCAAATCAGATATATCAATTGTTTTCTATTGCATTGATTCTTCATAAAGGCCCCTTTTTCTTTTTTATTACCATTTAGTAGATATACAACCCTTCATAAATGCAGCAAACTCTTTCATACGTCAATCCTACATAAACATGACAGATAACGACAGAGAACTAATGGCACAACTTGCCTATCTATGATGCAACTATGCAAGCCTATAATGGTGTCATCCATAGACAAGATAGAAAGAAAGTCTGACATTACAGTATTAAAACTTACTGACAAATTGCAGGAATGGGAGCTATCCTTAAGCACACGTAACTGTATCAAGGTGAGGTTTCTCAGGGAGTTTCACTAGCCAATATGAACTGTAGCAGAAAAACAGGCCATAATCCCCTCAACAGGAAGGTAAGTACATTAATTCAATTCTAATAAACAAGGAAATTTAATAAAGGTTTTCAAAATTCAAATAGTTTCAACAAACACCAGTGAATTACGGTTGTTATGGATGTGATAGCGTGGCAGTGTTCTAATAAAGGGACATCCATCAACGCATAATAAAAGAAACATTTCTTTTGGAATGCAGCAGCATAGTACAGGCATGCGAGCTATTTTTGACAGATTTCTATTAGCAGGTGTAGAGCCAAATTCCTCCACCTTGGCCAACAGTCCCTGCCTGGACCACGCATTTACTGATGTAGGTGTTATATTTGCGTAGTGTTCGCATTTTGGAAAGGCATAAAATTCCTCATGACCAAACAAAGAAAATAGTGGATTCAACCCAAAATCTCATAACCAGAATGCTACATGAATGTTTTATGTAGGACCACGCATTGCATATCAGATAAGAGCCAATTCTAAGGGTGATTCCACAAAAATAGTCCAAAACGTGACATCTAATAGAATTAAAAGAAAACACAGAATCATTACCTAGCATTTTTTACCAGTGTATTAAAACCGCATCTAACAAAGATAGCTTTTGACAACATGCCAGTGTATTGAAAGCACAACCAACAATAATGGTTATTGATATATTGCAAAGAAAGCAGCCATGACAGTGATGTTTATCAATCTTGAGTGACATCCATAATAGCACAAACAAACTTTGTGTGGTTTTGATTCTCTCCCCTCAAAATTCCTGCAAACAAAGAAATTTTAAATGCAATTAGTAGGTGTAAAGCTATTTTCAACCTTTTCCAATTATTTGTAGCTTGAAATGGGGGGGACAGTAACAAAAGCAAAGAAGGTTGGTTGAATTTGTCAGATGCTATAGTAGGAAAAGTTTTGGTCTATGTGTGAATCAAAAAGGACAAAGTACGTGGACTTCTAGATAGGAGTAAAAGAAATGTCTTTCTCATTAATGTCGTTGCCTCTCCTTAGCATTGCCTTCTCAATGCTTTTGATATGCGTATGTCTAGAACCTGCACAGTGACACTATTCTCAAAATTTCATCCCGAAATGATTCACACCGGTGCGCTTGACAGGTAGTCACTACTTTTCACAACCTTTGCCAGCCTCCTCTGGCTGCGCCAAAATGGAAGCTTTTCCGGAACTAGGCATGGGCATCCACCAAAGTGTAAGGCATGGAGGAATCTGTCAACTGTAGTAATTGCAGCCAAATATAAATGTGAAACTGCGCCAAGCATAAACAAGGAACTTTAGAGAAATCAACAAAGATTCAAAGCACATAAGCTCTTTGCTGGCCAGAAAAGACAAGAATTGATCAATGCAAAACGAATTAAGAATCGAAGCAAAGGATGGACAACTAGTAAGCAAAAAGATTGTCGCCTATGTTTGAACTTCTTAGCTCTTTTACCCAACACAGTGACCATTGTCAATTGCGTATCTAATCAGATTGTCAATTAATTGATAAGGCACATCCTCATCTTTGATGTACATTCAGAGACCCAATGTTGGTCTACCAGTGAACAAGACAAATTTTTATGATGGTGTAATCTACAGGATTTAGAAAATAATTAAAATCTTGACAGCATAGCTCACAAGACATAAAGATATAGAATAGAGCACTAACACCAGTCAATGCAAAGAGTAGTACGCATATGAAAAGTGTAGCAGCATTTGCTTTAATATGTTTAATAGCAAATTCAAAATGTTGAGCAGGCTACTGATAACTTTCAAGTGCCTGACAAGCTAGGACTGAAGATCTGCAAACATAATCTTCCCAGCTAATGATACACTCTAAGCTTTAGGTCATAATGATTCAAAATTTAATTTGTCCATGAAAAGTTTTAATCTGCATAAGGAGTGCCCTTGTTAGACGTTGGAGTTGCAGCTGAGCTAGTTAACAACTATGCAGAAAAGAAAAAATGCTAAAATCTAGATGAGGCACCTGCACTATCTTTCCAAAACAAAAGACTCCCTTTATGGAATGATATGACTATAGGAATCTAGATGGATCAAAGAAGGTGGTATTGGCAAGGCCAAACAAAAAGTGGTTAGCTTCCTTGAGAAAATCCAGCTTATAAAAAGAAATTATAAAGAATGTACAGGCAGGGGTATGCACAAATTCTAACAGGATAACTAGACTCCCAAAATCATGTAAATGGTAGACAAGATGTGCATTATATCCATATGTAAAAAGAGCTAAAGACTAATCTACTGCAAGATTATTTTCTTTTTCCAATAACAAGAATGTTGACTGAGAAAATATTTTCAGAAAACTAATCTAGAGAACATCTTCAAACATGAAACCAAATTCAACCCTCCTTCTAGCGCCATTTTGTGGATGCTAAAATCTGCAAAATGTGATTAGAAATCTAACAATAAAATCTGCAGAATCGTTAGTATTTCAACAACAAATCAAAATATTTAACATCCTTATGAAATAATACATCATGTTCAAAATGCAAATAAATGACAAAAGATCTAAAGCAAAATCATAAGAAAACATGATGCAAACTATCTCATATTGGATTGGTGTCACATGTGCTAGTGACCCTTTCCCAACCCTTGATTGATAAGCTTAGATGATGATGATGCAATGGAAATGATGAGCAAAATTAGTTCTCAAGGAGAATAACTTTGCATATACTTTTTGGATGAAATTGCGTATCTAATTAGATTGTCAATTAATTGATAAGGCACATCCTCATCTTTGATGTACATTCAGAGACCCAATTTTGGTCTACTAGCGAACAAGACAAACGTTTATGATGGTGTAATCTACAGGATTTAGAAAATAATTAAAATCCTAACAGCGCAGCTCACAAGACTTAAAGATATAGAATAGAGCACTAACACCAGTCAATGCAAAGAGCAGTACGCATATGAAAATTGTAGCATCATTTGCTTTAATGTGTTTAATAGCAAATTCAAAATGTTGAGCAGGCTACTAATAACTTTCAAGTGCCTGACAAGCTAGGACTGAAGATCTGCAAACATAATCTTCCCAGCTAATGATACACTCTAAGCTTTAGGTCATAATGATTCAAAATTTAATTTGTTCATGAAAAGTTTTAATCTGCGTAAGGAGTGCCCTTGTTAGATGTTGGAGTTGTAGCTGAGCTAGTTAACAACTATGCAGAAAAGAAAAAATGCTAAAATCTAGATGAGGCACCTGCACTATCTTTCCAAAACAAAAGACCCCCTTTATGGAATGATATGACTATAGGAATCTAGATGGATCAAAGAAGGTGGTATTGGCAAGGCCAAACAAAAAGTGGTCGGCTTCCTTGAGAAAAGCCAGCTTATAAAAAGAAATTATGAAGAATGTACAGGCAGGGGTATGCACAAATTCTAACAGGATAACTAGACTCCCAAAATCATGTAAATGGTAGACAAGATGTGCGTTATATCCATATGTAAAAAGAGCTAAAGACTAATCTACTGCAATATTATTTTCTTTTGCCAATAACAAGAATGTTGACTGAGAAAATATTTTCAGAAAACTAATCTAGAGAACATCTTCAAACATGAAACCAAATTCAGCCCTCCTTCTAGCGCCATTTTCTGGACATCAAATCTGCAAATGGTTAACAATTTTAACATAACATCTTCATGTTAGTCCTTTGCAAAACATTAGATTTGAAATCCCTATGAAATACTTGACTATAATGAAACATGCAAATTAGATAAACAAAGATGATCAAATGTAAGCATATAAAAGCATAGTCAAAACTCTATTCCATAGTTGGATTGGTGTCACATGTGGTAGTGACCCTTTCCCAATCCTTGATCAAAGCTCAAGATGATAAAATGCAAATGGAGATGATGGAGTGAAATGGACAAGATCAAATCTCAAATGAAGAGAGTAACCTTGCATAAAATTGTGAAGGATTTGCTTGAGGATGAAGCATGTATTTAAAGATTTTCAAATGCTAAGTGTTGAAGAGGGACCAATGTGGGACTAAAGATTCTGCCAATGATAGGACACTTGTCATCATGTGATTGGTTGATGTTTGTGCAAGATTTGGGAAGAGTGCCCATGAGAGGGAAAATTTGAATTCAAATTTGCAATGAATGCTAAGTTTGACCTTTGGAAGGGGACATGTAAGAGACATGTAAGGCACCATAAATGCTCTGTTGGGTGTACATGTCCACTTGGGGGGAAATTCAAACTTGGAGAATATTCTCCCTTTATGCCAAGTTGAAAATAAAGATTTTGATAAATCAATTAATTGCAATTTCATGTGCAAGTGACCAAATCTAGAGAATGCAAATGGGTGAGTATTTAATCAGGGTTAGATTAAATAGATGATGATTATGCTGATTTAATGCTGATTAGATGAGTTGACTTTTAAGACTTTGATATTTGATTTATTTGAATTAGAAAATGATTGATTTTTGATTTATTTAAAGGTTAATGATAATGTTTATTTGATTTTAAATAAATGATCCTAGGAGATGAAATTACCTAAAGAATGGATGAAAGTGCACCTGATTAATTGATGAATGGTCCTAATGCAACGTCTAATTTTATTGAATCTGATCGAATGCATAATGTTAATTTTGCATGTCTACACTTAATATATCATCATCATTATCAAATACTTGCCAATTTTTTATGTTATCAGGAACAGATGGCCTGGTTTGCACCTCAACCTTTGAAATTCCAACATAAGAAATATCATTTGGTTTTAATTCAATATTAGCTAATAGGTCTGCCACCTTATTTTGACCTCTCTCCATCCATCCTATGCCAAATGCATCAAAGTTCTCCAATTCATCCCAAGCAACATTCCTATACTATTTCAACCTTTTGTTCTTTGATACATACTTGGACCTAACTTGGGAAACCACAAGCTTATAATCCCCAATTGCCTTGAGCTTCTTAATCCCATATTTTTCAGCCAATCTCAACCCCAATAACAAGGCTTCATACTCTGCCACATTATTCATACATTCAAATAATAGAGTGAAAGAGAACTTGAATGTCCTTCCAATTGGTGATAGTAACAAATCACCTACACCAGAGCCTTCCTTTGAGCTTGCACCATCAAAATACATAACCCACAAGTCATCAGATTCTGACAATTGTTTTATTTCTATGTCAATCAATGCAGCCTGCCTATCACAATTGTTAGGGAATTCCTCAACCCTAAACTCATTTATACCACTGTCAATAAAACATGTCATGTTTTCAATTGGGTCATGCTCAATCATATGAGGTACTTTTGATTCCCTTTCAATTTTGACATCTTTACCATCAATGGAGAAAGTAGCAAATGACAAATCACATTACATGTTACCCCCCATTGATGCACTCCATTTTCTTGACAAAAGCATCCCAAAATGAGGTGGGATGTCTGTGACTAATACTGTCATGACTAAATCCTTCTCAGGGTACTGAGTCAATTTATAAGGTAATGCTCTGATAGTTCCAATAACTAGCACTTCTCTTGAATCCATAGCATAGAATTTATCTTGAGTAGTATCTACTCTCAATCCTAGTGCCTCCATTATTTTGAATGGAATAACGTTATTTGACACCCCTGAATCTATCACACAATTCCTTAAATTTTCCCATTTATATCCACACTTAAGAAAAAGGGAGTTATGTTTTCAAGGCACATGTTAATAGAAATTCCTAAATATACAAGAGGAATTTGTGACACAATTCCCCCCACTTCCTTTTCTTTCTCCTTATCCTTTTCATCTTTTATAGTTCCTTGTTTAGTCTTATTACCGGCAACATCTGTGATCAAGGCTATTGTTTTTTCTTTGTGTTCATTTATTATCATCATTTATAACAAAGGTACAATTACTTTAGCTTGAGAAAGCACATGAAACATATCTACAGATGTATATTTAGGTAGATTAGACATCATAATTTTCTTTTCTCTCGGGCTGATTACTTCCTCCTAGCTTCTTTTTCTTCTTATCTTTTGCAACAAGTTCAAATACCTTTGTAATCACCTTAGTCTTCACTAGAGATGAATTCACATCTCCTTGAGGCTTTGGGGTTTCATTCTTTTTTGTCCAAACCTTATCATTCTTAACCTCTTTGACTTTCACAACATCCTTTTTGTTGTCAACCTTAACAACTTTGTTTCTAGCCTTTTTCTCTTTAATAAACAAGCCAACAGGTTTACCCTGCTCACCACCCATAGTTCTATTTCTCAATTGAAGTGAACTTCTCATTTGGGTAGCCATTTCTTTAGTCACTATTACAATCTCTTCATCTGATGGTCTCCTTGGGGACACTGAATCTTCAACCTATTCCATATTGCAAGCATTATGATCAAAATCACCTTCCTCATTAGAAAATATCTATTGATGATACATCTCACTCCTCTTCCTTTGACTATCCACATCATCTTTTTGTACTTCATTATTATAAGAACATTCTACTTCATCAACGTATGATCCAGTCATACAAACATCTATATCATCTTTCTCATATTTCGATGTTTGATCATGGACATCCTCTTCCCCTTCTTTAGCAACAAGCAATTGAGCAACACCACAATAACTTTGATCATGTGGTTGTTCACACACTTCACACAATGGTCTATCTGGTACTAGATTCACTAAATGTTTCTGCAAGGGGTCTGGTGTATGCTGATCATTTTTAGGCCTCTGGCTAGGAAAGATTGGTTTCCCATCTTTACAATTTGTATTATAAGGATAATTTTGAAATTTGAGTGGCATATCATTCTTATTATAGGGTTTCCTTTCATGCCCTATACCCTTCTCTTGCTTAGCAATAGTTTTCTTTATGTCTTTCAGAGTATTATAAACCTTTTCTCACTTTTCATCATCCTTAGGCTTTGCAGCTGAAAGCTTCTTAGTCTTATTCTTAGGATTTTTTAAAAGTGCAGGTTCTTCTCTCCTACCATACTTCACAGAAGCTCTTGTATTACTATCAATATTTATAGCCATCCTAAATGCATCCCTCATAGTATTAGGGTCCTTATCTCTAAGGAGATATGCCATTTTAGCATCAAAAGCATTGAAATATGTAGTTAAACAAACATTTTCATCAAGCCTTAAAACCTAAAGAAATTTATACATTACTTTATGAAATCTTAAATTAAACTTTGTCACAGGCTCATTCAATGACTTCTTGATGTTATTAAATTCATTTAACATAAAACTAGCATTAGTTTTATCACCATAATGCTCCTTGAAACACTTTCCAAACTCATCCCATGAACCAATACTAGCATTAGGTAGACCTCTATACCAATCCCTCGCATCTTCCACCAAAGATTGTACAAAAAATTTAATTACAACATCTTCATGTTCTACCTCATAATCATTCAGCATATCCATAAAAGCTTTCAAGAGTTCCTTTGTTGTTACAACATTATTGCCAACAAACTTATTCATCTTTTCTCTCAAGTCAGCAGTGATGGGATTCGGATAACCAGGGATACCATCAAAGAATAATGGCCTATACCTTTCTAACTGTATAGGTTGTTGTTGAAACAATCCCTCATTCCTCTGAGGATCAACATCAGACCCCAAATCTTGTACTCTAGAACCATCCTAATTTGGATTTATAGATCTATTTGAATGAGTCTTTGGGCTAGAGTTATCTATGGTGGGGTCTGGATTAGTTTTAGGACCACCCTTTAAGACATCTTGGTGACTTGATGAGGTTGCAGCTTGTACAGCCTCATTGATGTTTAACATCTTTAGGAAACTTAGTTTCCTCTTCATTTATGCATTTGCAACCTCAAGTTTTGCTCTCTCCAACTCTTCTTCTAGAGCCTCATTCTCCTGTTTAGCCTTTTCTAAGGAAGATTATGTTTGAAATGACACATGTGGTTGAAAATATTGTTGAGTGGAATGAGGAATCACTTTCTCATTTATTTTAATTCCCTCAACATTTTTCTTTCCATTACCTAAGACATGCTTACTCGGTTGAGACTTAACATGATTTGAGGGTTTTGGGTCAGCGGGCTTGGGTTGGACATCAATGTGGCCTATTGGGTTTTCTTCAAACACATGCTTTGTTCCCCTATTAGAAATTTTATGTATAACTGGACCCTCAACACCTGGTTTAAACTCCTCTTGGTTTAGGAACTTCATGATTTTCAACTGTCTCATTAGCCTATCCCTTTCAATCACAAAATTTCTCAACTCTGCTTCTCTTTCTTCTTCTCTTTTCCTCCTAAGATCAGCTTCATTTTGGATTTACCGCCTCAAGGGATTAATGTTTCCAAAAACATCATCAGGGTAAGGTAAAGTCACATCAGAACTTGATGTATCACTTAGGTCTATTAAATTGACCTCTTCCAGTACATGTTTAGACAATAAAGAGTGTACATCATTTTGAGCAGGAGGAGGAGGCACATCACTTGTGCATTCAATATGATGGCTTCAACTTCTACTCCTACTTCTTCTCTTTTTAGCATATTTGACACTAACAGGCCCTTTATTTTGACATGTCACATCTTCTTCAACTAGTGTATTAAATAATGCATCAAAAAATCCACAACTATCTGAATTTGAACTTCTAGACACCTCTTCAATATTTTCAGGGATAGGGTGTAAAAGCTTACTTGTACCTTTATGTACAGGGTCATGTGACATGGGAGCAGATTCTGGTCTTTTCTTTATCTAGTCCTTCTTCTAAATTTTGGGAAGTCCACCTTATAGTTTCTGTTCTGGGTGATTCCTCATGAATGACTTGGTGTTCTTCATTCTTTGTACTAGTCCACAAGTTTTTTCCATGTATAATAATCTTTTTGCAATAAAATGCACACTAGTGTAGAGACTTTAAAGTTGCCACCCAATTAGCTTGGGAATACCGAATACCCTAAGGCACATGGTGGAGAATGAAAACCCTTGGAACCTCGTACTGTCAACAAACAAAAGTGCTTTATAGAAGAAGTGGATAGACTTAACACATAATTTTAGGCTCAACCTTCAAATCATAGAAACACTATGACAACTCTATGAAAAATGGACAACTGACACACTAGCAAGAAATATTAAAGCTAAATCCCCAGTTGAGTCGCCATCTTTTTGGTTTCTTTTTACACTATAACCAGGTTTTTCTTCTAATCTATCTATGGAACTTCCAATCTCAATCAAGGGAAACTTGAAGGACCTAGATCAACTGACAACTACTTTAAGAAACCTCCTACACTTTGGGCTCTGCAAGACCCGGGAGGGTGATCCCTTAATGTGTTTATAACCTCTGCACCATTATCTTAAACAACATGAACAATAGTACATAATCTCACTTAATAGCTCAACATGACAAGATAATACTGAAATAAATTAGTTGTTTATTAGTAATATCAACTACCTGGAGCATGAGATAACTACCACACAACCATAATGTAAGCTAATCATTTATTTGTAATTTGTGGCTAGCTCTAGGAAAAGACAAGAAAATACTGAATCATATGGGTAGTTACAACTTAGACCAATGACATATATCTATTGGGCAAGAGTCAAATTCATAAGCATCTAAAGGTATATGACAAATTTCACACATAAAACATGAAATCCTTGATGACATTGCATTACAATCTCATCAATATGCATTCTAACTCAAAACTACAAGTACCAAATCCTTATATAGTGCATATCTGCTTATAACCCCATTCAAACATTTTAATTAATTCTTTGAATTAAAGCCAAAACAAGGATCATACACACAACAGTGAGATGGATAAAAAACCCTTGGTTATTTTATCAAAGTTTCAGATATGCAAGTACAATGGAGAGACATGAGCTTAAATTTTTCATTTTAAATCAAATGTAGCTAGTACTATTATACAAGATTAAACCTCCATGAATTCAAAATCTGTTACAGACTTACTCAAAACCTAACTTGCATTTCTCCTAGATGCATCATACTTTACAAGTTGCCCTGCAACTTCACCTAGACTCAACAAAATTTGTCTAACTTGCTACCCTTACTTCTGGCCTTGAAATATTTCTTATAGAGAATGAAGGAGAAAACAAGCATCAGGCCAGAGAGTACATATGTCATCAACCAATTGGAACACCTAGAAAAAGTTGGTCCAACAATAAAGATCATCAGAAACCCATGCCAAGACTACCATTAAAGCAAAACTACAAACCGCTGCAACTGCAACATTTGACTTATTGATTGAAATCTACTAGTAAGTGTCCTTCCTGCTATTAAAACTCACCCGCGCACTGGAAAAATGGATCCAACCATTGAGCCTTCATTAAGATCAAATAATCGAATGACCACCATCAAAAAAAGTTGACACAATCTCCAGCATGGTAGAGAAGGGCCCATTGCACCATACTATGCAAAGGAAATCCACATAGTAGTCACCCGTGACATCACAATCAAGAAAGATCCTGCAACTTGGGATCATGCGATGGTGGGTGACTGACGATCTTGAGCATCAATGATCTTGAACCTTTAACACAGTCACTATCCCTATCATTAACCATTGAGAATTTTTTTTGTTGAGGTCGTAACATCTCTGTCAATTTGAAGGATGTGCATCTCGCGAGTAGTTTAGAAACACACCTTTTTATTCCTTCAGCTTCATCAAATGAGACACGTGGTAGTCTCCTACAATCAGTAAAAACCCCACAACTTTCGATCACCGAATGGGGGGTGACCATTGATCAAATGACAGTTGATCAATGGTCACTCAATCTTTACCCCTTTTGGCCTCTCTGGATTTGACACATGGAGCCCACCTGCAATATTGCAATCAACCAAAGTTGTGTGGTGGGGCCATCATGAGATGGCAGGGAACGAATAGGATGTGGATGGACTCAATTTTTTTTATCTCCACAGTACATCTTCTTTGACTTGATTTGTTTCCCTAACTTCTCTGTTTGGCACATTTAATGAATTTTCCCGGTCTTTTTGAAAATATTATTTTAATTTTTTTTCTTTGGTAATGAAACATTTAAAATATCACCAGCGAACAAAAACATCCTCGGGCCCCATCCTGTACACCTAGCAACATCTTTCTTCTTCGCGATAAATAAAAGGTGAGCACCTTTTGATTGCAAAATAGTGGGCAAGGGCTATGATTAAACAAAATTTGATCAATGGTCGAGCAAACTCATCCCCCAGAGAGGAAACGTGGTGCTCGCCCGTGATATCGTAATCACTAAAGTTGTCGCAACTCCCTGTCACGCAATGGTAGCCAACTGTTGATATCTGAAGGAAAATGATTGACGGCAGCACAAACTCCATGCTTCTACAAAATATAACACTTATTAAGAAGATAAGGGGACATCACTAGGCTGACGAGATAATGACATAAGTTGTTTTAAAACAATTCAGCATGAGGCCGACCCAAACTTAGGGAATAAGACCCCACGAAGGAAACAAAATTAAAACCAAAGGGACCAAAGTCTTTACGAAATGATGAGGCATAAGTTGTTTCTAAAGACCCTCAAAAAGTAATAGCAGAATAGATCCTCAACTAGAGCGTAAAACAAACATTAGGGTTTTACATGAAAAGAAAGTTAAAACCCTAACCCTAGGATATTCCAAACACCAAGGATGACCAGTGATAGAAGGTAGGGCATAAGTGAATCACAAGGAGCAAAATTTTAAGTTCCAACACTTGTAACCCTATTATAGAGGGTGAATCAGGAGTGAAGTGGATTGTCTAAAAACCCCACTTTCAGCCCCTTAGGACCTAGACAAGGGATTGGGCCTTGCAACCCCTTAGGCCCTTAACTAGGGATTGAATGATAGAAAGATGGGGGTCCCACCTAGGTCTCTACCCCTTAGGCCTGAGATATAGGATTGGGAAATGGGAGGTGGTAGGCCTTAGGCTTCTTGGACTCTATGGTTCCTCTCCTTTGATAGGATGAGTGTCTTCCAAGGTGTTGCCATGAGTGAAGTATGCAAGTACTAAGCCCCTAGGCAAGAAGGATTATGATGGACAACCTCCTGAGATTTACATGAGGGCTTTAGGGCGGATCCACATATGGTACTCATTTTATTTCTTCATTATTGCTTTATGATTACGAATATATTTTGGATATCTAGATATTATTGCTAATAGATATATGTGCATGTGGAAATATTATTAAATTGGTGAATGCATATTTCAATCTAGGGTTATTTCATATGAGAAACACATTCATTTTGGAAAGAAGAAACCCTAAACCTAATCAAGAAGGGAATTCTATGGAAAATAAGCAAATTCAAGAGCAAGTCTAGGTAAGAGACATTACAGTGGTATTAGAGCATCTTTCATGCCATCCTATACATTCTTAAGCTACTTGCTTTCCTACTTGATCTATTTGCCTACTTTCTTGAGCTAGTTGCTTGCATGTTTAACCTACTTGCTTGCCGACTTGAGCTGGTTGCCTACTTTCTTGAGCTATTTGTCTACTTGAGCTAGTTGCTTACTTACTTGAGATAGTTGTTTGCTTGCTTGAGATACTTACCTATGTGGTTTAGCTACTTTCTCATGTGCTTGAGATAGTTTCTTGCATAGCTTGCTTGAGCTACTTGTTTGCTTGGTTGAGCTACTTTACTGTGTGTTTGAGCTACTCACTTGTGTGCTTGATTGCTTCAGCTACTTGATTGTCTTCTTTAATTTCTGATTCATGCGAGGCCCATCATTGTGTTTACCTAATGCTTAAAAGTTATGAAACTATTTGGGGTCGGGAGGAACTAACAAATTAACTTATCTAAACTAAATTATTATCCAAATGCAATAATAAAGAGATGTGACTATTTGTGACTCCCTCAAATTTGTGATACAATGGGAAAATCGAATTAGGAATGGAACCTTGGTCAACCTTGCACAAGACTTCAATGAGGCTCCCAAGAATAGTGGGGCAAGGCATGAAAGGACGCAAACCCTAATATGAAAAAATTGTTTGGAGTTGTGATTGCTTGAGGACAAGCAATCTTGGGTGGGGTGGACTATCATGTTCCTCAAAATTGTGATATGAAACATTAAAATACAAAATCCCATAAATATCAAAATGTAAACATAAATCAATAATAAAAGCACTGAAATACACATAAATAAATAAACTAAAATAATAATATAAATATTTAAAATATTAACAATATTACTATAATTATAATCATTATATAAGACTCTTAAAAATATATATATATTATATAACAAATATAAAAAAATATGTATATTTACCATAAATTTATATTAAATATATGACAATAAATTTATATAATAAATAAATAATAAATGAAAAAATAAAATAAACATACAACAAACCCAATGTTCAACAATTTCTATTCCCTAAAAGCTACGATTAGTTGAGTGGATAAAACTTAGGCTACACTTTACAAATACCCTCATAAAGATAAATATAGACCATTGTTTATATTAAACAAACATTAACATTTAACACAAAAAATCATCACTGTTATGATACACAAACAGTAACTATTCCAAGAGGAGTGACGTTTCACTCAAGCCATGACCTTTCCTCCAGTGAAGGTGCTATTTAATAGAGTCATTTCATGCAGAAAGGAGGGAACATAGATGGGACAGAATAGGAATCATAGTTGGAGAGAATAATACATAAATAATATATATTGATAGAGATTCAATTAATCATAGAGTAGCCAATGGAAGTAAGTATTGTCATATGTTGAATAAAAGTTAGTAATTACTTTGTAAGAATAGTAGATATCAGATATATTAATAATTTAAATTTCAATTGAGACTTTAAATATATTTAGGTATGTTTTGATTTATGAATATATTTAAATATATTTTGATGGTTAAATATAATGAGAAATTGAATGACAAGTATATATTCAAATATATATATTATGATGATTGAAAAATATAATGTACACACAATATATTTTAGCATATTATGATTTATGAATATATTTGTATATATTATGATGGATAAGTATATATTGACTATTCAAATGACATGTTATTAATTGATAATTATATATTTAGATATATATTGTGATTCATAAATACATCATAAATGATTGACAGATACCATAATACCTATATACATATTATATATATATAGATATACAAACACACAAAATAAAAAGGAAAATAAATAAGGCTAGTAAGGTAGATGCAAGTCAACCATTGAGCAAGTCAGTCACCTCCCAATCATGTTTAGGATAAGCGAAAGGTGAAAAACATAGCTAGGGGGCAAGAAAAAATGCATTACTAGGACAAGGCTAGCAACTTATTGCCCCACTAAGTGCAAGGGAAGAATGAGCCAAGATGAGTGATGGGAGATGTCATGTAATAGTGAGAAGAGAATGTTCTACAACTATTACATGATAAGGTGTGTAATTGTGGTTTATGGATTATTGGATAGCAATTATCACCACCAAAATGATACTTGCTTAGTATTTCTTTCAATTGGCGACACTCATCACTTCAATGTCCTAGAACACGATGATATCCACAATGTGAAACATTAGCATCTTTAGGATATATCACCAACCTATTCATATGTGGTAATAATATGAGTCATTTCTTTTAAAGGATTTTCAATTTTCTTTCACATTTAGGTGGTGGACGGAGAGGAAACTTGAGTTTTCGTAGCTTGCAAGGCCTCTTATGTTTCCTAGATTCACCCTTTTCTCAAATAGAAGGAGGAGGAGGATCCAAAGTGATCCTATCATCCTTCTTATTGTTATCATGTAAGGGTTGTTCACGAGGAAGGGGAACATTCATATCAAGAAGGGAATCAAATATTATCGTGCCATCATCATGAAGTCTCCAATATTCTAAAGGAGGCTTGATATCGTAAACCTGTTGTGTTTTCATCTTTTGGATTTTTTCCTAAAAGTTGATGAATGTTATGTTAAGTTGTTGTGTCACATCCTTGCTTTCTCAAGATGGTAAAACCTTTGTCATGTAAGTTTCTTCAAGGTTGATGAAGGTATTTGTAAAATTTTTATCATAGAATGGTTGAGGAGTTGCTTGTTTAGAGGAACTAGGTCCACCTAATCGAGGGAGCTTAGGTCCTTCATTTGTTTCCAAATGTAAGTAACCAAACATATTAGGAGGTGGTACTATGGGATGGTCTTGTTGTTTCATGGATGGATAAAATAATTCACTAGATTCAAGGTTGTCAAGGCATTTGTTTAGGAACTTATTCATGTTGTCATCATCTTCTCCAATGATGTCAACATCACGAGGAGGAAATTCATGAGGAGTTCAAGGAGCATGAGGAAGCTCAAGGTCATCAAGATTAGTTCCAAAGGTATAGTTTGAGATGATAACTAAAGATTTTAATGACATCCAAAACTTATTAAAACAAAAAGCCATGATGCAAAGGAATGAAAGCAAACTAAATTGAATAAAACAAAAAATAAGGAAATTGTAATAGAATACAAGAACAAAAAATAGAAAGGAAAAAAATGTTCATAAAATGACAGAAATTACAATGCAAGATGTACAAAAGGACTAAGTTTCCCAGTGTGGAAAATTAGTCCTAGTAGTGATTTCTTTTAGATTTTTGAGAAATTTTAAATGAAATTTTATGTTTTTCAGATTTTCAGATGTAGCTATAGTATGAAAATGCAAAATTTTATTGTTTTCCAATGAAATGTAATGAAAAAATGCAAGCTATATGAGATTTTCACTAATGCAATTTTTAAAATCCTAGGATGCAAACTAAAAAATGCAAAACCTAATGCAATGTTGATGCAAGTTAAACCTAGGATGTGAATGCACTTAAAATCAAAAAGAAAATGTTGAAAATTTAGGTTCACCAAAATGTAAACAAAGATTTTAGCACCCAAGGGCTTTCTAACACTTCTAGGGTTTTTCACCTAAAAGGAGAAAGATGGGCCAAAATGCAATGTAAACACTCAAAATTAATGTAAGGATGGATGCAATATGCCTAAATACAATGTCCTAATGCAATGAACTAAAAAGGAAAGGTGATTATTAATGCAATACCTAAGAAATGTAAGATGTTGGAAAACACTGTGATGTATGCAAAAACAACTAAAAATGTAAGTAAACAATAACATATTTAAACAAGACTAGAGAGGTGCACCTAGAATCCTATGGATTTAACTAGAAAAGCTGACTAGGACACTTATGCCAAGCTGGTTGACCTAGTCCTATTTCAAGGAGACTCTACCAGAATAGGTTTTTTCCAAATGGGTATCCAGAAATGCAGAAACCACCTTTCAGGCCTGGCAATGGGACTAACTCACCATAGATAGCGACTTAGTCCACTTGGGAGTCTCAAGAAATTTGGGGCAAGAATTTGTAGCTTTTGGTCTACACTTGCCTTCCTAATAGGTGTCAGGTTCATATTCTGCAGAAAATAGGCTGAAAGAGGTCTCCAAGTTTCAATTAGGACTTTGTTAACTTTCATGACTTTGATGGATTGAAAACACCTTTTTAACACCAAACTTTTTGAAAAATCTACATACAAGACCTACAAACACACATGAAAAGAGGGGGAAAAGGGTTAAGGCTTAGAGAATAGGGGTTTGCCTTGGTGAAACCCCAATTTGGTAATTAAAACCTAGATAATGAAATGAAATAAGGAGAGAATGATGAATGAATAACATGCAATATCACAAACTCACCAAACCCTTCATGTTGAAATCTGAAGATATGCAACAAGATGCTTGAATGGATGACTTGATAATGCTTAGAGTGCTTAGAATGATTCATAATGATCAAGAGATTAATTTCTTGATTGTTGAGTGAATTTGGTGTAAAATGAGAGGAAAAACCCTTTATTTATACTTGATTTTCTAATATTTCTGAAAAATAACACATCACGGGCCGACCTTAAGGTCAAGAGAATAAAATCCTTCAAGAAAATTATTTTTTTATTTTATTTTTGTGCCTAGCAGGATTAAGTCACCCTATGTGGCGACTTGGTACCACTAGAGAATTTTTACTAGGTGTCAGGGATTGAAGTGTATTTAATGATGTTTAATGTGAATATTCTAAAAAATACACTTAAGTAGGGTTAGAAAGTGCATTAAGGGCTCATTTAAATATAAGAAAGGGGTGAATTAGTGATGACAAACCTAGAAAAGAGTGAGAGTTTGCTACAATTTTTTATAAAAATTTGAAATAAGACTTGGTAAGTGATAAGAAGGGGTTATTTAAGTAAACTATAATGAAAGGGTCCTAGAAAAGTTTGAAAGTGGGTTACAAAACTTTACAACACTTTTAAAAGGCATCCTAGAATTCTTAATGATTCACAAGGGTCCAAGACCGAATGTGAATGTGTTGGCCACATTACGACATTAAATCTAGTCAAAATCAAGCCAAAGATCCAATAGGAAGGCCTAAACATGAGAAAAAGTAGAAGAGTTAACTACTTTTTTTGTGTCCACACTAACTTTTTCAACAAACAGGTGTTATTTGAAATACATATTTCCTACATTAATATCTTCTGAATCATAGAATGGGAGAGCATAAATCAACTCTAACCAAGACAGTTAAAAAACAAGGCAACATTACCACGAAGTTTCTACTAGATTCTATGCCTATGGTTTTGTTCTTTGATCTTCAAAACCCCATCTACTCATTCCACATTTAGTATGAAACACATCAAAATATTGATTTTCCTAATCTTGATTCTTCCCATAATAGATAAGAGCATTGACATACTATTGTATAGAGAAAATTGAATCCAATAATTATCCAATAAAAAAATAAAGTAATACCCATTTTTCATTTTGTATAACTTTGTTTGACACAAATTTTTTGAACCACTTCCTTATCTATAGGCCTTGGCACTACCTCCCAGACACCATTCTTCATGATGGAGTTATACTCCACCATGGCATCCTACCAAACCTATTTTTGTTCAACATCTGAATAATTGGAAGACTCACTACCAATGAGCTTGCTTATTAGTGCCACATAATCCAAATATTTATTTAGTGGTCTCCTCTCCCTACCACTCATTCTAGGAGCTCCCATAAACTCATGAGCATCACACACAATCTGATTTTCCACTCGGCTAGGTCTTCTCTCACTAGTAGGAGATATAACAATAGGTGGAACTTGTTATTCCTTATTTTGTTGCTGCTAATCCCATGGAATCGACTCACACAAGGTACCCATATCTGCATTTGTTTCTTTCATAGTTCCCTATACTTGAGACTCCTAATCCACTTTTGGATCTTCAACCTATTGACTCTACTCAATTGCTAGCAAATCCTAAGATTTTCTGAAGGCTTTCTCCTTTAGAAACTTCACATCAAATATCACTATGATCCTCCTCATCCCTAGAATAAAGATCATGTATGCCTTGTAGGTTTTTTTGCATCCAACAAAGAAACCTTTCTCTATAGTTGAATCTGACTTGGTTTGTTTCTATAATGGTATGTAAGAGTATGCTATACTACCAAAGATACTAAAATTCACAACCTTAGGCTTCTTCCTTGTAAAGGCTTCTTTTGGTGTCATTTTCCCCAAAATATTATGAGGTACTCTATTATGAATATAGATTGTTGTGTTGCAAGCCTTTGCCCAAAGATACTTTGGAAGATCCTAATCAAACAAGATGGCCCTGGCTGCTTCAACAATTGTTTTCTTCTTACACTCAACAACCCCTTTATGTTGTGGGTTGTAGGGAGTAGTCCACTCTCTCTCGATTCCTTCTCTGGTGTAGAAATCCTAGAAGTATTTTCTTTTATACTCACCCCCTTTTCTATCAAAATTTTTTTGATCTTCCTGCCTATCATATTCTCCACAAGAGCTTTGAATTCTTAGAAGTGGCTAAAGACCTCATCTTGGTCCTTCAAGACATATATCCAGGTCTTTCTAGAGAAATCATCAATCAAGGTTACTATCGACATGAAAAAAATATCCCTTTTTTCTTGCTTGATATGGGAATAATTGATGATAAATTGGACTTAATGAGGCCTTGATTTGGTGTTGTGAGGTTTTTTTCACATCCACATTAGGTTTTGGACACTTGTAAACTAAATAAAATGCTTTTAACGATGTCTTGTAAAGGTGTTGTATAGTGTTGTAAAAGACTTTCACACTTCTCTAGACTAAATGGACCTATCTATCCCTGATTCAATGTTGCAAAATATATTTAATGACATTCTCGCATTAATTTAGAAGGCTTGTAAATTAAACCTAATTCTAATCTAGTGTTATAATGTGTTTTACACATTCACATTGGATGTTGTGCCTTTCTAGGCTATGTGGACCTCATTTTAGTGTTGTAAAGTGTATTTAATCACACTTTCACATTGAACTTTGTGTCCCAAGCCCTAACTATGCTTTACATCATCATTAATAGGCCCCTATTTCCCCCATATTGTGCATCCCAAGGAATAATTTGATCAAATACCTGATGAAATCAACATAAGAACTAAAATTCATCATTCCCCAACATTCAAGTTGTCAGAAGGGCCCCTCTGTAACTAAGTCATCCATCTAGGTGAATAAGTCCCTACCAAGTGGGACTAAGTCACCCAACATGGCGACTTAGTCCAATTTGGCCTATTTTGGATGTTTGAGCGAGAAATTTTAGAGTTTATGTCTATTTTTTTTCATGTCGGCCTTAGGTATCCAATTAATGGAAAAAGAAGGTGAATTTACTATAAATACAAGTCTCTAAACCCTCATTTAGAACTCATCTTAACCTAATCATTTCATTCACCATTTATCTTCTCTCTAAAGCCAAGCAAGCTAGGGTTTTTACATTCTAGGTCATCAAGATAGCTTCCATAGACATTTAAGGGCAGAATCTTCATCTATTACTACAGAAAATCAAGATCTATCACCATGGAAAGGTACTAACTCCATTGTTTCATGTTTCATTATATCATTTCACCATTTTGGTTTAGTTACCTAAAAAAGGGTTTGAGCAATGTAAACCCCCCGTGCCCTAACATTCACCATTTCTTTCTCTTTCATTATGTGTTTGCAAATTTAGGCACTTTGAGGGTTTGAAGATCATTAAAGATTAAGTTGAAGACTTCTCCTTCCTTGCAAAGACAAAATATCAACAAAAAGTCACTTTCAGGCAGAAAAATTAGAGTTTCAGAAGTGGACACCTGTCAAGAACCGAAGTGCAGACCAAGGGCTTCTGTTTCGACTTTCAAATTTTTAGAAACTTAGAAGTGGACTAAGTTGCAAATAGTGGTGAATCAGTACTAGTAAACCTATTTTTTGAAAGTTTCCATAGATTTGGATACCCATGTGGCTGAAATGGGCTTTGAAACAATTTTTCTAGATCTAAGACTAAGTCACCCATATTCGTACAAGTGTACCAATTGGCTTCTAAATTTTTTTTTTTGGGATTCCAGACTTTCATGAGATCATTTTTCAATCTCCTAGTGCACACATTCTATGTCATAGCTTTCTATCTAGTTTTTATGCATTTCTAGGTCATTTTATCACATGTTTGCATATCATAATGTGTTTTCCAACATGTTGCATTTCTTTTATTTTCATTTAATAATCAATATATTTTATCATTTTATTGCATTTAGATAATTGGTTTTGTACATATTCCATCCATTCTTGCATTAATCTTGAAAGTAGACATTGCCCATTTTGGCCCATCTTTCCCCTTTTAGGTGAAAAACCCTATGATGAGCCTAGCTTTTGGTTAAATATTGGGCAGAGTTTATAGTCCATTTGCTGGAATTATCATGAACTTTAGTTGTCAAATGCTAATATTTTGTATAATGTTTCCCTCGAACTCTTGACAATGGGTTTATCTTATCCTTGTGAAGTTTCAATGACATGAACATATTATGCAAATGATTTATATTAATTTTGAATGTGGTTGATGAATGTTCTCCAAGGTGATTTTAGATGGGTAATTATTATGTGTAATGGCATTGCCATGCAAGACACAATTGGTGGATGCTAAGTTGGGAAAGGAAACTAATAGATGATCATGCAGGGGAATCATTCAAAGGAATCAACTGAAGAGCGATAGTGGTAGATTCCCCATGGTAGTCAATATAATTGCCTTGTATTTATGGCATTGAGAAATTGCATGTGTTATTGCAATGTTGAGTCCACGTTTGGGCATGCATGTCTGATTGGATTCCCTACAGGTGTAACTACTATGCCACTCTTTTCCTTGCTTTCCCTAAATGATGTCCTCACAATTAGTGGGAAGGGACCGCCCTGTTTAGCTGGTAGAATAAATATGGATTTGAATCTCCTTCTCAAGATGTTCTACCCCTTAGTTCTTGATTGTGGAAAATTACATTGATATTGTATTGAGCATAGTTTACTTTTTAATACAACCATGTCGATTACTCTGTTTACATGATCCTCCATGTATAAGATGATAGTCTAAATTTGAGTACTTGAGTTTGTATTAGTTTTAGTGGATACTCATCCAAGGGGGACCACTTGATGAGTAATCCTTTCCTTAGAGTAATTAACTTAGTTATTTTATTTTTTTTGTACTTAGTTTGAAATCTGGCATTGACTGTTCTTGCAGCCACTAGAAGTCCATTCTATGTTTGTTCCTGTAACCAAAGCAGACAGAGTGGTTTCTTGTCTATTCACCCAGATATTTATTCTTGTTATGCATCTCCATTTAGCATAGTTGTTGGTTAGTGTTTGGCATTTTCTTTATTCCCTTCCTGCAATTTACTTTTAGTATTGTGTGTTTCTTAGCTGTAGATTAGATATGGTTGCTTAGGAATTCCTAGTGCACATACAATGCTAACCCATTTCAAGTCTACGACCCTAGGTTGAGAAGTTAAATGCACCTCCATGATGATCAAATAGCTATTCAGGATAGATGTCTAGTATCTGAATTATGGTGATAGAAGCCTAGCTAGGAGATCCTTGTAGGAGGCTAACAAATTTGGCACCATTGTCAAGGATGGTGTCAACCTAGGAGGTTCTTTAGAGTCATTGATAATTTTTCTATTATAGCATTTATTTTGGGTTGTTCTTAGAATACCACTTGTTTAGGCGAGTAATGATTTGTTGTTCTTTTTCTCATTCTTTGTGTGGGCTAGTTGATGCTGAGTTGATACCACAACTAGTTGAGATTCCAAATGTACCTAGAAACAAAGAAGAAGGGCCATTTTGACTAGTTCTGAAGCCTCCATTAAAGACCCAAAATCAGATTGATAACCCTTTTCCTTGAAAATCTATCAAGAAAACATGGGTGATACCTTCTTATTTGAATATGACCTACTCTGCCAGGATCATGACTACACTATCGATGCTCCTGGGCTTGAGCTACTTCCTACCACTTTAAAAGAAGTTGCATTAGGATGGTTTATGAGTCTAGGTAGAAATAGCATGGAAACTTAGGAGGACATGAAGACAAAGTTATTTGGAAAATACAAGGAACATTGTTGGGGCAATGATACAAAAGGAAGTGATGCCTCTAGGATGCAACAGAAGGAAGATGAGAGCTTTGAAGATTACATTTCAAGGTTTCTATCCTAAATGCTAGAATCTCCACATCATGCACCTAATGAAGAATTTCAAAAGTTCCTTTTCTTGTCAGGAATCAATGAGAGTTACATTGATGCTATGGACTTGATGGCAGGAGGATATATCACTCAAGTCTCTTGGAAATATACCAAGGAAATATGCTAAGACTATTCCAGAACAACTTCAAAAGAAGAGAGAACTTACCAATCTTCTACTGGTGGAGTTCCAAGGATGGAGATCACTGATGTGTTAACAGATTTCAAGCAGGATGTTACAAACAACCTACCTACTCAATTTGGTACACTTCAAGCCAAAGACAAACATACGGAGGCAACAGAAACATCAGGAGAATACTACCCTTAGTACAGACAAAAGAAAAAGGACTGCTGATGCAAGATGGTAACTAACATTGACAACAAGATTCCACCTAAGATTAAACCAATTCAAATTAAGGAAGATCAAGTCCACTTTGGTGCATAGAGGAAGCCCTGGGTTCGAAAACAAGGTATGTTACTAGCTCTATTATGTTACTAGCTCTATTATCTATAAAACCTCCACATGCTAATGTACACAAATTTACTCAGCCAACAACTCATCCCACACCCTACCTAAATTACACACCATAGATACAACCAATATACCTTATTGATTCATACCAATTCCCTTCATATGTTGTGCATGTAGGTTATATTCACTTGTGTTTAGGAACTATTTTATCCAATCCTTCCACACCCATCATCATTAAGCTACCTATGGAAGAGGAATAGGAACCTCTGAATGATCCTATTTAGCCAATAGTACCTAAACATCTTGAACAAGAGCCACCATTCCCTTAGGAATTGGAAGTTTCCAAGTATAAAGGAAGATGAAAATTTTGACATCATGGGTCAGCTAAAGCATATATGTGTTCAGACATCCATATTTCAGGCCATGAAGGATGTCCCTATACATGGTGGGACAATCAAGGAAGCTTATCTAAAGAATTCAGGAAAAAAGAAGAAATAATTGACTATAGTCCATGTGATGAGGCAGTTTGCTGAAATCATGCTTGGAAAAGAGACCCTTCCTAAGTATAGTGATCCAAATAATCTTGTAGTAGCAATTTTTATCCACGAGATTCATGTAAAGAATTCCCTGAGTGATTTGGGGGAAACAATTAATGAGATGACTAAGCACATCCTGTAGAAACTAAAAGTTGCATGTATGAGACATCCTCCTACTGTCTTGTAGCTTGTTAATAATTCCAATGTGGATCCTAATGATATAGACCTTCTAGACTCGTGGGACCGTCCAATAGAGCTCTTGATTTTTTGTCTATGGCCACATGTCAATGAGGAAACTAGGGAAGTTAACTCAATGGTGCAACTCATGATGCTAGGTAGAAGTCCTTTCTTGCAATTTCAAGACAAAGAAGAGGTGTTATCTAGTATAATCCAAAACTATTATGAAGAGGGATAAACATCATCTTCTACTTCTATTCGGACGCTTCCCCCTGAACTTCCTGCAGTCATTCTTCCTATAGTCACTCTTTGTACAACCACTCTATCTATAGAAAAACTTTCTACAACAATGGGAATGTTCCATACCATGGCACCATATGGACTCAAACAATTGTAGAAGTCTCATCAACATGCATTTGCATGGAACTACCATGATATGAAGGGACCAGATCCTAAGTTTTGCATTCGACTAATCTACATTAGAGTCGATTGTCAACTAGTAGGGAAACCTTAATAAAGAATCAACCTTGCATTAAGAGAATTTTTTTAAACAGAGCTACAGAAATTGATAGTTGCTAAATTTATCTGTCTCCTTTTAGATGGCCAGTGGATGTCTTTATTAGTGATTGTGCCAAAAAAATGAGGGAAGTGGCAATTTTTTGTTGATTACAGAAAACTTAATGCTGCCACTAAGAAAGACCATTTTCCCTTGCCATTGTACACTCACTAAGCAAGGGATGTTGAGTGGACAAAAGATTGTTGTAGAGAATTTTCTAAGGAATCCTTGACCCATATTCCTATTTTGGTCATGCAACCAAATTCTTCAGATGAAATCAAAAGGGTAGCCTTGCACCACACTGAAGTAGTACAAAATCAGAGGATGAGATGGCATGATTGGGAAAATGAGTTTCTACCAAGTGATTACGTATTTTCATACAACCTAAAGCACAAGAAAAATGTAGGGAAGTTGTGGACAAGGTGGTTAGGACCATTCGATATTTTTGAAGTCTTTCCTAATGGAGTTGTTCAGCCCACTATCATTAGCCCTTATAGAATCAAGTTGCTTGAGCTAGCCTCCAAGGAAGGTCCCCTACAACAATTCACTCAACATTCAGTACATGAGCTTCTTGCAACCAAAGTTGGGGGACCTAGCATCCCACCTTTTGGCTAAATTAAGGTACATATTTTTTCATAATAAATATTTTCACCTTAGTGGAAATCCATTTCTTCACCCATCAGCCCATCCCTCTATTTGTACCACCTTTCTCTCTCTTCCATCATTTCATTCCACCTCACTCCACTTTGCTTCACTCTTGATTAATTTCTAAATCATTTCAAAAAAGGAAAATCAATAATTTCTCTCCTTGATCTTTGCAACACATCCTTCACACACTGAGTTATGTACATGATAATTCTCATCTCTTAATTTCCTTTTGAGTGCATTTATTTAATCATCGCACATTATTATAGGTGATTGCATAATATGTCATTATTTCCTATCAAACCACCACTCCCTTCCCACATATGTTGACACATGTCCAAAATTATGCTAGGGGGGAGTAAAAAAATTCAAATAAATTGCTCGTACATCAAATTATAACCTGGCTACGCCAGAAAATTTAAACAAGTTGATTTGAAAATCTAGCTCGCATGTGTGAAGTATTGTTAACTGAGTTGCCAATTCTTTCCATTATCACTCTCATTTAGCTCCCCTTTCCTTGCCTTAATTTCCTTGACATAATCTTAAGAATAAGCAATAAATGGTAAAAAATAGAGACAAAGAAAGGAATTCAGTCGACACTAGCAGTAAAAATTTAGCAAGAAAGGTGGTGGTTTTCAAAATAAAAATTGTAGGGGAAGGAAATTTCCCTGAGTGATAGTGATTTCAGACAATGGGGGGTGGCTTAATTTGGAATAAGCCCTCATTTCATGATGCTTTGTTGTAAGATGCACAATGTCTGGCAGAATTTCAATGTTGTGGATGATTTGATTATTTGACGAAGATAGATGGCTTTGATGAGGGAATTGCACATGAATTCGCCCAAACATTCTCAGAAGGGAAAGCCATGGTAAAAGGGCTAGAAGTGGTGGCGAACAATGAGAGAATTGCAAAAATTTTAGGGTTACTTGCTGATGGCGAGCATTACCAAACCTCTAGGGATGCCAGATCATCCAGAGTAGAATTCATAGTACATGGCGACCCACCAATTAGCATTGACAAGTAGGGTGCAAAAATAATGTCTCTACCTGAACCATGTAAGTAGGAAGCTATTCACATTATAAGGTATATCACATGTGAGGGACAATTGTCAAATCTATATTCAATACATTTTAAGGTCCTAAGTCACATGAGGCATGGAAGGACAATGAACGCCCCCAATGTCTTATACAATCTTCTCTCCATCATGGCTATCGAGACCTATAAAGGTAGGGATGACTCTATCTCCCACTATTTCTTGATAAAATTGCTGGTTAAGAAATATTTGCATGATGTGTCTAGAATGACTTGGGAGGAATTTGTTCAACTTAATCAAAATTAACATCAAGAATAATTTTCCAATGTTGAGAATTTTCCACCTAGGGCTATACTTCAATCTCGTAGGTCTAGCAAAAGAAATAACTTGAAGCAAGAAAATAAAAAAGAAAAATTCCAAACCCAACCTATAGAAAAATAGGTTCCAAGTGCTAGGAAAAGAAAGGTTGACCCTATTCATCCTGCAACCAAAGGGAAACATAAGAGAATCTCTAGGAAATCAAAACCAGTTGGACCAAATTTTTATGTACCTTCACAGGAAAACCATAGGAATGATGAGACATCACATGGGGACATCGAAGCTTTAGTGTAATGAGAACAAGTTGAGAAAAATAAAGAAGATATCTCTGAGGAATCAGTAAATTTGACATTGGCAGACCTTGCTCATATTGCAGAGGAATTTGAGGATGAGTAGGGGTTCTTGTAGTAGAACCAAGAACAGCGGTAGGAGTTCCTATAGCCACAGTAAGAAGGCACAACAAGAGCCAGAACAAGGCTGAGAATAAGAACAAGAGGTCTTGTAGCAAGAATATGGTGAAGAGATGGCACCTGTGCAGCCACAAACAACTGAACAACCCGAGTTCATGCAGATAGTGTGATATGGGGAGCATCCATCAACAAAAAAAATTGTAGGAATTCATAACCCTCCTGATTTTACAATTCATGCAACAATTTTATATCTATGGAAAGAAATAGAAATGAGGGAGAGAGAATGGAAATAGGAGAGAATGAAGCTGAAAAAGGAAATCCAAGAGAGGGATGAGATTATTGAGGAGAAAAATGAGGAGATTGCTACTTTAAAGAAGAAAGTAGATAACATTGTGACCCTAGTTCCTCAAATTCTTGAATCTAGAGCCCCTGCAAGGGTTTATTCCCTACACTTGAAATAGAAATCTCTTTCAAGTTATCAAAAATTGTTTCAAATTTGAGCCCTTGCATTGAAACTCCTATTGAGTTCTTCAATGCCTACAAAATTGCTTCCCCTGAGATGAAAAATTTGTTATGTGAATTTTATTTTCACAAATATGTTGTCACACAGGATCATGATTGGAACCCATTGTTGAATGTTGGGGATGTTTAGTTGAGAGCATTTATGTCCTGGGCACAAAATGAAATTAATTGGGGTGAGAAGAACAATGCTTATAGAAGAATGGAATCCAATATCCCCTTATCCATTAGGGTCAAGTCAAGTAACCCAAGGGATATCCACAGAGAATGGATTAGGATGCTACTTAGACAAAGCTATGGTAATAGAATCATGCATTGGATTGAAGTTGTCTATATTGAGTGTGAGGTTAAAGCAACAACAAAATAGGAGCTCGTAAGAGGATATCTAGCTCAATAATGGAATAGTTTAATAGATCAGCTGAAACAAGTCGAGCCCCATTCTATTCATAACTATGCTAGAATATTGAAGAGAATTGACAGGTACATCAATCTTGGTAGAGAAAAGGGATTTTGGGTTCCCCTAACCTTCCAGCCACCCACTCTTATGTGGCTTGTACCAAACTATAGATTCTACAGGAATGATGTTGATATAGAAAGGCCAAGGTGGAACAGATTTGACAGATTGGGAGGATTTTATTGGGATCCAGACTCATGTAATGTAGTAATAGGTGTTGACTAGCTTGCAATTGCAAACTTTAGAGCCTTAACCAAACAAAAGTGTAACATAGATTTTAGGACCCAAAATGCTTGCTCTCTTTCTATGTTTTTTATCTAGAAAGAGAGAGATTTAGATCCTAAAATGTTAGATGTACATTCAATGAAGGAAAAATGTGATGTGATGTGATGTAAACTAACTAAAATAAATGAAATTGACTGATTGAAATGATCTAACAATACCTACAAAACAAAGATTTATGCCTTGTTTGAAAACACAGTGTGATATGTAGAAACTATGAAATATGAAGAAATTGAAAGAAATATGCAAAACATAAAGTACAAGGTCAAATCCAAGTGCACCTAGATGATGTGTGAGATTTTTGGAATGTTTGGAATGCTAATAATTTTTTTGGATTTTTCACAGTGGGACTCATTCGCCAAGGGTGGTGAATCAGTCCTTCGACAAGTGAAAAAGTGTCAGGAACTGATTTCTGACAGCTGGGAGTTGATTTATGAAAAAATGCAGATTTCCAAACTTCAAGTGGAAATCATTCACCAAGGGTGGTGAATCAGTCCTTCCCAAGATTTCTGAAAAGTCAAGGGTCAACACTGCTACTCCAAATTTGGAAATGATTGAATAACAACTTGTTGGGGTCAATTCTGCAAAAAATGGGTTGAAAGTCATTCAAATTGCTTGAATGGATGATGAATTAACTTGAAGAGCCTAATTGACTTGGAATATACTTTTCAACATGTCTAAACCTGTTAAATCTACAAAACAAAGGCTACAAAGACACATGCAAAGAGGAAAAATGTTGGGGGATTAGTGAATAGGGGTTTGCCTTAGTCAAGTTCCGCTTTAGTAATTAAACCCAATTGAAATGAATGACATGCAATAGGAATGATAAATAAATAACATGGAAGTATTGCAAAGTTACCACATCCTTGAATATGCAAATCTGAAGTAGTGTCAAAAGGTTGCTCCAAAGTGCTTGCGAGTGCTTGATTGTCTAAAGAGATATTGAATGCTTGAGTGAGGAGAGGTAAGATGAGGTGAGAAATTCCTATTTATACAAATATTGTGCCTTAGTATCTATTCATACCTCATCACAAGCTGACATGAAGTTATTTTTTAATAAAATCCTAAAAGAAATTTAAAATATTTTGAATTTGGGGCCAAGGGGGACTCATTCACCACCCTTCATGAATGAGTCCCACCTGGGACCCAAAATCAAGTGTCAGAAATAAAGTTGTGTTTAATGTTGTTTGTGAGGGTAAGACCCAAAAATACACTTAATATAAGCATATGAGGGAATAAAAAGACCAAATAAAGCATGAGAAAGGTGTAAATAGGGAAATATATGCCTAGAAAATGTGAAATCTAGTTACAAGACTTTACAACACTTCAAAATAGGACTTTTTGATGTATGAAAAGGTGGTTTTAGGTGAATTGCATTAAATAGTGTCTAGAAGAATGTAGAAATGTCTTACAAAACTTCACACCACTTTCACAAGATGTCCTTCTTTGAGTTTTAGCACCAAAATAAGCATGTTCAAGCCAAGATACATCATAAAATTAAAGAAACATAGCTCCAACACTATGAAACAAGGCCTAAAAGACTATGAAAATGGGAAAGGTCCATTTTTCTACGGTACAAAAAGAACAACCCTTCCACTCCTAGAGGACTAGCAAGACATTAGGCTGGGGGGATGAATACCCTGGTTTTTGATTAAATCTTGGGTAGAGTTTATAGTCCATTTGTTGGAAATATCATGAACTTTAGTCATCAAATGTTAATATTTTGTATAATGTTTCCCTCAAACCGTTGACAATGGGTTTATCCTATCCTTGTGAAGTTTCAACGACATTAACATATTATGTAGATTATCTATATTAATTTTGCATGTGGTTGATGAATGTTCTCTAAGGTGATTTTTGATGTTCAATTATTATATGTACTGGCGTTGCCATGCAGGAAACAATTGGTGGATGCTAAGTTGGGAAAGGAAACCGACAAATGATCATGCAGGGGAATCATTCAAAGGAGTCAAATGAAAAGTGATGGTGAAAGATTCCACATAGTAGTCAAATATAACTACCCCTTATATTTATGGCATTGAGCAATTGCGAGGGTTACTGCAACATTGAGCAATTGCAAGGGTTACTATAGCATTGAGTCCACATTTGGGCATGCATGTCTGACTAGATTCCCTACAGGGGTAACTACTCTGCCACTATTTTCCTTGCTTTCCATAAATGGTGTCCTCCTAGTTAGTGGGAAGGGACCACCCTATTTAGCTGGTAGAATAAATATGGGTTTGAATCTCCTTCTAGGGAGGTTTTGCCCCTTAGTTCTTGATTGTGGGAATTGACATTGATGATGTATTGAGCATACTCTACTTTTCAATACAACCATGCTGATTACTCCATTTACATGATCCTCCATGAATAAGATGATAGTCTAAACTTGAGTAGTTGAGTTTGTATTAGTTTTAGTGGATACTCATCTAAGGGACCCCAATTGGTGAATAATCCTTTCCCTAGAGTAATTAGCTTAGTTATTATTTTTTGATCTGTACTTAGTTTGAAATCTGGCATTGACTATTCCTGCAGCCACTAGAAGTCCATTGCGTGTTTGTTCCTGTAGCGAAAGAAGACATAGTAGTTTCTTATCTGTTCACCTAGATCTTTATTCTTGTTATGCATCTCTTTTTAGCATAGTTGTTGGTTAATGTTTAGAATTTTCTTTATTCCCTTCCTACAATTTACTTTTAGCATTGTGTGTTTCTTAGCTATATACTAGTGATGGTTGCTTAGGAATTCCTAGTGCACATATAGTGCTGACCCATTTCAAGTCTACGTCTGTTGGTTGAAAAGCTAAATACACCTCCACAATGATAAAATAGCTATTTAGGTTAGATGTCCAGTCTTTGAATTATGGCTTTAGAAGCCTAGTTAGGAGATCCTTATAGGAGGCTGACACCCTAGTAATGTGAGAAAGAATTAGAATGCCAAAATATTTTTCCATATTTTGGTGAGCTTGAATTTTGAATACCTTCTTGTTTGATTTGGATTCCATCATCATCCTATAATTATCTTGCATTGCATGTTGCATTAGTTAAGTCACATTCTAGGGTTTCAAATTTTGCATTAGTAAAAGTGCATATAGTTTGTATTTTTTCATTTTAAATCATTGAAAAATATCTACAAACTACATTTTCTTTCAATATTCAGGTCATTCATACTAAAAGACATCAAAATAAATTAAAATTTCTAATTTTTTTGAAAAAACCTTAACTGGGACTAATTCGCCATTTTGGGCAACTTAGTCCTAGTCTAGATTTTTCACTATCTATTACAACATTAGAAAACTCATTTATGTGCTTCCTAAGCCTCCTAGTATCATATACTATAAGTCTATAAAGTTTCAAGAACATTTTTTTTATGCATCAGCTCAAAAACATCAATTTAGGGTAGTCATCTTTTAGATCATTTCAATCTAAAGCATCATTAGATCTGAAAATGTTCACATTTCTAAAATTTTGCATAACATGGATAAAAGTACTTTTCACTTTTTTCATACACAATGTTTTTATTCATAAAACTTTGCATAAGTTTTATTAATGTTCTTTTCATTCTTGCATATACATTGTTTGCATTCTTAAAGCTTTGCATATATTGGATTAAAATGTTTTGCATCTTTGGATATACATAGTTTACATTGCTGAAACATTGCATAAAATGGCTAAATGTGCTTTTCATTTTTTTTCACATAATGTTAGTGTCTTTCATATTTAGACATGTTAAGAAAACTTTCCACTCCCCTTATATGAGTGTTTTTATGAAAGAGAATACAACCTTGGACATTCCTAACAATCATATTTGTTCTCCTAATATCTCTCCTATTGGCGAAGAAGATATTCTAGTAGAAGAATCAATTAATGAGAGTTTTGAGAATCCTAGTTGTTTCTCTCCTCTTACCTCTCTTAGTTGACAAAAAAATAATGAACAAGACAACACAACCATAGGTAATCATGACAATAATTTTTTTTCTTCTCCTAGTATCTCTCCTAGTTGTGAAGAAGATACTTTGCTATTAGAAAACTCAATCGATGAAGGTCATGAATATCTTAGTTGTCCCCCTTCCCTTAGCGAAACCATTCTTGAGCAAGAACATTCAACCATTCATCATTCCCCTACTTGTGATGAATTCCATTTAGAAGAACCAACCGTTGATTGTCAAAAAAAATTGGCTTGTTGTTCTCCTAATAACTCTCCACCTAGGGAGAATTTGATGGTGCAAAAACATATGAACATTGACACATATCCTTCAAACACTAAACCTTCCCTAGGTGAAGAGAATAATGTGACATTAGAGTCCCCTTCACTAACAAGTCATGCACATAAAGACAAGATTCTTGAGGTTAAGATGACACAAGTGGGATCTCCTTTCTTTAGTGAGCTTCCTAAGTCACCTCCCATTAGTGAATCACACAAAAAACTAAGAGATGTATTGAAATCCATCATGCAATCTACTCATCACAATGTTTTATAGCCTGTAAGTTGTAACTTAGTGACTCAAACATCTAGGGAACTTAACAACACTCCTACTCCATTACCTTTCTTCCACATAGAGTACCTAGTGTTGAAGACCTTAAAAATACTCCTATTAATATCTTTCTATGGAAACTTCTTCAACTATCACCTACATGCAATTTTATATTTCATGAAATGTTGCATACAGAGAAGGAGGAGATCTAATCCTAAATAAAATAAAATAATATAACATCCCCCTCTCATCCCATGCTACTTACCCAATCAAAAAATCACATTCCCTAAACATGAATTACCCTCACTTGAGATTCAAAACAAGAATGACCCCTTGATGATAAAGATGATCATTAAAAAAAGTTTAATCAACAACACCCTCATAGATAATGGATCAAAACTTAATATTTGTATCCTAGACCTCATACACAAACTTGGCCTGGACAAAAAACTAATTCAACTTAATGATGTTCATATTCATGGCTTTGAAAATGTTAATAGGCAACCACTAGGGATGATCACATTACCTATTGAGGTTAGACTTGTAGTGTTTCCTAACTCTATCCATATCATGCAAGGACCCCTTATATACAATCTTATCCTAAGGAGACCATAGATTCATGCTATGAAAGGAGAACCTTCTACCCTTAATTTTATAATGAAATTTGAGTATAATAACAAGATATATATGGTTGATGCAGATGAACGAAGCTATGAATCAACTAATCACAACGTTTACAACTCCCCTAATTTGTTCATTCCTCGATCAAAAATTGAGCCAATAGAAGTTGATGCTAATTCTTCACCCATAACAAAACTCTTTCGTGATAATTGGGGCTCATTAGATTCTACATCTCCTTTCAATAGGTTTTTGAAACTCTCACCCTCATGGTCCAAAGAGTCATATACAAATGATTTATTTTCATACACAAGTTCTAGTAACGATTGGGGTTTCACACCTTCCTTTAGGGGAGAGTGAAATATCACAACCTAAACCAAAACACCCTTGTGCTCAACTTGGTTCTAAATTGAAAACATTAACCTATGATACTGATGGGGGATACCCTACTCCCATCCATCATGGGGAGATGACACATAACATAAAAAATTATTTTTGTTCTTTCCAAGAAACCAATCCTTCTCAAAAGCATAAATCACCTTCAGAGAAGCATAAATCACCTTCATCTCACTTGGAAGCTTGTTATGGTATCGAATACAATCTTCCTCCTACACATGGATGCAATGGACACATGATGCAAAATGACATATCATACTCATCCAAGAAAGACCAAGGAGTATATCCATTATCTTCATTTTCATCTAAGACTTTGCATACCAAAATTCAACATCTGAAGGAGTGTGGCACTCTTCGTTGTCTTGGAGCACCTAATTCCTCTACCTGATAATTACTTTCATCCATTCTAGGATCACCTTTCTCCTAAACTAAGTGGGGGAAAGGGTTGAAGTAGCCTTGTCCTCGCATGTCACTTATTGTTGTCTCTTTTGACTAGTCGTTAACCTTTCATGAACATATAAGAGCAAGCTAAGGATGTGGACGACATGTCTTAAGTAGACTCACATCTGGCCTACTTATTCATGGTGTAACTCAACTCAGAAATCTATGACTTGGCATAGGGGATTTCCAAGTTGGCTCTCATGTCTTGCTTTATGCTTTCATTTTTCATTTGCTACTTTAAAGTAATTGCTCACAGAACGGTGTGTAGCAGTTCCTTTAAAGTGGGGGCATACATTGGCATTATTCATTATTCATTTTTATTTTTTCTTAGTGCAAACTTGTTACTTCATACGATGTGTTTTTCACTTTGTGAAAGATGTTGGGTGTGATGTCTTTCATGAGCATGATCTATCTCAACATATTGCATTCCTCTTAGTGGCCTAATGAAACGCCTTATATCCCCTAAGTTGTGAATTTTCTATTCTTTGATCGGTCCTCTCTTGGAGACATTAGATACAATGTTCCCTAAGTTAAAGACCTCGCATGAACTAAGCAAGACTCCTTTGAACATTCCTTTGCATGTTACATTTTGTATTTTATATGGGCACCTTGCATAACACAGCTTGCATCCACGTGGTTCCATCACAATTGTTCATCACTTCTAAGTAGACAAATCTTTGCTTGTCTCATGAAGCATGAAATGACATTGTCCTTTGTGGTGCCTTATCAAAGTTATCAGGAGGTATAAATTTGGTATGGTTGAGTGGGAAATCCCATTCTAAGGCATGAATTTTCCCCATAGCCACCTGCTTGTGTGTGAGTTCATACCAACTGTGAGCATATGTCTCTCACCTTTCAGGATTTCTCACCCCACATACAAGTAGAAGTTTCATTGCCCCAGAGTGAGTATACTTTGGCCTTCTCACCTAGAAAACAGCCATGAGTTCTGTCAGCCTAGAGTGAGTACACATTTCTTGTTCCAAACAATCAACCTATATCTAATCAACAACGTTTTGGATAGATGATCGAAGCTTGATCCACCTTTTTATTTATGCTCTTCTCCTTATTATAGTTCTTGTCATTGTATGATAATGTATCTTTCCTTGTTGACCTTGTGTGTGTCCTATTGCACTCATATTGGTTTGACTTAGGATCTTGGATCCTAGGGGCTTGCGCAACATCCTTTGATCTTTGTCAATATTTTTCATCTGAATTGGTATGATTGGACTCTTCTTGAATGTCTACTTTAGTGAGTTTGAAGCAAGTGGGGGCTAACTGTGGACACAAAAAAAGCATCCCTTTCGCTTGCTTGATATGTGAATAATTGACGATAAATTAGAATTAATTATGCCTTTATTTGGTGTTGTGAGGTGTTTTTAACATCTACATTAGGTCTTAGACCCTTGCAAACTGACTAAAATTCATTTAACGATGTCTTGTAAAGGTGTTGTAAAGTGTTATAAAAGACTTTCACACTTCTCTAGACTAAACAGACCTATCTTTCCCTAATTCAATTCCTTTTATAAACTCTTATTCACCATTGGTGGAATAAAGCAGTGTTTATCCATAAACCAAAAAAAAAAAAAATTGTTTCTAAAAGAAAATTGCCAAACTGACAAATGTGCAGAAAAACAGAATGAAAAATCAAGAAACTGGAGATTTCTTCTCCACAAATGCTCCAACCTAGGTGACACGGTTCCAAGCTAGAATATCTTCCGATCTACTTTTTCAACACCACAAGCATCGGCCAAACCTTTCAAGCATTCTGCCAAGCTCATACAAAACAATGTCAGCACTTTTGACAGATTCTTAACCAGAAACAACAACCACAAGCCATCCACATGAAGTTAAGAAACTATGGTGAAAAAAACGACATGAAGGAAACTCCCACAACGCGCTCAAAATTGATCTTCCCTTTACATATTGGCGATTTAGAGAAGTTATTAACCATGCGAAAATATTTACAAAACACTACAAACTTTGTCCATTGGCACTTTTGAATGATTCCTGACTATTGTAAAGACTGAAACATAGGCCGACACTCTACTTTTCTCGCTTTGTCGTCATGTTTGAAGAAAGATAAACCTTTTCGACACGTCTAGTGCTTTGAAATCATTAGAATACCCGAACACATGCTTACATTTTATTTATTACTCTTTTTCAATTAGCACCTAGAAGACTTTCGCCAACCACCATAAAAAGACCGACACATATAAAATATACGCTCTCCTTTGTATTTCCGGGTGAGGACAAGGGTAATGAACCCTGGAAAGCTTGTCGATAAACAAAGACTCCTTCATTGATCAGAGTTCCATTTAGTTTCCAAACCAAACCAAAACCTGACACATGCCACATTACTTGTCAGAGTCTCTAAGGGAGTTTAAAACCTAGAATTGTGGAGCAATGCATTATAATAAACCCTGTCGGAATATGAAGGGTTACGGAACCCGATCCATAGGCTGAGGAGCGAAGGAAACAAAAGAACAACATACAAACAAGATTCTTTTGGATTTTAACAAATGATGTTGAGATTTTCAATGTGACCTTGGTGAGTGGAGAGAGGCAAAACACAGACAAAGAATGAAGTTTTCCAAAATTTTGCAATAACCCTAACACATCCTATAAAACTATTGCCAGGACTATTTTTCCAAATTTTCACTCAATTGAATACATCACTTTGGATTATGCCCCACACAATAAAAGTAACAAATTCCAAAGTGTCAGCTGCAATGTTATTGTGCTAGTATTGTTTATTAGGCAGCCTACTGTTATAGATGGAATGGTACTAGCATACAAGATGTGAGGGACTTCTTCAAGGAATGAGACATGGGAGCAAAGTCTCGATCCAAGGTTGGTTAAAAAAAAAATTCAACAAAGGAATATGATGATGTCTATTTTAAGAATACATTTTGCTTGTATCAAAATTCCTATCTAGTTGTTAGGTCTAAAATGAAAATTATAATGTAAATGTTTTAAGTTTTAATACAAGTTTAACAATTTATCCCAAAAGATATATATTTGTTTTGTAAATTATTGACATATGTACATAATCTAAAATGAAAATTATAATGTAAGTGTTTTAAGTTTTAACACAAGCTTAACAACTTATCTTAAATAATATATATTTGTTATGTGAAATATTGACATATGTACATACTCTCAAACTAATTAGATGAAGAGATAATGAGGTTGTAGTTAAATTAAGGAAAATAGTTGTTTGTTAGGTCATGATAGCAAATCAAGTTATTCTCCAAGGTTTACATAAATGAAGCTAGATGGAGATCTTGATTGTCAACTTGTATAGTATGGAAGAGTATAAGCATTCTCAAATTATGGATATTCTCATAGAATTCATCAATTCTATGTATAGAAGTAATTAAATATTATGAAAATTATAAACAAGTTACAAAGCTACCTCTTTACATAAGTAGAAACAAATATTGTATGGCACTAGCAGCTAATTGAAATGATTATCAATTATATAAATTTTTCTAATGATTGAGGAAGACATTCAACTTTAATGACTTTCTCAAAAAATGGGTCTTATTTGAAATGCATATTTTCTAAATTCATAGATTTTAAATCATAGACTAGGAGAGCATATTTCAACTCTAACCAAAACAATTTAAAAATTAAGGTAACATTTCCATGAAGTTCCTTCTAGATGCTATGCCTACAATTTTGTTCTTTGATCTTCAAAAACCCGTACGATCACACCACATTTAGCAAGAAACACATTGAGATATTTCTTTTCCTACTCTTGATACTTCCTATAACAAATAAGAACAATGGCATACTATTGTATATAGAAAATTGAATCCAATAATTAGCCAATCAAAAACTAAAGAAAAACCCATTTTGTATTTTGTATTACTTTGTTTGACACAACATTTTAGAACATTCATAATAGTATTTAGTTGCACTCTTCCTTTTTGGTATGCATTTGTATATTGTAAATTTTTCTCTTCAATGCAACAACAACTATACATATTTTATTGGGTGATCATGGCAGCATTGTTTCTATAATGTTGATGTTTATTGGCATGTTGATTGTAGTTCCATTTAGTACAATTTGAGATCTCTTGTGTCCTAGTTGCAAAATTTGTACAAATACAATTTGAATGAAAGCTAGCCTTTCTTCAAGTTCTAAAAGTGTAGCTATGTAATGTAATGGCTTTTTTTTTCGAGCTATTCTAGTGTTTTATATGATGGTTTTTTATTGTTGCAATTGTAGGTTACAAAACTTGCATATCTTGTTTCTCTAACAAAAAAAGTAGTTATGTTATTTTTTTTAGGTAGTTGTCTACAAATTAAAAACACTTGTTTATGCATTTATTGTACTTTTTCCAAGTTTCTATTTGAGTTTGTATTCTCTTTTTTATTTATGTATGACATGAATTATATTTTTCTTGCATATATGTTGTTTTATTTTGCAAATTGAGTTGTAACCAATTCTCGTCAATGAATTTTTGGATTTTATAGAGCTACTAATTTATACATATTGGTTGTTCCAAATGGATCATCTCAGTTTGTGCATACTATATTTTCTTTTAACCATTTCTACTCCTTGTGCTTGTTTGATATTAATATCATTTGGAATTACAATCTCCACTTCACATGGTATATAATGTGTATCCATGTCATTGACTTTATAACTCATGACATTGTGTACTTTTGTTGGTCATGGGGATTTTCTATATTCTTTCATAGACATGTCATTATTTGTTGGGAAAACTTTTATATGTATTTATAAAATCTAATATATCCACTCAAAAAAAATTATGTACTTCAATTATACTATGTTCATATGGGTCTCCAAATTTTACAATAAATGTTTCACATCTTGTCACTCCACAAGTAATAATCAAGTCACATTTGAGACATGTTTAAGGGAAAACCATTGTTACATTGTCTCCATATAGCATTGCTTTGCAAAAGGACTAAACCAAGTATTGTTTAAGATATTGTCTATCATATTCACTATTTTTCAAAGTAGCAATAGTACTAAAAAGGACATCACTATAATTTGATGTTGATAATGCAATTTTACGTAATCTAGTTATTGCACCTATATGAATTATCCTTTAAATAAAAAATGAATTAAAAAACATTTTTGAACTTTTAGATTGGTGATTTTGGTTTAGATGGCTTATTTTTCTTAGAAGTAGCTCAAAATAATCCATGAATAGGATTATGATCAGGAAACAAGATAGAATATCTTGTATTTTATGAATCATCACTTAAATTGAAGTAATTTTCTCTTCTTTTTAAAGACCAAATACTTATTTGAATATCTAGCCACTTGATTAGCCACTTAATACAAAATAAGTCCTCTACTCTTCTATGATGTATGCAACTATCTACATAGATATGTAAATAAGATAATTGATATTGTATGCAGATGATATTAAGGATTTAGAACTATAGATAGTCACATATAATATACTTAGGTATTAGCATCATTCACTCCATGCAATTCATATAATGTTTAGGGGTCTATCTCATATCTATACAAAAATAAAGTTTAAGGATTATTTTTTTTTAACATATTAGAAAATGGTTGGTTCCATTTCCTCACTCTATATAAGTGAATCACATATGTAATGATAGTTGCAAATAGTCTAAAAAGATAGTTTCCTATTTTTATACAAAGGGTTTTATTCTTAACATATTATTTTTAAATACTATATCAATTATCTCATTTACATATCTATACAATAATTCATAGTTTTTTTATGCATCTATGATACTATCTAATGATTCCGTTGATTTAAGTTCTATTTTTATTATATAAACAACACAACAAGAACCTATCAATGCAGAAAAATAGTTTGAGTAATATCTTGTTAGGTTTCATATACTATTAAAAACTATCTTGTGAATGTTTTTTGTCTTTTCCAACGTATACCTCCTATAAATGAGACACAAAAAACATATTTTAAAACAACCAAAATCTTATCAATACCACAATAGAAGTCATAAACTACTTATTATATTTCGACATGACAATACATGATACAAACCAAAAGTACACCATCTAGAGAACAATTTGATAAATGTCCTTTCCTTTATCCAAAGCCCCCATTTGAGCACAAGTAGGTAGGATACTAGCATTAAGTTGTTGAATTTGAGCTTACACTTGTGAGTTACTTTTTATTGAAATTTGTAAATCCTTTTTTTATTTTTCAATAACTAAGCATTAAATAGGCTTTTTGTTTGGACATGTTTAAAACACTTTCAATTACAAGTTCTAGACTCTTAATGCTTGGTTTTTTACTAACTAGGAATTGAATATAGTTTATTTTTGTACATAGGTTTGCACTAATTTCTTTCCCACTTGTGCCAAAATGAGATCTTTGGATAAAGATATAGACATCTAGGAAAGGGTAAATGAAGGATATTTTTGCTAGATATTATAGTTGTAACTACCCTAATAGATAGGTATACAAAATGTGGAAGCATAGACAAGGAATGTGAACTAGTTAGCATAATGCTTTCTCTTCTTAGACTTGGATACTTTGAAACAAGTTCAATTAAAAATTATTAAATCATATGCTCCAAAATTTGTTAGTGTTATCCCATTGTGTGCATACTACATGTTATATTTCTTGTATATAATATGACATGCATTATGTTTCCACCATTTTCATGTGAAAAGGAAAAACTTTGACACTAGATTTAGAATTGGTTTAAAAAGTAAAATTCTAAATATTCAAGCCATCTCAAGCATTAAAAATATAAAAAATTGTTGGAACAAAAGCCAATATGACAAAGTAGCATACAACATTAATTCTAGACTTGGAAACCTCCACTTTCTGTTCCATCATGAAGCTACAATCATTTGCTAGTATTTTGCAACCATAAAAAAAAGACAATAACAACCCACCAAATTTTTTATTAGTTAACTGATGAGCATGTTTGGGTCCCAAATCTTGATAATGCAAATGAGTAGGAAGGAAAGTTCATTCATGATTTGAAGAGAAAATAAATAGTTTAATCACTAGTTAAAACTTTCCCGCCCATTTATTATTGTCACCCTCCATTATCTCACATATTGATTGAAATTTATTCATATATCACCTTTACACATCCCCTCTACATCCAGGTAGAACTATATGTAAATTGAATGATGTATTCAATGGGAACTATAAATCTACAATATCTATTATATTAATGTCTTAAAACATAGACATTGCTAGAACAAAAGCCAGTTTAGAAAAAGTAGAAGATAAGATTGTACAAGTTAGTATAAAATACTCTACACTATGCAAGATTTGGATGAAGATTATAGCCACCCAAGAACTAATAACTTCATGAAAGAAGAAGAGAGATTAGCTATGGAAGACTAATGCTATTATATAGAAGGATGAAAATGATAGATTATGATATGATTTTTGATTTATGCATGAGACCCCTTGGTTATATAGAAAAGTTGAGAGATAGGATTAGACAAGATCATGAAAAGTGCCATAATCCTATATCATGAGAGAGTCGATACTAAATGACTTAGGACCAATAATTAAATTTCAAACTTGATACAATAAGATCTTATGATAAGTAACAACCTTCTAGAAAGATTCCCTAGTACCTAAGTAAAATTAACATGTGAATAGAATTTTTTAGATGAACTTGTTAGGTAAAGCACCTAATTCACACTAGCACCCCCCCTGAAGTGAAACTTAAGTAGTAGTGTACTATTATGAAAATGATGCAAATATGGGTCCCCAACTACAAGGTCATTATAGGTACCCATGTAGAAACACAATGTCCCATAATTGGAGAAAAGGAGAAAACCCAATGGGACAAAACTTCTCCCAAAAAGAGAAAAAAAAATAAAATTCTCATTGAATAATGAGAAGCACAAAACCCCATTCAAGAAAAAATACCCTTATAATAGAGAATAAGAGATAATATGCCACTCCACCTCAATATAGAGTCTCCTATAATGATGATAGATGCTCAACATTGAATTTTTGAGGATGAGCCAATCTCATCGAACAATATTCTCACTATTAGAAAGAAACAAAGCCAAGATTATACACATGATTTCTTACTATTCCTAAATGGAAGATGAAGGAAGAAATAAAATTTATGATGTCTATTAAATAGGATCAAGGGTCTCCGTGTCATTGTTGAAAGCTATCACACTCAAAAAAGAATTCTAGGCCACACTGTATAAGATGGTAATCCAAAATCTTCTTGAAATTATTGTAGAACAAAATCCAAAGACAAAGATATCTTTGTTAAAGATAATTAAGTCTACTACAAATTCTGCTCAAAATAATCCACACTCATTTCAAACTGTGAAGAATGATCATATAGAGAAAAAACAAGATGATTAGATTGTTCCCTCACAACAACTGAAGAAGGATCATCTCCATCAAAGAGAATGTGTCTCCCAAATTTAAAATGTGGAATTATAAAAACAAACATATAATTTTTTGGTCAAATACTCATCCAAAGTAGATGTATTTAGAAGAAAATGAATGTTCTATTGTACTAAATCACAAGAAGCCAAAACTATGGCAATACAAGCATCATCAAATATAATAGTAGATGAAGAAGATGGAATATCAACACATGTCAATTGATCCTTGGTTGATGAAAGAATACTAAGAAACAAATGATCATTTTGAATCTCCTCAAAAGTGTCTATGTTAGATGCATAAATATTAACATCAATTGAAGGAACAATAGGAGAAAAATATGAGATGTAGAGTTGAGATTGGTGATCAACCTCCCCAAATCCAACTATATATTTTTTTTATGTAAATCCTAAATTATGATATAAAATGGTATGAAATCAACACTCTTTCATGATATAAAATGGTATGAATCTCCTCAAAAGTGTCTATGTTAGATGCATAAATATGAAAATCAATTGAAGGAACAATAGGAGAAAAATATGAGATGTAGAGTTGAGATTGGTGATCAACCTCCTCAAATCCAACTATATATTTTTTTATGTAAATCCTAAATCATGATATAAAATGGTATGAACTCAACACTCTTTCATAATCCACCATGTGTGGTTTGATAGATAGCAAGGATATTAGTTGACAATAAAGGAACACAAAGAATATCATTAAAAGCTTCATCATCCACATCAATGGATGCCTTCCCATAAAAATGCATATACATGATAGCCATCAAGATGTGTGGTGTTGAACAAGAATCTTGAAAATGAAGACAACATACTCTCTAATGAATTCATATGATGTGTGGCTCGTAAATTAAGTGTCGACCTCTCAAACTCATAATATGAAACTATAACAAGTACTTGCACCTTATCCCTCACAAAATTTGATGATGAAGAAGAAGGTGAACCCTTTGATGTCGAAGGTAAGTCTATTTGATTTTTCTTAAGAAGATGCTTCAACTCATCAATCTATTTCAAATAAAATTGAAGTTGATCATGCTCTATTTTATTACAATAAGCATATTTAGGCTTCCACTTTATAGATGATTCCCCTTGAGAGGGAGATGATTCAGACTCTTTATATAACATGTTATTTTTCTTTTTTTATTATTTTTCTTCTCTTCAAGATTCCCTAATTATTTTTGTACCTTGGGGTGCTGGCCAATAATGCTTGTGTCTTACAAGACTTGATTAGACCCATGTGGATTAACTTTTCTTCCTCTTAGATTGAGATATTTATAAATTCATCAAACTTGGGATCAAAATATGATGCTCCCATAGAAACTCGATGAGTATGAAGTCCAAAACCAAATATTGAATACTCCAAACCAAGATTGGATAAGATATTTAAATCAATCATAAATCCTCCTTGTCAATATTGTAATTTTTCAACTATATTCTTAATGTCTTAATCTTGGAGATGCAGTATTGGGTGTGGTAAAAATATTTAAGATCAAGAAGATTCATCAAATCATTTTTTTTGGTATCTCTTAATCTTACTAGTTTTACCATACAATTTCTCAAAAGTCTCCCAATAATATTTAGGTGTTTTGCATGATTCAATATGAAATTTTAATTCAAAAGAGATAAATGAGCATATGTGTCCAAGTGTTTTCTCACATTGAAGCTCCCATTTCTCTAATTCTTTAGCATCAGCAGGTTGAGGGATGGTTTTCCCATGACAACCTTTCCCATGAGATAATTTCATATTAATTTTCTCCATGAAGAATAATTACATGGATTTAGGGTTTAATTTGAGATTTCCTCATTGTGGGAACTCACAAGCAAAAGAAATCAATCAACCACAAAAAAATTAACCCCTTCCCTAAAATTACTCAATCAAGAATCCTTTAATAATATATTATCTGGCACTTTATACTTAGTGCAGTTACAGATGCCACTTGCAAAAAATAGTGAAGTGGACTTCATATTACTTTTTACATATGCTAAACTGGCCACAAATAGAAAGTAAAATTTTGAAATAGTATGAGATCAATTTGATCACACCACTATAAATTACAAAAGAAAAAAATGCACTTTCAAACAAGTTTCACCCAAAAATATTACTGTAAAAGTGAAAATAGAGCCTTGGAAGTTCATGAAAAAAGAATGACTTAACAAAACCTATGAGAATCTAAACATTATGGAGAAATAATATACCAAAATAAAGAACCAATTATGCCTCAATGAAGAGCATGAAATTCTATCCAAAATAATAATAAAATATTAAAAAATGGAGTTTGTATGACTGAGATATGCCCTTTCAAAGTTTGTCTTCAAAACCAAAAACTTCCAATCATGAGGGGGTAGGTTGGAGGGAGGCACTCACTAATGTCATGCTAACATGGTTATGATATCAACAATCACAATGAATTATTCACCAGCCATGTTGGAATATGCCTTTGTTGGGTATGGAATATTCCTTGAAATCGATAACAAAAAAATTCTATGAAATTCATTGAAATATTCAATGTTTGATAGAATATGTTCCTAGCTATTGAATGAGCCCAAGCAAGCATTAACGAATACCAAGTTTCCAAGTGTTTTACTTTATCACTAAGCGAAATGCTTCACAAGCAAGTACCTATAGACTAGGTATGACCTAAAGATGTAAGTACAACCTATAGTATTTTTCAAAACCCTATAGAAAAATATTTGAGTTATTTATTTTATATTTAAATTAGAAGAATTTTTTTATTTTTTTTTTACTACCTCTGTTCCCCAATTGCAAAATTCTAACAACTATTGTACTAACTACGTTGTATGACTATATGATTGATTGTATGGCCAAATGGGGTGAAATTTTTCTCTGATGATCCCAAGGAAAAGTTATCTCATTTTCAAAATTTGACAATTGATCTTGGGGTTTTTTGGCCTCTTGGATGTGATGACAGGGTTTGTTTTGACCCAAACTATGCCAAAAATGTAGCTATCTTCTAGATTTGAAAATCATTTTTTAGCTTTAAACCCTCATAGATCTAGCATCAAATATCTAATTTAGACAAGAGAAAAGAAGAAAATGACTTGAACTTGAACCCTTATTAACTCAATGGTGAGCTCAAATTTGCACCAAGCTTTGATTTTGACCTACAATAAAAATCCACAAAGAGGAAACCCACAAATCTAATATTTCTCTCACTTTTTTATTCTCTAAATCATCATTCAATGCAAGAGAAGAGCATACTCAATTTTTTTAGAGTAATGGGTATGTGCAGGATCATCATGGAAAAAACAGGCCCTTAAGTGGCAAAAAATTCAAAAAAAATCAGTGTTAGGCAACTTGACTTAAATTTTTTAATAAGTTATCTATACTATTTCAAAAATATGTAAGAATAGAATCTATATAAAATTGATTGTAGTTTCTAAACTACTAGGTTTATTTAAAATAAATAAAATCTATTTGGTGAAGTTTTGAAATGCAGTAGTACTTAAATTTTAGGGAAAAAATAAGAAGTAGGTGTCCTGACCACCCTAACCATAAATAAAATGATAATATTTTCTTATAAGATTTTATATATAAGTAGAGGACTCATGTCTAGATGTGATGCATATTTTTTTTGTAATTTTTTCCAAGTAAATAATTAATTATGAATTTTTATTACTAATTTTAAAAAATCAAAAACTTGTATGTCGACCACCTTAACTTGGTCAAAACTTCATGAAATTTATTTTTTTATTTTTTAATCCTATGGTATGTGAAGCATAAAATGTGACGCATGTTTTGGATTCAAAAAATGTGATACTGTTTGAAAGTTATAGATGTTTTTCAATCAACCTATCAATAAGGACTTTAGTCATAATTCTAATAGAAAATTAATAATAATTATTTATTAAATTCAAATTAAAGCATAACTTATATTGGTGGAAATCTGAGAATATCCTCTAAAAACCCTTTTCATTTCATCAATTTTGGGTAAAAAATAAGTCATCAACCACATACCCTAGAAGTGCCCATAATATTGCCACTTTTTGGCCCATCATGATCCTACACATACCCTAATCTTGCATTAACTAATTAATTATTAGTTTAATTTATTCTCATGCACATTTAAGCTAAACTCGAGAGTTCTTTATTTAGTTAACTAAGTTTTTTTTATGTTAACTAAAGTGAGCTATTATTAGATCATTTTGTCTCATTGTGTGTGATGTTGACACTTGTCATGATCTAATCCCTTTACCATCTAGGGTTGCTCCTATATAGCACTCAACCCTCATTATATTATCTTTCAAACTCTCAACCTTTGAGGACTTGTTTTCCTTGAATATAGCAAATTTTTTTTGCAAACCTCTTACATGGAAGATTTCTATGTTTGTTGTTTGATCCTATGGATCATTCTTTTCACAATTCTAACATGGTATCAGAGCGTGGATTTAGTCAAGCCCCTCTTGATTTATGAGGGTTTTTCTTAAACAAGGGTTAAAAAATTCATATCTAAATCCTCTTTGTTTTTTTTTTTTACAAATTTTGAAGTTGGGTAATTTTTTGTGCATTTTCACTCAAAATAACCTCACCATTGAATTCAGAGCTATCAAGCAACTCAAATTTGGATTTTTTTCGCTTGATTTGGACCCTTGAGGTTAGATTTGTGAGGGTTTGAAGCAGTTGTTTTTTCCCAGATTCGGAGGCTAGATATGATTTTAGGAAATTTTGGGCTATAAATAACCTCTTTGTTGCATTTAGGAGGCTGATTCCATTAATTTTTATATATAATTTGACCTATTTTGGTGTTAGAAACTTAAGGCAAAAAATATTTTCTAGGGAAGCCATATGACCTCTCGAAGATGCAAACCAAGGTAAAATTTTTCAAAAAAAAATTTGTGTTTTTGAAAAAAAGGCATTTCTTTTATTTTTGCACAAGTTTTTTGTTTTTTTTTTATAAAATTTTATTAAAAAAAAGTGTCCCAACAGTGGGACGAGGTACCCAAAGGGGTACTGCCACCTACCACATAGTGGTAGATCGATGGCCCCTCAGGCCCCACCTTGACTATGGGGGAATATGGGGTAGTACCCCTACCTGCAATAGGTAGTGGCCTCACCTTGGGCTAGCCCATTAATTTTTTTTAAAAAATAATTTAAAAAAAATAAAAAAATTATTTATATATTTATAAAAATGTAATAAGTATTTTTTAATATTTTTTCTTATAAAAAAATATAAGTTATATATATATATATTTACTTATTTAAGATATAATTGATTTTTTAAGGTTTTTTTAAACTTTAAAATAAAAAATAGTCATTTTTTTCCTTCTTTTTTTTGCAATATAAATGTACTATATTGGAGTTTTTTTCCCAACACTCTAAATTTGAAGGACCTCCACATTTGGAGCTATTTTTGATAATTTTGATGGAGTATTTTTTTTACCTTGCTCGGCCCCTCTCTATTGGGCTTTTAAGTTTTGCAACTTATATTCTAGAGGTCATATCTCGACCATATGGTGGTCTTTTCAAGAGCATTTTTTTGTGAAATGGGGTAGAATTTTGTGCTCTTTGTAGTGGTATAGGTTGTTTCTAGTTTTAACTTCTGAATTTTTTCCAAAATTCAGTTTCTCAATGATATTGTTGTTTAGTTCTTATTTTAGAGACTTTAACAGGCCATATCTTCTTCATCTTGACTCCTTTTTGGGTGCTTTTTTAAAGTGCATGTTTTTTCATTTAATTCATCATGGTGCTACCAATTTCCTCTTTTTTTATCAGAGAATTATATTTTCAACATGTAGTCCTTTTTTTGACATTATAGGCTCCCACTGTATTCATTTTTCATTATGTAGATGCACTAAGATAAAGTGTGATTCTTGTGTATATATTATTGGGATTTTGCACATCTTATTATTTCTTTTGTAATTGCACTATGATATAAAGTTTCATGGAGGGGTTGATGAATTTTCCTTTGGTTTGTTATCACACCTTTGTCAAGTGAGTGTCCCTTCCATGATAACAGTGAATCCTAGTGATTCTTACCTCATGCATGTGTGCCTTTGTTTGCACGCCCTTTTATTTGTAGGTTGTTTCTCCTACATGCACTTCTTGGTTTCACACAATTTTAGTGTACTTGTCTTGGCTCTCCCTTTTCAGCATTATGGGAGGGTTTCTACTATTGGTGCTAATGCTTCCTTTATTTCAGTTTGGAGTGATCTATGTATCTAGTTCTTGTTCATATGTACTTTCTAATGCAGTGTCCATCAGTGGCTAGTTACAATGCATTTTGGTGAGATGGATCACTTACCATATGGACACTCTTACATTCTTATTTTATGGAGGTGACTTTCCATTTTAATTTGACTAAAGACTACTCGTAACTATATTTTTAACTTACATCTTACATGTTGAGTAGTTTCATTAGAGTTACTCATGCAGATTCATGTATGGTTTGTATCTTTGAGAGCCAGATGTTTTCCTTTATTTTCCATCTAACTCCAATAGTGTCATTTTGGACACTCATGCAAATTATTGTCTCTCTTGTGATTAGTGTTCTTCAAACTATTGGTACTTATATCTTTGACTTGCATCTTGCATGTTGAGTAGTGTCATTAGAGTCACTCATGTAGATTTATTTACCACCTGTATATTCAGCTTCCAATTTTTTTCCTTTTTACCATCTAATTTGAGGAGTGTCATTAAGGGCATTCATGTAGATTACAGTCTCCTTGATCTTGACATTTTTATGTTTGATTTGCAAATGTTTTCCTATGTTTTCCATCTAATTTGAGTAGTGTTATTGGGGAACTCATGCATATTCTTGATCTTGATCATCATTTTCTTAGAGGAGGTTCTTCATTTCAACACCATATCGGTCATCATTCGATAAAATTCTACAATTTCTTTGTGCTTTAGTAATGTTCTAGATGTTCCTCTTATTTTTTGGGACATTTTTGCAGTTGGAGGCTTCTCAGAACTTCAACCTGATTTGGAGGTTTTTTCAATCCTCCATTCACCTTTTTCTCGTTTGGAGAGGATTTTTCTCCCACTATGGTTTTCTCATTTTCTCTAGTTTTGAGAGATCTTTTGTTTCTACATGGATACCTCAAGAAGTCTTTTTTTTGGGACCCATCATGCATTCTCCTTTTAGGGTTTTTTAGCTACTCCCTAAGTTTATCTTAAGGTGGGTGTTACAGTAATAATTCATTAGCTAATAAATTATTAGTCTAATTTATTCTCATGCACTTAAGCTAAAGTTGGAGTTCTTTATGAATAGTTAATTAAGTTATTTTCTATGTTAACTAGCGTAAACTATTATTAGATCATTATGTCTCATCACAAGTGATGTTGAAACTTGTAATGATCTAATCCCTTTACCATGTAGGGTTTCTCCTATATAACACTCAACCTTCATTGTATTATCTCTCAAACTCTCAATCTTTGAGGAATTTTGTTTTCCTTGAAGATTCTTGAGGTTCATTTTGTAGGCTTTTCTTGTTGAGGAATATTGCATATATTATGTTTAGATCTCTTACGTGGAAGGTGTCTTTGTTCATTGTTTGGTACCCTATCTCATATTTTTCACACTTCTAACAAAATTTTTAAGATCCACCAAGATTTGTAACCTGTATCTCTCAATCAAGACTAATAATAAGCAATCCAACAAGCTCTGATACCATGTAAGAGTTGGTATATAATGATTTACACCATGCAATATTATGTTGAAGATTATAGCTAATCTAGGAATTCCTGAAAGAACACTCTACAGATCAACTATAATGAAAGAAAAATGATATTCTATCAAAAGATGGAAATGATCAATTATGATTGTATGATTGTTGATTGGCATATGGGACCCCTTGGTTATAATGCTAAGGTGATACATAAGTTTAAACAAGATCATGATAAGTGTCATAATCCTATGTCATGAGACAATTAATATTAAATGATTTAGGATACAATCATTAAATACCAAAAGATAAGACAAGGTCTTATGACAACTAACAACCTCCTAGAAAGATTCTCTATGACCTAAGTAAGCTTAACATGAGAATAAGACCCACTAGATGAACTAGTTAGGTAAAATACCTGATTCACACCAACAAGCATTAACCCTAGAGCTTGAAACCTTTTCCTTCTCTAGCCTCATGAAACTACAATCCTTTGCTAGTATTTTTTAGTCATAAACAAAGGCCAATAATAGGCCATCAAATTTCTTATTAGTTTAACTTCTAAGCACATTTTCATTTTGAATCTTGACAATAGAAATTAACATAAATAAATTTTGATTCATGATTCAAAGAAAAAAATCTTTTAATTACTAATTAAAACATGTCCCCTATGCTATAACTCCATAATAGAAACTAATAATGAAATCTGCAATTTTAAAAATAAGTCAAGATGCATTTGTATCTCTCTAATTATATTAAATTTATATTTAACTGATAGGCTATTTACATTGGGGAACCCCACTGGGATTTCCAATAGTCTGACATCGGAAACGCCACAAGGGACCCCACACTGTCGTGTTCCATGCGTATTTTGACCTGGTGGACTACAACTGCTATGGAGTGCCAGATGATAGAAAGATGAACGCAAAGACGAGCATATATTTTTCTTGTAAATACCAACCGCTCATGGTTGAACATCTAGAGTTACAATGGAAGGTATTTCTATGGTCTGGGTTGGGGGATGAGATGGTTTCCCCCCACTTCTTCTTCAACGAGAAGGGGGAGGCAATGTTAGTGGAGGCATAGTTGGAGATGCACGAGTGCTTCACGGCCATACTCGATGACCTCTTCGCTAAAACACATGGCTCCATCCATAGAAAATTGACATTCTGATCATGACCATGTCGACCTTCACTCTAGCTCCCTTGCACACATCCTAGATCATCCACCACTACAACATGAAGGGGAACATCAAGACCTTCAGCATCTCTAGTAAGGGCTGCAACACAAATGTCATTGGCCTCGACATGGCCAAGGATCTCTTTTGCCTCTACCTAGACTTGTATGCTCTGGTTGTGGGCACCGAGTGTATAACCCTCAATGCCAATTATTAGGGAGGTGATTAGTCCATGATGCTCACCAACTTCCTTTTCAGAGTTGGGGGTAATGTGGTGGTTCTTTTGAACAACCCCTCTCCCTCCCTCTCTCAAGGAAATGCAATTGGCAGCTATAAAGCCAAAATCCATCTAAAGCCTCTTCAATTAATCCATTTTGTGCATACCCTGGAATTAACTCATTCCATGAGACCATAATTCTTTGAGGCATTCTGTCAAATAATTCATAGGCATTTTCTATGCTGCCACACTTTGCATATGACATTATGTCAAAAAATTCATGTGTCTTGTCTATGCTTTGCATTTTGCATGCTCGACTATGATGAGAGTTACTACTGTAACATCTAATAAAAATTCCCCCTTATGATTGTTGGATGTTCATACCCTATTGCATAACTTACATCTTGGTGCAAGCAGAGGGGATGCTAGAAAAGGTTGTGGAATTTGGTCTCACAGTTGCCAGTTGCATTTGCTTAAAATTTTCAAAGTCTTTTTTAACAAACCCATTTTGTGCAAGGCAAGGAGGATTCTGGAATGGTTGTGGAGTCTGGCTTTACACCCATTAGTTGCATTTTCTTAAAAGCTTCAAAATCCTTTTTAACAAATTCATTTGTGTTCATAATCTACAAGCATCGTAGTTCGTACAATCACTTCTTCTTGAGCCATTCTATCAAACAGTTCATGCACCTTGTATATGCTTCCACATTTTTGCATTCATTTTTGCGAGGGCAATTGCAACTACAATGTCATCAAATGAAATGAAAATAAAATAAAATTTAGCATTTGAAATTTACAATTTTTTTAATTGGGGACATTCAAAATGGTGTGTATGAAAGCACGTGAATGAGCAATGGATACAAGTGTCTCAAGCATTCAAAATGGACTTGACATCCACAATTATTAGTAATCATATTTTGGATGTGTAATGAATATATCGAAGAGCTGTGGAAGGCCAGTTAGGAAAAAATTTGGTCTATTTTTGCATGCATTTGTGGAGTACATGAGGTCAATTGATAGGAAATTTAGAAAATTGATATTGGTTATGCAACAAAGATCCCAATGAAGAAGTGATAGCTTCAAATCAACTATGCATCCACTTACAAGAATTGAAACACATTTGAAAAAATCCTTTGAATGAGGAAGGTTATCAGGCTCTATTACCAACAGGCTCATGTTATGTTTCTGAGAGAGAGAGAGGGGTGGGGGAGGGGAGGAGTAGAGAGGGAGAGAGGGAGAGATATGAAGATAAAGATAGAGAGAGAGAGAGAGGGAGAGAGAGAAATATATAGGAAGAGGATAAATAGAGAGATATAGATGGTGAGATAGAGTGATAGAGAGAGATATATATGAAGATATATATAGAGAGGGGGAGAGATAGAAAGAAACAAAGAGATGGAAAAACATAGATAAGTAGTGATAGAGATATAGAAGGGGAGATAAAGAGAGAGAAAGAGGGAGAGATAGAGATATGTGGGAAGAGAAAGGAGATATAGATATATGGGAAGGGAAAGGAGAGAGAGGTAGAGATAGATAGTGGATAGGGAGGGAGTGACAAAGGGAGATATGAGATATAGAGAGAGGGATGGAGAGAAAGGGAGAGATATAGGTAGATGGGGGACAAACGGAGAGAGATATGTAAAGGAGGAAAAGAGATAAGGGAGTGGAGAGAGAGGGAGGGAGAGATAGGTAGAGGAGGAGAGTGAAGAGGGAGTAGAGAGGGGGAGAAAGAAGAGAGCTAGAGAGGGAGAGAGATCAATATATCGAAAGGGAGAGGGGGAAGTAGATACATGGAGAGATACAGGTAGTAAATGATATATAGAGATAGAGAGGGATAAAGAAAGAGACTGAGAAATATAGAGATATATTGAGAGAGAAGAAGATAGAGGTAGAGAATGATATGGGTAGAAAGAGATAGAGAGGAGTGAGAGGGAGATAGAAGGAGAGAGATAGAGATAGAGTAGGAGAGATGGAGTGAATGAATGAGGGGGGAATTTATGATCAATCACTATATATTTAAATTTATTCAACCAAATGCCTCCATCTTTTATGCTTTGATAGATGTCCATATCCTATTCCAAAGCTCCCTTTTGGGCTCAGGCAGAGAGGATACTAGCAAAGGCAAATCTTCATAATGAAATAGAATATTGGGTTGGGTGATATTTGTTATACACTCTTCTAAGCTTGGAACCCAATAACTTGTGTTACAAAAAAAGAATGAATAATATTTATATGGGAGCATTGATAAAGTCAATATGAGTTCCAAAGAGCACATTCCCCAAGATAGCAGTCATACACATTTCTTCTCCATGAATTTTGTCACTAATAAAAAATACCAAAGTATATCAACCTATCGGTGTAAGCATTGCAGCTCATTGGTGCAAGTGCTAGTTTACATTTCTAGGTGGCCAATAATGATTGATGAGACTATAAATATAGATATACCCAAAAGTTAGGACCCAAAGGAAATAACATTCTAAAACTTTGTAGAAGTTTCCAACAATGATTGTAAGTCGGTGGTTCTTGTCGTGCCCCCTATATTTCAACAAGAAAATAATTTGGCAATATTCGCTTTCAAAAAGTTAAAAACATGACACTTGAACATATTTCCAAGTCGAAACATTTAATTTACACATGTTTACCACAGGAAAATAACGCACGTGCAATGCTTGAAAGACATCATTTGCAATGGGATAAGATTGGATGCCATTGAATGATAAAGAGCTATGGAAATAATATTATAATGGTGAATAGGTAGGAAATAATATTATATGCAAAATATTCAATATATATATTAATGTTTTGATGAGGATGCAGATGAAGACTAGTTGGGAAATATTTATCACCATGTGGCACACTTTTATTAAAATAATAATTAATTAGGTGGATTTTTTATATCTGAGACAAATCATAATTGAAAACAATATATTAGTGATTAGTCTTAAAAATTAGTTATAGTTATAGTTTTCTTGGTTTGAATGATCTACTTTGTGTATGCATCATTTTAATTTCACACACAATCTAGTGTAGGAGGTCCTCATATTTATTGTGGATATTTTAGTTTTCGTCATCTTTAAACATTCTTTTCCCTATTAAATGGTGATTGCTTGAAAAGGCTTGTCATTTGATGCTAGGGTGTTCACTTGGAAGCACATGAAAATGGTTTTGAAACACTAGCAAGTTCATAATGAAAGTTGGAAATGGGGTAAGTTTCATACTATTGATGTTGTTTTTCCTATTCAAGAATTTGAGAATCCATGTTAATAGCTTGAAAACTATACTCATGTTTAGTACTTAATTTGTAGAATTCCCTCAAAAAGCATGCTAAGTAGTTGGATCAATTCCACATAGGTCCCTCATGGGTTACCTTTGGAAGCCATCTAAAACTTTACTAAGGGTTTATTCCTTTTTCCATTTTTTTGAAGCTAAGATGTCTTTTAATGGTAATATCAAGATGTGTCAAGCATTAGTAGTAACATCATAATGCATAACATTGTCTTAAAGCCTTATACGAATCCTATTAAGAAAAAGGTTTGAGATATGCATCCTAAAATTACTTTAATGGTTAAAGAGTAATTAGAAAATATGCTAAATAAGATCTATTAAAAACTATCTTAGATCTCTAATATGGTTCATGTTGCTAAACCTAATGGCAATTTTTTAATTTGCATTGAATTTAGAGATCTAAACAAAATTTCCCCTAATAATGGTTTTCCTCTATCCAACATTGATATGATTGTAGACTAAATCACTAAAAATGACATGCTACCTTTTGTTGATGGTTATTTAGGCTATAATCAAACCATCATAGATCACCAAGATCAACAGAAGAAAAATCTTATCACACCATGCGGTACATGTTATTATGTCTTTCTATCTTTGGGGTTATAAAGCACAAAAGCTATGTATTAAAGGGTTGTTGCATTAATATTCCATGTTCTTGTGCATGTTATATTAGAAGGTCATGTAGATGATATGTTAGTAAAATAAAAATAATAGATGGATCACCTTGAATAACTAAGGACAATATTGGAGCACTTATGTCAATACAAAGAGTGATTAAAACTAAAAAATATTTTTTGGATGCAAATGGTGTTTTTTTTTAAAGATTCATCATATCCTAACCGACATTGAGGTAGATGGTAGGAAAATTGATGTTATTGTTAGCATGTTTTCTCCTAAGTATTTATCACAACTCATACCCTTTGAGGTAAGAGCTAGACCATTAGATGTTCCATTTTTCAAGTAGCATATTTACATTACAATTCAATACACTCTTAAAGTTAAAGATGCCCTATTTCAATTGAACAAATATTATCAAAAGAAATTTGAGGACATGAAACAACACTTGTTAAATCCTCTCATACTCATTCCAATTATCCACATTAGTGCTTTACTTCTATATGCATCAACCATCGATTCCAATATTGGAGGACTCTTAGTGCAAAATAATGTAAATAGAAAACAACATATGGTGTACTCTATTAGACATACATTACTAGACTATGAGACATGATAAATTCCTATAATTTACTTTTTTCTTGTCATTGTCTTTTCATCATAAAAATTTAGACTTTACATGATTCATTTTGACACATATCATTATCAAAAAATATCCTTTAAAATGCATGTTGTCTATTACTAACTTTTAAGGTCATGTTACATCTCGAGTGGTGTTACTTTTTAATTTCAATATAAGGGTTAGTACTAAAAGGGATTTGCTCATTGGCAAGGTAAAGATACCATAGTCTTAATTTTTTTAAGTTTTATTTTATTACTTAAGGCTCGACATTGATTAATGGAGTGACCAGGAACTTGATGATATGTACAAAATGTTTTATTGCTATAAATTTTCTTATGTGTTGGAGGAGGAAGAGTAATTAAGCAAGCTTTAAGAAGCCTCGAAAAAATATTCTCTTTCTGAAATATAGGATAAGTAGTAGGAGAAATTCCTTTCTCTTGTGAAGAAAATCTTGCTCGCTTGCCACAAGAAGTCATAAATAAAGTAGTAGATGGAGCATGAGATGAAGATGGGGACAAAGGTTGGAATCCTAAACCCTTTTTAGAAAAGTATGTTGTAGATTTTATACTATCATCTCTTATTTTATGTTAAATCATGTATATCCACTTTTAGAAATAATTTTATATCCATTCCCATACAACTTTTCCAACTCAGATGAATAAGTATTATCTACATGCTCATGAGAAAAATCAATTCTTCTGCAAGAGTGAAAATACATCTAAAATTTTTTAAAGTTAGGTATCATTCATATACGAGGGACATAAACTAAATACCCCTCATCACCATCATGTGATTATGTTTTTGGATTTGTTGATCTACAAAAATATTGAGAAAATGAAACATAAGACTTGCTACATGTAGATTGCGATATTTTATTCTCCCCAATAAAATAGGGTGTAAAATCTAATGAATACCAATCATTGTCTAAGAGTTTCATTATAGATTAAATGAAATATTCAATATGTATAGGTTCCACCATTGAAGTTGGGATAAAAGTATTATGAGAGTTGGAAACTTTATATGTTCAACTTCAACTTCTAAATTATAACTTTGTTCATCCGCTTTGATCGTATATATCTTGTTATTATATTCACACTTGATCTCATGATGAAGAGTAGATGAGACTACCTACATGGCATGAAACCATGGTTTACCTAGGAGAAGATTATATTAAAGAGGTCATGACATGATCTGGATAGGGGTAGGAAAAATCATGAATCCTACCTTGATGGGTAGCATGGTTACCCTTAATGGTTGCCTACTAGCATTCTCAAACCCATGAATAGAAATACCATAAGGTTCTATCTAATTCTTATCTATACTAATTTTATCTAGAATATCAATGCTACAAACATTAAGACTTGATCCATTAACTATGAGATTACATTTAACCCCAACTTTATTAATAACAAGCATTATCATTAAAGCCTCATTTTTGTTTTGGATCTCAAGTGATGGTAATTCATTTTAAGGGGATGTAATATCCAATTTTTTCACTTGCATACATCAACCAAGACAGTTACATCCTTCAATTTGACAAAGGGTGAGACATTAATTTTTTGTAAAGCATCTTGGAGAATATTGTGGTATGTAGGTGATTTTTTAATTGGGTCCCAAATGGAAATCTTGGCTAGAGTATTATGAATTTTCTCAAAAAAATCATATTCTTTACCACTACACTAAGGAAGACTACGTAGGGGTGGAAGATATGGTTGAGATAATGGAATGGATGTTAATTTTTTTGGTTACTTATTATTTCTAGTGTTATATGTGTGAGCCACTCCAACTAATAACTTGGTTGTTCTAACACATATTGTCACACATGATTACTAATGAGTTTTTTTTTAGTTTTGAGGATATCACCATGAGGTTTAGGAGGTTCTATAATGAGAGGTGATTTAGGAGGTCCAAAAATTAGAGATCTAATATTCAATTCTACATTCATAACCTCAATTGAGTTAACTACTTGTTGATAATCTTCTATTGATGGGGACTTTATAATGTCAATTTGGCATCTTCATATATGCCATCCATCTTATTGAATTTTGAAATAAATACATCAATTATTTCATCCTCTTGTGCCACAATATTTTCCCAAGTAGGAAAGCTATTGGGAGGTAAGAAAACATGATTCTCATGACTCTCAATGATTGGATCCTCTTGCTCCAAGATACCTTCTTCCCAAGTAGGTGAGATATTGAGAGAAGAATAAACATGATTATCATGGTTGTCAATGATTGCATTCTCTTGTGTCAAAACACTCACAAGTAGGAGAGATACTAGGAGAAGAACTAATATTATTTTAATGATTATCATTGATTACATATCCTTGTACCACAATATCTTCCCAAGTAGGAGAGGTATTGAGAGGGATCCAATCATAATTTTCACGTTTCTCCATGATTGGATCTTCTTGCACCAAAATATCCTCATAGTTAGAGATGTTGGGAGAATATTTAGGTAAAAAAATATCAATGTTTCTATTTTATTTTTGCATAGTATTCTAATAGGTTGAAAATTATAGGTAGACAAACCATGGTGTACCATATCAAATCCACATATTTAAAAATTAAACATGTTATTTTCACTTTGGATAAAACTAGTGATGCACAACAAAGTAAGACAACATTCTAAATAGTGTAATGGCATGAATTTACACCCCTTACCTTAGAATAATCAAACCTGATGTTGCTATTCCATGTCTACATCCATTTAGCAGTTATTTGCAGTGTTAGTGGGCGAATTTCTATCAGGGATGCAAGCAAAACACACAAATGTCTCCAAAGTACACTACCTCCTTGAAAGGATTCTCATGTCTAGAATCTGCAGAGGTGTTACACTTCTCCATTGTGACAAAGAATAATGCCTCTTCCCCTTAAAATGACCTTGAACAACTCATTTGGCCTCCTTTTCATCTTCAAAACACTATCTCATTCATTCAATTCATCCTATTGATCTTCTTAAGCATTCTACACACTTCATTCACAAAATTTTCACCATCTTTGAAGCTATAAGTTGACAGTCTACTAGTTTTAATCTCGTTGTTGTGGAAAGGTTGGCATTCACAAGCTTGCAAGCTCACATCTTCCTTAATGTGCCTTGAGAGCATCTTGTTGAGAAGGTGATCTCCATTCAATTAGCATCATTGTAATTTTTTAGTAGCATATATTTGTTAGCATTGCATGTAGTACTTCTACTTCAAAAATTTTTTATCATAATTTCTCTATCATTGCTATTATGACTATCTATGGATGTCGAAACACCAAAAAGTGGGTTTGACTATGGAAAGCCCTAAAACAACCCTGACATTTTTCCTCATTCTATTATGTGTAGGTATTTCATTCATGTGGGGCTTGCAGGAGGGTGGACTAATCTTAAATTGGATTGCTACCACTTTTGGTCCTATCAAATTCTAGTTTAGCATTATTAAAGCATTGCTCTGACTATTTCAATCATTTAGCTATTTTCTACATTTTGTCATTGTATCAAACTGTATTGGTCAAGTTGTTAGTAAGTTCTTTCCAAGTTTTGGTTGTACTTTACACTTTCTATCTGTGCATATGCCAATGTGTCACACTATCACCCATCTTCTATGCTTGAGCCCTTTGGAAGAGAGTTGCCTATGCTGCAGTCCAAAATTGAGAATTTTCTCACCTAACTTTCTAAACCTCTCCAGTTGATAGAAGGAGAGGTGAAGATAAATTTCCATTCCTTTCACCCTCTTTAAACATCAAACATATCTTAGACAATCCCTTAGTGTGAGCTAGATCAGGGCAATTGATTGTTCTAGACCTTCCTATGACTTGGGTTCCTGAGCAGTCACCCCTCCTCCTCTACATTTTGGTGAACTCGACATGAACTTTTTTGGTTTTTTTTGTAGGGTTGAAGGATTCTTCTCTCATGTTCTAGGTGTGTTATAGGTATGTGCATTGCAGGGAGCCTAGCCTTGCAATCCAACCTACAACCCCAAGTGGCATAGCTAGAAGAGTCCCTAAACATTGTGAAAGGAAGCCTAGAATAGATCACTGTCTAATTGTTAAACCCTTGGTGGCTTATGAGAAAGTCCTTTCTAGTGTACATAGAATATGACTTCTTTTATGCATCTTTCCATCCCATCTATACAGCTTGCAAGTAGGTCTCTTTCTATAACCTTTACCTCGTAGTATTTGTTGATGAATGCTAATAGAGAACCCTCACATTTGTACATTACCGCTCGTATCAATGGGAATACTATAATTGGTGTTCTCATTGACCCTACATTTTGAGTCAATTATATCATAGAAGAGATCATTCTAATAAACTTCTTACATAAGGATGGATATGATGAGTCTCAAAGAACTATACATACACATGATGGGCTTTATGTCCCTTCCATCGATTCTATCATCCTAACAATTTTGGTTGGGCCCAAGACTGTGAATACCCTCTTTGATATTATCTTGAGGTTTGACTTGTTCAGAGTGAAGCTAGGAATTCCTTGTCTATTTTCCATGAATGCAATCCCCTTAATGATTTATAAATTCTTGAAGTTCTCTCACGAAGGTTCCATGCATGTAGTCCATGACACCTATTACGAATCGATGGTGGTGAATAGAGGCTACTCACTTGATCACTCTCAACCAACCTCTATTGGTCTACTCCCTCCCAGGATGGACCTATTGTATCATACTTACATAAAATACAAGAATAGGGGCATAACATCGAAAGTGACCTATTCTCCTTCTCCCTATGCCATTTTAGTTAAGACTTCCATGATAGTGCAACATAAGGCTGCCTCTACCATTCCATAAAAGGAGGGGGGAGATTTCTTCTCAGCAACCTTCTCCTTCTTCCTCTGTAATTTTACCTTCTTCTTCCTCTCACCCTATTGTGGCACCTTTGACTTCTTCCCCTATGCATCTCTTGGGGAGTCTAATGATGCCCACTTGGTGGAAGACTAAGTGTCAGGTGTTTGATCTACATGTCTTTCCCATAGTGCATCATCCCATCTTGTATGGTAAGGGGAAGAGTCCCTGTGGAGTCGCCCCTACATCTCGGCCTCCACAACCTCCTATTGTTCCTACCCCTAGGGTAGTGAATGGGAAGAGGCCCGCCACTGCTGTGCTTGAGTCTATTTATTTTCCTATTGTTATCTCTAAACATTCTTACATCTCTTCCTATTGCTCCTATCGAGGAGTCACTCCCTCTACCAGAAACAATTGTGATGGATATTCTGATGATAGAATAGGAGCCTCCTACTCCTCAAGTTGCAACCTCTAGCTCTCAAAGCTAAAGAAACCACCTTGCACATGAGTGTAAGAACTGAAGGAAGGCTTTAGCTACTGACCAATCTAATTCAAGTAGGAGGAAGGGGAGCAATCAACTTTTGTTTTGGTGTCTTTTCTTGTGTCCTCTTTCACCCATTCTACTTCAGTTACCACTATCTCAATATTGCTTCTAACTCCCCCTAAGAGCATCGATGATGCTCACCCTAAAAGGGTGCAAGTTTTCATCACTCCCTCAGTTCAAAACCTCCCCTCTTGATGTCCCTTCTAGACATCCCACCTTTCCCCAAGCCCGTGGATATGGAAAATACCTTAGTGGTGTCCAATGCAGTTTTCTCTACTTCTTCCTCACCTTTTGGTTCATCTGTGGGGATCTCACATCCTCTAATGAAGCACAAGTTTTAGGATGAACCTACTTCTAATGGGGGTTAGAAGAAGGGATTTCATTCTTTGGAAGTTAGTTCTACATTGGATTACATTGTCTTAGTGACAAAGGCAGCCCCAGTGTCCCTAAAGTTTTTCACTGCCACTAAGTATTTCGATGAGGTTGGAAATTGATCTTAGGAACTTCCTTCATCTACTTAGTTGACACATGGAACTCCCATCAATTGCAAACGTTCAACTCAATGGATGATGTCCAGGCTCTATCAGTGTTTTTTTGCAAAAAACAATAACATTTACCTTAGAAGAGTTGAGTGAAGAAGTCCTTGAGGAGTCCTCTTCCTTAGCTCTTGTCATAAGAGAGCTGGAGGGAACTCCCTTTTCTATCCTCCCCTTACAAGATCATCCACCCTCCACCGAAAATGATCTAGATTAGGAGAATGATGACCTCCTAGTTGATGAGGACTATAAGAGAACCTCTTCTTTATCTATAGATTATATTTTTGTGTGTGTTGTGTTTCCCCTATGCTTGTTCTTATATGTTCTAGAGGACCCTTGTCACCCTTATAGGTGCTTGGATATAGGAGTGTTTTGTGTCGTAAACTTTCTTTATTTGTTACATCATTCTTCCTTTGTTGTGCCTTGACTTTCAACAATTGGGGATGATCCAAAGTTTTTGTGACAGTTAGGCTTGCCTTCCATAAAGACCCAATTTTTTATTTATTTTTTCTCTTCACATACTGTTCTTCACATTTTTTGATATAGTAGGGGATTAATGATAGTTCATATTTATACTATATTATATTTATCTATTTATATATATGAGCAACTTTGACCCTAAAATATTAGATCCCCCTATCTCTTGATTCCTTTGTTTTTGCATACATTGTCTTTTAATCTTTCTATCTTCTTTGCTTGCTTCATGATGTTGTGGTGCCTATGTGTTATCCCTTGTGTGTGTGACAATCTTTCAATGATTGCATATTTTCATGTATCACGAGCCACAACATCACTTTCTTTTCTTTCCTTAGGATGTCACATTCCTTTGTGTTCAACACACACCATCCTAAAGGGGGGTATCATACTGCTTCAATTTTAAAAAAGGTGTATTTAGTGCTGTAGACACGTGAAATTGACATCATGCATTCGATTAGGTCATATTCATCCATTCAGCAAATAAATCAAGTTTATTTATCAATCTCCTAAAGTCATCAATTTAAATTAAATAAATCAACTTGATCCTATCATCATTCTTTTAATTAAATAATTCAAACCTTTAGTTAATTAAATCTGAAATCACTTTCCATCCCTTTTGATTTAAATAAATCAAAATATTTAAGTCAAATGGGTCAAAAGCATTTAATCATCAGCTAAGCTAATCTAATCCTGATTATTCTAATCTAATGCATGTCACATCCTCTAGCTTTTCCCACTTGCACCAATAAATCATTTTAATTCATTTATAAATCCAACATTTTCCATCAACATGGCATCTTTTAGGAATAATCCATCAAGTTTGAATTCAAAATCAAGTGGACATGTACATCCAACAAAGCATTTATGAGCTCTTACATGCCTCTTACATGTCCCTTGCACAAGTCAAACTCAACATTTAACTCTCAAATTTAAATTTGAAATCTCCATCTCTTTGGCACATTGACCAAAATGTGCTCATTCCTCATCCTATCACAAGTTGACAAGTGGCTTCATCTGATTGGCTAAATCTTTGTCCCACATTCATCCATTTGGCTATTTCTCTCATCAAAATAATCTATAAATAGAGGCTCCATTCTTCAACAAATCCATCCACAAAGCTTATGCAAAGTCACTCTATTCATTTGAGAACTGATTTTGTCCATTGCATCATCATCATTGGCATTATCAAGGGTTGGGAAAGGGCTATTTTCCACAATAGCACCAATCCACTATGAGATAAAGTTGCATCATGTTTTTTTTTTATATGCTTTGTTTAGTTTCCTTGATTTCTTTCATTGCGTGATTAACATGTTTCATTATTTCATAGGAATGTTCTTATTTTGTTTTGTTTCAAATGGCAATACTAATGTGTGTTTTGAACAAAGGAAAAATTTGATGTCCACATTATGGCACTAGAAGGAGGGCAGAATCATTTGTCATTCAATATGTTTATTTAAAAATTGAAATGCATTTTGTTTTGTATCAAATCAATAGATTCATTCATTTAAGTATTCGACACTTTTAAATCAATTCTAGGCCTATTTCAGTTGCTTGAAAGTATTTAAAAGCTCCTACAAAAATCCATTTTGTAGGTACCTTGCAATCATGACACTCCCTAAGATCACATTTTCTCTTAAGGAATTTTGTCAAACTATTCATGTGACTTGTCTATGCTCCCACCTGCTACATACGTATGATCTCATCTGATTTCTCTTAGTTTCTAAGAACTATGTACATTCAAGTGAACTGGGTATTCGGTACCTATAACTTTGATGCTATGTTTTCTAGTTTGTTGTTATCATGGCATAAAATTTTGCTCCCATGTTTTTCTGAAATTCTTGACTATATCAAATTTTCTGTTTTAAAATTTTGAATATTTTAATGGTCAATATTATTGTTCAAAATATATGGATTTTATTTGAGTTTGATTGCTTTCTTTTTCTAGATTATTGCCGTCTGATTTTCTTAATGGCAAGTCGCTTCCCACTATCCATTGCTTAATGTTGTGGGATTTAGCATTACACCTATTGGTTGCATTCACTTGGAAGCTTGATCTTATTGACAATATGGCCATGGGAAATCCCCCACAAAGCCTTTGCAGACCGTAGCTTTGAGATATAATGTGGATTCTGGGGGTGAAATATGCATATTTTAAAGGTATTACTGGTGAGTCGACAGGTACACCAAGGAGTTCATTCAAGAAGGCATCACCCTGGAAAGCACACATTTAAGGCATCACAAGCAACTAAATTGAAAAAATTAAAAAGTTGTTGGTGCATTAGTTTGAAGTAGACAAGTTGTCATTTCTGCTCATTGGTTTCAAACTAGTGCACATGAGTCAATCTAGATAAGTCTTCACAATTGATTGAAATGAACAATCTTCAAATCCATTCAATCAAATCTGATTCCATATAGCTTCTTGCTCATGCTAATACCACATCCATTAAACTTTTCATTTATAGTATATATAGCTTCTTAGTGTACATCTACTACAGAGAAACACGTGACACTAGTCATCATGAAGGCTGTAAGACAAACGTGGTATGAGGCCCATGATGGGATAGGTGCACTCCATTAACTCCACTGGCTACCTCTATAAACCTTCTTAAGATCATATTTTTATGGTGTCTCTTTCTCAAAGTTGTGTGTTTTGTGCTTCCATTTTGGCATAGGCAGTGAGGATACTGGAAAACTTTGTGTAAAGTAGAGTTACACCTGCCAATCATAGTACCCTAATTTTTTTTTAACAAATCTTCTCTATGCATATCCTCCAATCATCGCTTAATTTTCAAACAAATCTCCTTTGTGCATATCCTCTGATCAACACTTACTTTTCAAACAAATCTCCTCTGCACATATCCTGCAATCAGTGCTTTCCATAAGATTATCTCATAAGTGTCGTTGTTTTGGTACTTCGACTTTACACCCAACAGTTGCACTTGCATTGAAATTTAATATGCCTTTTGTGCAGATCCTACTTTCATTGCCGTTCTTTATCTCATAAGTATCATTGTTGTGGTATTGATTGTTTTGTCAGCTTTATCCATTACCTTTCATCCACTTATCGATAAAGGCACATCACTCATTCAATTAACAGAATTCAAACTTTTTTCCATGCCTTTATCTCACATACCAGCTGCAGGGATTTGTAAGGCATAGAAATGAGATGGGAGATGTGATTTGAAGTTGTGGGATTATGTTTCAAGCTGCCTAATGTTGGGCACAGACAATGAGGATGCTGGTAAAGGAATTATGTCAGACATTTTGTGCGCCTTCTCTGTGTTTTCAGTCAACACTAATTAAGGTAGTGGAATATGGCTTTACACCTAACTGATTGCATTAAGTTGAATGTTTCTTAATAGTCTCCAATAGCATGATGAGGACGAAATGGGCTTGACAGAAGTAACACTCAATTGACACCCACCCTGATTTGGTCTTATCTCCAAGGCACTCTCTATTTTTCTCTTGCTCAATAGTTGTGCATTAATATTGAGATATTCAATGTATGCTTAAATCTCTTAAATGTTCATTATTAATGCTGTTGAGAGCAATAAATTTTTGACACTAGAAATAGAGCCTAGTTTGAATATTGTACTTCATATGAATTATGACAACCTCAACATTGATTACTCAAGATATCTTTGAGTTTACTTGTAGGCCATCTTTCTTGAGGCTGTGGAAAGCATGGCTCCACACGATCTCTACTTGCAGGCTTTTATTTTTTATTTTTTTAATCTGACTACAATTATTACATTGTCTGACCTAAATGAAATAAATAGGATCTTAATTTGATATTATTTTTGAAACCACTTACATCTTTATGTCTTTTCACATACACTTAAGTAGATAATCGATATAATAACTAGGGAGATCTAAGGTTGAGATGATGGGCTTTCAATGTTGCAATTTGGGCATTTTCCTTTACATCTGAAAAAAGGGAAAAATCAATTTTTATTTTATTTCATTTTAAAAAAGTCATTGATCTATGATTGATTTTATTTTGCTAACTTATAATTATTGGGTGCAAATTGCTAATGTGGAATCTATCGATCAACTCTTCATAAATTCTATCTACTTCTCATGAAGACAAATAAATCACAAGCAGATTTGAGTTGGAAAAGAGGACATTAAAATTGAAAATCATTTCTAAATGCTTATCATAATAGCTTGAAACATCCATTTCATGCTTTTGTTTTTTGTTTCAAGTCAACTAGATCATTGATTTTCTTTCAAAGATGGGCTAAAGCTGAACATTACAAATGTACTAGACCTTGATTTTGGATTAAAATTGAACAAGCAACATCACACTTGATATTGGTGTTTTAAAACGAACTCATCATTGCTTTGGGATTTAAAACAAACAAGTGTCTTTTGTTGCTTTATAATAATTTTTGCAAAATAATCTCATCTAAAAAGGTGTATGCACTTCTCTCGCGCTTCACGATGATCTTGAGAATCAAAAGCATTTTTGATGACATTAAGTTGCATAAAATTTTGTCTTCACACTTCAGTTTGGGTTTAAAAATTGAACAAAATCTTGTGTGAGTGTGAATGACCTTATTGCATGTGTTCTCCCTTTGTTTCTAAACAAGGGTTGATCAAACTATGAATAAGTTTATTCACTTTTGTCTATCTTAGAGGGCCTGCCTTGGGGAAAAAGTACTCACCCAAGGGAACGACTCAACCGGTAACACTCTAAAGCCAAGAGTATTTCCAACTGGTATATAAATGTGGGTATTGGAGTAAATGCCAATATCACGCGGTTGATTCTGATAAGATGGATATGAAAGGAGACTCTTGCCCTATGGGTCAATTTCCACGAACATAAAGTCCTTATTAAAACCCATGTGCTAGAATTTTCCAAAATCCTTTAATCTATTTGTTGGTGCAATAACGGTCGTTCTGAAGCTGCTCCACACTTTTACAGTCTTTAGTAGAAATGGAAAACATGCCATGGGAGTTTCATGGGTGTTGATGCTTGGTTGCCCTATATAAGTGAGTGTTGTGGAGGGGAGCCAGTGGGGTCAAGCATCTAACCATTCACTAAAGATTAGCATAGCTAGACTTGTCCAAGTGGGAATCCAACAAATATTGTCTTTCACATCCATAGGGTTGTACTTATTCTTGGGTTGCAAAACATAGTGCTTTGATCAAAAACATTGGAAAACCAACATTCAACATGAGCATCAAATCTCAAACCCTTTAGGAGAAGCAAATATCCTTGAATGGACTCATGTGTTATTGCTTTCCCTTGGGATTTTCATCCTTAGAGGCTTCTAAGCATTTGGATTTCATCTCAATTTACTCCTACTAAGGTCAACAATAGGTAACTTTTGCCTCAAATTTCCTTGGTTTCCGAATAATGCTCTTTGTAGGATAAGGGAAAAGTTGAGACATTAGACATCTAGAATCAAAATCTAATCAAGAGTGTTTTTTTGGTAAAAATAATCCATTAAGCAAAGATTAACTCAATTGGACTGCACATATGTGCTTGGCATATTTTGGTCATATGGTTTTCATGCAAACATGGACCATCTTTTTTGAATTAATCATAGAAAAAAGCATGTTCTTCACTATCTTGGTCTTGTAAACAAGTCCTTCCTAGATTCATTTAGGATTAAAATCAAACACTTCATCCATCCAAACATTTATCATCTTCATCCTGCAAACAACTTTAGAGCTTTGGAAACATCATTCTAGACTTGGATAAATCATCAAAATCTAAACCACCTTGTTTAGTTAGGTGTATGGGAATGCATCCTTTCTCATACATTTAATTGAAGTAGAAATCCTTTTGATCAAGTTCATTCTAGGATCACATCCAACATCTTAGGGTTTACAAGCTCATTATCCAATCAAACCCTAAGTCTAGCATTGATCCAAATTCCCTAAACGTTCAACACTCATATCATTCACCGCTTTTTCAACCTTGATCTCATCATTAGTCCTAAGAACCCTAGAGGTCACTTTTATGACAAGGTCAAAACACAAGGAGAACATGGAGTATAAACTTGATCCATCCATCATGAGTAATCCAAATCAACTAAACTTTCAAAGCCTTACAATGCCGATTGATTATCAAAAATCACACTTACATAATCCATACATGGGACCATTGCCTTCTATGAATGCCAATGGTACAACAAATGTGAATATGCCCATTCAAAAGTTTGGAACACCTTTCCCAATGGTAGGTTTAAATCCAAGTCCAAACCTACAAATCTATCAACCGAACAATCAATGTGTGAGCCTTCAAATGAGCATCATCCCACCAAATCCATACATACCAAAAGTGAATATATCAAGTACAAGTTTTCCAAACATGAATCCGACAAACTTTGGGATAAATATGTTTGAAAATCATACAAATGTTGTTCAAAGTCCAAACAATATGTTAACAACATGTATTAATCCAAGTCAAGGTAACCCCATGGAAAATCAAAGTTACCTAAATCAAGGCAATGTGATTCCCAACACAAACAATGTTCAATTTCAAGTATCATGCCAAAATAGAACATCATCCCAAATCAAAACATTGTCCAAAATAAAATTTTCCATGTTCCCATTCAAAAACCACAAGTATGCATCCCAAATTTGGCGAGATCAAATTGCTACACTTACCAAAATAGTTGAGTCATTGCATTGAGAGAAATCTCCACCACCATTACCCATATCATCATCATTCCTTAGTATAGGGATTCCACCTTTATCTAGCACCAATCACTCCATCCAAATCAATCCACCTAACACCAATCAAGCTATGAATATACAATCAACATTACACCAACAGATGGTATCTAATCAAATGACAACATCAATCCCAACAAATCAATAGATAGTCTCCCGAGGACCTATCACCTCAGTCATTCCAACCATCACTATCCCTTCAATCATTCCAATCACTACTCTCACACCCATCACATCTCAACCCCTCACTACCATGATCGCTCTGAGTGTATCTCAAACACTTGTCACTACATCCAACATGATTCTGAATCCACCGCCACTCCCACCACCACTAGCTTCCACCACATCAAGCTAATACAATGTGACATTACAAGCTTCTTTTCAAAGGGGATTCCAACAATATCTATCCACACAACAAGCAACACAAGCTCAACAAGTGCAACAATCCTCTCAAGTTTCCCAAGCCTCTCAAGCTACCCAACAAACACAAGCACAAACATGAAAAATGATAGCTATTGGGGATAACGATGAACATTCAACCACTAGTGATAGCATTGACAATATCCCCGCCATAATTGTTGAAAGCAATGATCAAGATCTATCCATCAAAGAGCACATTGAAGATGTTTCTATATCACTTGAAGATCAAATCAACATATGTCAAGAGTCACTTTTCAATCATGATAAAAATCCACCAACAATACTTGACAATGATCCAATTCAAGAAATGTCAACATCAGTCGACCCTATGGTTAAAGACATTCATAATATCTTTGCCACAATTGTTGAAAACAATGTTCAAAATCTCTCAATTAAGGAACACATGGAGGATGTTTCTACCCCATCCGATGATCAACTCACCATACATCAAGAACCACTTTTTAGTGATCTATTTCAAGGAGTGTTAGGATTATTTGATCCTGTTGACATAATGCATTATCTGTTCACCTATGATCATGTTGAAAATGTCTCTATATCACCTTATGAGTTAGAGGACATATCTCAAGAATTTATCCTGAAGCATGATCAAAATCTTCTACTAAGGTCTAGCAATGGTCCTTTCCAAGACATGTTGACCCCCTTTGACCTCATGGTTACAGATACTAAAGGAAATCTAAACTGAACACTTGATCCAAGTACACTCAAAGATCAAGGGGATATTGAACCACTTATAAATACTAATGATCATGTCCAAGAACCCTTTGTAAGCAATCCATCCTTTGAAATTAACCCATGTCAAGAGCTTGATCCAAAGCATGATGAAAGCAATTCTGAAATCATTCAAGATCAAGAATTCATATCTCCAAGATACTACAATGATCTAATGGGCACTCTCCTATCTATGCAAGATGATCATATCCATATAGCACATACTCCTCCACCTATCCATGAGATGCTTTCTGTAAATGGACATGTTGATGATCTTTATTCAAAATAGGATTGCTTTACTCCTAATATTATTACACAAAAAGAGAAGATTATTGATTGATACAATCAAACTGAGTTGTCAACATCAAGATCAGATTTATCTAAAATCTAGACTAAAGACATCATGTATGAAGATGTCCAGCATTATCCACTCAAGGAAACAAGTCAAATAGAATAGAATATTCCAGAGTCAGCAGAGCAACAAATTGAAACAACGTCACCTACGGTGGTCATTTATCAAAGAACGCATTCTAAACAAGAGCTCTCAAAAAAGGCGAAATCAAAGGATGAAGGTACTACTACCATCATACTGGGGGAAACTTTGTCTCAAGCAAACATCAACATAGGAAGCATGAAGAATCCTTATAATTAAACTGATGTCAATACTACAACCATCCACGTCATGAATCTTCATCCATCCATGATCACCCCATACACAAATTGGGACCAATGTCAAAAGAAAGAATTGAATCAAAGTATGAAGAATGTTATGAAAGGAAAAGAAGTTGGGAAGCATGAAGGAAAAATCAAATACAAATGGATACTAAAGAATACAAAGAAAGATCATCCCTATCAAACTCCATCAGTCAAAGAAACTATGGGGCAAAATAAAAAAGGTAAAAGTATCCATCAAGGATGTCCACAAAAGAAAAAGCAGGCTTTTCAAGCAACATTGCTCATTGCTCATCTTCCCATGTTTGGAGAGTCAAAGATTCCAAGCTATCAACCAATCCATCTTTGATCCCTAAACACACTCCATCCACGCCTCCATGCATGATATCCAATTATCACATTGACCATGTATTGGCAATGACCCTTCATCATAAGGATTTTGAAGGCACTCTATCATGATGTGCGCACAGAGACAGAGTTAACCCTAGTATCAATAAAGCAAACCAAGAATCCCAAAAGTTGCATTCAAGTGCACATTGTAGACATGTGAAATTGACAGCATGCATTTGATTAAGTCATATTCATTCATTCAACAAATAAATCAAGTTTATTTATCAATCTCGTAAATTCATCAATTTAAATTAAATAAATCAACTTGATCCTACATCACCCTCCTTGATTGAATAAATCAAACCTTTTATTTAATTAAGTCTGAAATCAACTTTCATCCCTTTTTTATTTAAATAAATCAAAATATCTAATTCAAAGAGGTCAAAACATCTAACATTATCTTAATTAATCCAATCCATGATTAAATTATAATCCTAATCACTTGTATTCTAATCCATGATTTTGTGACTTGCACATGAAATTGCATTTAATTGATTTATCAAAATCTTTATTTACTTTCAACTTGGCATAAAGGGAGAATATTCTCCAAGTTTGAATCTCCCCCCAATTTGGCATGTACATCTAACAAATCAATTAATAAGCTCTTACATGTCCCTTCCATAAGTCAAACTAAGCATTAACTCTCAAATTCAAATTTGAATCTCCCTCTCTTTGGCACATTGACCAAAATGTGCTCATCCTCCAACCTATCACAAGTTGACAAGTGGTCTCTTCTCATTGGCTTATCTTTAGTCCCACATCCTCCATGTTTTGCATTCTTCTATCCTTTTTGACCATAAATAGAGGTCTCCTCTATTGTTTTAATCCTCCACAACTGTACAATCTTTGTATCTCATCTACAATATCATGCATGGTCAATCTCTTCAATGGAGAACTAATTTTGTCCACTCCATATCTTATCATTCCACATCATATTCAAATCATTTTCATCATGGAGCTTAAGCAAGGATTGGGAAAGGGCTATTTTCCACAATAGCACCAATCCACTATGGGATAGGATTCATTTCATGTTTTATATGCTTTAATTTTTCTTGTAATTTGTTTGCATCTTGAAACATGATTTATTATTTCATAGGGATGTCTTATTTGATTTGCTTAAAGTTTATTAATGGTTGTTTGTTTTCATCAAATGTAGATTTAGCATCCACACACGTATCTTAGTAAAGCAACTTCTTCAAGTAGGCTATCAATGGCACATTATGAAAGAAGTGTCTACATCAACACCACCAAGTGGGTCAGCATGAATGTTTCAGAAAAAACCAAAAAAATAAAAAAAAATATGAAAATCCAAAAAAATTAGAAAAAGGATGGAAAACAGTAAAGATAAAAAAATCATCCTCTAGTGAAAACTGTAGGGGCCGCGCTTTGAGTAGGTACCATGATGAAAATATAGCAAACAGGTGTCATGTGTAGAATCAAGCAACTACGTGCGCTACTTCACATGAAATTATTTCATCCCATCCATAATAAATCCAACATTCCATCCATCTTATCCATAATAAATCCATTCATCCATGCACCATTGATCTAATCCATTTTCATCCATCTGCATCTATCATCCAAGTTATCTTGACCTTGAAAAACTTTGGTGCACACTTTATGCTTGCTTATGGTAAACATCTTGACATGGGTCATTTTCATTGATCCTATCCTATCCAACATTATTTGAGCAATGAAACATTATCTAAACAACTTACCTTATCACAAGATAATCTTTCACATCCTTTGCGTACTTACCATATCCATCTATCTGTACACCTATCCAAGTATCCACCCATCACATTCCATACATTGCTAGACACTAGGGGTAGATATTTACATCTTGCTTTGAAAATAAATCTTGGTCTATATCTACCAACTTCCATGGTGATCCGAACATTGGCAAACATGAAATCAAATTGGTCAAGCATTTGCGATCCAAAATCTAAATCACTAGCCCATGGAATATTTTGACAAGAGGATTTTCCTTATCAAGTGTTATCTTCAATCGAACATCAATCCAAATAATCACTATTAGTTGCATCTAATTTGCACATCAACGTCACATCAAATCATCCAAAACATCTTTTTGTTTCAAACCAAGCTTCAAAATGTTGATCATTCAAATCCAATAAAAAAAATATATATATCATCTCGGGATATCCTTGTGTTGCTTAAACACTATCCTTGCATTGTTGTATATCCTCGACAATGTTATTGTCATCAATTCTAATCAATCAATCCTTGCATTATTTTGCATCCTCAACAATGTTTTCATCATCAATCAATCCATTGATTCGATCAATCAACCTTAGCTTGGTTTTCAACAAAATCTTAAACAAAGCACTAATATGATCACACGTATCCACATCCAAATCGTCAAAATCATGTGAAAATCCAAAAAAATCAAAAAATCCAAAAATCCAAAAACATTCAAAACATATCAAAATCCAAAAATAAATCAAAAATAGAAAACATAAAAAATATGGCATTTGAACTATGTCGTCTTTGAGCTTAAACATAGGCGATTAGCCCCCTAAGACATCAAAATCCAAAAACATTCGAAAAACATCAAAATCAAAAAACATTCAAAAAACACAAAATCCTAAAACATTTGAAAAATAAAAAATCAAAACATTTGTAAAATCTAAAAAATACCAAAAATAGCCTCAAAACATTCCAAAAAGATCAAAAAACCCAAAAAATCCATCTGTCTCATTTTGATTTCACTCGAAATAATCAATCATTCATAATGAGTTGATCATCACCTTCATCCTTTGACAACATAAATAGAAACAATCACAACAATCAGGAAAAGCAAACTTCAATCATAAAATCAAAATCAAAACAACAAACCATTAAATGCAAAATCAAACTCTTGATCATTTTCAAACATGTCAATCAACCTCATATCAATAGCCTATCTCAATCCATGACCATCCTATACAATGTATGTCCTAGGATATATCATTCTGACAATGGGCATCATTTTGGATATCACTTGGATTCTTATCCTATCAAAACAAATCCCTTTGGCTAGAGATATGAAGAACATTGGCTTGTTTGCGTACTTGATCTTTTATGTTGATTTATCTTATTGCACTAATTCCAAGGACCTCTCGATGATATCCAAATGAAGGATTTAAAGATATAGGAATGGGGCAACAATAATTATCCTTTTGTCTGTTGTGCTTGTTGGACGTTCTTGTAAAATAACTTGGTGAATGCATGATTTGTTAGGTACGTCCTACCAAGGTTTTTGTATGTCAAGTGTGAACAAGAATACTCCTATTTGTTTGTTGAGTCAAAGTCCATCGCAGTAGGCACAACACCACCCTAGTTCTTTATACCTTGATGCATCATATCTACATGTGTAATCAAACATAAGGTAAGTAGCCCTTTTAAAATCCCAATCCTTGATAAGAAAATCATCATCTCTCATAAAGTTGGCCTATTGGATCCTCTTGTCACCATGTCATGAGTAGTTTATTATCATCAGCAATGCATCCATCATGCATCCACCTTGCATCCACAAATCATTAGCATACCACATGCCATTCATATCATACATAATAGGAAACATTGATCATTTCACATGCATTACATTTGCATCATCATCATAATATAGATTTGTTAGTCTAAGCATCTCATAAAATCATACATTTCCAAAAAAAATCATATAGCCATTATCACACCTTTGAACTTCTTTATCGTGAGATCGACCTTCAAATCGAATATTTTCGCTCAATCTCTTGAGTGGGAAATGTACTAGTGTACTTCTTTTCGCTGGGGCATCCGAAAAATTAGAATTTTTTAAAAATTTGATCGTGATAAGATTGTTCTTTGAACCAATGCAACAAGTACATTGCTTCAAAGAGGGGAAGAATGTAGACATGTGAAATCGACATCATGCATTTGATTAGGTCATATTCATCCATTCAGCAAATAAATCAAGTTTATTTATCAATCTCCTAAAGTCATCAATTTAAATTAAACAAATCAACTTGATCCTATCATCATCCTTTTAATTAAGTAAATCAAGCCTTTATTTAATTAAATCTAAAATCACTTTCTATCCCTTTTTATTTAAATAAATCAAAATATTTAGGTCAAATGGGTCAAAAACATCTAATCATCACCTAATCTAATCTAATCCTGATTAATCTAATCTAATGCATGTCACATCCTCTAGCTTTTCCCACTTGCACCAATAAATCATTTTAATTCATTTATAAATCCAACATTTTCCATCAACATGGCATCTTTGAGGAATATTCCATCAAGTTTGAATTCAAAATCAAGTGGACATGTACATCCAACAAAGCATTTATGAGCTCTTACATGGCTCTTACATGTCCCTTGCACAAGTCAAACTCAGCATTTAACTCTCAAATTTAAATTTGAAATATCCCTCTCTTTGGCACATTGACCAAAATGTGCTCATTCCTCATCCTATCACAAGTTGACAAGTGGCTCCATCTCATTGGCTAAATATTTTTCCCACATTCATCCATTTGGCTATTTCTCTCATCAAAATAATCTATAAATGGAGGCTTCATTCCTCAAAAGATCCATCCACAAAGCTTATGCAAAGTCACTCTCCTCAGTTGAGAATTGATTTTGTCAATTGCATCATCATCATTGGCATTATCAAGGGTTGGGAAAGGGCTATTTTCCACAATATCACCAGTCCACTATGACATAAAGTTGGATCATGTTTTTTTTTTATATGCTTTGTTTAGTTTCCTTGATTTCTTTTATTGCATTATTAACATGTTTCATTATTTCATAGGGATATTCTTATTTTGTTTTGTTTCAAATGGCAATACTAATGTGTGTTTTGAACAAAGGAAAAATTTGACATCCACAAGTGGCCAACGAATCCCTCACTAAAAGTCTTTTATTTTTCCAAAATCGTATTCTTCAACAAGGATCCCTAGCAGAATCTTTCTTCCATCATAAATTCATAAGATAGAATCTAAAAAAGTTTCCTTCAAGAAGGGAGCACTTCATCTAAGTCCAAGAAGTATGAAAAATTTCCCTTGCGAGGAAGTATTCTTTCTTTTAAATTCCTTGATGAAAGAAATCTTTTAAAAGGATTCCTTTATGCTAGAATCATTAGCAAAAAATGTTATGAATGTTCAAATAGATTATCTCTTCAATGGACCCCTTTCTTTTGAAGGGTTCCTAAGGGACCCCTTTGAAATCTTCTCCTTTAGTTGTTGACTATCTACATGACTTTCTATCTACCTATGTGGCTTTTTCTATCTAACATGTTTTCTCTACGGATTAGCATGTTGCTTTGTAGGGGCTCCTACGAAGCTTCCTTTCAATCAAATTTGTAGGACCGAGCACCTGTAAGTTTCCATCAAACTCTGCGGACCCTCTCACATTGGGCTGGCCTCAGGACTAAGCACTTTGGGGTTCCTCCTTTGCAAGTCTAAGGACCTATAAATTGCTTTCATCCTATGATATCTCTTTGTTTGAATTTGTAGGAACAAGCACCTACAAAGCCTTTTGTTCACCTTTACGTAAGTCTACAGACCTGTTGTGTATTTTGTCAACTCTCCTTAGGACTGAGTACCTATGGAGCTCTCTCCTCTTCCTGTGCTTTCAGGTGGGTGAAATTATGGTCTACTTGCTTGACGGTTCAGGTATACGTTTCTTAGCTTTCACTCTACTTTACCATGTATTTGCTAACACTTATGCTTGCTAAAGTGGGGGAAAAATGTAAAGGCATTAATTTGCACCCCTTGTAATTTCTGCATTCACACCCCTTACCTTAGCAAAATCAAACCTGATGATGCTATTCTACATCCTCTATCCACTCTCCATCCATTTGGTAGCTATTTGTAGTTTCAATGTGGGAATTTTTGTCAGGGACACAAGCATAGTGTGTGAATGTCTACACAACATGCTATCATTCTAATAGGATTCCTACCTCTGGAATCTATAGAATCATTACACTTCTCCATTGGCGATGAAGCATAATACCTCTACCCCTTCAATTGACCTTGAATAGCTCCTTTGGTCTCCCTTTCATCTTAAAAACACTATCTCATTCATTCAATTCATCCTCTTCACATTTCATGATCTTCTTGATCATTCTACACACTTCATTCATAGCATTTTCACCATCTTTAAAGCTCCAAGTTGACACTCTATTGGTTTTACTCCTCTTGTTGCGAAAAAATTGGCATTCACAAGCTTGTGATCTCACATCTTCCTTCACGTTCCTTGAGTACATCTTGGTAAGAAGGTGATATCCATTCACTTAGCATCATTGTATTGTTTTAGTAGCATATTGTTGTTAGTAGAACATGTAGTACTTCTACTTCAATTTCTTTATTTATTGTACTTTCTTTATCATTACTATTTTGGTTATCTATGGAGGTGGAAAGACCAAAATGGTTGTTTGACTATAGTAAGCCCTAAAATAGCCCTAACATTTTTTCTCATTCTACTATGTGTAGGTATTTTATTTGTGTGGAGCTTTTGGGAGGCTAGACTAATTGTAAGTTGGATTTCTATAACCTTCACTCTTGTCAAATTCTAGTTTAGTTTTATTAAATTACTCATCTTGTTGTTTCAATAATTTAGTTATTTTTTACTTTCTATAACCATATCAAATTGTACTAGTCAAGTCATTAGTAAGTTCATTCCAAGTTTTGGCTATACTTTACACTTTCTATTTGTATGGACACTAGTGCATGATTTGGTTGCTAGCACACCATGTTTTCCTTTATCTTTTGTTTTGGATTCCTTTGGCAGAGAGTTGCATAAGATTCAATCCAAACTTGGGAATTTGATAATGTGACTTCCCAAACTTCTTGGTTTGATAGAAGTAGAGAGGAAGATAAATTCCCCTTCCTTTTAACCCTCTTAAAACATCAAACCTATCTTAGACAATCCCTTAGCATGAGATAGATCAAGGTAGTTGTTTTTTCTAGACCCTTGCATGATCTAGGGTCCTAAGTAGTCCATCCCCCTCCTGTACAAATAGAATGCCAAAACAGGGATCAAATCTGAACAAAAAACATAGACAGAGATTTTCCCAAAAAATATTTAGCCCAAATTGATTGAACAAAGGCACAATGCACCCTATACTAGACAAGAATTTTTTCAAAACTCAAGATATGGAAACCACCTATAGTGTTTGAGGTTCCTATGTTGTAGAGATTCAGGTCTAGATGCAAACATAATTATGGAAATGTACCAAAACCTAATTTTTCTATATGAAACACATGAATACATGCAACTTAATATTCTTAGAGCAATTGAATATGTTTAAATGGTAATTTTTAAAAATAAAATATTGTAATTGACTATCTTTCCAAAAAAATATAGCAAAGAAATGCTTTTTGTTCTTTTGAAATGAATATACTATGCAATTTTGTCACTTTTTCAATGTTTTCACCAAAAATGAATGCATAAATTATGGAATATTTTTGCAATTAATTTTTCAATGTAAATAACTCAAATCTAAGCCCTAATCAAAGAAAATTAAATCTAAAAAATTTATGCAATTTATTTCAAATTATTTTTAAATTTTTTATTATGAACAACTAATGAAAATGGGTTGCTTTTTGAAAATAAGCACAAATTAATATTATATCTTCAAATCACCTAGGTTTTAAATTGAATTTTTATATTTTATGCAAAGATAAAATAGAAAAATTGCAAGTGTAGGATATGTTGGGTTCTCTAAAATGTTGAGTAGAAAATTCATCCTAGATCCAATTAGGATAACTAAGATTATCTCTTTTTCACTTGACCCAACATTTAAACATAAATGAATTAAGGTGTTGATGATTGAATTATTATCACAATGGAGGGAAAATTCCCTAGTGTTTTATGTCTTTTATGTGTGTTGTGTTGTGACCAATTTTTGAAATGTAATGGTCTAATTATCAAAACTATGTAAATACAACACTCTCTAATGAATTAATACAAACTTGAAACATATTGATAAATTTCAGCTATAGAAATGTAGAAGGAAAACACATATACACCTAGGATTTGAGTTTGAGAAGGATGTGGGTAGTCTAGGGTGAAAGAGTTCCCTAAACCGAGGACCTAGATCTAGAAACAGATTTCACAAGATTGAGGTCCATGGTCTGTAGCTTCTCTCTTCCAGATTTGACTATCAAAACTTTGTCTGTTGATGAGATAATGCAAATTCTATGAATTGACAACTTGGAAGGTTTTATTTCAATGATCAAAAAATAGTCTTCAATATCCTTCCAATTCACTTTAGATATGCAACTTGCACACATGAAAGGAGAGGAATGGTTGTTCCATATAGGGGATTGCCTTACTCAAACCTCGTGTTGGTATTTATAACTCCACAGTGGCATAAATGATGATAAAAGAGAGTTTTTTACTTTTGAGGGATAGAGGTTAAATGATAAAAAGGTAATGAATTTGCAACTTCCCTAATTCACCACTTAGATTTGATCTCCTTGATGAGATGAAGTCACACTAATCACCTTCAAGGATTAATTGTTTCACATTTGAGTGATCTTCGTATCTAGTTCTTGTTCAAATAAAAAATAAAACTCATTTATATCTCAATAGAGGAAATAAAAAAATGCAGCAAAATAAATGCTACAATAAACTACTTTGTTGAATGATTTGGTCAAATGATTGGGATGTGAATTCTCTTAAACAAAAGGTCCCTATTTTGATAGAATGTAGTTATCCCAAAATGTGATGACGAAATGAATGAGAATGTGCCTCAATTTATATATTTTTGGGAGAGGCAATGGACAATTGATGTGATGTACAGATCAATGGTGGAGAATGAGTGAGATAATTTTCCTAGGATTGAGGAGAATGGAGGGTAGGATGGAGGTTTTTGGAATGTGAAGGGATAAAATTAATCTACTAAATTTATTAAGTTGTTACAACCATCAAAGAAATAAGGGAAAAGTGTACCTAAGACTCCTTTATTCTTTGAACTAGTGAAGAGAATATCAAAAAGATGAGTATAATCACTCTTAGGTTTCCTTCATTCTTTGAATTGGTGGAGAAAATATTGAAATTATGAGGACAAGCATTCTTAGATGTCCTTTATTCTTGAAATTGGTGGAAAGAATATAACCATAATTAAATAATAATAATAAATTATTTTAGAGATGTGTGAGGTGGAGAATAGATCTAAATGGTAATATTTTTTTTTATTGATCTGTGAGATGAGATGGAAAAGGGACTGATTAAACAATAAGATTATTCAATTAAATATGGACACTAGGTGACTAGGTGGTTGATTAGTATAATGGTATATTAGGGAAATATCTAGAGAAATATTTATGTGTCTACATTTCTTCCCTCTTTGATGCAATCATATTGGGATGATGTACAATTTATTGATGTAGATTTGATCATGGGTGAAGATTGGACATATTTATTGATGTTGCTTAGATGATTGGGTGATATGATTCTAGATTGCATGGTTATAATAGATTGATGATGGTTTTCTTTCGATAATTTAGATTTTTTATTGTTTGGAATTGTGTTGACTATATCAAAAGGAAAACAAAAGCCTAGATGAAAGCCTAGATGAAGGATAATCATAAGTGATCTTGTGGATGATTTGGAAGCAAATGTTTGTAGCTAATTCATTTCTCCTGACATAAAAGCAATTTATAATTATCAATATACAATATACCCATCAATCGTGCCCTTAGAATACGTTTCTAAATATTATTTTTACCGGTGCATGTGAATAAGTGTGAATGCCAGCTAATTTTTATTTCAAGTTGGCATTCAATTTTTCTAGTCAACCCTCTCATATTAATTTTGTCCTCGTTGAATTTATCATCTTGTCATGCAAGAGCGACGGAGAGCTGAACCTCATTCACACCGTGGGAAAACCAGAAGCCTAATAATACAATACAATATTGCAAAATGTAATAAATTCTATACCATTATCGAACGCTGGATAAAATACAACTGTTAACTTTATGAAATATATTTCTAAATATTAATAAGAAGTGTTATGTACGTATCAGACAAAAACGTGACACTAATTTTTCGTTCCTTCCTATTATATATAACCCTCTCATATTGACTTGGTCATTCCTTTCTATTCAAGTGTTGTGTTGTTTTGGTTTGACTCTTCAAAGCCAAAAATGAGTGGAACAGTTCCAAGGGAGGTTCAATCTGATCACGTAGTTATATATTTCTGAGTAGATTTGGTCCGTCTCAAGAGAGAAAAGCTCGACCTGTAAGTATGTGGAAGTTTGATGAGAAGAAATGGATGGACGAAGTGAAAGGCAATCTCACTCTTGACAGGAAAGCCTATGAGAAGCCTTGCATTTTCAGTGCAACAACGGCCTTGGTGAAGGAATATAGAGATGCGTATGTGCCGCAAATTGTTTCCATCGGGCCTTGCCATTTCGGAAAAGAGTGGCTCGTTGGAATGGAAACATTCAAAAGCGATGCAGCACGTAGAGAGGTTGGAAGAATTCAGAGGGCAACTGGTAAATCTGAATTTAACTTCGACCAAGTGATTGATAAAATTAGAAGTAGGGAGGAGGAGATAAAGCGTTGCTATGACAAGGGAACAGCATTCAAGGGTGAGGTTCTGCTTTGGATGCTGGCGCGGGATGCTTGTTTCATCCTTGAGTTTTTCAGAAATCATCTCCATGGATTAGAAGATGATGATGAGGATGGTGGGGCGGGATGCTTGTTTCATCCAAAGCTTCATCCCATTTTCGGACCCGAATCCGAGAATCCTGGGGTTACGTCAGAGGTCATGAAGGATTTAATCAAGTTAGATAATCAAATACCGCTCTTTGTCTTGGAAGATGTTCTTGCTATGGAGATGCCCGATTCCCCTAATAATGCCAAAGCTAAACTTGACAAGCTGCTGAGGACTATGTTCGAAAAAGTCTACTATCGGCCTTTCAAATTTTGTGCAAAGGGGAAATCACCGAGACAGAGCCATATCCTGGATATATATCACTACTTTTGTCTTGGAGTTGTGGCACCCCAAAATGAAAAGGGGAATGAAGGTTCAGATGATGGTCAGTGCTCATGTTTTGGACGTGTTAACATATCGAACTCTCCTTCGTCTGCAGTTGGAGGAAGCTCTGAGAATGGTTCCATACAATTAGACGAGTGGGAGCTGGAGGTTCCGTCTGCAGTTCAACTGAAGAATGGAGGAGTGAAATTCCAGGCCAATGCTGAAAAAGTGGATGACATTAAATATGAGGGGAAAACTCTCACTTTGGTGCAGTTGAAATTGGATGTCGACTCAGAAGTATATATAAGAAACTTGATTGCTCTGGAGATCTGTTCTCCAGACCACAAGCACAAGAGAATGACTGCATATGCGAAGTTCATGTATGAGCTGTGCCAAACAGACAAGGGCGTAGACGTGATGAGAAAGAAGGGCGTCATTATTGGTAACCTTTGGCACTGCAAACGGGTCATCCGATTATTGAGCTTCTCCAACTTCACAGTTTCCCAGCCAGAGTGCAAATCCATTAAACAAACAAGAAAAAAACTGAGCACAGAGCGCTCTAGTGGAGGCTTCGGAGCAACCACTGTCCTCTTCCTTACTGCGATCCAGGTTGTTTGCTTGTTTAAACACTGTCGAGCATGTTCAACAGCAACTAGTTTTTGTGTTCTCTTTTATACCGTATTGCCTGTTGCTTTCTTCCCTGTAATTCGTAATAAATTTTATAGCTTAGTGAAGGCTCTGAGATGGTAATATACCAAATCGGGATTTCATCCTGTTCTATTGAATTTAGTGTGGGCTCTGCCATTATCTACCAAGATGTTTCTTAGTCATTATCTCTATGATCTTTCAATAATGTATACTACTGTACCTGAAATGAGCAGTAGTTTATGGACATGTGTGCTCTCCTATTCTCTGTCAATAAAACAAAAATTATTATACATAATGTATGGTTCTAGGAAATTCACCGTCAGCAATTCACTGTCAGAAAATTCACTATCATAACAAATTCACTGCAAGGAAAACTCACCACTAGTAATTCGCTGCCAGAAAATTCACCGCAAGAAAATTCACTGTCATAACAAATTCACTGCAAGGAAAACTCACCACCAGCAATTCGCTGTTGGAAAATTCACCCCAAGAAAATTCATTTCCATAACAAATTCACTGCAAGGAAAATTCACTGCCAGCAATTCACCGTGGTGGATGGAAGTCTGTATTTCTGTTATTAATGCGTCAAAATTATTCTTTTGCAAAAAAAAATCAAAGTCTTGGAAATATAAATTTAAAATGTTAATGCAATGAATTGCTGGTGGTGAATTTTCCTTGTGGTGAATTTGTCATCGTAGTGAATTTTCTTGCTCGGGGTGAATTTTCTGACAGTGAATTGCAGTGAATTTGAGTCATGCCACAATGTATAAACTAGCAATTGGACCAATAGGTTCATTTAGTTTATTAAAGGTTTTGTTTAGACAATAGAAATTAGTGAAATGCTTTTCTCATCAAATATTGTGGAAAATAAAATTAAATTAAAAATTATCATAATTGAAATTATATTTCATCTAAACTTTATTACAATTAAATTATATTGCATTTGAAATCTTAAATTGTGTATTATTGTTGATCTCAATGAGAATGTATCTTAGAGAGTGCATTAGAATTGAAATACACTACTTGATAGAATCAAGAAGCTTCCAACATAAGAGGGCAAGTGGCTCATTGGTGAAAATCTCATTAGTCACAAGTAGGTTCTTAGTTAGAATGTTAGTCTATCCAATATACTCATTCTAGTATCTATAATTCCTTATAGAAACAAAGATAATTCTTTTTACGAAGTAGAAAAAATAATTATAATTAAAATCTATATTAAAATACCTAAAATAACTCAAATAACTCTTGTATGTAATTGTGTACATACATTTCAAATTCTTGAGAATGAATCTACACCTTTACATTGTATAATAATTTTTTTTTGGTTATCAATTTTTGATGGACACAAACTGTAAAATTATCCCTAAAATATACTTAGATTCTTAAGTCATACATTGGTTCATAAAAGTTAAATAACCTAACTAATATCTTATAAGAATATTAAAGTTGACAATAAACTTAGTAACACAAATAAGAATGTTAAATTTATAAATAAAATTAATAGACATCACTCGAATGATTGGAAAATATTTTTAATATAGAGAAATTGTTAGACTACCTACACAAATATAAGAACTTTAAAGAAAAGTTCCCCACTTTTGACATTATTTGGCAAATGAATGTGGTGTAGTTATCTCATCCAATTTGTTTGTTTCTCTCACATTTGGAAGATCAATGTTAATGGAGTTATGTTGAGTATAATAATCAAATCCATCATGAGAACTTGATCATCATTTGAGTCAATAAGCACACTAAAAATATCTTTAGCAAAAATTATCCTTGTGCTCCTATACTTGCCATTCACCTAAAAATCCTTTCAAACAAAGATTGAAAAAAAGCATTATTGGAAAGATACTAAACAAAGAAACAAGAAAATCCAATGAGACACTCTTGCATTGGTAAAATTGAAGGCCTCATCATCATGAAGAAGGGGATTTTAGCCATCCAACTTACCTCTAAGATAACTTTCTCGTATTTGATGTATAATGGGAAGCTAAAAAGGAAGCTATGCAACCATGCAATCAAGTAAATAATAGAAATATACATAATTAAATGTAAAAAATGATGTGTATATTGTATAGCATAATTTAAAAATAAAATTTTCATAGGCATTCATTAGAATAAGGTAGTTTCAAGAAAGGGAATATGTGTCCATTCAAAATAGAGAATTTCTATTCGAACTACAGATGATGTTCAAAGCCTTTTCTATAACTTAGATAATTTTCCAAAGAGATAGATATTTTTCAAAATAAAATTGAACAAAAGATGTGAGTTTCTATGAAATTAAATATAAAATCACATAATTTATTTCCTACAAAAATATATTTATACAAGGTTTCTTAAGAAATCCATAAAACTCCATTAATAGCTTCTACCAAGCATTTCTCAAAAAAATGAAAATATTATTAATAACTATTTTGAGCACATACATAATCATTAAAAATTAGAATAATTGGTACAAGAAAAGACATATGTTGTCTTCTTATAATTTATCTATTATATACTATTTGAATGTACTCTATCTCTTGAGAAAAATCAAATGTTATCTACTTGTAATTCCCTCATTATGTAATGATTGAATGAATAGGTTATATGGTTAAAAGAACTTGATCACTCTTTTAGACTTATGAAGAAACGGTAGTTGCGGGATGCTTCTATTATATACTCCTACACATGACTAATATGATAAAATAGAAGGAAGTATCATTTTACATGTTTATAACTATAACTTTTTTGAGGCAACATAAACCTAGAATATTATTAATTTAATATATTTTGACCCAAAAACATTCAAGGCATGCACTTAGGATCAAATCATCATGAATTCAAACTGTAATATATCCATGAAATAAAATGTTACATACAAAAAATGTAAAATATCCCATTTCTTCAAATGATTTCATTGCTCATAGCTCTACTTGTACATCTACCTTTTCCTCTTTAAATGAAGGAAAAGATAGAAATACTAAACAAAGAGATAGAAGGAGTAGTCTAGACCAAGGTGGAAGGGAAAACTATAATTTCATTCCTCATAGCTCTAGAGGGTGACATCAATTTAAATAGTAATATTTTAGGTATTATCATTCTAATAGTCAATGTTCTTTCTACAAGAAATATGATCATTATTCATGAATATGAGAACCAAATAATTGTTGAAAAATGAGGTGTTTTCTTAGCTTAATTCTCTGTAAAACTTCAATATTGCTGTTATAAGTAAGTCTTTTCTTTGTTACATAAATTCTTTGTGGATGATTATCTTGATTAATCCATTTTATTGTTGTAGAATGTAGAGAGAATTATTTAGAAGAACTAGACAGGATAATAGAAGGATCACACAAGATATACCGTGGAGAAACCCTTTCGGGAAAAAACTCCACCAAGAATTATTCTATTATTCAAACTCTGAATTACAATAGCTCCAATTCTTACTTGAGAATGCTTCTTCTATCTTTACCAATCTTCTTCACACTTGCAATAATCAATCTCAAAACTCTATTCAACTTGAATGAGATATATAGACAATATGCAACCTTGTAATCTCCAAAGGGTGATAATTACAATGCATAAGCACAAGCCCTTGAAAAGGTACGCCATATTCCTTCAAGTAGAGTTCTTCAGTGAAGACTAAAGCTTATAGCATGTGCATCATGCATTTGGGTGTCCCAAACTGAAGATACAACTTCTCTTTCACTTAGGTGATAATTCCAAAGCTATTCCTCAAAGATGGCGCCCACAATTAAAGCTACTTAATTGAGCCATCAGAAATATCTTATCATGCATTGGATTTAATTCCAATAAAGCATCTTGGGTGCCCAAGTTTGCTTCAAGTGCTTTATTGTTAACTGAAACATTTACTCAACACCATTCCCAAAGAATGGTCATCCCTTGTTAACTGGAAGTAGTCCCTGTTATCTATCATACAAGTCAATGTTATTAGCCATGCATTACAAGTTAACTGAAGCTAACTACATGCAACTCAAAATAACCAACATGCATGCAACATGCACTTGCATGCAACTGAAGATAACTGAACTAAACTGAACTGAACTGAACTGAACTGAACTAAACTGATTCTGAACTGAACTAAACTGAACTGAACTTAACTTAACTGAACTGAACTGATCTGAACTGAACTGAACTGATCTGAACTTAACTTAACTGAACTTCAAGAATGCAAACTTCAAATCCTACCTTCTAGCATCTTTACATGCATTTAGAAGTGTTAACTGTTACTCCGTATAGTTAACTGGATTCAAGGTGAGTTTAACCTTACCATGTGTGCACCCACATGCTCCTATTATTTAGGAATAAATACAAATGTCAATTTCATGATTTATTTCATCCAAATATTAATCTCATCCTAATCTTAGTGTTGTTGAACACATTCCAAGAATCTAGGAGATACATGAAATAATTAATGTTTTAGGATTTGCAATTAAATGGCATCCTATTTCCAACAATAATAAGTAGATGAGGATAATAAAATAAAAATACTTCAAATGCATTTGAAAGAAATTTAGGGTTATTATTTATTACATGTCATGTTTCTTTGGGTAGTTCAATCAATTTAGTTTTTATATAGTCGATGTGTAATCATATGATAATAAATAAATATTTATTTAAAATTTTAGATGATTTTGTGAAGTTATAATTCCAAATAGGTAATGAAAATAATGTTATTTATGTATAAAGGTGTGATTAATTTTGTTGTAAATCATGGTGAAAGAAAGTATATTATATTATTTTTGTGATAAAGTAATCTCATGAATGTTATATACCTAATGCATAATGGTTACAAAGTATATTTCTAACATAATATGTGCACTTCATTTGAAACACTTCCATATGAAAAGCTTACTACAAAGCTTGGGATGAAGATGAACCAAATATTTTAAAATTAAATTGTGAAATAAAATATAACCCAAGGAGAGTTTAAAGAAAATTTAAAAGTGAGTTATTTATACTTATGGCAATGAAAAAGTATCCCTTCTACTTCTCCTTGCTTGTTTGGCCCCTCGTCAGCTAGGCTTAATGTTGCCTTTGATTTAGTGTTGTAATGTGTTTGACACATTTACATTAACTAATGAGCATAAATTGTACCTTGCTAAAGTGTTGTGAAGTGTTGTAACACACTTTTACACTTTTCTAAGGTTTTATTAATTAATTGTTGCACCTAATAAATTTCTCTTTAACCTTAACCATGCCTTATATAAGGTGTTGTAAAGTGTTGTAACACACTTCCACAGTTCTCTAAGGTTTTTATTTAATAGTTGGGTTTTATTATGCTTTAATTGGGCTTAAATTGCATCCACAAGCCTTAATTAATGTATATTTTTTAGGACAATCCTGACATTAATCATAATCTAATCATAATTCAGGTGTTTTCAAGTTGAATGACCTAGATTTAGTGATCTAGGACTCATTTTACACCTTGGGTGAATGAGTCCCACCTAGATTTTTGGGTCCCAAACTTGGTTTCACACCTTTCTAAGAATTTTTAAATTTTGTCCCAAAAATTAGGTCTGATTGGACTCATTTACTACCTTGGGTGAATGAGTCTTGTGTTGCCCAAAATTAAAATTAATTTAAATTTCTAGCAGGCTTTCATCCTCCTAGATCTGATGTTGGCTTGTAGTGTTGTACTTTTAGGAATTTTTACATAATTAAGAATAAATACAATGTTCTTTCACTCAGTTTCACCTAATACTTTTGTCAAGAGAATTCCTAATAGCAAGTTTGAGTTCATAAGAGCATTCAAGTGTTTACAAGAGCATTCAAGAGTCTTCAACGAAAAACTATCAAGCATTCTAGATAATTATTCAAGCATCAAGCATCATGCCAAAGTCTTCATGCATCATGTTTTTCTTTGAGCTAATAATTGTGATGTAGGATTTCATGATTCAAGCAATAATTTCATTCAAAATCAACTTCATTCAAGAAAGATTCAAAATATACATCCATTGTAGCCATTTCATGCATGTTTGCAACACCTGATTACAAGGGTTTGGTGAGTTGTAGCATTTTTCATTTGTTAATTCATCATACTCCATTTACATTTCATCCCATTTCAAGGATTGATTTCCAAAATGAGGTTTGACCAGGAAAACCCCTATCTAGTAATAAAACAACATTTTTTCCTCTCTTTAGTGCGTGATTTGTAGGTTTGGATTATGTATCAATGGGTATTTTCTAGGTAGGTTAGCATGATTAAATCAATAGTATAAAAAACAAAGAAACCATAGATCACAGTGAAAGCTAAAAAAAATCCAATGATTATACCATATTGCCATTGAAGCCTCGATGATTCATCTCCATAGCACCTTCTAACTTGCTACCAATGTAATTGTTGCCCTCAGATTGAGTGTGTGAGCAATTTGATAACAATGTCAATGTCCTAAACATGATTTGAAGGATTTGGAATGACTCTACTATACTATCGTGCAAATGATAAGTATAAAAACTATGCCAATATGACTAAGCCTATGCCAAGAAATGCCTAAGACTTAAAAAAATCGAATATAACAAATATCATGAATGCTGCGGCATGTGAATATAAGCGTGTGTGTAATAAATCTAAACATAAATGTGAGCCTAAAATGTGAGAAAAATTGACATTTTATAGAAAAAAGCAATTTTGGACAAACGACTGAGATTAAAGGTTGACAAAAGCCTAAAATGAGAGGTTGAGATTGTGTGTGACAACCCATAATTAGGGTTAGGGAAAGAATCTAAAATGAGTGGCCAAGATGCGATTTTTAGAAGATCTCATCGATGGTTGAGAATAAATGTGACAAGAGGATAAAGATTAGCCAAAAAGATAAAGATTTCAAAAATCAAGAAAATAAAGATTGCTTGATTTACAAGATTCAAAAAATCAAGAAGATAAAGAGTAGACAGAAAAAACAGATTTGGAAAATCAAGAATTTTCTCAATTACTTGATTTATGGGAGAATATTACCATTTAGAATTAAAATTAATTCAAAAATGTGGATTTTGTGTGAGGGTAAATAATATTTGCAGATTATTTACTAAAAGGAAGTGACAGTTAATAATGTGAGGTCATTTTAAATATTTAATTTTATTTAAAATGAGGGACATTTTGAATGAGGCAATTAGATTTTAAAGAATGTGATTAATAATTAAATAAATTAATAAATCTATTTAATTATAAGAAGATTTAAGAATTAGTGACATTAAATAAATAGATAAATCATATTTATTTAATAATCAGGAAGACATAAAGAATGAAGATAATTAAATAAATTAAGAAATCTATTTAATTAAAGAAATACTTTAGACAATTAGTGACATATTGAATAAATAATATCAAATTTATTTATTTAATAATAAAGAGCAATAAAGAGACATGAATTAATTAAATAATTATGAATTATTTAATTAATAGTCAAAGGTGGGCCAATGACATAACTAAATTGTCATAATTATGCTAGGACAAAAGAGATGAAAAATAAGGTTTGCAAGCCTAGGTCATTTTTATGTATCTACATTTTCCCCCTCTTTGTCATAATTCCACTTGTTGCATTGTGACAAAGGAAATAAGTCCAAAAATATGCCCTAGTGCAAAATAGGATGAGGAAGAATGATGAGGGAGGTAGTGGTATGCCCCCTCAAGAGGACATACATGTTCCAAGATCATAGGTGTGCTCTTGAAATTGATGCGAAGACTAGAATATGAAAAGACAAAGAAATGTTAGTGTAAAAGATATGGATGCAATGCCTATATGAGATGGGTGAGAGAAGATGACAAGATAGAAAGAGATGCATGTTAGTTCCTAGACCAAATCCTTCAACATATTACCATAGGACTTTAATATTTATTGCTCTTAATCATCATTGGGTGAATTATTGTAATGACCATCAAACACCATGATATGACATAGATCAAGGTGCGTAAGGTTGTACCATCACAAGAGGCTAATAGTCACAGACAAGGATGATCATGATTCATACTAAAAGTGCAATTTCCCCAGTGTTTTTGTCACAATCAAACATGAGCATAAAAAGACAAGCAAGACAAGTCATGAAATGTTGTTGCTCCTCTAAATCCTATATTCAGGACATCCTCAAGGAACTAGCAACATGACTGCCAAAAAGACAAGATGAGAAAATCATCATGATATGTCATTACTTTTCTAAATCATGTTACTAGGACATCATTGAAAAACTAGTAGCATGATGAAAAATCAAGCCAACCATCATGATACGTCATTGCTTTTCTTTTCTATATCTTGTTGCTAGGACATTGTAGAAAAACTAGTAACATGACAGTCCAAAGAGATAAGACAAGACAATCATCATGATGCGTTGTTGTTTTTCTAAATCCTGTTGCCAGGACATCGTCAAAAAACTAGCAGCATGATGAAAAATCAATCCAACCATCATGATACGTTGCTGCTTTTCTCAATCCTATTGCCAAGACATTGTCGAAAAACTAGTAACATGATGAAATAGCCAAAGACAAATGCCAAGTGTTTTCCAAGTGTGTCTAAATGTTGAGATTCCAAGTTTGACAATGTCAAGATGATGAATGCCAAAGATTGTCAAATTTAGGAAAGACACATCCTAAATGATATTGATGTCAAGAGGATCGATCCTTAAATGTCAAGAGGATCCCTCAAAATGCCAGATGACAGTGACGATGCCTATTAAGAACACATCCTAAGGCATAAATGACAGAGGTTGTTCTTTAGAAGGACACATTTGAAAAATAACCAAGAGTTGACAGTTTGACTAGTTATGATAATTTGACTTGTTTTGAATGAGTTTGACTGAAGTTGACTGAATTGACTTGTGTTGACTACATGTCGATACTGACATGCTGATGTGATTGTCATGTTCAATAAATGATTATTTTTAGAAGTTTGCATGTTTTTCAATGATTTGTCTTGACTTGAATATTTTTGATGTGTGTGTCAGTGTAGTGCCATGAACCCTAATGGACTGACCTAGTGTAGCCTCGAGAGCTCATCAATAGATGGCCTTGCCTACATCATACACTTAAAGACCTCGTAGTTCAACAAATGACAAAGACTTGAATAATATGACTAATGTGATGAAATGTGACTTTTTTTTTCTTTAGGATTTTGACAATTATTTGGATGTTTTTGTGTTTTGTCCATGTTTTGATTTTTTTGGATTTGTTCAGGACATTTTATGTTTTTTTTTTGGACTTTTGACAGTCTATGATTTGTTTTAGACTTTTTTCTTTTATGACTTTTGTGGATTTTGACGTTTTATGATTTTTTTTTAGATTTTTGTCATTTTATGATTTTTTTGAATTTTGACATTTTATGATTTTTTTTTTGGATTATTGTCATTTTATGATTTTTTTGTCTTTTTCAATGGTTTAAGAGGATTGCGAAAAATGTATATGAATGATGCCTACATATGAGAATCTAATGACAAACATGATTGTGTCCCTATTCAAGTTGAATACCAATTGATAGGTGGTGACAACGTTGATTGACGTCAGAAGGATGCATTCCAAAACAATGTGAGGATAACGATAATGTGACGAAAGTATCGAGGTCTGCAGCCAGGACAAGAACAAAGTCAAGTAATGTTTTGGACTATGGATTAGACTCATTGCATTTGGAATGACTTGGTTAGGACTAGATGGGATAATGGAGTATCCTTAGACCATTTGACAAGGGAAAGCCAAGATAGGTGACATACATGAAAGGAAGAGAGGCGGCCTTGGTAAAGGACGAGAGCATGAGACTAAGGGAATTGTCATATGATTTTAAAGGACTATGTCACATGAGGTTATGCAAATGATGAAATGATATTTCACAAATAATATATGACCAAAGGATAGGCATGTCAAAAGTTTTCCCAAAGCATGATTATGTGTGCTAGTTTTATGTCAAGACCAAGGTAGGTGGGAAAATGCACGGAAATGATAGGGCTTAAATGGACAAACATAAATATCATGAGGAAGGCATGGGAAATGAGACAGCTTGCCCCAAAGTGTAAGACTCCACATAGATGATTTATTTTACACATGATGCCTGTTTGCCAGGTTTTCATCATGGTACTTATCCAGGGCACCTGTTTGTTAGGTTTTCACCATTGGATGAAATTTTTCTCTTTACAATTTTGTTGACTTTTTGATTTATTTTTTTGGTGTCGCCAAGACACATATTTTCCAGTTTTTCATTAGGGTGACAATTTTTTTATTTTTCATATTTCTAGATAGCCTTGATGCCTTACATGACCACTGACTATTTTAAATCCACTGATGGTGCCGATGTAGAGACTAGTGCCATGGTATCACAATAATGTCCTTTCTGAAGTAGTTGCATTTTCAGGATTATAGTGCTTGCAGACAACTGATTGATGTCATTGTGGTCCTTTCTAATACTAGATTTGGCCTTATAAGAATACACATATCGTGATAGAGTGCCATGAGGGTCCTTGTGATAAAGAGTTGTTGCCATGATGCAATGGATTTGTGACATGGTATCTTTGGACTTTAGACGAGATGTAGGATTATGGCAAATGATGGTAGATGTGGAGAGGTTGTTTGGAAATTTGGATGAATCACTTTTTATTTTCCAAACTTGGTATGGTGGATGACGAATTTTGGAGGGATGATGTTTCGAACCAACACCTTTATATGCCTTGCTTGATGACCATTTTGAAGGAGGTGGATGTGTTATATGTGGGATTCCTCTTGTCTTGTGGCTCCACATTGTGATTGACTTTTTCGTTTGACATATTTTCTTTGCTTGATCCACTTGTCTTTGGGGTCCATTTTAATTTCATTTGTACACTTATCTTTTTGTTTGATTCAATGGCCTTTGACATTTGATTTTGATCTTTTGATTTGTATGAATTTTGTTTTTGTTGGTTCCAAAGGGAAGGTTTAAGATGGTGAGAATGATGGTTTATGGTGTGGGTGGATGGGGTGTTGGAAACAATATTATGATAAGGATTTCTCATGGACTCTATTTTGATGTTTGTATCTGACAAGGTTTCCCCTAGTATCAAGGAAGTTCTAGTAACATCATTAGATTTGTTGATTGAAGAATAGCCAAGACCTTGATGTCTATAATTTTTTTGAAGTTGTATTAGTTCTTGAATGCCTTGCTCATGTATGCCTAGTCCTTTGCCTTGATAATGCATGCTTTGATAGATTATACTTGTGATGAGGTATTTATTGTCTTGAAAGAAAGATGCTAACCCATCATGATATATGTGGACACTGTTACTTGGAATATTCTCCTCTACGAGAAAGCCTACTCTAATAAAGATAGATGATCCTAGCTAACAAGATGTCTTAGCTTCATTGATATGTTGGACATATTTTTTATTGATATCTTTGATTTGATTTTGTGACGTGTTAGGTTTAGATGATTCTATTGATGCTTCCAAGTCAATGTCCAAACCATATTTATAGTCATTGTCCCGGAGTCTAGTAAATTTAGCTATTGCTTGATCATTTGTAAATATGTCCATAGTGGAAGATTCTTGTTCTAGAGGAAGATCATCTATGTGATTCATGGAGGCAAGTGTCCCATTTTGGAAAGCGTCAATGGTCAGGGCCTAAATATGGTCATTAATTGTTTGATCATGGATGGCATAAAGGTCAAGGAGTGGATCATTTTGGACTTCTTGGTCAATGGTAGTGTCTTGGTCAAAGATGGGGTTGTCATGGACGATATAATTGAGATTGAAGTCTTTGTCAAGGGTAGGTGTATTTTGGATGTCATGATTGTCTTGAAGGACTTCTTGGACGGAATGAAAGATAGGGTCATGGGGTGGACTACCTTTTTCTTGACATGAGGGTGACGTTATAAGGTCATGATTTGGGCTTTCATTTTGACATGTGTCTTCAAATTTAGACAATGGGATTTGACTTGGGACTATGATATAATTTTCATGGCTAAATGTGGCTTGTGATAGAGTGATTTGAACAGGATTAATGGATGAAGGACTAGGATAAGACATGGGGACTTGGACTAGACTAGTTGGTAAAGGCCAAGGATATGACATGGAGACTTGGAATGGATTGGCGTAAGGTTGATTAAAATAGGATGTGGAGACTTGGATGGGATTAGTTGGTAAAGGCTGAGGATATGATATGGAGACTTGGACTGGATCGGTGTAAGGTTGACTAAAATAGGATGTAGATACTTGGACGAGATCGATATGGTATGATGTGGAGACTTGACACATGAGTTGGTAGATAGTTGATAAGGCATGTAGACTTGAACATGATTGATAGGTGAAGGACTAGAACATGATTTGGAGACTTGGAATGGACTAGTGGATAGTTGGTTTCCCTTGTCAATGTTAGGATAAGGGTGAGAAGTGGATGTTTGTTGTGGACTAATGTCATGGATGGTGTTAAGTGACTTTTGGTAGTGAGGGTTTATGGATGGACGACTTGGACTAATGGGTTGTTGGTAGGAAGGGTAAGCAGGTGATGTTTGTCTCAAAGTATTAGTGTCAAAGCCATGTGGTAGTTTAACCCCTTGGTCTAAGAGCATGGAAAGATAACTTTGAGGGTCATTTAAGACTATGTCTTCTACAAAGGAGGCTACGTCAAGATTTTGTGTTGCAAATTTTAAGTCTTCTACGTATACTCATCCATTTTGGTCTCTTTGTATGAATGGTTCAAAAAAAAATTGTCATGAAGATGGCATGTTCATGGAAGATTGTATGTTCATGTTGTTAAATGGATAAAAAAAAGTCTAGCGTTGGTTTGTGTCATAAGTGTTATTGTCAGTGTTGGGATTGGAATCTTGTCCAAAGTTTTCCATTTGTCTTTTCCTTCTTTGGAGTCTAGTTTCTACCATAAAAGGAAGTTTCTCAAATTAGGATGATGAGAATGACGAGTAAATGCAAGGATGATGCTATCCTATGTTTTTGGATTTTTGTGATAAAGGATGACAATGGAAGACTATGTTTTTAACTTTTTGATAATAAGGGAAGACAATGCAACAAAGTTGTCTAAAGGAAATGACTAATGCAAAATGAAGACTAGGATGACAAGTTATGACACTAATCTTTTTGTATTTTTGGAATAAAGGATGACAATGCAAGGTGATGATGACATTTTCCTAAGGAAATGATTAATGCAAGATGACAAGGTTGTCAAGGTCAAAGTGCCAAATGATGACTAGGATAAACACTATTAATGCAAAGTCTAGGTGAAAAATTTTGACTAAGGAGATGATTAGTGCAAAGTCTAGGCTCAAAATGACATCTAGGATGGACAATATTAAAGTGAAGTTTAAGTGAAAAATGAGGACTAGGATCAACAATATTTATGCAAATTCTAGGTTCAAAAATGGCGACTAAGATGAAAATACTTGGAGAAAGGTTTGCCTAACCACTCTAAGGTTCAATTACGTCTCAATTTTGGTTATCAAAGGACATGCTAATAGGACCAAGTGACAAGATCAAAATGACTAGTGAGCTTTCCTAACTAGACTATTGAGTTGGAAGTTCTCATGAAAATGACTGACTTAAAAGAGTAGTAATGAATAAGTCCCAAGATAACCTACTTTTGAAAATAATGGTTTTGCAAAGTATGGTGAGTTAGCGTAATATAAAGTCTACTAAGATGACCCCTAAGGACAAATTTGTTCTAGAAATGATGATTATGACACCTAGGGAATTCAACTAAAATTTGGAAATTTAAACCTATGGTAAAAATGGACACAAGTGAATGCAAATGATGGATGTTTTGAGCAATTTCAGTTGTGGTTTCTGATAGAGACTTCTAAAAAAAATGTTTGAGAGCAGGCTAAAATGTTTGGACTCAAATTTTGGTCTATGATAGGGTTTAAATTTTCGTCTGGAAAATGTGTCGTTGTAGGTAGCAAATGCGTTACGATTATCAGATGCAGTGCTACAGACTGCAAATGTGGTGCAATTTATCAAATGTGAATTTTTAGATTTCACATGTAGCTTAAAATGTTGTATGCGGGTTTATAAACAGTAGATGTGGTGCAAGACAAGAGAATATGGTGTTTAGAGAAACAAATGTGATTTAGCGAAGAATACACATTGTAGATACTATTAAATATGTTGTAGCACAACAAAAAAAATTAGCAATTGCATTGCAGAATGCAAAAAGTCAATTTTCTGATGTTTTGGTCAAAATCCTGAATTGTTTGAAGTTTGACTATTTGTTTCCAGATGTTTAAATGTTGTTTTTTCCATTTCAGTATGTAGCAAACACTTGGAAAACACAATATTTTGAATGTAATCAAACACAAAAGAGAACAAGTACAATCATATGGTTAAGCCAGGACAATATCCGCTAGATTCCACGTGGGTTTCTCCAATTGCATATTAGTAGCATGTGAATTCAGAAGCTTGGATGCATGGGCTGCCCCTTATAGTGCGCTCTTTTCTTAGGCCAACCAAGCTTCCAAACCCCATGAAACTCCCATGGTATATTTATCACCTCTGCTAAATACTACGAAGATGTGGATGCCTTCACATTGACTAGTGTTGCGCTAGCAAATAGAAGGTTTTTGGCTACTACACAATGGTGTTTAATTTGGGACCCCTATTTGAGTGGCCATACATGGTGCACAAGATTAATCTCTGATTAGGAGGCACTCTAGCCTAAAGAGGTTAAGCTCAGCAGGGTTTTGGGGAGTACTACTTGGTCTGTATGACACATCTGCACTCGTAATCCTAGGATTTCCCTTAGGATTCACATTTATATACCGGTCGGGGGTAGGTTGCTTTAGCTTCATTATCGGTTTGAGTTTCCTTGGGGTGAGTACTTTTTCCCACCAAGGGAGACCTAATTTCTAGAGTCAATAACTATTTCTCTTACACCCAGGATCGCACAAGTGCACAAGGGGAGAGGATACTATGATTATTGATTCAAGGTAAACACAAAATGGATGGATCTAGTTTTTTGATCACCTAGTTTGTACAATAGGAAAACTTACAATAAAGGAGTTGGGGTCCCAATCTATCAATGGGTTTTTTCTAGATAGGTTAGCATGATTAAATCAATAGTATAAAACCCAAAGAAACTATAGAGCATAGTGAAAGGTAAAAACAAATTAAATGATTATACCATATCACTATTGAAGCCTCCATGATTCATCTCCATAGCACCTTATAACTTGTTTCCAATGTAACTGTTCCCCTCAAATCAAGTGTGTGAGCGATTTCATAACAATGTCAATGTCCTAAACAAAATTTGAAGGATTGGGAATGACTTACTATACTATCATGCAAATGATAAGTATAAATACTATACCAATATGACTAAGCCTATGCCAATAAATGCCTAAGACTTAATGAAATCAAATATGACAAATATCATGAATGTTGCGACATGTGAATATAAGCATGTTTGTATAAAATCTAAGAATAAATGTGTTAGCCTAAAATGTAAGAAAAATTGAAATTTTATAGAAAAATGCAATTTTGGACGAAGGACCGAGATTAAAAGTTGATGAAAGCCTAAAATCAGAGGTCGAGATTGTGTGTGACAACCCATAATTAGGGTTAGGGAAAGAATCTAAAATGAGTGGCCTAGTTGCAATTTTTAGAAGATCGCATCGATGGTCGAGAATAGATGTGACAAGAGGATAAAGATTAGCCAAAAAGATAAAGATTTTTAAAATTAAGAAGATAAATATTGCTTGATTTACAAGATTCAAAAAATTAAGAAGATAAAGACTGGACAGAAAAAGCAGATTTGGAAAATCAAGAATTTGCTCAATTACTTGATTTATGGGAGAAGATTACAATTTTGAATTCAAATTAATTCAAAAATGTGGATTTTGTGTGAGAGTATATAACATTTTTAGATTATTTAGTAAAAGGAAGTGAGAGTTTTTGATAAAGGAAAAAACAGGTTTTAAAAGGAAGTGACAATTAATAATGTGAGATCATTTTAAATAATTAATTTTATTTAAAATGAGGGATATTTTGAATGAGGCAATTAAATAATTAAAGGTAATTATTTAATTCTTAAAAATGTGATTAATAATTAAATTAATTAATAAATGTATTTAATTATAAGAAGATTTAAGAATAAGTGACATATTAAATAAATAGATAAATCATATTTATTTAATAATCAGGAAGACATAAACAATGAATACAATTAAATAAATTAAGAAATTTATTTAATTAAAGAAAGACTTTAGACAATTAGTGACGTATTGAATAAATAATATCAAATTTATTTATTTAATAATCAAGAGGAATAAAGAGACATGAATTAATTAAATAATTATGAATTATTTAATTAATAGTTAAAGGTGGGCCAAGGACATAATTAAAATGTCATAATTATGCTAGGATGAAAGAGATGAAAAGTAAGGCTTGTAGGCCTAGGTCATTTTTATGTGTCTACATATTCAAGGAGCATTGAAGAGATATGTTGGGGAATGTTGTCAAAGTGCTTAAAGTTTTCAAATTTGTCATCAAGCCTTAGAGAACATTGAAGAATACCTATAGGTCAATTTATAGGGATTCAGATCCAAAAACTTGTAGAATCAGATTGAGAAGACTGAGAAGAGCATATTCAGATCCAAAAGTTTTAGAAAACCCTAACTGGATTGGCTCACTACTTTTGGCGAATGAGTCCCAGTTTTGGTCAAAAATTAGGTTTTTATAGATTTGGATACTGAAACATAGATTTTTGGGACCCTATGGACTACTCTTGCACTTCCAGGGTCTTTCACCTAAAAGGAGAGAGATAGGGTCCAAAAATGCTTATGTATCACTTAAATTAAGATGTGTGTGATGTGATATGATGTAAATGAAGTTAAATAAATGCAATAGATTAATCTAGGTGTCTGAAAATGAATGTAAAAGTGCAATTACAACTATGTTTGAAAAGACATTGTGATATGCAAACAACTATGTAAATGAAAAAAATATACATAATAGAAAGTACATGGATGAATCTGAGTGCACCTGGGTGAAATGTGAGATTTCTAGAGTATTTTGGATGCTAGTGAAATTCACTAATTTTTCGCAGTGGGACTCATTTACCTAGGGTGGCGAAACAATCCACCTACTGGTGAAAAACTGTGGGGAGTTGATTTCTGTATGTCAGGATCTAAAATCTGACAAAACTCAAGTTTCCAGTCCTGAGGTGGACTCATTCACTACATGTGGAGAATCAGTCTTCCCCTAAATTTTTGAAAGATTAGGAGACAACTCTACAACACCAAATCTGAGAATGTCTACTTGTCAAGTTGTCAAAGTTAAATCTATAGAAAACAAACAAATAACTCTCTCTAAGCTTGATTTTGACTCAAGTTTACTTGAAGCACCTAGTTGACTTGAAAATCACTTTTCAACAACTAATAACCTATAAAATTTGCAACAATAGAGTACAAACAAACAAGCAAAAGGGGAAAACCGATTAGGGTTATTGAATAGGGGTTTGCCTTGGTCAAACCCCACTTTTGGAAATTAAACCCTTGAAAAGAAAATGTAATAAAAGAGAAAGATCAACTAATAACATGTAAGTTCTATCAACTCACCTAATTCTTGATAATGCAAGTCTGAAGTAATGCCAATGGCTACTTCAAAGTGCTTGAATTGTTGATGTAAAATGCTTGAGTGCTTGAGATTGTTTGAATATGATATGTGAATGTTGGAGGATGTAAAATGAGGTGAAAATCACTTATTTATACAATTATTGTGCCTTAGTATTCATTCATACCTCATCACAGGCTGCCATCAAGTAATTTTGAATAAAAATCTAAAAGGAAATTTGAAATATTTTGAATTTGGGGCCAAGGGGGACTCATTCGCCACCCATGGTGAATGGGTTCCACCTAGGATCTAAAAACAAGTGTTGGGAAAAATGTTGTGTTTAATGTTATTTCTCTAGATAATATGCAAATATACACTTAATTACAACTTATGAGGGAATAAAGAGACCAAATAAAGCATGAGAAGGGTGTAAATAGTGAAAATGTGCCTAGAAGAGCGTGAAATCTTGTTACAAGACTTTACAACACTTCATAATAGGGCTTGTTGATGAGTGAAAAGGTGGTTTTTAGGTGAAATGTATTAAATAGAGTCTAGAAGAATGTAGAAATGTCTTACAATAGTTCACAACACCTTCACAAGATGTTCTTTAAGTTTTAGTACCTAAATAAGCATGTTCAAGCCATGTTACAACATAAAATCAAAGTAACATAGTTCCAACACCATGAAACAAGACCTAAAAGGCCATGAAAATGATAAGGGGCCATTTTTCTATGACACACTTAGCCATGAACATTGAGGGGAGGGTTCAAATGCTCTCACATTAGCAAGATTGGATGAAAAAGATCCAGAGGGATGATCAAGCCCCCAAGATGAAGATCCCATGGAAAACTAAGAATAAGAACAAAGGAACACATGAGTGTTGAGGGCGGGTGCATGAATTTGGGTTACAATTTGGTGGCCAACTTAAATTTTTTTTTTGACAACTCACAATGCAAGCACGTTATAATGTGCTCGTGTTATGGCAATTTAAAAGAAAAAAAAAAGTGAAAGTGATTCATTTTATGTCGACTATTCTTCTACTCTACCCATGGCCAAAAACCCTCGTTTTTGTGCTCATGTTCTAGGAGGAGGGATTGAGCAAAAATATTCAACAACGATTGCTATTTCTTTGCAAGAATGGTGCCATGATGACGAAGAGGTGGGAAAGGTAAGTATTGTTTGCTATTTTTTTTTAATTTCTTAGTTTTAGGTTGATTTTGTTAGTTTAAGGTTATATTTGATATATAAATTTTTGAATTTGTAGGAAATGCAAATGAACCAACAAACCCACAAAATCCTCAACAAGAAGAGCAACCAAATCCTGAACAAGAAAACCAGCCTCAACAACAACCTCCTCCACTAATCCCTCAACACCCTCCTGGTACTCAACAAAAGTTAATGAGTGAGATTGAGAGCAAAAAAAACAAATTGAGGATTTCAAGTAAAGGATTTAAAAATTAAAAAAGGTGATTTTTGTTCATTATTGACTGATCCACACACAAATAAAAATCTTACCCTTAATGCAAAGAGGTTTCCTATTCATTGGTGTCACCACCAAGAGATTAGGAATCATTTTTATGATAGGTGGTACATGGTCTTTGATGACCGACCGTGCAAAAATTGTAAAGTCCCCTAGTATTTTCTTAGGAAACTATACAATGAGTTCATATTGAACAAAATCCAAAATTATTTTGATATGAGGGACTTCCAATGGAGAGATGGGGGGTCAGCTTAGGATACGCCCAGTGCATAGCTGAATCCTACGCGGAAAGGGAGACAAGCTCTCGCTAGGCCACCTCGTGAGCATGTTGTTATGCCTTCCATCGTGAAGGAAAGTGACGACGCAGAGACATTGCAGGAAATCAATACTTTGACCCAAAGTGTCATCCATCATACTAGCCCTATTCTACAACGCCATGTAGGGGAGTCTTTGAGTGGTGGCCTTCGAACCCATGTGTGTCAATCTTGTGTGGCGACTTGTTCATATGATCCCATCATAACTCAGGAGGCTGTTGCAGAGGATCCGTATGTAGCTACGGAGATGGAGAGGGTGGTTGAAATTTTTTCATGATAGGTATATAATTGATACTCTAGTAAAAGTTAGCATGTTCATTGAATTTAATTTATTAAATTTCAATTTTTAAATGCAAGATTAACTAATTTAGTTTTATGATTTTAATAAAATTATAGGGTCATAGTGTTGAGACTGGATACACCGGCCCTCCACCTAATTATTTTTGTAGTACACCTATCGGCAGGGTATGTAACTAGTAAACAATTATAAATTTATTACATGTTAATAGCATTTTTTTACAAATGATATTGAATATGTGATTTTGGATGTTCAACAGGGTAATATTGGAGGTTTCAAAGGAACACTCTCAGTGCTAGTGGATTTTCTTAAACCTTCATGTAGGTAATAGAATAAAGAGTTTAACTAATGAATTGTACTTAATAGATTTGTGTAGTTTATATTCATATCATTGGTTACGTTGCATTGCACATCATTCAAACTCAAAGCATCACTTCACATTCCATAACTAATAACTAGATGTTGATAGATGACAACATTTCAACTTCAATATATAGTTGTTTAGAAAGTCAACATAAGCAACTTGATACAATTTCTTCACATGGAGGCATGTGCTTGCAAAGGTGCACCTGTACTACAAAATATGGATGTTTGGAAAAAATCAATGAAACCATAATAGTAAGCAATAGCATAGACAAAGGTACTTAGTAGTTTCAAAAAATGCCTCGAAGAAATGTGGTCTCATGGCACAATGGAATTCCATTCCATCACCATGAGACCACAATTCTTTGAGGAATTTCTTTAAAATGCTCACCACATTTTCTATGATACCACATTTTTCATACATGTGCACCAAAGCATTTTATCAAACTACTTGTGCTTCCTTGCTGCTATGGCTAAAAGCCTAAAATAGGTGTTTTCCAACAAAATATGGATGTTTGGAAAAATATCTATCAAAGCATAATAGTAAGCAATAATTTACCATAAAGAAGGCAATGAAATTTTTGAAAAAATTCCTGAAAGAAATGCATTCTTATGGTGATGGAATGCCATGATGTGCATTTTTTTGTAATGGCATTCCATCTCCATGAGACCCCATTTCTTTTAAGCAATTTTTTCAAACAGTTCAAGTTGCCTTCTCTATGCCACCACATTTATTGTACGTGTCTATGAAAGCATTTAATAAAATGATTCAGTGGATTGTTGCTATGGGTAAAAGCCTAAAATCACATCCTTTCGAACAAGATATGGATAGGGAAAATAGTAAGCATGATAATCAGAAATATATAGTTTAATAAGTACTCAAAATTTTGTTCATTAGATCTCATACACTATAATTCATGGCCTAGATCACTATTGTAAATTTTTTGTGATTAAATAATGTTTTGTTTTATTTTCAGATGTTGGTTGTGGAAACACCTCCAAATGTTACAAGGGAAATGGATATCGGTGTTTCATCCGATATACAATCCTTGATGGATCTAATAGGGGAGGTACAAGGAAAATTACTAAATTTCAATTTACATTTGTGGTTATAGATGTTAGTTCAAGTGAAAAATCAAACCAAATTATTGATTTGTAGTCTAATTTCTATTTTGATGGTTTATACAAGGCTTGAGTATGCCTTAGCATTGGCATGCGAATATTTCCCTTGTGGAGAGTGATCGCGAGATGGCCATAAGTGATTTTTTTTTAAATATAGATGGCCATAAGTGATTTTTTTTTAAATATATCATTTTTTATAATGTAATTTCTATATATCAATGTCTTTACTTCTTAAATTGTAACAGTTAAAAGTTCACCAAGAGCTTAATGCTAGTAGGAGGAGCAGCAGGAGCACTCCTCGAGTTCAACATAAATGAGTGACAAACCTATCGCTATCTGATCGACCAGCAAAGGGCAAGAGTTTATTTCGAGAGCCTAAAGAGCAATGACTTTTGATTCTAGATCTCTTTGTTGTATGCCTACATGGCAGTTTTTTACATATTTTGTATTGGATATATTTGACATTATATGCCTATATGGCATTCTCGTAAGCCTATATGGCTATTTTGTACCTATATTTTATACTTATATCGATATATATTGATGTATGTGTACATAGCTATTTGGTTAATACAAATCTTTTTTATCGATGGTGTCCATATTTGCATGTTATAAATTCATGGTTCAATAGATATGAGTTACATGTATTCAAGTGTATACTTTACAACATACGTGTATTCATTGTGACTTACGTGTGTTCCAATGTATACTTTGTGACTTTCACGTTTTCATGCTTATACCTTGTATTCATGCATATACTTTGTATTAAGTTTTGTATACCATGTATTCATGTGTATAGTTCAAGGCATATGTGTTTGTGACTACTTGTGCTTCCCTTATTCAGATGTACATGCTTGACTTATTCACATGTATACTTATTAATTGGTTAGCCATAGCATTGATCATTGTTGTCCTTCATGGTTTGTCTTGAATAAATTAATTGATTGATGGTAAACAACTTTATCTAAAAGAAAAAAACATGTTTTCAATTGGTATTATATGAAATGATTGATAAAAAGATTCCAATATATTTAATCCTTTGATTGGAACAAGTCAATTAAGCAAAGGATATGTATAATACTTTTCCTTTTAGATTAACAATGCATGGAAGTTTCAAAAAGTATCCTTGATATTACAAAAAGATATGTGTTTATACACTTCAATTGTGCACTCACCCTTTGGTTCTTTGAAAGAAAAATTTGACTATACCATTGTTACACTACATAGGTAAACCAGATTTTGTATTGTGGAGCTATATTAAGGTACCACTCTCACGACCAATGTAACAATGATACAAAATAATTCTTGAGATTGCAAGAAGACATCAAAATGGCTAGTGTACTAAACAAATTCTTATTATTTATGAATAACACTAATAACTCTACTTAGTTGGCTTCTTTTTTCAAAATCATACAAATTGAACCCTAGCATAAATATACTCGGTATATCAAGCTACCACAATTCAAGTTTCAATGATGAATATTTATGATGCATGTTTTAAATGACAATCAAGTTTATGGTGGTTTTTTTGTTTATATGGTGTTATGTGATATTCTAATCCTAATGCATGTTTCTAGGCTGCATATATATTTATATTTTGTTTTTACATGATTTTTGTACCAACAAACCCAAAACAAACCAAACCCCCCTCCAAAAAATTTTGGCCTAACCGGTGAATTGAACCCCTTAACCTCAAAACCTATTCCAAGACTCTTTATTATGCCTGTACAAACTTAATTGAGTACCAAATTATGCTGCCTTTCCACTTTACCCACTTTTACTCCCTCAAACATATTTTTTTATTCAAAACCCCTATTTTCCCAATTAGGGCATCATGCCATAACATACTTTTGACCTCCCCTATCCTTGCAGACCTTTTTAACACATCAAACTCCACAACCTCGCCCTATTTCCAAACTATTCTAACTTATTTTCAAGCAATTTCTTCTTTTCACCTCTTCTAGGCTTGATTTTAAAGGGCCTCAATTTTGAATTTTGAATAGGGGCAGCGTTAGTAATCTCTTCCAATGCCTTTACCAATGCTATTTTATTATTCACACTCCCTATCCTACTTATATCAGGCCCATATCACTAAGACAAAGCCTAGACAATAGATGGAATGGCCTATTTCAACCTATTACACTCGAACCCTTAAGAGATTGATCCGATTGAACATAGCTCAGAGCGATTCTGTGTGTTTGGGTGTGGAAGATGACCATTCCTAGCATAAAAATACCTATTCAGATGCATTGGAATAGTTCATTTAGTCACACGAGTTGCAAAAAAAAATTTGCACCACTTTGCAATTTTCCACTGCTTCCATTTGACACTTTTTCCATCAACTGAAAACTAGACACCATAGGAAGACCACTCCAAGATAACAAAAAATGAGACAGGTTATTGTAGAGAGGCCCAACAAAATCCCATTGGATCAGGCAAGACATTTCTAAGCATCACAGTATCTGAGTAACAACATGTTGAAGTTTGCAGCCATTTTGCACTTTGGACTCTTAAGGGATCAATCTGATTGAACATAGCTTAGAGTGATTCCACATCTTTCGGTGTGAAAGAGGACCATGCCTAGTGTAAAAATACCTATTTGGAAATGTTTGAATAGTTTGTTTGGTCACACAAGTTGCAAAACAAAAGTTCCACCACTTTGCAACTTTCCACTACTTCCATTTGACACTTTTTCCATCAACTGAAAACTAGACACCACAGGAAAACCACTCTGAGATAAAAAAAAAAATTGAGAGAGGTTATTGTAGAGGAGCCCAATAGAATCTCATAGGATCAAACAAAAATTTTTCTAAGCATCACAATATTTGAGTAACAACATGATGAAGTTTGCAGCCATTTTGCAATTTGGACCCTTAAGGGGTCTATCCAATTGAATGTAGCTCAAAGCGATTCTATGTGTTTGGGTGTGAAAGAGGACCATGCCTAGCGTAAACATACCTATTAAGATGCATTGGAATAGTTCATTTGGTCACATGAGTTGTAGAACGAAAGTTGCACCACTTTGTAACTTTCAACTACTTTCATTTGACACTTTTTCCAATATTAAAAACTGGACACCACACTAAAACCACTTTGAAATAACAAAAACTGAGAGAGCTTATTATAGAGGGGCCCAACACAATTCCATAGGATTAGACGATAATTTTATAAGCATCATGGTATCTAAGTAATAACATGCTAAAGTTTGCAGTCATTTTGCACTTTGGACCCTTAAGGGATTGATCCAGTTCAACGTAACTCAGAGCGATTCCATGTGTTTGGGTGTAAAAATACTTATTTAGATGCGTTGGAGCAATTTTTTTGGTCACAGAAGATGAAAAATGAAAGTTGCACCACTTTGCAACTTTTCATTGCTTTCATTTGACACTTTTTCCATCAACTGAAAATTGGACACCATAGGAAAACCACTCTGACATAAAAAAAACTGAGATATTCTATTGAAGAGGGTACCAACGTAATCCCATAGGATCAGATGATAATTTTCAAAGAATCACGGTATTCGAGTAACAACATGCTAAAATTTGCAACCATTTTGCACTTTGGACCCTTAAGGGACCGATTTTGTTGAACATAGTTCAGAGCAATTTTGCATGTTTGGGTGTAAAAGAGGACCATCCCTAGAGTAAAAATACCTATTCAGATGTGTTGGAATAGTTTGTTTGGTCATATGAGTTGCAGAACAAAAGTTGCACCACATTGCAACTTTCCATTGCTTCCATTTGACACTTTTTCCATCAACTGAAAATTAGACACCACAGGAAAACCACTCTGAGTTAACAAAAACCAAGAGAGGTTATTGTATAAAGGCCCAACATGATCCCATAGGATTAGATAACAATTTCCTAAGCATCACGGTATTTGAGTAGTAACATGCTAAATTTTGCAGCCATTTTGCACTTTGGACCCTACAGGGATCGATTCGGTTGAATGTAGCTTGGAGCGATTCCGCGTGATTGGGTGTGAAAGAAAACCATTCCTAGCATAAAAATACCTATTTGGATGTGTTGGAATAGTTCATTTGGTCACATGAGTTGCAGAACAAAAATTGCACCACTTTGCAACTTTCCACTACTTCTATTTGACACTTTTTCCATCAAATAAAAACTAGAAACCACAGGAAAAGCACTCTGAGATAACAAAAACTGAGAGAGGTTATTGTAGAAGGTTCTAATTCAATCCCATAGGATTAGATGAGAAGTTTCTAAGCATCATGGTATTTAAGTAGAAGCATGCTGGAGTTTGTAACCATTTTATACTTTGGACCCTTAAGGGATCGATCTGGTTGAACGTAGCTCAAAGCGATTTCGTGTGTTTGGGTGTTAAAGAGGACCATTCATAATGTAAACATACCTATTTGAATGCGTTGGAATATTCTATTTGGTCACATGAGTTGCAAAACGAAAGTTGCACCACTTTGCAACTTTTCACTACTTCTATTTGACACTTTTTCCATCAAATGAAAACTAGACACCACAGGAAAACCACTCTGAGATAACAAAAATTGAGAGAGGTTATTGTAGAAGGGCCCAATTCAATCCCATAGGATTAGATGATAAGTTTCTAAGCATCACGATTTTTGAGTACTAGCATGCTAAAGTTTGTAACCATTTTGCACTTTGGACCCTTAAGGGATTGATCTGGTTGAATGTAGCTCGAAGCGATTTTGTGTGTCTGGGTGTGAAAGAGGACCATTCCCAATATAAAAATACCTATTCAAATGTGTTAGAATAGTATGTTTACTTAGATGAGTTGAAAAACGAAAGTTGCACCACTTTGCAACTTTCCACTGCTTGCATTTGACACTTTTTCCATCAACTAAAAACTAGAAACCACGAGAAAACCAATCTGAGATAACAAAAACCGAGAGAGGTTATTGTATATGGCCCCAACATGATCCCATAGGTTTAGACAAAGATTTCGTAAGTGGCATGGCATCTCAGTAATACCCTGTCAAAGATTGCTACCCTTTTAATCTTTGTGATTTTATGTTTCGTTGAACTATATAGTTTCGTACAGGGCGGTTGTGCTTTGTTTTCGATGGAATTTGGTGGGAAGCATACCTAAATTTGTTTTAGTTTTGGTTTGGTTGGATTTCAAGTGATTTTTTGAATTTTAGAAGCCAATTACTAAGGGTCAGTTTGTATACCCTATTTTAAGGATTTTGAGTGCATTAAAATGTCATATTAAGCCTTTCACCCACTGTATTCTTCTATAACTCAATGGAAAGGCTTAGTTATGGTTATAAAACATGTGTTCATAGTTTTTTGTGCAAGGGAGGAAAACAGAGGGTTTTTGGGTGATGCCTTAGATGTCAAATGGTGCATTTTTTAGTGGAAAATGGTGGTTTACTACTAGGGTTTGAAGAAATATTTAGGGGAAGTGATATCTCTTGAAATTTTAAGCTTGTGTAGACCTTTTTAAATGTGTTTTAGATTTTTTTGGATGTGGGAAGTTTCGAGTATGGGTTTCCAACAAACCCTTGCCTAACTTATAGTCTCTAAATCTCATCAAATGGGCTTATCTTTTAGAGAAGGTCATCTAATGGCCAACCAAATATCAATCAAGCTTTAACATAGACCCCAAGACAAATTTACAAGAGATCATACCATGTTTTTTTGTACCATCATTAAGATCCAATAGACCACCTTGAATAAAGGCTACTAAATTAGCCCTATTTACAAAGAGACAACCTCTTAAACACTAGATCTTCATTCAAACTCTTGAAAAATTAGTATGTTATGTGTCAAAACCTCCAATTCCATGATTTGTTTCCAGGTCCAAGACCTCTACACCCCTAATACACCAAACCCTCTATTTCAAGCAAAATACTTGGGGTTATAATGAAACTCCTATCTCCCGCACCTGCCATACCCAAACAGAGCACCAAAAAAACTTACCAAACCCTGCACATGGTGAATAATACACTACATGGATAGTCCTTCCCACATTTTCTCAAAACACCACTTGAAACCCTCATTTTCATCTTGAAAATACCCTGTTGCAGCCCTAGAACATCATCCCAAGCACCGAACCTTGACTCCACAACATTATAATTATGTTAGGCATGTATTTTACAAGTTAGAGGACCCATTCCACAAGTTATAGTAGGAACAAAAAGAAGAATGGGTCAAATTACATCATGAAACCCTTCAATCCAAGAACACTATGAAAGTAGGTAGAAATAGTAAAAACAAGATAACCTTCTTGCCCCTCCTAAAGTTTGGACCACATCCATTACCTGTACATAAAACTCGACATCCTTGGTCTTCTTGGTTCCCATTCCCTAATATGGTTATGCAAATGAAACTAAAGCAAAGTAATCATCTCCTTCTTCGTTGGCTGGAAGAATGCATGCTTAATGTTTTGATACATGTGATATCAACTCCCTCTTTTTCTCTCATGGTTGAATATCGAGATCCAGTATGGTGGGCCTCCATAGTTCCAGTCATCTTTATTCCTCTTCCACCAAATACTGGCCTGATCCACATGTCTACTAACCTAATTGGCTTTGTTTTTGAAAACTGAAGTTTCTCCTAAGTCACCAATGTAGCTCTCTTTTCCTTTTTAGACTCTTTCATTGCTACAAATCATCTCCTGGATTTAATCATTTATACCACATGGTTGATGTATTTTGAATCATTGCATCTAAAGGAAATTTCCTTTACATAAATACTACTAGGGAATTTCAAATTTTCCACTGTAGTTGGTATTAAAGCTAGTACCTGCAACATGAAGAGTGATTCTCATTCCTCTTCTACATTAGAGGGTTCATATCCTTGATCTAACTCTTCCGAATGATCAAAATCAAAATCACTAGTAGAGGCTTTGAAAGGAAATCCATGGAAACCAAGCTATCTAAATGGTATATCAAACTCTAGTTCAAAATATTTTAGATGAGGTTGCTCTCATAGCTCTCTTACTCACTTGACAAATCCTTGAAACTCTATATCAATTTTATTTTTCTTGTCCCTCTCTTGTTGTTTTTGAAAGTTGAAGTTTCTCCTAAGTCACCAGTGTAGCTCTCTCTGCCTTTTCAGAGTCTTTCATTGCTATAGATTGTCTCTGGGGTTTAATCATTTGTACCACATGGTTGATGTGCTTTGAATCCTTACATTTAAAGGAAATTTCCTCAACATAAATACTGCTAGGGAATTTCAATGTTGCCATTGTAGTTGGTATTAAATTCGGTACCTGGAACATCAAAAATTATCCTCATATAATAATTCCCTCCATCTTGTTGGCTTGTAACCCTCTTAATGGTGGCTACATGAAATATGATTATGATTCCTCTTCTACATTAGAGGGAACTCATATATCCTTGTTCTGACTCTTCTGAATTATCAGAATTAGAATCACTAGCTTTCATATTCAAAAATTCCCAACCACCATCTTCAATAAATTGGCCACCAGTTCAAGTTCATTCTACTTACATAATACTTTATATCCATGGAGTTCAACCATTCATTCATGCCATCAAGTGAAGATTGAGGAATGGCATCAATGCAGAGTACATCCCGCTTGAAGTCTTTAAAAATAATAGCCATATCAAATGCCTTTTTCCCAAGGCATATTCTATCAAGGTTAACAATCTCAATCTTGAACTAATAGTGATTACTAAGAAAGATAATTCCTCCAACTCTATCAAACAATTTATCGTAGGAACAATAAAAGCAGAGGCTTTGAAAGGAACTCCATGAAAACCAAGCTCTCTAAATGGTATATCAAAATCTTACACCTCATTCTTGCACATTTACAACCAAATTCAAAGATTTTCCTTCAAAAGGCTACAAATTCAAATATTGACAATTTTGTAGTAGGAATGCATTTTTTGCACATTTGACCACCGAGACTCAAAAACTTGCCTTAATACACCTTAAATGGTCTTGACTAACATTATTTACCATAAATAAACACAAAATACCTTAATCTAATCTATTGACCACCTATCAACCTTCAAAAAGTGAAATTTTGCAACTAGGATACTAGGTGCTCTTACACCAAAATTACATTGTGTCTGAGCCTTCAAGAGGCTTTAAATCTAGCCTTTACAAAAGATTCTACATCTTTCCAATCATGCCTAACTGTTCAGCTTGTAGCTAACATGAATTATTACATTATAAATCAAATAACCATGTAATATGACCTTATTCAATTGACAATTTACTCAAAACACAATTTAGTAACTTAAAATAATTCCATGAACCAAATTTTCTCAATAAACTTGGTGCCCTTGCACCAAATTTCAATATTTCAATAAATTTCATTATAAGTACAAATCTCATTACAATGCCTTAGGTACTTTGTTCTCATAGATATTTTACAATGTCACTCATACATTCGAGATTTTCTTATAATATCTACATCATAGGTTCCCATTTAGAGGTTAACTTCAAATGAGTAACTTGAGATTCCCTCGCAAATCTTCACACACTATTTTATAATGGCTTCAAATTAGAATTGAGATTTGTTAAGATCATCAAAATAAGGATGTTGCATTCCTTTTTTGGTTGAAATTCTCTTCGATGGCTCAAAAATCAGCTCTTTCTGCAAGGAGAGACCAATCAATTTTTACTAGTTTAATTATAGATGTATACAAAGTAAAAGAATAAAAAGAAATAGCTCATCCAAAATGGAAATTAAATGAAAATAGATGGAAGGAACTTACAAATAGGCATGGAAGTCTCTCAACTTAATCACTCCTGGTCATACATCTTCACTATAAGTTCCAAGATACCTATTGCACATAACAACTCTCATGAATCTAGAATATCTTGAAATTCAAGATGCTCCTATAATTTCTACATCATAGGTGCTCATGATAAGGTTAACTTCAAATGAATAACTTGAAATTCCCTCACCAAGCTTCATACACACTTTTGTAATGGCTGAAAATCATAATTGAGATTTGTCAAGATCATCAAAATAGGGATGTTGCATTGCTTTTATGCCTGAGACTCTCTTGGATGGCTATAAATCTAAATTTTCTATAAGGGGACACCAATCAATGTTTACCAGGTTACTTATAGATATGTAAAGTAAAATAAGATGATAGTATTGGCATCAAACAAATTAATGTGGATACAATTATAAATTAATAAGAACCATTGTGCATATACTTACAAATTAATCCAATGAACCATCTGGATCTGCTCTACTCTTTATTATGTCAATTATTGCCTCATGGTCAGACTCACAGACCTTCCACAAGGTCTTGTTCAAAGGTCTACCCCCATATTTTCTCAAAAAAACATTGGATGCCACAACAAGGTTTGAGTAATGAAGAATCTTACGATGCATGCCAAAGTCCTCAAACAACCAATGTTTAACACTCTTATGTGGGTACCTTCTAAGCCACATTCCAGTAACAACAACATAGCCTATAGGGTATTCAATACTTTCTCCATTTATAACTGGGGCTTCCAATTTATTTTTGGCCTCAACACAATGACACAAGTAATAGTTCATTCCCTCTTCATTTTCTTCATCTTCAATAACTGAATAAACATGCCTTGCATTGATATGTGTAGAAAATCACTTGAAATTAGTCAAAATTATGAATATAGTACAAAGTAAGATAACAATATGGAATTTCAAAAACTAAGAAAGTAGATATATTACCTAGTTGAACTAGATCTGATACGTGGTCAAAGTTGATCGATGATTCCATCTGTGTTAGTTTCAATGCCGTCAGAGGGTGATATGTGTGATGTGGGCTAAGATAACTTGTCAACCATTTGTCATCCCACTCCCCTAGCTCACAATCATTCCAGGCTTGCATTGTACATGAAGAACAAAAGCATGCCATCTTACATGTATCTGTTAGAGTAATAGGTTATTATGCTTAATTAATTACATCACATTGATTAATTAATTAAGTCACTTATTCCTCTTTATTACTTAAGCTAAACTTAGGCACATTAATAATTAATTATTAATTAGTAAGTGTGCACACTAGGGTTTCATTTTAGGGTTTCTTGATCTCCTTCATAAGGATTGATCACTTTGTAATAACAGATTCTCTTAATGCATTTTTACTGAGAGGTTTACAGAACATCATTTTCGGTTCTTCATATCTTTTGCATGTGATAGGTATCCATCTTGCATGTAGGTGATCTTGGATTCTAACATGGTATCAGAGCTCCAAACCTGCAGTTGCCTGTTCGTGATCTGAAGATATGGCTTCTCTGTGAGCTTCAAGTGCAAGGGTTTCCACAGGCATCTTTTCTGCAAGATCTAGGGGTAGCTGATTTTTTGGGACACTATGGGCTCAAACGGATGTTGCCATCGTGTTTGCAGTGTCCCAAAACCCTAGAAACACCTATCAAATCGTCAATTTTGGTGCAAGTTGGTCGAGGAGGCAAAAAAAAAAAATTTGAGGGGTCATACGGCCTCCCCAGCACGCAGATCGAGGCTCAAAAAATTAAAAAAAGGGCCAAAAATGTCATTTGTTTGGATTCGTGCCGACGTGTCTAGTATTAAAGGGTTCCGCCACCTGGTGGCCACTGGGCGGCCACCCATCCGCCACCGCCAGCAAAGCCTCCGGGCATCGCTGCCACCCTGCTCCGTCGGCTTGCATGCAGCCCCATCCTCTCCAGCGTGGTCACATGGCAAACCACGGGTCATCTGCCCAGCCCTCGTGGGCTTCAATCACCAGGCCACAGCCATATCAAGATCTAGGAGCTGAGATCCGGCCCCTGCGCCCAACCCCCGGCCACATGGAGAATCGGGAGCTCCACCGAAGGACACCAGCCCGCCAGCCCCTGGTCGCCCACAAGACCAGGGGCCCAAAATTTTTTCATTTTGTAAGGGGGGCAATTTTTTGCTTGACGGCCATACGGCCATCAAATTTAAGCTCGTGAACAGCTGACATCAGCGTCCGTATGGCCCTCTTTGCCCCTCCTAACCCTAGTTTCTTCTAAAAGAGCAGTTTTTTTCTTTTGCCCATAACTTGGGCATACGGTATCGAAATTGGGCAAACGAAATATCTCCATAAAGCTAGTTCCGAGCACTTTCCAGTAGTGCTGTTTATTTTTTAGTATTTTACTATTTTTCTGCATTTATTTCTGTTTAAAGTCAGATGTAACTTTTATGCTTCCTAGCTCATAACTTTTTGCCACGATCTCCATTTTTCGCCTCGTTTGAAGTGTCGAAAAGGTATTGAGGAGCTCTAGGTTGCTGTCCATGCACTTTTTCTGTATCTGTCCTAGGTTTATCACTTAGTCCAGATTTGGTCTGATGGGTTCTTTGGCGATTACTTGGATGTTTTGGCAGTTGGGAGAGTGCATCTTGCATCTTTGCACTTCATTTTCAGTAATACATCATTCAATAATTGTTTGTTGCTTCATAGATTCTAGAGTTGTTCCTGTTTGGAGTTTTCGAGTGTTCTGTGGCATCGGGTTTTCTGTTTCTTTATCATGATTCCTTGAGTCAATCAGTGACTCTCATCTGGTTTCAGTAGTATACAGAAGAATATTTCCTTGCTTTCCTATATCAAGTTCCAGTGTTACTCTAAAAAGTTCTTCCAGTGCTTCTTTGCACCATGTTATCTCATTGTAAGAGGGGTTTTGTCCCACTAGGTTTTTCCTTCTCTTACTCATTATTGCATTTGTAAATGGGTACCTGATCAGGCCTTGTTGTCGGGACCCATCTTTGCTTTCATGCATCTTATTCTAGTGTTTTAACTTCTTCCTAAGTTCATCTTAAGGGGGGGTGTTAGAGTAATAAGTTATTATGCTTAATTAATTACATCACATTGATTAATTAATTAAGTCACTTATTCCTCTTTATTACTTAAGCTAAACTTAGGCACATTAATTATTAATTATTAATTATTAAGTGTGCACACTAGGGTTTCATTTTAGGGTTTCTTGATCTCCTTCATAAGGATTGATCACTTTGTAATAACAGATTCTCTTAATGCATTTTTATTGAGAGGTTTACAAAACATCATTTTCGGTTCTTCATATCTTTTGCATGTGACAGGTATCCATCTTGCATGCAGGTGATCTTGGATTCTAACATATTAAGTGTGCACACTAGGGTTTCATTTTAGGGTTTCTTGATCTCCTTCATAAGGATTGATCACTTTGTAATAACAGATTCTCTTAATGCATTTTTACTGAGAGGTTTACAGAACATCATTTTCGGTTCTTCATATCTTTTGCATGTGACAGGTATCCATCTTGCATGCAGGTGATCTTGGATTCTAACAGTATCAATACTCCATGAACTTGCATTTGAGCTAAGGAAAGAGTGTAGCTCACTTGATCCTATTAGTGTACAACAATCCTCATATGGTGCAATGTTAGTATCATCCATCAACCAAAAAATCTACGAATTGACGACGTACCTTCATTACCTGGACCCATCAAAGCATTACACCACTTGATGATTGAACTTGCATCTATCAACTTTGCACTGTCTTTATACTTTAACTCTTCTTGTGCTAATGCTATTTTCACACATGCTCCTGCACCATCATGCTCCCCCTTTCCATTCCCAGCCTCACAAAAGTTCCACATATGTTGAACACCTGTAGTGAGATGCATCCTACACAACTAGTAGAACATGCACATGGTCTTGAACTATGTTGCATAGTTATCTGACCATATTATATGCCAACCATATTCTATGCCCCTCCGAGCCAAATCACTATAGAACATTTGGAAGCAACCTTGGACGAACTCTGGAGAATGTGTGATCATCACTAATATAAAAGTTATACTCCCTAAATACCTTCCTTTGGTCCTCTGTACTATTAGCTGCATGAATGAATGCTATGTGCACAAATATCGAAACCTATGTGGAGTTGTAATACTATGACTACACCTAACACTATGGCTATAAAGTGTAGTTCTCTACAAATTCAACCACTGATAGTATGTTTCCAACTAGAAAGGTGTCCTTGCATAGCTTGAATTGCATGTCCAGCCATCAGGCTCTATGGGTATGCCTTGCATACTCATACACTAGATTCTCATGAAACATGGACATAAACTGATACACTAGAATCTTCTCAATAACCAAATCACACCTTTTTCATTGAGACCCATCTTTTGTAGTGTATGCCACTTTTTTATACTTCCCAAAATCTACTAGTTTATATGTCCCACCTCATTTGTGCTTTCCATATGTTGACATACTAGCATTCATTGCAAGCCACTGCAATGCTCGAATGAACCATCCAAGAATGTTGTCCTGTAGAATATTTGGCCATCGTCTATTTGACATTTTTTTTTTTTATAAGAACTCTCTTGAATATTTTGGTGGGGCTTCTATGCCATAATCTTGCAAAACATCGTTAGTATACAAATCTAAACATATAGAATGATAAACATCATAATGGTTAGTGAATTCAATATGTAGTCTATAGCAACAAGTAGTGTGTGTGTGATTTATCTTGACATAAAAAGGTTTAAGCATTTCAAAAAATATTTGAGAAATACTAAATTGAGGATAATCATTTTGAAATTTATGAAAAAAGTGGGTTTGAGTCGTATCCAAAAAATGCTTTGGATGTGGCTCACAATTTCGACTACCAATTCTCCTTCTTACAACATCCCTTTGATTTAGAGATGGCCTTGTATTATTCTTCCAATAATATTCAATTAGTGTTCTCAATGCTTCAACAACTTTTTTATCTTTATGTGGCAGTCTTCCTGAGAATTATAATAATTCATTTGAATCGTTGCCCTCAATTCTTTGTCACCTTTGAATGACTTTTGATAAAGTTTTTTCTATTAATTCCCATTTGTTCACTTGTCTTTTTAATGAGATGAGATCTCTTCATTTGATAGCATACCAAAGTTGATGTAATGACACATCGGGTGACATTACTATCCTTTGAGTGTGAGGTCTTACCCACACTCTCATAATCATCCATTAGATTTTTCACAATAGTGTTTTCACTTGATGCATTCGATGTTCTCAACCCAAGAGTCTTCATGATGTTTCTGTACTTTAAACCCTGCATCATTTGAACAAATAGTTGACATATTGCAGTCTCATTTAGCCTTTCAAAGAATATTTTCCAAATGTTATCAGCATATCTTCTACTAGTGCATTATGGAATCTTACCTTCCATGTGCTGCAAAATATCCTCATCAATATTAATCAAAAACTTTGGCTTTCTATGCAAAATTCTAGGTGGTGTTCTCCTAGGTATGTATACATCTCAACAATAGCAATTTCATCAATATTTAATTAAGGTGGGCTAGATTGTGTACCTTCGATTGAGGGTGGAATAGAAGACATACCTTGAGGTTCATGTGGGATGATGGCATACCTTCTTCATCAAATCCGAATGATTATGTACTCTCAACTTCAAATGTGGTGTATGGTGTCCAACCATACTCACTTGCGATAGATGGTGTCCCTCCATATTCACTTGTGCTTAATGGTGTCCCTTTGTATTCACTTGCGGTAGAGTGTGTGTCTCCAACTATGGTATCAGCATCTCTCCTAGCACAACTCTTTTACATTCGTTCCCTTTGTGTTGCCAATATCTTTTCTCTTTTTGACAGTTGAGGTTCCTCTTCAATTGGCTTGTTTTCATCAATCGTTTCCAATTTCTTCTTTTCACAATAAGTCGCCACCCATTCTCTCTCCTATTCTTTAAAGGTTCCATACTCTTTGTCTATTAGATCTTTCTTCCTTGTTCATTTCTTTGGCATGGTGGATAATTTTACTTGTAGCATGGTAATGAGATGAATATTAGTTCCTAAAAAATGTATCCATTAAAATAGATGGAATATATATGTCATTCAAGGCTTCATAAATAGACAACATAGGTGATGAGGTAGCTAAATATATATGCCATTCAAGGCTTCTATTATATCTTTCTTCCTTGTTCATTTATTTGGAATGGTTGATAATTTTACCTGTAGCATGGTAATGAGATGAATATTAGTTCCTAAAAAATGTATCCATTAAATTAAATGAAATATATGTCATTCTAGGCTTCATAAATAGACAACATAGGTGATGAGGTAGCTAAATATTGATGAGGTAATTTAGAAATAGATGGAAAGAATGGAAGATGTCTTGAAGAATCTGTTGGAGTATTTTAAAGGCATTAGGGGTGTTGGGGTGTGCCTTGACAAGTTGAAAGCTTCATTGTACAGGCCTAGTGAAGCCTTGTTTATGGCTTGTAAATCAATCTTTTGATACATTTGTTTTGGGTGTTTGATCCTGTGTTTTGGGAAATTTTGGAGGATAGTGTTAGGAGTCTAAAACCATGTTTCATTGTCTAGTTAATGCCTTTAGTCAATTTTTATTTTGACTGTCCTATTGGTGAATATTGCAAAGTTGCATGGCTTGTGTAGGAGCAATGGAAGAATGGATGTTTTTGGGTGCAAGGTCTATTTGTTTGGTCATGTTATGTTGTGTGAAGAGTTTTTACATCATCCCCAAGTATTTTTTATATGTCTAGTTGTGTGAGTCAAATTGAGTGGTCAAGTTGCATTGTTGAGAGGAATAGTGAAGTTGGTGTGTGCATATAGAGTATTTGAGAGAAGCTTTTGAAAAGGAAGTTTCTTCCCTTGCCACTTTGCATCATTTTCAATAGTATTTATGGGTCTAGGTAGTATAATTTTATAAATGTGCAAAAATTCCTAAGTTGTGAAATTAACAATCATCAGAAGTTAGATTTCACATGTTCACCCCTTAACCCTAGTAGTAGTGGAAACTCAGTTTGTGCCCAATAACTCAAATTTTCTCACAAACACAAAAGAAGATATTGATGGTTTTAGACACCCATTTTAGTTTTATTACACATATCTCAATGTTAGGTACAATTCTATTGGACTAAATCCCCAAAAACACCCCTTCTAGGCTTACCTAATTAGGTTAATTAGGCCTAATTTGCAAAGCAACATGCCCTAAAACTTATCACATGACCTTGAAACCTTGGGGAAGAATTTCTTAGTTTCCCAGTCCTACAAAATCACAACTAGATTCCTCTGGTATGGAAAAATTCATGCCAAACCTGAAAACCCTTGTTTTATGCACTATTCAAGAGGGTTTATTGAATATGCTACTTCCACAACCTCCCAGATTTAAAAAAAAACTTGAACAAAGGAAATTAACCCTGTACATGCCTAAAATTTTAAAACATCATGACCTCCCATAGAGATTCTCCCAAACCCTAGGCCTAAGCCCTCATTCACATGCATTTTTGTTCACAATAATATTACTCATATTGTAAGTTTGCACCCCTAACACCTATAACTCACTGAAACCACACCAATGGCTTGAAATGAGCCTTATTAAATCCAAAAAACACTAATCTTGCACACTTTACATGTAAATTAAAAAAAAATCCTTCAAAGGCTAGAAAGATACTTTAGTGCAAGATCAACATTTTTCACATTTTAACACCTAAACTCAAAAAATCAACCTAATACATGCTTAGTGGTCTTGATTGACCTTATTCAAAAAAAAAAGTGATCAAAGACTCATCCACCTACCTATTAACCTCCTAGTTACCATCAAATTATCAAATAAGGAGGATGAAGTGTAGGTGCTCTTGCACCAGGGTTGTAAAAGTGTATTAAAGAGGGAGACCAATGATCACCTCTTTCAAATGTTAGTTTTGGAAGTTGAAGTGGTTTGTTTTAGGAGGGAAAAATTATAAAATTCCATGAGAAAATTGAATGGAGGATGATCCTTGGATTGGGAATCAAACCAAATGAGGAAATGTTGAGTTTTCCTTAAGAAAAATGATGTTTTGGTGAGTGAAAATGAGTTTATGAGTTGGGCAGCATTATTTTATGCTAGATTGAGCATGAGTAGGGTATTTTAGACTTATTTGAACATTTTTCAAGTTTTGGAGTGTTTGGAAAGTGCTACTTTCAATAAAACCTATGGTTTCTAAGCCTAGGGAGAGGGTTTTATGGCTTGGGTGCTAAATGATTGAATATCTGCAATATAACACTGTAATTTGAAGTTTTTATAGATATAAAATGCTTCCCCCAGGTTTCAAGAGATTATGCAAAGTTTTGAAGGTGGTCTCTTTGTAAAAGTGGGTTAATTTGGGCCCTTAAAAGCATAGAAATCTTGATTTGTGTAGTTTGGTACAAAAAAAGCATTGGTGATTGTTGGATTTAAGTTGAAAGACTCTATAATGGGTCCCTGATGTGTGTTGTGTTGTGAGTTGAAAGTTTGTGTGAGTGGAATTATACCTGATTGAGTAACTTTGATATGCTACAAGGAACAATGTGAATATGCTGAATGAAGAAGTCCTGATGAAATTGTAAATTGAAAATTGCGTTTGCATATTGGAGTTGTGTATTTGTGTGTTGCAGGCCTCCCCCTACTGTATTAGGAGTATATTCTAATTTTTTATAGACTTGTATGGAAAATTCGGTATCATAGACAAGGAAATCAACTAGTTTGTATAACTATTTGACAAAATAACTCAATGAAAGTTTTGGAAGCATACACAAAGTAAGTCAATTGTTAAATAACAAAATGCCTCAAAGAGATGTGGTTTAAAAATGTAATTGGAAACTATATAAAATTGTGTAATTTAAAATGTCCATTGACAACCTAAGGTTGTAACATGACAAAAAAACAATGATCAACATGGAATATGCAAAACAACAAAAATGAAAGAAATCCATAATAGAATGAAATAAAATGTACAAATACTTCACATACCTAAAAAAGCAGAGTTTGAAATGGAGGAGTTCTACCCGATTATGTAGCCTTTGGTTATTCTTTCCTCAAACTCCTCAACAATTTGAATTTTCCAAAATCTTGTTCCCCTCCAAACTTCAATTGTATATCAATTATCACTAGAATTTGAAATTTAATTGATATTATATGACTTTCAATGTGAAAACTATGTTGTTTCATGCAAAAGTGGTGAAAAGATCATGAAAAAGGTGGTGGAATCTAAAAATCATGCATGAAAACTTCACTCAATCTTCAAAAAGCCACTTTTTGTTTAAGCACATGTAGAACCAAGAGAATATGTAGAATGTGGGTTGACATCATGGGTATATTGTGGTTTTTTACTATTTTTAGCGCAAGACAAAAGACACTTGCATTATAATGTGAGCACATTATAACGCGAGCACGTTATAAAGCAAGTGCATTATAACACAAGCGCGTTATAATGCATGTGTGTTATTTCTTCCTAGAATCGTCATGTCTCTACTTCTAAAAAATGTGCTCACTTTATCCTAAAGTTGGTTTCTTTTATATATTTATTTTTTCTCTTTGTCTATACTCTCTCCCACTCTCTCACACCCTCTCCCCCATCCTCTCACCCACTCTCCCACACTCTCTCCCACCCTCTCCCACCCTCTCCCTCTCTCCACTACTCCACCTTCTCCCTCTCCCTTGCCCTCTTCCCACCCTCTCCCTCTCTCCAGCCCACCCACCCTCACCCACACTCTCCCACTCTCTCTCTCCTATCTCCCTCCCTCTCTCCCTCTCTCCTACTCTCTCCCACTCTCTCACTCCTCTCTCTTCACCAGCTCTCCCACACTCTCTCCCTCTCTTGCACCCTCTCCACCCTCTCCTCTCTCTCCATATCTCCTCTCCCTCTCTCTCTCTCTCTCACTCTCTCTCCTCTCTCCCTCCTCTCTTCCTCCTCTCCTCCCACTCTCCCCACCCTCCCCCCTCCCCCTCTCCCTCTCCCATGCTCTCTCCCTCTCTCCCTCCTATCTCTCTCTCAATGCTCTCTCCCACCCCTCCCACCCTCTCCTCCTCCCCACTCTCTCCCACCCTCCAACCCACTCCCACCCTCTCCCTCTCTCCCCTCCTCTCTCCCTCCCTATCTCCCACTCTACCACTCTCCCACTCTCTCTCCCACTCTCTCCTACCACTACTAAAATTGACTCCATTTTCTAATGAATGTTCATTGATCTTTTGACAAACATTTGTTAGAAAATCGATGAATTCACGAAAAAAAAATTTGTCTCTATTTTTTTGTCAAAATTATGATGATGAATTAAACATCGAAATAATGGCGTAGATTTGTTGGTGGTAAGAATCATAAAATGAATCAGATGTTTGTCAGAATACCGATGAAAACTTTGTGTATGGATCGACGAATTACAACCAAAATTCAATTGCAATGGCTCTTCTGAAGCGTCGAAACAACTCCAAAATTTTGTCACCATTTCAAAAAAATGGGAAAGGAGTTATGACAAAGTCTTCATCATAGCTAAGAAACTTCGTCGGACCTTTTCTATGATTTTTTAGTGGCCTAAATTGAAATTGTGACGAAATGGGCAAGGAGTTACGACGAAGCCTTCATTGTAGCTAAGCAACTTTGTCGGACCTTTTATGTGATTCGTCGGTGGCCTTTGTCAAAATTGTGATGAAATGGGCAAGGAGTTACAAAAAATCCTTCATCGCAGCTATAGCAACTTCATCTGACCTTTTTGGTGATTCATCGGTGGGTTTCGTCAAAATTGCGACAAAATAATGCAATTTTTTTTCAAAAAAATATTCGTTGAAATGTACCATCACAGAGACTCTTGGCGATGACCACCAAATCCAACCCATTGTTGAGAGATCAATCATCGGCATAGGATAGAAAACTCACTCCAATAGTCCATGTCTTGCCGATGACTTCCAATGGCAAGAAAGATCCAATGTCACACCGATCTGACCTCTTCAGGAGTTTTGAACACTATTGGTTATCAACAAGACATTCTGAGGGTCTCGCCGATTAAACAAGTATCTAAGAGAAAGTAAAAAAAAATGAAACCTATTAATTTTCTTATTTTGGGGTTATTTAAATCATAGAATAGATACCATCTTCTTGTGTATAATGTACTTATATTTAGATTTGAATTTGAGACCAATTATCATTGCACATTCCATTTTACTTGCATAGAGTATTCTATAAGCAATATATTGATAATGCCAAATGATTTTTGGTGTTGTACAAGTCTACCTATCATCACAATTTTTTTGTTCCCCCTGACAGAATCCTGCAAAGACAAGTTTACAATACCAAGTCAAATAATACGAAAAAGACTTACTTCCATACAAATTAAATGATTATTTTCACAATGGAAATTGTATAATTACAACAACAATTCCATGAAATGTTATTCATGCTTCATAAGAGATGACTGATCATATATACAAACTGCAAGATCCATAGAAAAAGCATTACACTTGAGAACAATCAAGGGCTAACAAGGGAAGGAGTTAAGAAATGTCTGGATTGAAGAGAAAATGTGTAGGGAAAATGTTGAGTAGTGTCAAGAGAATAGAGCTTGTAGAACATATTCTTGACCTAATCAAGCTCTTGAAAAACTTTAAAAAAATTAAAATACTAACACATACATGAGACATGTAATGAACTTCCAATATCTGCTATCTTTTTCATTAATACAAAGGTAGGTAAAGGAGATATAATTATAATTGTAACACTATTCATAGTCCAGTAAATTATGTTCATAATTTGTGTTCAATAGACCTTAGTTTTATCATTATACTACCCATCTAATACCATATTTTAATTCAGGGTTCAACTATCTTAGATCTAAAGAAGCACCTTCAATTAACCATTTAAAGTACTATAGAATAATGTAAGACTTTTACTTGAGAAATATTGGGTACACTTGTAGGATTAAATTTCTCACAATCATCAAGATTTATTGGCACACAGACACATCCTACAACATATGAAATAATGGATGACTACAAGTTAGTGAAGTGGTCCTTAATATGTGACTGGTTTGCAAATTGATTTGTAGAAAAAAAAGGTTACAAATAGATCCACATGAAAAATTATGAGGACAATCTACTATAATCATCAAAATAGATGAAATGTGCCAAGGAAAGAGTCGAGCTACATCTCTAGAGCCTAAAAAAACACATGAAAGAAACATAAAAAAAAAAACAAAAAACCAATTTTTTGGATGAATACAAAATGGTGCCTTCAGCAAGTGATTCATATTCTTTCACACCTGACATAGGACACTAAGAAGATTTTAGTCTTCCTCTATGAAATTAACTACTTACAAAATAAACCCAGAAACCAATATTATATACCTCCATGTCTAGCTGAGGGTAGGTATAAGAGACAAAAAAATCCTAATGCAATGCCAAAAAATATCAATGTGTGTGTAGGTTTGTATTACTCAAAATATCATTTCACTGCCCAAGGAAAAATACCAAAGTCATGTTTTAAATTTCAATCTTCACATGGGCTCCCTTATTGCTACACATGCATATACAAGCATTATTCAAGCTCTAAACTATTCAAATATTAAGGATTTAATTAGCTATAAGATGGAAAGTTGTTGTTTAGACATAATCCATCATCTTTTACATATCTTTATTCACTCCTAGCGCTTCAGATGAATTTGTGTAAATGAGATAGAAAGGTGAATCTTTTATGACAAAGAAAACTCTTAAAAGGAGGGGGGAGGTAGCAAAGGGTAGGGGGCAAGAGAATTCTTGAATGTATAGCAAAGTATAACATTTTGATCATTATAACAATGAAACGAATCTTAAGTTTGAAGCATTAATATCATTTACAACATTTATGATCAAGAATGAATGTAAGTAGAGAAAATTTTGCATACCTGCAGATGGTACAAAATTTCATGGTTAAGTGGAAGCCTCCCATCAACAACAAGATCCAAATATCTATGTATCTATCACAATCAAGCCTCTAAATCCTTCAGAGCTGTCAATTTTTTCACTAACCTGTTATGCACAAAATTCAAATTTTAGAGTTATGTCACCACTAAAAATAGAAGAAACAAAGCTTTGAAATCAAATCCACACACAACACAATGTGGTATTCATACAAAACCATACAAACAAACTAAACTCAGAACATTGAAATGGAAACAAATTCAAATTATGATGCAAAGCATGGATTCAGGGTATAAAGAATCATTTTTCTGCCACCATAGTGAAAAGTTAGCACTTTCTTTCATCTTTGCATATTGGTTTGATGCTTCAAATGATGCATTTCTTATATTGAAAAGTGCATTACCTTATTGAGCTTCTCTTTGTTTCGAGAATATTTTAATATTCTCTACTTAACAGAGCCAACCACGTGATGGTTGAAGCTCATTTGGCCCTTCCCCCCCCTCACATCACTCTCAATTCCCCATACCCAATCATATAACATTAATTATTCATTCATCCATTAATAACATATAACATTTATTCATTCATCCATTAATAACATATAGCATTCATCCATCCATTAATAACATATAACATTCATTCATTAACAAATACCATTCATTAATTAACATATTCACATTCATTCATTAACATATAATATTCATTCTTTCAGTTTTTACATATTATCAAAAATATGGTTTTCATGATATGATTACAATCACTTTTTTTTGGTTTCTTTTTTAAAGCTAAAAAAAATCTGAAGTGGAGTATCATTTTCTAAATCATTTGTCCCCCCTTTAGTTGTTCTGCCCTCTGCTCGTGATCTTAATGTGCACCTAATCATCTACTTATGAAGTGGACACCGCTGCAAGGGGGGTCTGCTGCAATAACAAATAAATGTTAAACTAATATGTTTTATTATTATTATTACAAGTATTTCATTAATTAAAAGAACATTAGAGTGGTTCTCTTTACCTGATGGATCCACATCATGTTCCTGAACTTCTATTATAGACACATGCTCAACATGCTAAACACCCTCTAAATCCTAATCTGCGGTTGAAACATGAAAGGTTACATTAATTAATACACCAGTTGAAATTAAATATATTTAAGAGAACATGAGAGTGGTCCTCTTTACCTGATGGGGCCACATCATGTTCTTGATCTTCTCTAACCTAATCATGCTCAACGCGTTGATCATGCTCTAAATTCTCTAAAGTTGAAACATGAAAGGTTACATTAATTAATACACTAATTGCAATTAAATATGTTTAAAAGAACTTTAGAGTGGTCCTCTTTACCTAATGGGGCCACATCATGTTACTGGTCTTCTCTAGCCTAATCATGCTCAACATGTTGATCACGCTCTACATGCTCTAAAGTATCAGGATGTACACCATGACCTTCATCTGCAAGTTGTGCTTCACCCTCACTAGGCTCCATTCCAATGTCATGTGCAGTAATATCATTGCTTGAATGTTTAAAACAAATAGGCATGTAATTACTTTATGGTGGAAATTAATATTGAATAGATTGCACAAGTATTCAATTTTAAATAAAATTTATTGATTTTATTTACCTGCGTGTTGGATGCAGTGGAAGATTGTGTTTGCCCAGTCAAGACTCTTAGGCGTTCAGCCACGGCTCCATAGCCTTGCTAGAAGGAAATATTCATGTCATCTTTTGCGGGAACTCTATTAAATTTAGAGCCCTACATTTTGCATAAGATCATGAATTTTTCTTCTATGGTGTGATAAAACCAAAAATTGTTTTCAATTTATTATTTGGATACAATATTTCATTTATTAATACTTACAATTCATGCAGCTAATTTCATATAACCACCAGATCCAAGTTTGTGTTTCTTGTGTTTTTCTAGTCTTTCCTTTGTTGCATTCGATGTGTTGGGAAGCCTATGAAAAGTTTGAAATACGTTACATTATGTAAAGAGAAAGAGTAATCAGTATATAGTTACATTGTTGATAGTATCACATACCTTCCTTGGTCGGGTGGTCTTTCCTTTTTTCTTTTCAGCCTTCTTCTTTCCATCTGACACCAAGTCCTTTGACTCCCTCTCCAGAATCATGGGGGGACACTCATACTTTTTGTTCTTCTCTAAATGTGACCTATATTGGTCCCTCACATACTTTAAATAGGTACCAAATTTCTTAAGGACCTTGGTTTGGTTGAATGTTTTATCACCAAAGAGCACAACTAAACAGTTAATGAGCTCATCTTTTAAATATTGATTTTGGGCATTTCATTGTGTATGTATGATGGGCTCAAAGAGCTCCAATGTAATATCACTTAGATGTTTATAAAAAACATCATTTCTTGCAAAATGATCATGGGATCAATAGTCTAAAAGGAGCAATCAATTAGTAAATTTCAATTGGATTATATATAATAATAATTAAAACATTTTAAAGTACCTGGGACCTTCTCTATCTTTATGGGAACGAAATCCTCAATCACCACAAATGTGACCGAAAATGTTCTCGTACTAGTAATACGAGAAGATCCAAGAAATACTGCTAAAATATCACCAGTACTAGTGGCCTCTACTTCCCCAGGTACATGTCCTGACGCATGTTTTGGTATGTGTTCGCTGCCAGAGGGTGTACTAATGGATACCTACATGGTATGTCTTGTTGACATTTCAGATGACAATATAAGCACAGATGATGGGGTCGGATGATGTGATGTATGTGCAGGAAGATTAGGATGGACAAATGTACCAACCCCTACTCCTTGAGTAGCACTTACAGTACCCTGATCATGGCCAGGAGCATCATGAGGACGTAAAAAATCCTATAAAAATAACACATATTTGAGTTCATGACATAAAAGAGTACAAAATATAAAACCATGAATGAACTTATGTTATAATTAAAGACCTCATGACAACTTACTTGCAAGTTTTGTTATCTCTTAGTCAATATTTTAACCCTCTCTCTTATCTCCTCTATTTGAGGCACTATGAATAACAAATTAAGGATTTCTTCATTGCATTTTTTTGGTCTTCCTTATCATATCGAGAGGGTTTGTTGAATAAGGGATGTCATCATCACATAATATTGACTGCACCTCCCTATGGATGCTCTCGTCTACTGCTAGTGCCTTTTCCCGATCAATTGACTACAACAAGAATATTAAAAATATTATTGAAATTAACCCAATAAACTTATCAAAACGACATAATAATAATAAAATTTCTTGTATCTAATTTGTACATTTACAATGAGGTAAACCTATCGGGTAGAAGTACCTAAAGATAAATCATGATCTATGCTCTGGGTCGGAGCCTTCTCTGTACAACCAATGTCTTGCTGTGACAAAAATTAAATATAAAAAAATATTACTGAAATGAAACCAATAGACTTATGAAAAAAAACATAAGAATAAAATGGTGTATTGGATTCATTAATTGGAGGTTGGGTAAAATGGTACATAGTACGTACCACCCCCATAGTAACTATGTTTGTAACTAAGTGATTCAAATTGTAATTGATTAGCAATTCTTCCCCTATAGTTATTGATTTTATCGCACATATGAATACACGGTTTCTCTCGCGTGCCTCAAATATGCAATTGGGTTGCTTATTTGTTGAACTAGGTCATGTATTGTTTATAAACCCTACAATATTCCCTAATGCTTTTGGCCTTTTTTCAATGTACATAGCCACTCCTTTATTTTGATCCTTATCTTTTAGATGTATATAATTTGTTGATAGTGCATACCTATGCATACTTTGTGTATATCGAACCAATTGCATCCAATCTTTGTAACTATAATACGGTCTGACATACTCTATCAATTAAACAACTTTTTCATAACAAACCTTTATGACGTCCATGCAAAATAGGCCCAAACCATGTAATGACAATAGTGCTATGTGATATATCCTCTCATTGACACAAAAATTAGTGTTTATTGGAGGAATTTCCTTGGGTACCCATTATTTCCATAGATGTTTGTACCTCAAGGGCACCTCGACGTCGCCTATGCTCTCATCATCATATGAACATTACCCCCCTTTAGCAAGAAAAAATTCCATGCGTTTATAGAATTTTATTCTAATCTTTTGACCTCTAGTTGATCTCCCTCTTTTAGACATACTACATGTATCGCTTTCCTCTTCTCTTCCTAAATTTCCCTCACTCGAGGAAGATAGATCTGACAAATACCTATTTGGTGGTACCTGCACTCATAAGGATGTTGGATGAAGTTCTTTCATTGTGATGTGATCCTAAGGTGACATTATGATTAATCTATCATTTCATCGCTAGAATTTCACAGGTTATAAGGTAATCAAGTCTTGATAGATTGCAAGTGATTATTACTACCATCCAAATGTGTCCATCAAAAATCAAATCTACTTAACATTTTAACTCCCAAACTTTGTAACAAGTGTTAAATGTGACTATGGTCCACCAGTTACACAACCAAGGCCTCAAATGTATTCTCTAATTGTAATCAAAGGAATTTTTCTCTTCATTCAAGTAAATAAACTTGAAGGGAAACACCACCAAGTGGTTTATTGGACACCTACATGATTAAAAATAGCAGTAAATTAACATTTAATTTCCATATGTCTAAGTGGTTAATGGGGAGGGAGTGTGTACTAGGCCTAGTTAAGTCATCATAAGTTTATGCTTTGGCAATAATTTTTTTTTAAGTCATCTTAAATCTTCCTATGTCTAATTTCTATGAGACTTTTGGTATGTTTTAAGGTAGGATGATTGATGAAAGAGCCCAAAGAGCCTTTCTCCATGGTATCTAGGTACACATAGTAGTGGTCTTATCTTATATGGTTGGACATGATTTAAAGAACTTAGTTAGGAATTATTCATTTAACCTAAGGTTTTCTCATAATGCCATCATTGGAAAAGTATGATCAAATTCTTATATTATGAAGAATTGTTCTATGTGCCTCTAGTAATCACTATAAATGTTTGTAAGGATAAAATGACTAATTGCATCAGGTAGGAGAGAATCAACTTTGAGTTCTTCAAAGATTATATTCCTCTATTCATAATTTTTAAGGGTTGTGTATGGAGGAGGTTATCACTACCAAGAAGGTAGGACACCTTTCCTTGTATTCTTTTATGATTTTCATTATTCTTATTTATTTTACACTTATGGGTATGTGCAAGATCATCATGGAAAAAATAGGCCCTCAAGTGGCAAAAAATTTAGAAAAATCAGAGTTAGGAAACTTGACATAAAAAATTGAATAAGTTATCTATATTATTTCAAAAATATGTAAGAATAGAATCTGTATAAAATTTAATGTAGTTTCTAAAATACTAGGCTTATTTTAAAAGAAAAAAATCTATTTGGAAAAAATTTGAAATTTCAATGCAGTAGTAATTAAATTTTAGGGAAAAAATAAGTAGGTGTTTGTCTAACCACCCTAACCACAATAAAATGAGAATATTTTTTTATAATATTGTAGATATAAGTAGAGAACTCGTGTCCTGATGTGATGCATGTTTTAGATTCAAAAAATGTGATACTATTTGAAACCTATAGATGTTTTTCAATCAACCTATCGATCAGGACTTTAGTCTTAATATAAATACACATACATATGCATTTATTGTTTTCATTTATTTCTCATGTAGTTTAATAGTTTGATCAATTTCATATTATATGTGTTAAACACTTTAGAATTTCAATAACATTAATTTATGGATATGTTGTATCTATAACACTACAAAACCATATGCTCTTTGCATTTACACTTGCATTTAGTAATACACATTTATATACATAGATATAGATTTTTTTAATGATATGTTGCATTTATTTTTCTAGGAGAGCATCTAGTAATTGCATTTACATTTACATTTAAAAATACATATACATACATACATACATACATACATACAAACACACACACATATATGTGTGTGTGTGTGTGTGTGTCATTTATATTCAGTGTTTAGAAACAACCCATTAGGTCTACACATGGATAAAAATTCATAAAATCAGATCTCCCATACATATTTTGTTGAAACCTAGGCTTGAACCTCTCATTTCACATGTTTTTCTTCACAAAATTATTGAGGACAACAGCTATACCTTCTTTATTTATCATCCTACACCCTATTCATGCATCCTACAATTACAATAGTGTCCATGGGGCCTCTTACACAAGCTACAGTAATCACAAAAAGTGTAAGAGCCCCTTTATATAATGTTTGGACTACAAAACCCTCAAAAATAGGGTAACTCAAATTATGATTTGTTGGTGAGCTGTAGGGGCAAAATCATTAGCACCAGCTCATTCTTGGTTTCTTTTGAAAGAGAAGCGAATCAGGTGGAAGTTAAGTACAAACCTTAGAGTGTCAAGGTGAATGAGGTGATCAATTTTGATTGGCCAACTGATGAAGAGTACCAGAAATGAGTAAATGTATATTTAATTGAGGAAGAGTGAAAAGGAGTAGTCTGCTAATGGTTGACAAATCAACTATTGCAGTTATAATAGATTCCAGTTTTATTTTTTGGTGACAGTCTAGGCACGAAATTCTTGAAGTTTTTTGTTACTACATCAACCATTCTCAGTGGTAACGATGAACACGAATATTCTCTGGGGAGATTGTTGTTGTAACAAATTTTTGGAATATCACAAGGCAGTCCAATTGGCTGGTGACACATGTGCTTTCTAGCTCAATGCTTGTTTTCTCCTTATTTTTCTATAAGAAGAATTTTAAGGCCAAAATTATGGCTTAGAAAGCTAGATATTTTTGGTCGAGTCTAGATGAAGTTGCAGAGCAAATTGTAAAGTCTAATGGTTTTAGGGAAAATGCAATTTAGGTTTTGAGTCATTCTATAGTAGGTTTTGAATTCATGGGGATTTGATGTTTTATGACAGTACATGCATTTGAATTGATATGATTAATTAAAACTCATGTCTCTCCATTGTACAAACATATCTTAATTTTGAATAAAATGATCAAGGGTTGTTTTGTTCATCTCACTGAACATGTGGTGTGTATGATTCTTGTTTTAGCTTTAATTCAAGGAATTAATTAAAATTCTTGAATGGGATTGTAGGTGGATATGTTATGTATAAGGATTTGATAAGTAGTATTGGGTGAGAATACATATTGGTGAGATTGTAAAGCAATGTTATCAAGGATCTTATATGTTATGCATTAAATATATCATAAACCCTTAGATGCTTATAAATTTGACTCCTCCAATGAATATATGGAACTGATCTAAGTTGTACTTATTCGTATGGTTCAGTATTTGTTTTCCTTTACCTAGAGCTTTCTACAAATTACAAATCAATGACTATCTTATACTGTGAAATGTTGTTGTAGTTATCTCATGCTCCAAATAGTTGATATTATTGATAAACAACTAATTCTATTCAGTATTATCCTATTATGTTGAGCTATTAAATGAGATTATTTGTTGATGTTAATGTTGTTTATGATGATGGTGTAGAGGTTGTAAACGCATTAAGGGATCACCCTCCCGGGTCTTGTAGAGCCCAAAGTGTAGGAGGTCTTTCAAATCCTCATCAAATGGTCTAGGTCCTTCGATCTTCCCTTTATTGGAATTAGCAATTCCATAGGTAGATTAGAAGATCAACTTGGTTACCATAAAAACAACCAACACGTTGCATATGTTTGTGGTGGAGGTATTAAATAATAATTGTATGCCTCTATTTACATTCATTAGATCTACCTTAGCCTATCATATACTTGGGCTAAGTCTGCAACTGCTTCAGACTCATGTGATGAAGGCTATGTGTGATGAAATCCTAGACCTCAACCAAGATGTGGGTAGATTATGGGAGTTTTTCCAAGACCTGAGGCTGGTCGATAAAAATGTTAAAGACTACGCTATTTTATTTTTTCTATCTTATCTTATACCATTTTATGAGAATGGGGGTGCCAAACTTACAGTACTCATTGCCCCTTGGCCATCGATTTTCCTGGAATGCCCTCAACCTTGTCCTAAGTGCTGGTATTGACCTTGTTTTCACTCCTCCAAACTCTTCCTTAACACTGATATTGACCTTGTTTTCACCCCTCCAAACTCTTCCTTAGCACTTGTATTGACCTTTTTTGAACTCAAACTCTTCCTCAGTGCTAGTATTTCCCTTGTTTTCACTCCTTTAAACTCTTCCTCAACGTTGATATTGACCTTGTTTTCACTCCTCTAGAGTCTTTGTTGGTGCTGGTATTGACCTTGTTTTAACTCCAAACTCTTCCTCAGTGTTGGCATTGACCTTGTTTTCACTACTCCAAAATCTTCTTCCGTGCTCGTATTGATCTTTCACTTCTCTAATTTGATGAGCTACAACCTAGTTTCATTAGGTTTTATAGTATGTTAATTAAGTTGAAAATTTTGGCACCATTTAGCTAGGTTTTAATATTCTACAATATAGTTAAGTATATATTAGCTATATTTTACATAATAAATAATATAAATTATTCAACTTATTATAATTATATATTATATTCTTTAACAAAATTATTAAATACATACGTATAAAATTATTATAATTAATAATTAATAATAAGTATATTTTTGTATAATACAAAATATAATTACTATAATATATATTTAATATAATAGTAATATATATTAATATGAGAGAGAGAAACTAAATTTTGATTAGTTGTTTCATGTCAAAAATCCAAGGATGACATGTTTCCTTGGGGATTTATGCTCAAGGTAGCATGCCATTTGATTAAAGATATGATAATTCTCCTTTAAGACATCTTCAATGTACCCATTGCACATTTAAGGAGACAAAGATAAATATAGGGAAGAAAATATATAGAGAGAGGGAGATAATGAAAAACATACAAATAGAAAGGGAGATAGAGAGATAGAGAGAGGTAGAGAGATAAAGATATAAGGATGAATAGATAGAGATATAGGGAGGGTTATTGATATATCTCTCCCTGT
>VDFB02000015.1:453609382-453733667 GCA_007258455.2 Sequoia sempervirens | reverse complement strand
GTTGTTTGATCTCAGTTGTTCCCCGCCATCCCGCGATGAACCCACCACACTGCTTTGGCTGATTGCGATATCGTAGGCAGGCACCATGTGTCCCATCTGATGAAGCTGAAGGGGATGATTTTGTGTGACTGTTGATGAATTTTCATTTGATCTCAAGGGTTTCCCACCATCGCATGATCAAAAATCACAAGGTTTATATTGATCATGATATCATGGGTGGCCACCACGTGTCTTATTTGGTAAAGCCGAAGGAATAAGGGAAATACCTTGGTAAATTAATTCAGCTTTAATATGTTACGCAACAGGTTACTAAAGTGTTCTTCAAATGCATGTGTTTCAAATCTATGGAGATTTTATAATCTCAGCAGGAAAGCTACTAGATGGTTAATGATAGAACCGATGACTGTTTTGAAGGAATAGGATCACCGATGATTAGGATGTAGGGTTTCCTGCTATCGCATGATCGAAAGTTCCAAGGTTTTTACTAATTGCGATATCATGGGCAACCGCCATGTCGATTTCCTTGGTAATGTATGGTATGGTGGGCCCCTTATTTCCATGTTGGCGATTGTGTCAGCTTGTTTTGAAGGCAGTCATTCAATGATATGATCAAACTAATAGATCGGCTACTAATATTTAAATCAACATCAAATACGATTAGAGTGATTCATGCAGCATGCGAGTAAGCTTTAATGGTGGATGAGAAACTTGCTAGCATGATTTGATCGAAATAAAAAAAATTATAATACTTTTATTATATCACAAAGCATTCATTTATTTTTTGAAGCAGCCTCAGAGCCAAAAGCGAAGTTGTGAGTTTCTACAACGAAGAATTTGAATTTCTGCAAACACAAAAGCCATGAATTAATTTCTATGTCGCCTAGTTATTTTGCACTAGAATTTGACAAATTGTTTACTGTATTATTTTTATTGGGCTTGTTGATAAATGTTTTAGGGTTGTAGGTTGATTGAATTGTGGGGAATTGTAGGGTTTTATTCTATAATTTCATTTTCTGGTTAGTCCTAATTATTTGAAGTGTGAAATAGTAAGTAAGCCCTAGTTTATCCAAGATGGCACCTCCAAAGAAACACTCTGGCCAAATTGATTATTTGAGTAGGAACCTATATGATTATTTCTTGGATCAATTTCCATTCTCACCAAATGATAGGAAGAAGGGGTTGGTTTTGATGCGAGAAAAAATCCTATGGGAGGGATTGGTATATAATTGTTCAAATATAGTCGATGCTAGGGTTCCTCTTACATGTTTGGAGATGTTTAGACTATGGTATGGACAGAGGAATTTTCTTCACCCCTTCTCAAATGGATAGATGTATGATATGGGGAAGTTGGTTGTGCCAAATTTGTTCCCTGATATATATTTGCTTAGGGTCATGGCTGCAAGATATGACCTTGTTACACAGGTAATCAGGGACAATGATGGAAGGGTTCTGTTGATAATTAATAGAGAAGAGGTCCAACAGGTTTTTGATTTGAGTGAACCAAGTGTATACTTGGTTCCTATCAATCTTGAAGAAATGAAGCAAGAATATAGAAAATTAAAAAATCTTTTCAAAGCTAAGTTGCTTCCACCTAATCTAGCTACGACAAGGGGGTTCGAGATTTCATATTAGCCCTAGTGACCAAGAACCATTTAGAGTAAATTGCTTTGCAAATCATTTCTTGGCAACTTTTTATTCATTGTGCCAAATTTTAGGTTTCAATCCTAGCACAGTGATGCTCGTTGCCTACATGTTCATGGGGGTGCAAATACAACACACCAATTTCTCTATGACATATTATTTTTCCTCCTTCTTGGCTGAAAGGATACATGAAGGGTTGTCAAAGTTACAGTGGAATGATACATGCACTCAATTCTTTTGGTATTCTATGTTGATGCATATGTTCTTGTGCAAGAATGCTAACTTCTTTTTTGAGAAGATGGAATTAAGGCAATTTATTGATGGTGAAAGATTGTATGTATAGATATGGACTGTAGACTTATCGTCTAATATAGAAGGCTCTAGTTATGTTCAATTTGATAATTTCTTTGCTTCTAGATTGAGGGCTAGACTAATGGTGAATGTACCCAGGATCCCTGAGGAATTGCATGATTTCCTTAGACTGGAGGGGAGGAGGCCAAAATTAAAAGTCTACCATAACTGGGGTGACATTATTCCATACCCAGTCAACACTGTTTTGAGGGTATACAGTTTTCAAGGAACCCCCCATATACTACCATACAATGTGCCACCAAGAGTGGGATTTGCAATTGTTATGTGGCAAATAGGTTGTATCCATGATGATAACCTCACTGGGAGGGGTAAGGGAACCCTTTTCCCAGATTATACAGTGGTATTTTATTTTATATTTTCAAAGGGAGGATGGGTACACTTTGGAAAATTATTTGATGATTACCACTTAATGTGTGGTCCAAAGAGGCAACATGATTCTAAGGGCTTTTTTTCCATTTTCAAATAGAGAATATAGGGTGGCAAGTTTGTGCATGAGTTCAACTTTCCTGAGGACCTTATTAGAAATGAATTTGATCTAAATAAGCAGGAGTTGAACAAGGATAAATGGATAGCTTATGATAAGCTATTATATATTGTGCACAAAATGGATCCAAAGTATGATCCATTGTTGGAGTTCAGTCCACATCATAAGAAAATTGATTTTGTGATGGGGAACTTCAAATAAATTATGGGAAACTTGAGGAACAAGAAGATAAACTTGGAATTGAGTCAGGGTGTGTAGGAACAAGCTTTTGGTCTAATGGAAACAAGGACAACATACCAACCTACAAAAAGTTGTGCCATTTACAGGAGGAAAAAGGATGACAATAGTGATGAAGAAGAAGTGGATAGAAAACGTAAACAAATAATGAAATTGCGTACATAGCCAGGTCCAAAGCTCAAAACACCTGGGGCAATTAAGACTATTGATCTGGAATCATCACCAAAAGATAGTCCTTCATCACCACCATCCAAACCAAGCCCTACTTGAGGCAAAGGACTGATTAGCCACTAAAGGATGTGATGGATGAGATTATTTTTACTGATCAAGATATGCATATTGGTATGCCTTCCACTCCTAGGTCAGCTAAATTCAATTTATTCGATTTGGATATGAAAAGGAAATGTGTACAAGATGTAATAATGGAGGCATTTAAGGAGTTTCTTTATGATGATGCATTTATAAAAACTCCTATCTTCTTGCAATTGGTATGGAGGATGAAATTTGAGGAATATCAAGATAAATGTAAAAAGAGGAGAGAGTTGAGACGTGATAGGTTAGACCAGGAGAATGATGAGGGGAGTGAAAGTTGAATTAATGGAAGAATTCAAGAATATTACTCCTAAGGAAGGAAGAAAACTGGTGGCTCAGGCTAGTGTATTGATTCTTCCTGAATGGGACATTCTAGATGCTATAGCATTTAATGCTATTCTAAAGTCCAAGCATCCCTTGCAAGACTCTGAAGAAGAGGTCAAGGCAACACTGCAAGACTCTACCTTTAGTGAAGAGTATGAGACTTTGGAAATTTGGGCATTGGCCCCACAAGGGAGAAAGCCAGATGTTACAGATATTAACCCAAATTTCAGAGGAGGGTTAATAATAAAAAGATCTTCAGAGACCTCAACCACTAAGGCCACTAATCTAACTATGAATGTGGCCAAATTTTCCCAAAAGACTGTTGAAAGAGGAGAGGCTGAAAAGAAGAGCCTAATGGAGAAGTATAACCTTTTGATTGAGGAATACAACAAAATGCAACAAAATAATATTGAGTTGTAGACCGAAGTGGATAGGTTAAGGTATAAACAGATTGGGGAGACATCAAGTGCTCCAGGAATCGGTTCATTACCTTCCACATCAGGGTCAGTGCCTCCTACTTCTCCAATTGTTTCCACACCAGGGTCTCCTAGTTAGAATCCTTCCCTCACCCCTCCTTTAGAAAAAATTGATGAAGAAATAGAGTGCTCTATCGATCCTACAAAGAAGTAGCTCATGCAAAAAATTGAAGAATTACATGCATCATTAAAGGTAAGTGACGAGGGAACTCTTTCAAAGAAAAAGGAGATTGTCACTATTGTCTTGAGGAAATTAAATGAAAAGGTTGATAATAGATTATCATCTATACATTCTTTATATTATTTATTATTTGATGAAATAAAGAATATAGATAGGGACCAAGAGGTAGTGATACCACTAATTCAAAATTGGATCCCTAGGGCCAATGATTTGGGTATAATGTTTACTATAGAAATAATAGGCCCCAATCATTAAAGCCTACTCATGTGTTAGTAAAATCATTGAAAGGTTTTCAGACTTTACCAAATGACTTGAGTAGGAGGATTAGGGAATTGGTGAAGAATTTTGATGATTGGGGTAACACATTGTTACCTAATATAATTGATGAGCATAGGAATATCAGGTCACTCTAGTAGTGGCAAGATTAGGAAAATGAGGTCATCAATGACCAAATTAAATTAATTTGTGATGACTAAGATTATGATTTCTTGGTGAGTTGTATGAATAAAATCATTAGCACCGGCTCATTTTTGGAATCTTTTGAAAGAGATGCAAATCAAGTAGCGGTTAAATATACACCTTATAATGCTAAGGTAAATGAGGTAATTAATTTTGACTGGCCGACTGATGAAGAATATTAGAAATGGGTAACTAAATATTTAACTGAGGAAGAATAAAAGAAGTGGGCTGCTAACAGTTGGCAAATAAGCTGTTATAGTTACAATGGTTTCTAGTTTTTCTTTGGTGGCAGTCTTGGCATAGGATTATTATGGATTTTGTTTTTGCATCACTTTTCTTAGTTGGCACAATGAACAGGAATATTCTCTAGGGTGATTGTTGTTGTAACAATTTTTGGAATGTCATTAGGTGTTCCAATTGGTTGGTGACATGTGTACTTTCTGGCCCGATGCTTGTTTGCTCCTTCATTTTCTATAAGAAGGATTTCAAGGCAAGAAGTACGGGTTAGCAAGTTAGATAATTTTGGGTTGAGTCTAGGTGAAGTTGCAAAGTAAATTGTAAAGTTCAATGGTTTTAGAAAATGCAATTTAGATTCTGAGTAATTCTGTAAAACGTTTTGAATTCATGGGGATTTAATGTTGTATAACAGTACTAGCATTTGAGTTGAAATGATAAATTCAAACTTATGTCTCTCTAGTGTACATGCATATCTAAATTTGAATAAGATAACTAAGGGTTGTTTCATTCATCTCACTATTGTGGTGTGTATGATCCTTATTTTAGCTTTAATTCAAGGGATTAATTAAAATTCTTAAATGGGATTATAGATGAATATCTTTTGTATAAGTATTTGATAAGTAGTATTGCGTTAGAATACATATTGATGAGATTGCAATGCAATGTTATCAGGGATCGGATATGTTATGTGTTAAATCTATCATAAACCCTTGAATAATTATGAATTTGACTCCCATAATGGATATATGGCACTGATCTAAGTTGTATGATTCAATATTTGTTCATCTTTACCTAGAGCTTGCTAAAAATTGCAAATCAATGACCTATTTTATCTTGGGATTGTGTTGTAATTATCTCATGCTCCAAATAGCTGATAATGTCGATGAATTACCAATTCTATTTGATATTATCCTATTATGTTGAGCTATTAAATGAGAATATCTTTTATTGTTAATGTTCTTTATGATATTGGTGTAGAGGTTGTAAACACATTAATGGATCACCCTCTCGGGTCTTACAGAGTTGGCCAAAGTGTACGAAGCTTTTTTAAAGTCCTTGTCAATTGGTACAGGTCCTTCGAGCTTCCCTTGATTGGGATTGGAAATTCCATAGGTAGATTAGAAGACCAATCTAGTTCCATTATAAAACAAAACCAACACTTCCCTCTACCCTTAACCCAAAATCGTAAACCCTTAACCGTTAAACCTTAAACCATTAAACCATCTACCCTCTACCCTTAACCCCCCTCCCTCTATCTCTCTTCCACTCCCTCCCTCTCTCTCCCTCTCAAGTCTCTCCATCCTACCTGCTCTCCCTCTCTTAGGTCTCTCTCAACCCTTAACCCTCCCTTCCTTTATCTCTCTTTCTCTCTCAAGTCTCTCCCTCCTAGCACCACTCCCTCTCTTAGGTCTCTCTCTCTCACTCACTCACTCACTCTCTCCCAAGTGTCTCCCTCCTACCCCTTCTCCCTCTCTTAGGTATTTCTCTCACTCACTCCCTCTATCTCTCTCCCCTCCACCCTTAACTTTAAATCCTTAAACCATCTACCCTCTACCCTTAACCCTCCCTCCCTCTATCTCTCTCCCACTCCCTCCCTCCCTCTCTCTCTCAAGTATATTGAATATTCAACCCCCTCTCACTCACTCCCTCGATCTCTCACCCCCTAACCCTAAACCCTAAACCCTAAACCCTTAAACCCTCTACCATCTACCCTTAACCCTCCCTTCCTTTATCTCTCTCTCTCTCAAATCTCTCCCTCTAGCACCACTCCCTCTCTCAGGTCTCTCTCTCACTCATTCAATCACTCACTCTATCTCAAGTCTCTCCCTCCTACCCCTTATCCCTCTCTCAAGTGTTTCTCTCACTCACTCACTCCCTCTATCTCTCTCCTCTCCACCCTTAACCCTAAACCCTTAAACCATCTACCCTCTACCCTTAACCCTACCTCCCTCTATCTCTCTCCCACTCCCTCCCTCTCTCTCTCTCAAGTATCTTCAATATCATATCCCCTCTCCCTCTCTTAGGTCTCTCTCTCACTCACTCACTCCCTCTATCTCTCTCCCCTAAACCCTAAATGGTTAAACCCTCTACCTTCTACCCTTAACCCTCTATGTACTCTCTATCTCTCTCCCACTACCTCCATCTCTCTCTCAATGAATCCCTCTATCTATCTCCCCTCTACCCATAACCCTAAACCCTTAACCCTTAAACCCTCTACCTCTCTCTCTCTCTCTCAATTCTCTCCTCCTACCCCCTCTCCCTCTCTCAGGTCTCTCTCACTCAATCTCTCTATCTCTCTCGCCTCTACCCTTAACCCTTAAACCCTCTACCCTATATCTCTATCTCCCCTCCTCCCTCTCTCCCTCTCTCTCTCACTCCTAAGTCTCTACTCTACCCTTAGCCCTCTACCCTTAACCCCCTTAAATCCTTCCTCTACCTCTATCTCTCTCCCACTCCCTCCCCTCTCTCTCTCAAGACTCTCCCTCCTACCCTCTCCCTCTCTCAAGTCTCTCTCTCACTCAATCCTCTATCTCTCCCTCTACCTTTTAACCCTAAACCCTAAACCATTAACCCTTAAACCCTCTACTCCTCTCTCCCACTCCCTCCCTCCCTCCCTCTCTCTCAAGTCTCACCCTCCTACCCCCTCTAACTCTCTAAAGCATCTCTCTCTCTCACTCACTCTTATCTCCCTCCCCTCTACCCTTAACCCTCTACCCTCTATCTCTCACCCACTCCCTCCCTCTCTCTCTCACTGAATCCCTCTATCTCTCTCCCCTCTACCTGTTGGTTGCTTTTACTATAACTAGGTTGGTATTCTAATTTACCTATGGAATTTCCAATTCCAATCAAGGGAAGTTGGAAGGACCTGGACCAACTAAAAAAATACTAAACCATACAAATTTGTATAACTTACATTAGTGCCATATATCCATTGAGGGAGTCAAATTAATAAACATCTAAGGGTTTATGACAAATTTAACACATAACATATAAGATCCTTGAGAACATTGCTTTACAATTTCATCAACATGTATTCTAACCCAGTACTACTTATCAAATCCTTATATAGAACATATCCACTAACAATCCCCATTTAAGATGTTTTGAATGCTTTGTGATACCAAAAGTAGAAGAATAGTTGCTTTATTTTGATCAAACCATGGCATTAGATGTCATGGTGACCATTAAAGCTTACTTGCGCACTACACGAATGACTCTAATCACATTTGATGCAGATTCAAATATTATCCATCAATCCTTCACCTTAGTGAGATCATCAGATGGCTGCCTTCAAAGAAAACTGACATAGTCTCCATCGTGGAAATAAGGGGCCCACCATACTACTCATTGCCAAGGAGATCCACGTGGTGCCCGCCCGTGATATCGCAATACATAAAAAACTCACAACTTTTGATCATGCGATGGTGGGAAACCATGGATCTCAACCATCGGCAATCTTGTTCATTCAATAGTCATCAACCTTGTTATTAACCATTGAGCACCTTTCTACCGATATTATAACATCTCTGTTGATTTAAAATATGTGCATCTTATAACTTCTTTAGTAATCTATGGAATAATGTATTAAAGACACATCAAAGTATTTATCATTCCTTTGGCTTCATCAGATGAGAGACATGGCACTCATCCATTATATCACAATCAACAAAGACAATGTGGTGGGGTCATCGCGGGATGGCGGGGAATGATTAAGATCACATGAGGATTGATCTACAACCATGCGAACTTGCCCCTCTGCAAAATAAAAACATTTATTACAATAGAGGGCCCAATAGTCGTGCGGGGTCCAATAGTCATGCACTCAATCATGATGATAATACCCAGTCTTACAACATATTTATACAATATATTATAAATAAACATTTCAAATGTAAATAAAGAAAAAACCAAATGTTGATAAAAAATGGACCCATACTTGAACACATGAGAACCTCTAAATGTTACATTCATGAAGAAATGAAATAAGTATTTTTTTGTTTCAAATAAAATATCATAACTCTCCACTATAAGTATATCATTTAAAAAATAAAATGCTCATTTAATAAAATAAGACACTCATTTAAACAAGTATTGTTATCATAGTGAAAAAATATTGTTCTTATGTGTACAACAATTGGGGTAGCAATGTACAAGCAATGGATAATTTTATATTAATAGTTTTTCCCATCACAAATATAAAAGGTGAGCACAATAAATAACATGCATTTTCCCATTAAATGTGAAGGATGTTCAAAAAGTTTGTGTTCAACTATTGGTCCATTTTTGTTCAATATAAGTTGTATTTTAAATAATTATGTGTTGTTTTTATAACAACAAATAGATTTTTTGTGTTCAACTATTAGTCCATATGTGTTGAATATAAAAGGTAGAGATATCAAAGATTTATGGTTATCAATAAGTATTTGGTCCACTTAGGTTGTATATTAATTTTAATTTAAATAAAAATATCATATTCTACAAGCAATAAATGATATTTTTTTGGTTCAACTATTGGGGGTTCCATGATTAAGTTTTGTTCGAACCTTTAAAAAGTCAAATTTTAGACACTTCTCAAAAGATCTACCAATGTGGCAAGTTGCATGATGAGTTGCACCTCCAAACCTTAGTTATAGATAAATAAGAGACTAGTATAAATTTCAAAAAAAGAAGGAAATTTCTACGATATTCTAGTCAATTGCAACATGTTGATAAAGTTAGCCTGCACGACTACTGGGCCCTCTCCCCTAAAAGAATAAGGGGACATCACTAGGCCGATGACAAACAATGACATAATTTTTTTTAACGAGGGAACACATGACCAACAAAATACGTAGGAAAAATAAAGTTAGGCGAAGGAAATAAAACAATAAAACAAAAGGAAGCCCAACCTAGACAAAGCGATGGGACTTAAGTCATTTTAAAACCTTCATAAAAAATAATGGCCAAATAGATCACATCCAAGGTGTAAGATGAACACTAGGGTTTTACATGAAGATGAAGTTAAAAACAAAACCTTAGGCTTTTCCCAAACACCATAGATGACCAGAGACACAAGGCAAGATAAAATAGAAAACAAAGAACTAAACTTTGAAGTTCCATCACTACCCATGACCCTAGATGGTAAACCATTAACACTTAACCCTTAAACCCTCTACCATCTCTCTCTCTCAAGTCTCTCCCTCCTACCCCCTCTCCCTCTCTCATGTCTCTCTCTCTCTCATTCACTCTATCTCTCTCCCCTCTACCCTAAACCCTAAACACTTAACCGTTAAACTCTAAACCCTTAAACCCTCTACTATCTACATTTAACCCTCTACCCCTTATCTCTCTCCCACTCCCTCCCTCTTTCTCTCTCTCTCTCTCTCAAGTCTCACCCTCCTACCTCTTCTCCCTCTCTTAGGTCTCTCTCTCTCTCTCTCCCTCCTCTCATCTCCCTACCCTCTACCCTTAACCCTCTACTCTCTATCTCTCTCCCACTCCCTCCCTCTCTCTCTCACTAAATCCATCTATCTCTCTCCCCTCTACCCATAACCCTAAACCCTTAACCATTAAGCCCCCAACCCTTAAACCCCCTACCCTCTACCTTCTACCCTCTCTCTCTCTCTCAAGTCTATCCCTCCTACCCCCTCTCCCTCTCTTAGGTATCTCTCTCTCACTCACTCTCTCTATCTCTCTCCTATGTATCCTTAACCCTAAACCTTAAACCCTTAACTGTTAAACTCTAAACCCTAAAACCCTCTACCCTCTACCCTCTCTCTTTCTCTCTAGTCTCTCCCTCCTACCCCTCTCCCTCTCTTAGGTCTCTCACTATCTCTCACTCACTCCCTCTATGTGTCTCCCCTCTACCCTAAAACCCTAAACCCTAAACCCTTAACCCTTATACCCTAAACACTTAAACCCTCTACCGCCTACCCTTAACCCTTTCTCCCTCTATCTATCTCCCACTCCCTCACTCTCTCTCTCTCCCTGAAGTCTCTCTATCCTAGCACCACTACCTCTCTCAGGGGTCTCTCTCTCCCCTTCCTCCCCTCTTACCCTCTCCCTTCCCCCTCCTAACTCTCTCTCTCTCCTAAGTCTCTCCACTCTACCCTTAGCCCTCTACCCTTTATCTCTCTCCCACTCCCTCCCTCTCTCTCTTTCAAGACTCTCCCTCCTACCCCCTCTCCCTCTCTCAGGTGTCTCTCACTCACTCCTCTATCTTTCTCCCCTCTACCTTTAACAGTAAACCCTAAACCCTTAACCATTAAAATCTAAAAAATTAAACCCTATACCCTCTATCTCTCTCCCACTCACTCCTCTCTCTCTCAAGACTCTCCCTCCTACCCCCTCTCCCTCTCTTAGGTCTCTCTCTCACTCCCCCTCTATCTATCTCCCTCTACCTTTAACCCTAAACCCTAAACCATTAACCCTTAAACTCTAAACCCTTAAACCCTCTATCTCTCTCCCCTCCTCCCTCCCTCCTCTCTCTCAGTCTCACCCTCCTACCCCCTCTCCCTCTCTCAAGTCTCTCTCTCTCTCTCACTCCTCTATCTCCCTCCCCTCTACCCTTAACCCTCTATGCTCTATGTCTCACCCACTCCCTCCCTCTCTCTCTCACTGAATCCCTCTATCTCTCTTCCCTCTACCTGTTGGTTGTTTTTACTGTAATCAGGTTGGTCTTCTAATTTACCTATGGAATTTCCAATTCCAATCAAGGGCAGCTCGAAGGGCCTGGACCAACTAATAAGGATTTTAAAGACCTCCTACACTTTGGGCTCTACAAGACCTCAAAGGGTGATCCCTTAATGTATTTACAACCTTTGCACCATTATCATAACTATCATTAACAACAATAGATAATCTCATTTAATATGTCAACATAATAGCATAATACTGAATAGAATTGGTTTTTCATCAGTAATATCAACTATTTGGAGCTTGAGATAACTACAAGACATTTCACAGTGTAAAATAGTCATTGATTTGCAATTTGTAGCAAGTGCTAGGTAAAGACAAACAAAATACTGAACCATATACAAATTAGTACAACTTACATTAGTGCCATATATCCATTGAGGGAGTCAAATTCATAAACATCGATCTAAGGGTTTATGATAGATTTAACAAATAACATATAAGATCCTTGAGAACATTGCTTTACAATTTCATCAACATGTATTCTAACCCAATACTACTTATCAAATCCTTATATAGAAAATATCCACCTACAATCCCATTCAAGCATTTTAATTAATTCCTTGAATTAAAGGCAAAAGAAAAATCATACACACCACAAGAGTGAGATGAATGAGACAGCCCTTGATTATCTTATTCAAAATTTAGATATGCATGTACAATTGAGAGACATGAGTTTGAATTAATCATTTCAATTCAAATTCCAATACTATCATAAAACATCAAATCCCCATGAATTTAAAACCTACTACAGAATGACTCAAAACCTAAATTGCATTTTTCTTAAAACCATCGAACTTTACAATTTTCTCTGCAACTCTACCTAGACTTGACCAAAAAATATCTAACTTGCTAACCCATACTTCTAGCGTTGAAATTCTTCTTATAGAAAATGAAGGAGCAAACAGGCATCGGGCCAGAAAGTACCTTTCATTTCACATGTTTTTCTTCACAAAACTCTTGAGGACAACAACTATACCTTCTTTATTTCTCATCCTATGCCCTATTCATGCATCCTACAATTACAACAATATCCATGGGGCATCTTACACAAGCTACAATAATCACAAAAAGTGTAAGAGCCCCTTTATATCATGTTTGGACTACAAAACCCTCAAAAATAGGGTAACTGGGTTGTATGCAAAGAAATGAAGCTTTCTAACTCAAATCAATGCCTTAAGCCCTTCAATTAGATTCAAATCAAAGCTAACATATATATTCATGACTTGGAATTGATTTCACATCAAAATATGGCTACATGTGATCGTACAATGCTGCATAATAGGAAAAATACAAAAAAATTGGAGAAAAACACAGATTTTTGAATGTCAAGAGCTTGTATTTTAAATCCTCAACCATCAACAACCATTACAATGATCACTTTATGCCTTTTGAAGGCCTTTACACATAAACCACTGAAAAACCACCTCTACAACTAACTGTTTAATCTCTTATGATCACATGAAACATAAAACACACTAATTTCAAGGTTGTTAACATCACTATTGCAATGTTTTAATTTTTTGACCTTTCAAACATTAAAAAGTACATCATTAAATTAATTATCTAATGGCATAAAAATTAAAAACATCAAAAATTAATTATATAATCACATAAGTCAAATATAATTCTATCAAGAGATTAATATCAAATAGATAATATAATTGCATAACTCATACATTTCAATGTCATTGATCTTCTTCTTCTTCCAACTCTTTTTCTGTATCATCTGATCCATATTCAACATTGTAAGGACTGGTCATATCATCTTCATCATCATCATCATCATCATCGATATCAGTTTCAATAATTTCATCATCCACACGGATATCAACTTCATGAACATTAACTCCTACATTATCATGATCTAGTTCCTCCTCTTTGACATCTTCGTCAGGGACATCATCAACTAACTATTGATCTTGATCATCATCTACATCATCTTCTAGTTCTTTGGTATCTTCTTCTTCCACCACATCATACTTTATTGGCCTTCCTATTGGATCATTTCTAACAACAAATAACCAACCTGGTTTACCTGGAACCTATGAGTAAAATACTTGCTCACATTAGCTTGGAAGAGCATAGTGCTCATTTCCAACTTGCTCGATCAACCTTGTATTAACCATGGTAAATCCATCATCATGTTCAATAACAGTTCTCTCAAGATCATTTTCATTCAATCGTATCTTGTACCATAGGACAATGAACAAAATTAATCTGAAGGACTTAAAGTCACACTCAAGTATATCATCCAAAATCCCATAGTATAGATTTTATGAGACTTCTAGATGTATGTCACTTCTAGATGAAACGTTAGTCACCTGAAAGACTGTAGTTATACTAGAATCACAAGTTTTCTTCATGTCATCCAACATTTTGATTCAAAATTTATGACCATTGCACCACATAGCCTTGAGGTGTTTCACCTGCAATATGTCAAACATGTAAAAATTATTGCAATATCATCAGTTGGTAAACATATTTATTCTTAGCCGAATGTATGCAAAGAAAAATATCTCAACATATATATACATCAATATAATTGAAAATAATTAAATAATATGGGTGATTAATATATTTATACATACCTGTTTATCTCTTAAACCATATCTAAATCAATTTCCCTTTGTGTAACATTGGAATCTCCATTACAATGAGATTCTTTAACCAATAAAGCTAGACCTTCCCATGTTAATGCATGACTAGATCGTTGACATTGTTCAATCCATACCATCATCCAATCAATATTGATTGTGATATACAAATGTAGTGCATCCCACTCTCGACCAACTGTATCAAAAAAAATTGAAACTCACAAAAAATGTATAATTAGTTAAATACCATAGTATACGACCTTAATTTATAATTGATGTATATTAAAGATTAAAAATTAAATAAGTACAATATACATAAAAATAATATGTAAAATGTATTCCAATTAATCTCCATGACCATCTTATAATTACCTCTCACTTTCCTCAATCTACCTTTCCCCATCATGTACTCCCCTTGGAATTTGTTGATGGAGTTGGGATCCCAAATGCGATCTACATGGATCTTTTATAAAAACTTAGGAAGATATTCACTAATGTACACCATGGTTTGGTATACCATATATCCCTCCACCATAGAACCTTCAAGATGTGCTCTTTTTCTAACCAAAGCCTTCAAAAATTTCAAGTGCCTCTCAACCATCCACATTGACCTTGTGTGTGCAGATCCACACAATTCAATCTCCTCAACTTGGTGTATGAGGTAGTGTTCTTGTGCATTGAAAAATGTTGAAGGTAGACACTTTTGCATTTAACACATTAGACGAGGAATTTTTCTCTTCCAATAATTTATATCTTTTTTATGGATTTCTTTAGATAAAAACCATCTACAAGTGATTCAAGGCACAAATAAATTAATGATATTTTAAAAAAATATACAATATATTACATAACAAGTAAAAAAATGGAAATTATAAGATGTATACAACGAATTGAACAAATATCGCTACTTACCTCATGTATTTTCCAAGATCATATATAACTTGCTTGACATTGTTGTCAAAGTTGTCTGGGAGAGATAGAGGTAGAACGTACTGCAACAATTATAAAATGATCTTTTCATTATTTTTCCAAAAGTAGTAAACATAATACACTGAAAAGTACATGCATTATACAAGTGTATATAATATACTAGAATAATTACCTTAATAAAGGTATTCCAATCATGCATTTTCATCCCTAAACCAAATTCACCTTTCTTTGTTATTATATTGTTTATGTTTGCAGCAAATCCTGTGGGAAATCAAATTTTTTCGTATGACTTCTTTTATAGCATTGCTTTGCTGCTCTATTAATAACCAAGGAAGGGCACTTATATTAATTTGGTCTCCATCGCTATTTAATTGAATGAAATTTTTCATTGCATGATTGGCTTCCAGAATGTCACTACAAATTTTGACAATTTTTTCTTTGTCATGCCTACCATCCAATATTTTCCATAATATTTTTGTTATATTCTTTTGGATATGCATTGTATCAAACAAATGCACACTTTGTAGTTGCTCATAGTAGGGCAACCTACTAAATTATTCGGGATAACTTTTCAGTTGCTGTGGGAACTGACCATTAATGCCTTGCTGACCTTCATGAGGCATATAAGTTAAACTAACTAACAACAAAAATCATTGTCAATTACATCATGAGTAAACACAACACAATATAAAAATATAAATTCAAAATATATCATATATGATAGATAAAAAATTTGATCTTATGTACATAACCTTGATGATTAATTCTATTATATTCCAAATTCCATAAGCGAGGTGTCATTCTTCATGGTTTTGATGTAGTCTCTTCTTTCCCATTGAAAATATTTTTTTTAGTAGTTTGATACTTATGATTTCTATGGAGGAATTTCCTATACTCATCAAACACCTACTTTTCTAAACTTGTTGAACGATGAGATTTCATCTTTGGACCAAAAATTGGACATGCAAATTTTCCCTTTGTTTGTAGACCTGCAAGATCATATATAATTGGATTAAATATGTCAATTTTTGTAATTATATATAATGAATAGATTATTTTAAAAACATGCATGATATCTACTTCATAAAATTAAATATTGTTAAAGTGCAATTGAACATTATAACATACCACAAAAATGTGTTAGCTTTGGGGCATCATGAATTTTCCATACAAGCATTGCATGGAATTGAAATTGTCTTTGTCCTATTGGTCTAGAGACGTCATACATAGTGACGCCATTCCATAACTTTAGTAACTTGTTGATAAGAGGCTCGATATATACATTCATATCTTTAACTTGGTACTTACCTAGTTGAATAAAAATAAACATTACATAATTATTATAACCATTTTACTGCAATATATATAAATTAATGTACATGACTATTGAATGAAAAAAATATGTCATTATGCAACAAATAAGACAAATGAGATGCTACTACGTTAAATAAAAATGATGTAAACAAATACCTAGAACAATCATTGACAACATTATGTGCTCCCTCTTTATTGACATCTATGGAGGAATATTATTGTCGATAACAAAAATAGGCCACACCGAGTAAATAGATCTCAGCTCTCAAAATGGATTGACACCGTCCACTCCCAAAGAAAGCTTGAGATTACAAGGTTCTTCTTGAAAGTGTGGCCATTTTTCCTCCATGTCCCTAAATGCAGAACCATTCATAGGCATTCGAAGAATGTCATCTCCACTTCTATTTTGTGCATGGTAATCCATAAATTGCACTAATCTTTCACACCTAAATAATTGTTGCATACATGGAATAATGGGAACATAACGAAGAAATTTATGAGGAACCTTTTTTGTTAGTTGATCTGTTCGATATCTACTGATATGACATTTCGAGCATTCTATTACAAATTCATGTTATTTATGATATATAATATGATCATTGAGACATGCATCTATTGCTTGATACTCCATTCTGATATATTTCATAATGGAAGATAAATCTCGGTATGAGTGAGGTGAAATATTTGATGGTGGTAACAAAAATTCACCAATCAATCTACAACAAAAAATAATTTGTTAATATAAAGAATATTAATGGTACATATTTCATCCTTTATTTACTAGTGATGAACTAACAACAATTAAAATAGATAAGAAAAGATGACATATATGACATACCTTAACATCCATAAGATTACTATGTTTGATAAACCATTCATAACCTTCAAGTTCAACATCAACAATACAACAAAGAGAATAGTTATTTGGGAGCCTTCATAAAGGGGCTCGTATGCCTTCTCAAGTACAAGTAAATCATGAACATCATCAAAGTTATCTCGATCATCATGATCAGCTCTGCCGCTAAATGTGTCATGGATCAATGTATTTGTACCATCATCTTCAAATGTGTTTTCTAGCGCATGATCATCTTCTTCCATAGGATCATTAACTTCATCTTCGATATTCATAGCTTCATGTTCGTTCACTTGCAAAACCATATTCTCTGGGTCATGATAATCCATATCATCTGCACTAGGGTGCCCCACCTTTATAATAATGATAGACACAAATAAACCATGATAATGATCAAGTGATTATATATATATAATTTTAAAACGATATAAACATTTACAAATTCAATCAATATAAACACATATAATGAACAACTTACCAATGGACAATAATCAGGGCCCCCTTCAACATGACTATGCTTCCTACAATGTTTCTCAGATGTTGCGATTAAAAGTCATCTCATCTTTAAACCCTTACAATTATTGCAAGGACAATAACATTTCCCATCACCCTTTCTTTTCAATCTAGCCCACAATCTATCAAGTGTCTCTTCATTTTGTTCTAGACTAGTATTATCTAATATGATTTTTCTTTACCAAGCTTGGCTATTTAGATCTTTAAAAATTATCAAACTCACACTCCAATAATTTTTATTCATATAAAGGTAACAAAATCTAATAATTCTAATGTTTTACACCAAAAAAAATTGGCATGCAACCACTCCTGCAAAAGAGAAGATAGTCTGAAGTTAATGACCCCAAAAAACACTTTAAAATGCTAATTTCAAAACTTATTAAATTTTGATTTTACTATGATTTCTAGCTGTTAGACTCCTAAAATCATAATATTGAACTTGATCGCAAAATTCCTACAACGATGGAGGTAACGAGCTAGTAAGAGCAAGTGACCCATTCTTAAGGAGTAACAAGTCAGAATCATCATTACTAATGTCAATACAAATTTATCCTTTTAGTTAAAGATGCAATGTGTCACTTCTTTTGATGAGCTTATCCCTAGGGTCCTCAACATTGAGAGAGCCCTAATCACACAAGGAAGAACAAACTAGTAGAATTTGGAAAATAAATGACTAGGTGACTAAAACTTTTAGTCACAACAACTAAAAATGACTAAATTATGCTCATTTTTTGTAACTTGGCTATAAATGAGTAAATAAATTATTAGTTTGGTCGTTGATTAAAAATTATTTAGTCACAAATAAAAATGACTAAATAGTTATTCATTTATTTAGTCACGATCCATTTGAATAAATCATTAAGGAATCAAGAATATAGCCTGCCAAAATACTCTAAAACTTTAATAAACATACCCTAAAACTTTTGTCAAAATCTTATTTTCAAATGTAGCATGCTAGAATGGAGTTTTCATTTTAATAAACATACTCTAAAACCTTCGTCAAAACATTATTTTCAAGCATAGACCGCCAAAATAGAGAATATTTTCAGTAAAGAATGACAGAGAATGGTGAGGAGATGTGCATGAAAGGAGGCATAGGATTCATTGATACTTATCTCATTCCTTCTCTACTCAACAAATCTTATATTGTTCCAGCTACTATTTGTAATCTAGGTATTTACTTGACATATATTTGCATAATCTCAAATTCCTTCAGAGGCTTTTGAAGTATCAATGTATCCTATATAGGGTTTAGAATAATTTCTTTTAATTAAAAAAATAAATAAATGATATATTTCCCTATAATTAGATAATGTGGAGATCTCCTAAATCTACCCTAGCACACTATCCTCTTTGGCATTGTATTCATTACTCCAACTACTAGAGTTTTGCATGTGACATCTTTAATATCTTCATGACCATGGATTTTAAATAGATCTCAGTATTTTTTTTAATCCTTTTCATGGTAACCCTTGAGTTCCACAATCCACCTTCAATCTCTTCTAAGAACGATGTATTAAGCTAGACTACATAGTATGCATATAAAGCAAGTCCTTCATACCTGCCATTGTTCCAAACCACCACTCACTACCTTGCTTAAAATGTTGCCTCCATAAGCACAATAGCATGTTTTAAAATCATAGTTTCCAGTTATTGACCATTAAGGTCACCACTTTCATCAAGATACAATGAGATTTTTGTCTTTAAACTCAAGGAATTATGCAAGATAACATTGTGAATTTTTTGTTGTGTACGATTTGATTTTCTTGCACATTTACTGCTTTGCTAACTTCCTTTAAGACTAGGTATTTCACCCTCAATTGCAATCTCAAACAGCTCACTCACTATCACTTGAAGATTCCTTTCATGAGCATCCTTCTATAAAATCAAACTATGTCTTATAGACTACCTACTTACTATAGGGGACTCATTGTTTCATGGTATTGTAGATCTTAAGATCCTTCAACCTTATTGACATTACTTCACAGTCCACAAGGTATTATTCACTATTCTCCCATTTTTTGAGTCTCAAAACACTACTCAAACATGCAATCCACTACCTCCATTATACATTAATGGATAAGAAGAAACATTGAACCTATGATTACCACTGTTACTTCATTTGGATAGTCATTCCCTGATTGTATTTTCCTTGTCTAACACTACCAAAAGCATTTGAAAAACCCTTAAAGTTAGCAAGGGGGTAAGGAAACTCACTGTTAAAATCTCCACTTTACTATGCAAGGTTTGAGCTTTATTATCTTGTCACTGCTTAGCCTCTTTTTAACTGTCACATCTCAAGTGACTATCATTCTTCTTACCGTAGATTGCATTTACAAATGTCACTAAGCTACATAGTGTGCTTGTTATTGGCTACAATCTTTAGATTGCAAGATTTTGTTGTTAGCTACAATGTTTCAATCTTTCTGGTATTGCAACCTCACTAATCTACTAGAGTTATTGTTTATGTTTCTACGAAGGCCTAGGGTTTTTACCCTAATCATGCTCTTACCAATGCTTCTATTGGTATTAAAAAACAACCTTAAATCTTGGGTCAGGAAATTAGTTGTCTTGACAAAGTTGTGGTATGATCTTGGATTGTATCCTAGAGTGTGTGGGAATCTTGTGTTTCATCATTAAGGTATGTAAACCTAATAAGGGAAATGTATCCTATATAGCATGGGTCTTGCTTTAATACTTTCCATAATGGTTATTACCATATCACAGTATTATAGTTTGCGGTAACCCAAGATTGCATTCAAGTGTGTAACAAACTTGGTTTGTAGTTTAAGCTATACATTTTTAAGTAACATTCATAAGTTTTAGAAAATCTTGATCACTCTCTAGCATAGCCCATTAAACATGGGTTGTGCTTGAATGCACTACGTAGTTGATATAACACAACCACTCTACATATCAACTAGAGTTATAGGCTCTTTATTGTAGCAAGAGGTAATCACTCTTGGATCATGCTATAATTACATCATAACCTGTTAAACTTGAGACAATTTGAATGCACCCAATGATGATTGACACCTATATTATACAACCTGAATTAACTACATTATATGAGTGCCTCCATTTCTATCACAACATAGCCACATTAAACCTGGGTCACACATGAATGCATCATGTATTTGTTATAGCACAACTGTGCCACATGACCAATGGAGTTATGGATCACATAATTACAGTCACAAGAATTTGTTCCTTGGTTGTGCTCTAATGGTGAAATCATCATAGTTCTCTTGACATCTCAAGTGAGGCAAAACGTCCGCCAATAAATCAGTGAACTCACTTTTCTTTATGTCAGCCACAATTTGATTTTAGTCTTATTTTTCATATTTGTTGAAATTTTGACAAAACCCAGGTTCTTCAAAATTTTGATGAACATCAGGGATAAACTTTTAAAAATTTGAAAAATCAAATTTAACAAGCACCCGATGATACATCAAATTATACATATTTTGTGGGACATTTTCATCGGATTTTTGTTGTAGGCTCAGTTAGTGCTCACTCTCACACTCTCCTCTCTCTGCTCTCTTGCTCCCTCCCTCCCACCCTCTCCCACCCTCTCCCATTCTCTCCCTCACTATCTCCCACTCTCCCACTCTCCCAAACTCTCTCACCCTCTCCCACCCTCTCAAACTCTCTCCCACTCTCTCTCACTCTCTCCCTCCCACTCTCCCACTCATCCACTCTCTCTCACTCTCTCTTCCACTCTCTTCCTCCCTCCCTCCCACTATCTCCCACCCTCTCCCAGTCTATCCCACTCCCACTCTCCCACTCTCCCACTCTCCCACTCTCTTTCCCACTCTCTCCTACTCTCTCCCACTCTCTCCTACTCTCTCCCACTCTATTCCTTCATCCCTCCCACTCTCTCCAACTCTCTCCCACTCTTCCAAACTCTCTCCCACTCTCTTCCTCCCTCCTCCACTCTCCCACCTCTCACTCTCTTGCTCCCCAATCTCCCTCCTCCTCTCTCCCCAGCTATCCTCTCTCCTCTCCCTCCCTATCTCCCTCCCTCCCACTCTCTCCCACTTCTCCCTCTCTCCTCTCCCACCTTTTCCCACTCTCTCCCACTCTCTCCCTCCCTATCTCCAACTCTCCCACTCTCCCACACTCTCTCCCACTCTCTTCCTCCCTCACTCACACACTCTCCCACATTCTCCCAGCCTCTCCAACTCTTCCACACTCTCTCCCACTCTCTCCTACACTCTCTCCCACTCTCTCCCTCCATATCTCCCACTCTCCCACTCTACCACACTCTCCCACTCTCTTTCACCCTCTCCCACCCTCTCGCACCCTCTCCCTCCATATCTCCCACTCTCCCATACTCTCTCCCACTCTCTTCCTTCCTCCCTCCCACTCTCTCCCATCCTCTCTTCCCCCATCCCACCCTCTCTCACTCTCTCCCACTCTCTCCTTCTTGCTAAAATGGTCATGTTTCTACTTAATTATAACACACTCGTTTTATGAGAAATATGTTTTTTTAATAGTTTTATTAACTCTTTGTCTATTCTCTCTCCCACTCTCTTTGACTCTTTCCAACTCTCTCCCACCCTCTCTCCCATCCTCTCTACCACCCTCTCCCACCCTCTCCCACTCTCTCCCTCCCTATCTCCCTCCCCTCTCTAATCTCTCCCCTCTTTCCCTCTCCATCCTCCCCTCCCACCATTGTCTGTCTTATCCACCTCTCCCACTCTCTCCCTCTCTCCTCATGCACTCCTCCCTGCCCATATTATCTCCCACCTTCTCCCAATCTCCCCCACTCTCTCCCACTCTCCCACTCTCCCATATTGTCTCCCACTCTCCTCGACTCTCTTCCTCCCTCCCTTCCAATCTCTCCCATCCTCTCCCACCCTCTCTGACTCTCTCCCACTCTCTCCCTCCCTATCCTCACTCTCCCACTCTCCCACACTTTCTCCCACTCTCCCACACTCTTTCCCACTCTCCCGCATTCTCTCCCACTCTCTCCCTCCCTATCTCCCACTCCCTCCCTCTCCCTATCTCCACCTCTTCCTCTCTTCTCCCTCCCTTCCCTTTGTCTCCACTGCTCTCCCACCCTCTTCCCACCTCTTCCTCTCTCCCACTCTCTCCCATTCTCTCCTTCCCTATCTCTCCTCCCTCTCTCACAATCTCCCTCTCTTCCTCCCTCCCTCCTCTCCACCCTCTCACCCCATCACTCTCTCCTATCTCCTCTCCCCATTCTCCCATACTCTCTCCCTCTCTCCTTGTTCCTTCCCACCTTCTCACCCTCTCCTCTCCCTCCCTCCCCTCTCACACTCCTCTCACTCTCTCCCACTCTCCTCTCTCCCCCACCTCTCCTCTCCCTCTCTCCCTCCTATCTCCCACTCTCCCACTCCCAGGCTCTCCCACTCTCCCACTCTTCCTCCTTCCCTCCTATCTCCACCTCCCACCCTTTGCCACTCTCCCAACCTCTCCAACCTTTCCTCTCTCACTCTCTCCATCCTCTCCCATCCTTTCCTCTCCCACCTCTCAACTCTCTCTCTCCCTCTCTCACTCCCCCCACCTCCCTCTTCCTCCCTCCTCCCATTCTCTCCCACCTCTCCCCTCCTCTCCTCTCACCCTATCTCCCTTTGTCCCCACTCTCCCACACTCTCTCACCTCCCTCTCCCTCCTCCCTCCACTATCTCATCCTTCCTCCCACCCCTCTCCCCTCTCTATCCTCTCCTCTCCCACTCTCCCACCTCTCGGTCCTCTCACTCCTCCCACTCTCTCCCACTCTCCACCCTATCTCCTCTCTCCTACTCTCTCCCACCTCCTCCCCACTCTCTCCCACTCACCCAACCTCTCCCACTCTCCCACTCTCTCACACTCTCTCCTCTCTCTTTTTACCTCCCTCCCACTCTATCCCTCTCTCTCCCACCCTCTCCCACTCTCTCGCACTCCCTCTCCCTACCTATCTCTCAAGTATATCCTTCTTTCCCTACCTAGCTAAGTCCTCCTCACCTTAACCCCTTCTCTCCCACTCCCTCTCTTTTAAACTCTCATTTCCACCCCCTCTCCCTCTCTCTAGACTCTCTCTCCCTCTCCCCATCCCACTCTACCTAGAAAACTCTCTCTCTCTCTTAAAATTCTCCCTCCTAATGACATACATAAATACATACAAGCATGATGCATATGTACATAAAATCCTACATCCATACAATATACATGCACTAATAAATAGAGGCATACATACATACATACATACATGACACACCAGCATACATGTACATACAAACATACAAATATATCAACAAACATTCAATAGAGTGGCATTTAAGATTAAAAAAGACATAATGTGAGCACGTTATAATGTGCGCCCTTTATGTCTAGCTTGACATGTATCCCAGATAAGAAAAAAATGTCAAAACTAGGACATAACATGAGTGCATTATAACGCGCCTGTGTTATATTTTTCTTTAGGAATCCCCAAGCCTTAGCATTGATATTTTCTTTGGAATACCAACCTCAAGGCTTGGAGGGAATTCCCAATGACCAGAGATGTGTTTTTGCAAATTCTACAATTTTTTCATATAATCGGGTTCATGCTCACCATCAGGATTGCATCTGGTTCAATATCAACAAAATCAAACACATGGGTAATGTTAGGCTTTTTCTTACCTATCCAATGATGTAATTATTTTCACTTTTTAACAATGTTAAGCTTTTCACCCATAATTTCTTTTGTTTGTATGTCTCTTTTTTTCCAAAAAGTAGTGTTTGGTGTTTTTTTCATTATAAATTAACCGTTCATCAAAATTTCAAATAAATTACATTTTTAGAAACTAGACTCCATTCAACAAATTTTAAAATAAAAATAAAAAAATCAATTACCTTCAAAAAAATTTAGTGGGAGCATGGCCAAAATTCTACTTTTCAGGAAGTAACCACTTAGAAAATTAGTAAAAAATCAAACATTCATTGAAAAATTATTAGAAAAATCGTGCATCAACTAGATACTATTAGCTAACTTTTGACCATAGCGATTTTAAATGAAAAAAGGTTTAGCATGCTCGAGTCATACAAGAGTTGCTATCTTATGTTTTTCTGACAAAAATAACACCAATTTGTGTACGTCCCTCTTTTGAACCCCTTAATCTCAACCATTTTCATAATAAATTAGTAGTTTAGAAAGTAGACTTAGAGAACTTCGATCCTTGTTTTTGTTCCATCTAAAATTTTTGATTGTAACTATCCTCAATTTCATGTCACGGTTAGTATTTCCTTATTTCAAAAAATAAGTGGCCACTTAAGCACCCTTTTTGGGAACCATCTTGGTGCGCTTACCCTTGAGATGAATTGGATGAAGCTTCGATCATCAATCCAACTAGTTTTGAAAATAGATCTAGGCTAATTGTTTGGAAAAGAACATGTGTACTCACTTTGGGGCCACATAACTTCAAGTTGTTTGCGGGGTGAGAAAAACCAACTGTATACTCACTCTAGGGCCACGGAGCTAGTTGTACATTAGGTGAGAAAGCCCAAAAAGGTAAGATACATATGCTAGTTTGTATGCCCTCACAAAACAAAAATGTGGTTATGGGGGAAATTCATGCCACTAGGTGGGCTTCCCTCTCAACCATGTCAAAGTTATACAAGTTGATAACTTTAACAAGATGCCACAAAGAAAAATTCTCATGAAAGAAAAGAGAGGTACCATAGTCATGCAAGCTATGTTATGCAAGGTGGAAAAAGATGCAAAAATGTAAAATGAAAAAAGTAAAGTGCAAAAATGTAAGATGTTCAAAGGAGTCTTGTTCAATTTATGTAAGGTTAGTCACTTAGGTAACATTGTGTCTAATGTCTCCAAGAGAGAACCAATCAAATAATAGTATATTCAAAACTTAGGGGATGCAGTACATTGTATCAGGCCACCAAGAGGAATGTAATATACTAAGATAGATCATGCTTATGAAGAACATTACACCCAATGTCATCCACAAAGTGATAAATGCATCATGCAAACGACAAGGCTACACTAGGAACCAAGAATGTAAATAAATTAGTGGTAATATATGCCCCTCACTTTAAAGGAATTGCTACACATCATTCTATGAGCAATTACTTTAAAGTAAAGAAGAAAAGAAAATGCAAAAAGAAAACAAGACATGAGATCCAACCTAGAAAGCCCTATGACAAGTCATATGTTTCAAAGTTAAGTTGTGTCATGTCAAGGAAAAATGAAAAACAAAGAAAGGGAGTTGCCACCCAGAAAATAAAGCACATTGAACACATAATGGATCTATGGATTTGGGTTTAGTATTTTTATTGTTGCAATGTGTTTATGAAAGAGCTCGGAACTATCATCATTCCTTGAATACATAGAATGAGAAGAATGACACAAAGAAAGCGAAAACAAAGGAAAAGGAAAGTTCATTTTGGGTCAACACGGAAGAGACATTGCGTTCTCGATGCTTTGCATCATCCCTGAAAGGAAAACACAAGCAAAAAGAAAGAAAATGAAAAAGCTTTAGGGTCAACAAGAAGGAGACATTTTGGTCTCAATGCCTTGTGTCATCCCAAAAAGGAAAAAGACAATGACCATTTGGGTTGACATGGAAGAGACATAGGATGTCTCTACACTTTGCATCATCCCTAGAAGGAGAACACAAAACAAAAGTGAAAAAGAGAAGGACTATTTGGGTCAACATGGAAGAGACATAGGGCTTCTCTACACTTTCTGTCATCCCCAAAAGGAAAACACAAAAAAAAGAGAAAATACAATACATGACAAAAAAAAGAAGAGAGATACGAATAGAAGAAGTGTACAAAGGGAGAGAACATCAAATGCATGATATGGGGGAACACGATACACACATGAAAAGGAAAATAAAAAAGAAAAAGTAACAAGTAATGCAAATATAAGTCAACCATTAACTAAGTTATTGGTTTCTTGATCTTAAAGAGATAAGCAAAAAATGAATAACATAGTTAAGACACAAAGACAAGTGCATTAAAAGGACAATGCTAAAAATGTCTTGCCCTCCACAAAGTGTAAAGGAAAGAATGAGTCAAGGTGGGTGATGTGAAAGGATCATGTAATAGTGAGAATAGGGAGTTCTACAACTATAGCATGAGGATGGGATTTGGTTGCTTTAAGGTATGATGGGGAAATAGTCGGTCTCGGTGAAGTGATACTTATCCAGTATGTCCTTCAATGTCTGACATTCTTTAGTGCGGTGTCTAAGGATGTGATGAAATTTGCAAAATAGGATGTTAGAGTCTTTGGGATGAATAACCAACCTATTAATAGGCAGTAAAGTATAAGACCTTTGTTTAAAAAGAGTTGAAGTCTTTGTTCACATTCAAGTGGAGGATGTGTAGGAAACTTAATCTTTTTGAGTTTGTAAGGTCATTTTCACTTGCTAGATTCTCCATGCTCATGAATAGGAGGAGAAGGACCCATGGGGATCCTAACATCCTTATCATTAGAAGGAGATACGGGTTTCTCTCATAGAAGAAGAATATTTAAGTTAGGTGGAGCATTCAAAATCACCGTTCCAACATCTGGAAGTCTCCTAGGTTGAAGGGGATGTCTCTCAGGAGGATAAGGATCATGATATCTAGGGCCTATTATGTTTTCTTTGGTTGGTTGTTGTTAAAAAAATTGATGGATGTCATGTTCATGTTTTGTGTCACAACCTTGTTTACTTAAGATAGTAAATCCTTTACCATAAGTCTCTTCAAGGTTGATAGGAATTCTTGTGACTGTGTGCTCACATAATGGTTGGGATTGTGGGGGTTGAGAGGAACTAGGTCCACTTGAGGAAGGAACCTTAGGTCCTATATTGACTTCAGGATGTAAATATGTAAAGTGATCAAGGGGTGTAATAGTGGGAGGGTCTTGTGATCTCATTGATGGGTAAAAGGCTATATTGACTTCTAGGTTGTAAAGGCAGCCATTGTAGAACTTTTGCATGCTATCATCATCTTCTCTAATGATGTATACTTCATGAAGAGGACAATCATTAGGAGATGTAGGAGCATGTTGGAGTTCAAGATCATTAAGGTCACAACCAAAGGCACAGTTGGACATGTCTACCAATGACTTTAAGGAATTCCAAAACTTATTGAAAGAAAATTCCATGGTGCAAATAAACTAAGATACAATAAATGAGGAAAAATAGAGAATCTATGAATGAAAACAAAATACAAGAACAGAAAAGTGTAATGTAGAAAAATACCAAAAAGATTGCAGAAATGTTGTTTCAGAAGTGTAGAGGGATTGATTCACCCTGGGTGGTGAATGAGTCCCAGTATGAAGTTTTTTAATGTTTTTCAAAAAAATTAAGATGATTTAAATGCTCTACACTATGCAATTCTCAAATGCAGAATGTGGATTTTAACTTTTTTCAATTAGATGTAATGCAAAAATGAAAGCTAAATGAAAGTTTCACTAATGCAAAATGAAAAGTCCTAGAATGCAATAACAAATAAATGTCTTAATTTAATTCTAATGCAAATGGAAACTAAGATGCAATATGTGAATAAAATCAGAAACTCAAAGTGTTCAAAATTCGGGTTCACCAAAATGAAACAAAGATTTTTGGGACCCTATGGACTACTCTTGCACTTCTAGAGTTTTTCACCTAAAATGAGAGAAAGGGTCCAAAAATGCTTATGTATCACTCAAATTAATATGTTTGTGATGTGATATGATGTAAATGAAGTTAACTAAATGCAAAAGTGCAATTACAACTATGTTTGAAAACACATTGTGATATGCAAACAACTATGTAAATGAAGAAATTATGCAAAACAGAAAATACAGGGATGAATCTAAGTGCACCTGTGTGCAATGTGAGCTCTTTGGAGTGTTCTAGATGCTGGTGAAATTCACTAATATTTCACAGTGGGACTCATTCACCCAGGGTGGTGAATCAGTCCACCTACTAGTGAAAAACTATTGGGAGTTGATTTCTGTCTATCGGGATCTAAAATTTGACAAAAATAAAGTTTCTAGTCCTAAGGTAGGACTCATTCACCACAAGTGGTGAATTATTCCTCCCCCAATTTTTTGAAAAACTAGGAGACAACTTTGCAACACCAAATCTGAGAATGTTTGCTTTTTAGGTTGCCAAAGTCAAATCTACAAAAAATGAACAAATAACTCTCTCTAAGCTTAATTTGGACTCAAGTTAACTTGAAGCACCTAGTTGACTAGAAAATCACTCTTCAACACCTAATAACCTATCAAATCTACAACAAAGTGCTACAAACAAACAAGCAAAAGGGGAAAAATAATTAGCGGTTAGTGAATAGGGGTTTGCCTTGGTCAAACTCCACTTTTGGTAATTAAAACCTTGAAAAGAAAATGTAATGAAAGAGAAATATAAAATAATAACATGTAAGTGCTATCAACTCACCAAACTTATGATAATGCAAATCTAAAGTAATTTCAATGGTTGCTTCAAAGTGCTTGAATTGTTGATGTAAAATGCTTGAGTGCTTGAGATTGCTTAAATATGATATGTAAATGTTAGAGGATGTAAAATGAGGTGAAAATAAATTATTTATACAATTCTTGTGCCTTAGTATATGTTCATACATCATCATAGGCTGACATCAAGTGATTTTGAAGAAAATCCCAAAAGGAAATTTGAAATATTTTGAATTTGGGGCCAAGGTGGACTCATTCACCACCCATTGCAAATGGGTCCCAACTAGGACCCAAAAAAAGTGTCTGGAAAAATGTTGTGTTTAATGTTATTTGTCGAGATAATATGCAAAATACTCTCAATTACAACTTATGAGGGCATAAAGAAACCAATAAAGCATGAGAAGGGTGTAAATAGTGAAAATATGCCTAGAAGAGCATGAAATCTTGTTACAAGACTTGACAACACTTCATAATAGGGATTTTTGATGAGTGAATAGGGCTTGTTCTATAAGTTTTGGTACCTAAATAGGCATGTTCAAGCCAAGTTACAACATAAAATCAAAGCAACATAGTTCCAACACCATGAAACAAGACCTAAAAGGCCATGAAAATGACAAGGGGCCATCTTTCTATGACACAAATACCCATTTGGTAGATTCTTATTCTTGTACAAAAAACCCAAAATTTGGGCCGATTCACCCAACTTAGTGAATAAGTCCTAGTCAGCATTGAAGAGAAAATTTCCTACATTTCAAACCTCCTTCCAACCATCTCCAGATTTCCAAGTGCATACATTGTGTTCTATAGTTTTTTGAGTTGTTTCATTTGCATTTCTAGGTCATTTAGTTCAAGTTTGCATCATATTAGGGTTTTACATTTCATCTTGCATTTAATTGTCTTTTCCAAGTCTAAACTTGGTGTTGAACCCCTCGTTAGTTTAGGGTATGTGTAGGATCATGATGGGCCAAAAAGTGGCAATATGATGGGTATGTAGCTGACAACTTTTTTTTTACCCAAAATTGATGAAACGAAAAGGGTTTTTAAAGGAGATTCTCATCTTTCCACCAATATAAATTATTCTTTACTTTCAATTTAATAAATAATTATTATTCATTTTCTATTTGAATTATGACTAAAGTCCTCATTGATAGGCTAATTGAAAAACATCTATAGCTTTCAAATGATATCACATTTTTCGAATTTGAAACATTCATTACATTCTATTCTTTGCATAATATAGGAGTAAATAAAAAATTGAATTTCATGAAGTTTTGATTGAGTTAAGGCAGTCAGACATACAGTTTTTATATTTTTAAAAATTTGTAATAAAAAATCATAATTAATTATTTACTTGGATAAAAGTTACCAAAAAATATACATCACATCAAGACATGAGTCCTCTACTTATATCTAAAATATTATTAAAAAATATTATTATTTTATTGTGGTTAGGGTGGTCAGACAAAAACCTACTCCTTATTTTTTCCCTGAAATTTAAGTACTACTGCATTGAAATTTCAAATTTTCACCAAATAGATATTTTTTCTTTTAAATAAATCTAGTAGTTTATTATATACATTCAATTTTCTACATATTCTATTCATACATATTTTTGAAATAACATATATAACTTATTCAAATTTCTACGTCAATTTGCCTAACTCTGATTTTTTTGAATTTTTCGCCACTTAAGGGCCTATTTTTTCCATGATGATCTTGCACATACCCTTTACAATCATATCCTAGGAAAATCCTATTGAAATGTATCTTTCTACTTTGCATTGAGATCTCTAGGGTTATCCTTGAATGAAAGAGAGTGAAGATTGTCATTCTAGGTTCTAAACCCTTGAAAAGCACACAATTTTCCACCTTTCATTTAGTGAACCTACATTTAGAACATTTCATTTTCTAATTTGGATTCCATCATCATCCTAGGTCTTTCTTGCATTGACATTGCATTAGGAACTACATTTATTAATTGGCATTCTAGGGTCTCTAATTTTGCATTAGTGAAATCTCATCTAGCTTGCATCTTTGCATCTCATTTCACTGAAAATCAAACAAAATCTGCATTTGCATTAGTTTTCAGATCATACAACCTAAAGAGCATAAAAATCAATCAATTTTTTTTGAAACTTTTTAAAAAAATCTCTATTGGGACTCATTCGCCACCCTTGGGGAATCAGTCCCTGTGTACATTTTGCACTAAAATTTTCAAGGTTTAAAGTTTTGTTTCAAGTTTTTGTTTGCTATTTATAGCTTTCTATTTTATTTTACAAAATTTCTCTTATATTCATTTCATTATTCTTAGCTTATATTTCATTTTCATTCATTTAGCATTAAGTAGCCCTTGTATGAGTATTTGGTGTCCTATTTTTAATATTGTAGTGAGATGAAGTTCAAGACTCATGTCATCCTACGATAGCACAATCATTGTGGATCTTGCATTGTCTAGCTCTTTCACTCTTAGTATTGACACTAGTACACTAGGTATGGACACTACCCTTAACAACTCTTTTCCTTCAAGTAGTATACATAATGTATGTTGAAACAAGGAATGATAGTGTACCACAAGAATACATAATTCAAATTCATGAATACCTAGCAAACTTACAACATCAAGTGCAAAATGAAAACATTTCAAATACCACCATAGCCACTATAGAATCCATTCACCGCATGCTTGAAAGTGAAGATTGACTTGACATTGTGAAAAAAATAGTTCAAATCTTTGGAAAACACCTTACTTCAACCACTAGTTTTCCTTTACCTACTAGCAATGTTACAAGTCAAGGAGGATCCATAATTCATCCTCCCATAATAATTGCATCAATTCCCACCTATACCAATCCTTAATTCACAACAACAATGCAACCAACTAGTAATGTGATTCATTCCTTGGGTATTTTCACTAGCATCCCTAGTACCTTTGTGGTATCACACATTATATCTCCTACCACTTTACCACCTATAAGCATTCCATTAACATGTTCGTCGACCACATACACCCCTCCACCATTTTATCCTCCATCTGATAACACAAGCAATGACCCTCTCATAAATAAACTCTTCCACAATGTTTCATCCCTTCAAAAGTAATTTTCCACCATCAACTAAAATAAAAATGGCCCACCTACACACTATGTCAAAAGTAGACCATTGTCCTTAGAGATATTGCGAACACCAATGCCACAAGGTGTAGATGTGCCTAGGTTCAAGAAATATGGAGAAAAGGGAGATTCTTCTAACCATGTTAATGCTTATATAGCCTTATATAGTTATTTTGTCCTTGATGATAAACTCTTGGCTAAGCTTTTCCCCAAGTCCTTGAAAAATACTACCTTGGAATGGTTCTCTTCATTAATCAAAAAACTCCATTCATTCATTCAATGAACTTGTTGAGACATTTTTCAATCATTTACAAGTGCACATGACTCCTAAGAAGACCTTGGTTGACTTTATGAGATGCAAGCAAAAAGAAGAAGAAAAGATAACTAACTTTATCTCACACTATCAATCACTTTATTCCCAAATCAATGTCAAGGTTCCTAATCCTCACCTTCAGAAGATGTTCATAGAAAATATGCAAAGATACAATATAAGCTTACCATGATGAACTTTCCCTCCTTCATGGACTTGTGTACTGCTCTCTATGATTATCAAAATTTGATTAGTACTCGAGATACCAAATCCACCTCTAGCCATAATGAGAAATTGGAGCTCGTAAATCAAAACAATCCACAACATTTTCAAAAATAGAATGAAGGTTTCCTTCAATTCAATCCCCCTCAACATACAACTCAAAATGTCAATAATCAAGTAGTTGTTGTTAAGGCTATGATACCCTTTATTTGTGGAGACTTGAAAAGACAATTCACTACCTTACCCGATACCCTTCAAAACGTGATGACACAACTTTTACAAAAAAAGATGATTGCATTACCTCCCGTTAAAGTACTCGGCCCTAATAATCCTCTACCTCTAAACTTTAGATCATCAAACACTTACTTCCATTATTACTAAAAAAATGGACACAATACGAAACATTGCAACCATCTTAAACATCTTGTGCAAGACCTCATTGACTTTGGTTGTCTTTCTGTTGGTGGTGTTAATGATCAAGGAAATAATTCTGTTGCCCCTCCCAACCAAAATTTGCAATTTTTTACCAACCCTATGCCTAAACACAATATTTCATTTGTCAAAGCTAGCAAAACTACAAAGACTGATGTGATGACTGTTGACATGGATGATGAGAATATAGATAAATTTCAATAAAGTCCTATGGATATTGATCAACGAGAACAAAATCCTTTTGATGGTTTGGTTGCATTGATTGAAACTCAACATCATAAGGGCTGACCTAAAAATCCTCTTGATATTTCTTTCTCCTCACAAGATAAACTTAAACATGCACTCGATGACCCACTTTACATAGTTGGCCATATCTATGATAAGCCCACTAATGGGATATTAATATATCACATTTGTTGAGAGAATGTGACCAATGAAGAATTCTTACTTCTACATCAACTATATCAAGATATATAAGATAAATGAAAAGCATGGATCAAGACACATAATGGTTTCACTTGCACTATGAGAGGATCGATCATCTTACCATTGAAAACAGGACCCAAAACATTAGATATTTCATTCTTTATCATCGCACAGTCTAACCAATTCCATGTGAAGATAGGCTATCTATGGCTTTCCTCCATGAATGTGGTTCCTTCGGTCCTACATAAATGCTTAAAGTTTCCCTTTGACAATGAATTGTTTACCATTCATCATAGTGGCTTTAACCTGTTGTCCTCCAAAGGAAATTTTTCTTTAGATTTCTTTTTTCCTGTGCCTATAAAACCTATAAAACCACGAGAAGAATTATTTTTTCCTATCCTATCAAATTTTCAAGGAAAAGAAGATAGCAAAACTATCCCTCTGAAACATGCCTCAACCCACCACTGAACCCACAATCCTATATGAAACCATATTTGAACCTAAATAAATTCCAAATAAGCAAGAGCAACTTAAAACAAAGAATTCACCTACCTCTTACAAATGCCCAAGAGATAATGTAAACAATCTCGTCATGCCTCCTAGAATAAAACAAGTTTACAAGTTCAAAGATAAAGTGGTCGAACAACCTCCTATGGTTCCTTTTGTTCCTCCCCTTACAGAAGGAAAGAAACCTATGGTCGATCAATCTGCTCCTAGACAAATGCAACTTGAAAACATAACTAAAAGAAACTAAGGTTCTAGATATCATAGGCTTAGACGTTGTTCCCTTGCTCACAGGTTGCATGAAGAAATAAATAAATAAAATCAAAATCCAAACTTGAATGAAGCAACACATGATGAATCTACCCCCGTCCAAAAAAAAACACTCGAATGCAACAACAACAAAAGTTGAAACCTTCTTTGGACATTATCATTCGACCTCCTATTGTGGTTGATTTAGATGATGATGAGGAAGTTGCTAAAATTGATGAATAGATGCGTAATGAATTGAACACATTGTTTTCCTCTTTCATGAGCTTAAATGATAATACTTCTAGGAAGAGTGTTAAACTTGGTGATGACCCTAGTTCTAAACTTGCTATTGTCCCTTTGGTTAGTTTTCTTCCTTCTATATATGATGAATATGATTGGGATGCAGACGACCTACTCATGGGGTGACTCACATTTTCCTTACTAGTCTTTTACATTTCTTTTATGTGATTACATGTGCGTTATGTGATCCCCTATGATGTTTTGTTTGATGTATCTCTATCTTTGTTGTATTCCTCTATTCGTACCTTCATTCTTCTCTATGTCATAAATCTTTTACTGTTTTCCTTTTTGAGGATGACACAAGGCATCAAAACATTCATGTTTCTTCTATGTTGATCCAAAAGGTTTTTCTTTGTTTTCACTCTCTTTGTGTCATTCTTCTAGTTCTATGTGTAGTTGGGGAATGATGATAGCTCTGACCTCTCTAAAAACATTGTATCATGAACATACTAACCCCAAATTCATAGATCCCTTATGTTTTTAGAGTTTCATTTTGGTCGCAACCCCTCTCTTTTCCTTTCTCTTTGCATGATGTATCTTTATTTAAAAACATATAACTTGGCATATGGATTTCCAAGCTAGCTCTCATGTCTTCTTTACTTTTTGCATCTATCATTTTCTACTTTAAAGTAATTACTCACAATATGGTGTTTAGAAATTTCTTTAAATTGGGGGCATACATTGGCATTATTATTTTGCATTTTTCTTTTTCATGGTTCATGGTGTAGTCTTCTTACTTTATACAACATGTTTTGCACTTCATGGATAACATTGGGTGTGATGTCCTTCAAGGATGTGATCCATCTTAGCATATTACATTCCTCTTAGTGGCTTGATGTGACATAATGCATCTCCTAAGTTTTGAATATATTATTATTTGATTGGTCCTCTCTTGGAGACATTAGGCACAATGTTCCCTAAATTAAAGACCTCGCATGAACTAAGCAAGACTCCCTTGAACAATCCTAATCATTGCATTTGCATTTTTAGTTATATGTCCACCTTGCATAACACATATTGCATGCTTGTGGAGCCATCTTGTTTTTTCATGAGTTCCAAGCATACAAAGTTTTTCTTGCCTCATGAAGCTCAAAGGTAATTTTTCATGAGCTCCAAGAATACAAAGTTTTGCATGTCTCATGAAGCTTGAAGTTCATTTTTGCATGGTGCCTTATTAAAGTTATCAGGGGGTATAACTTTGGTATGGTTTTTGATGGGAAGCCTAACCATGGCATTACTTTCCCTTAGCCACTTGCATGTGAGCATGAGTGCATACCAGATATTTGTGTATGTGTCTCACCTCTTTTAGATCCTCATGCAATGGAAAGCCTTGGGAGAAATCATATCCGGAGCATGTACAAGTCATTGATGTAGATTTGATCATGGATGAAGATTGGACATATTTATTGATGTTGCTTATATGATAGTTTTTTTTTTATGATTTTAATTTTTTATTGTTTGGAGTTGTGTTGACTATGTAAAAAGGAAAACAAAAACCTTGATGAACAGTATCCATAAGTGTTCTTGTGGATGATTTGGAAACAAATGTTTGTATCTAATTCATTCCACCTAATATAAAGCAATTTCTAATTATCAATATAGATTATATCCATCAATCATTCCCTTAAAGTATGTTTCTACATATTATTATTACTAGTACATGTGAATAAGTGTGAATGCCAACTAATTTTTATTTCAAGTTGGAATTCAATTTTTCTAGTCAACCCTCTCATATTCATTTTATCCTCATTGAATTTATTATCTTGTATAGTAAATTATTTTTATAAATTATAAAAGGCATAGTCATGCAACAGTGACTGACAAAGAGTTGATCCTCATTCACACTGTGGGAAAACCAAGACTCTAATAATACAATACAATATTACAAAATGTAATAAATTTTATGTCATTACCGAACACTTCAGTTATTTTCTATTAAAAATACAACTGCTAACTTTATGAAATTTTACTAAATATCAATATGGGCCCATTTTAATACCGTGGAATTGTTATATGTACATATCAAACAAGAATGTGACGATAATTTTTCATTCCTTCCCATTTAAGTTATCATCTTCTACCATTTGGTTTAGCACTTGAAAATATAACCTCCCTAACAAAACTGTTGGCAAAACAGGGACAAACAACTGAGAGGGTTGGGGGGGGAATTAGTTGTCTTAGCATGATAAAATTTTCAAAATTTACTTAACTCAATCTCAGATCTGATGAAAAAGAAATTAACCATAAAAAATTAACACATCAGAGAGATAGAGAACACCATTTTTTTTTATGTGGAAACCCTGTTAGGGGAAAAACCATGGTGGATGTTAGTCCACAAGATTATATCCTATTAAAAGTATAATGAAATCAATCAAGGGGAATTCAAATGCATTCAAGCACACTACCTAGAGCTCACTGCTCAATTACAGAAGGGGCTCACTACCCAACAATATAGAAAAGGATTAAAATACAGAGGGTATGAATTGAGAAAATAGCTTTTGCACAAGCCTGATTATAGTTCCTATTAAGCATAGAAAACTCCTTCACTTTTTCATTTAAGCTACTTTACACCTCGCTCGATCTTCTTCACACTCTACTCCACAATCAAATGATATTCACACATACACACATAGGATCACACCCAACACATGAAGCACACTTTGTACCAATGAAGCAATCACTCTTATATATCTGCTTCATGAGGTTTCATCAACAACTTAGTCGGCCATGAAAATAAAACATATTTGCAATTTCGGCCCAAATTTACAAATAATTTTTTAATGTGAACCCACCAAGGTCAGCCACAACATATGGAAACCCAAATTAATATCTCCAACACAAAAATACTTCAGTTAATTTCACCTCAAAGATCCACAACACACTACCATCATCATGTCAGCCAAAACATGAAAAATAGAACATGTGCAAGAAAAAATTCTTTGACCATGAGCACACCGATTAATGTGGACATACTACAAAGATAGAGAATGATCTAGAAACATCCAAAAATATCAAGAAAAAATAGAGAAACATCTACAACAACTGAGATTTCAAGAATCACACAAATTTCACTCAGGAACACTAACAAAGACCACAAAACACTGTCAGACCACAACATGATCAAATCAATATGCAGACCTCAAAAACTTCTAGTAGATGATCTAGATACTCTCAAGAATAAACCCTTTAGTCCACAACAACTGAAATTCAACGTAAAGAACAAGATTCCTTCATGATCTGCATAGTTCCACTGAGAACCTGGAACACTTTCTTTTACAATTTTCTCAATATCTTCGACATATATTGTCTTCAATACACCAAATGTTAATAGTGTTGACATCAATGACAACCAAATATCAGAAACACATCCAGAACATCTAACAATCTCCCCCTTTGGCATTGATGGCAACACATGATGTGAAAAATACCATCAACCCAACACACTTGCTTTCCCTTTGGTTCTAACTCTTCTCCTCAATTTCTCTTTGACCCTTAAAAATATTTTTCACATTACACTTATCCCCCTTTGAAATCAATTGAAAAGGCAACCATGACCTTTCCATATACAAGCTTTGAACCACATATCTGCACATCTGACTACTCCCCCTAAGTAGCAGCCACAAAAACATCAATCTAGATCAGAATATATAAATGTAGCTCATGGATTGATGTAAGTAAATGCATCTCTTAATTTTTATCCGGAGGGATAATTACCCCTAGCATTCCTCTAAGATACTCTAAAGTATCCTTTGGCAACAACTTAGTAAAGATGTCTGAAATGTGTTCTTTGGTAGGCACATACTCCAATCTAACTTCTCTCTCATTCACTTTCTCCCTGAAGAAGTGAAACTGGATTGATATATGCTTAGTCTTAGAGTGCATCACCAGATTCTTTTTAATATGTATTGCACTTGAATTTTCACAGTATATGGAAATGGGTTCTTCATATACCACCCTAATATCTTTCAAAATTTGTTCCATCCATATTACTTGAGTACAATTGTTTTCAGCAACAATATATTATGCTTCAATAGTAGATAGAGAAATGGAATTCTTCTTTTTGCTCAATCAAGACACCAAATTATTCGCTAGGAAGAAAGCTCCACCACTAGTACTTTTCTTGTCATCTACATCTCTAGCCCAATCTACATCAGTATGTGCACTCAAAGTGAGATCATCATCCTTTGGATACCAAATTCCAAAGTCAACTATTCCTTTTAGATATCTAAAGATTCTCTTGATAGCAATCACATGTGATTCTTTTGGATCAACCTAAAATCTAGCAACCATACATACAACATTCATAATATTTGGTCTAGTATGGGTTAAATAAAGGAATCCACCGATCATTGACCCGTATCTAGTTTGATTCATCTTAGGAGAATCATCATTTTGTGTTATCTTACATCTGTTCACCATGGGAGTACCAACAGGCTTTGATTCTTCCTTCCCAAATTTCTTCAATAGATCTCTCACATATTTGGATTGAGATATGAAAATTACCTTGTCTAACTGAGTAACTTGCAATCCTAGAAAGAAGTTCATCTCTCCAATCATACTCATCTCAAATTCATCCTTCATCTCATCAACAAAATTCATACATAGATTTTCATCTCCTCCAAAAATGATGTCATCAATAAAGACTTCTATAATTAACTCTTTATCATGATCCAATTTGAAATATAAGTTGCTATCAACAATACCTTTAGTGAATCCAAGCTTTACTAAGTATTTGTCCAATCTAGCATACCAGGGTCTGGGGGCTTGCTTAAGTCCATATAGAGATTTCTTCAAGTGATAAACCATATCTTCCTTGTTAGTTAGTTGAAATCCATCTAGTTGTTCAATGTATACTTCTTCCAGTTCTCCATTCAGAAATGCCAACTTCACATCCATCTAATAGAATTCATAGTTTTTGTATGCAACATAAGTAAGAAATAATCTAACAACTTTGATTCTGGAAATAGGGGCAAAAGTTTCTTCAAAATCAACACCTTCCATCTGAGAATACCCTTTACTTACTAGTCTTGCTTTATTTTGTACCACTTCACCTTGTTCATTCAACTTGTTTTGAAACACCCATTTAGTAACAATCAAACTTTTTTCTTTAGGTCTAGGAACCAATATCCACATGTCATTCTTTTCAATTTGTGTCAGCTCTTCCTTCATAGCTTCCATCTAGTGTTCATCTTGGCAGGCTTCAATGACATTTTTAGGTTCAATCTTGGAAATCAAACAATACTCTTCTGCAATCTTCCTTCTATTTTGCACTCCTTTATTCTTATCTCCTATAATTTGACTTTCAGAATGATTTAGCTATTCATACCTTGGATTTTTGGGACTTTCATGAACTTCTAGTTCTTCTATTATTTCTTTTGCACTTGCACTTGTATGTGCTTCCTAAATTACTTGATTTACCAAAATTAATTGAGGTTTCTTTACTGGAACATATGGAATAATCTGAAATAGATTTTGTGTGTGAACATTTTTCCTTTTGTTTGTATTGTCTTCATCTGAATCATATCCACAGTATCTAGATGATTTAGCAGAATCCTCATTAACTCTGACATTTGCACTCTCAACCATCTTTCTCAATCTTCTATTATAGCATTTGTAGGTCTTTCTTTTCATAGAGTAACCTAAAAATATTCCTTCATCACTTCTTGTATCAAACTTGCCTATATCATCATCTCTCTTCATATAACATTTTCTTCCAAAGATCTTGAAATATTTAATAGTAGGCTTATAACCAAACCATAGCTCAAAAGGGGTCTTACCAGAATTTCCATTAACATTTACCCAATTTAAAGTATACACAGTAGTGCTTAGCACACTTCCTTCTATCATCATTATTCTAGCAACATCCAAAATTGTTCTATTCTTTCTTTCTACAACTCCATTCAGTTAAGGGAGAAGATAATTGTTTTTTGATTCCATGTTCTTCACAAAAAGAGTTGAACTCCTTGGAGGTGAATTCACCACCTCTATTAGATCTCAAACACTTGATTTTTAGACCTTTCTCATTCTCTGTCATAGCCTTGAAAATTTTGAACTTTTCCAGTGCTTCACACTTTTCTCTTAAGAAGGAAACCCATATCATTCTAGAGTAATCATCAATAATAAACATAAAGTACCTTTCTCCATGAATACTTCTGACTTTGGAGGGACCAAAAAGGTCAATATGTAGCAGCTCCAGCAAGTCATTTGAATGAATTTTTTTTCTCTAGAAGGAGACTCTAGTCAGTTTACCCATCTGACATTCCTACAAATTGTGTTAGTAGGCTTTACTAACTTAGGTAGATCTCATACTGCTTGAGTGGAACTTACCTTGACAATGTTGTCAAAATTTACATGACATAGCCTCCTATGCCACAACCAACTTTCATGTACTTGAGAAATTAAACAACTCCCACTAGCAATATTTAGGTGAAAAATATTACCTTTTGTCTATTTACTTGTAGCAATCATATTGCCAAAACTTCCACGTATCTTGCATCTTCCATCTTTAAATTGTAGATCATAGCCTTTGCCCACCATCTATCCAACACTCAAAATATTGTGCTTCAAGCCTTCAACATAAAGAACATCATCAGTGTTATCCTTACCACCAAGACAAATAGTACATTTGCCATGAATCACATTGGCATTGTTGTCTCCAAATCTTACAACACCACCATCATACTTTTCTAGACTTACAAAAAAAAATTATCACCAGTCATATGATGTGAGCATCCACTGTCAATAACCCACTCATCCTTTTCTTCAACTTGGGCTGCAAGAGCTTTCTCATCTTTAGTAGATTCAGTAGCCACAAGACTATTTTCAATGGTAGCAATGAAAACCCATTCATCTTCATTTCCATTATGTTTATCAAAATAATCATCAGTCACTCCTTCAACAAAGTAACATTTATTTTGGAATCTAGACTTGTTAGGCTTAGATCTAGGAACTCTTTTAGGAAATCTTGATGCAAAATGACCTATTTTACTGCATGAAAAACATTTAATAGGTAACAATCCTTCATACTTACCTTTTCCTCTTCTTTCTTTACAATCAGTGCTTCCAATTCTTCTACCTCTCTTTCTTTATCTTCAATCTATTTTAGTTCTTCATCATACTTGGATATCTTTCTGGAGCATTCTCCTAGACCATATCTTTGCTTGTTACTTTCAAATACAGTAGCGTTGAATGTTGATTTAGTTTTCAGAATAGATTCACCAAATTCACTTAATTAAAAAGCATCAAGCTTACCAACTAGCATGTCTCTTGACATCTTTGTTACTGATTTGAGCTCTCCAATGGCATGATCCTTCACTTTGTAGGAGGGAGGCAAGGGTCTAAGTATCTTAGCCATAATTTCATCCTCATCCAGAGAACCACCGGCACATGTAATACTCGTCACTATTTCGTTTACTCTTTGCATAAAAGAAGTGATTTTTTCATCTTCACCCATCTTCAAATTCTCATACTTTCCTTTTAAAATTTGTAGCTTAGCCATCTTCACCTGTGTGTCTCCTTCATACAAAGTTTCCAGCTTTGTCTAAATCTCATGAGTTTTCTGTAGTCCTACCACATTTTCCATCACTGAATCTATTAGAGCACTCACCAAAGCTTCAATAGCCTTAATATTGTTTTAATCATCTTTGATCTCATCAGCAGTGGATGAACCATTCTGAGGAATAACATATGGATATTTTGTAATCTTCTAGTAGGATTCACCAATACACCTTAGGTTACATTGCATCCTAAATTTACACAATGAGTAGCTAGTTGCATCGAATCTCAGACTGTCCTTCTTGAATGTTTCCATATTGGATCACCTCAATCTTTTAGACTTCTCAAGAACCTACTTTGATACCAAGTGTTGGAAAAATAAGGACATACAACTGAGAGGGGGGGGAATCAATTGTCTCAAAATGATAAAAATTTAAAAATTTACTTAACTTAATCTCAAATCTGATGTAAAACCAATTAACCATAAATAATTAACACATCAGAGAGATAGAGAACACCAAGATTTTTTACGTGGAAACCCTATTCAGGAAAAAACCATGGTGGATTTTAGTCCACAAGATTATACCCTATTAAAATTATAATGAAATCAATCAAGGGGAATGCACATGCATTCAAGCACACTTCCTAGAGCTCACTACTCAATTACAGAAGGGGTTCACTACCCAAAAATACAAAATAGGATTAAAATATGAAGGGTATGAACTGAGAAAATAGCTTATGCACAAGGCTGATTATAGTTCCAATTAAGCATAGAAAACTCCTTCACTTATTCACTCAAACTACTTCACACTTTGATCGATCTTTTTCACACTCTTCTCTACAATCAAATGATATTCACACATACACACATAGGAGAACACCCAACACATGAAGCACACTTTGTGTCAATGAAGCAATCACTCTTATATATTCGCTACATGAGGTTTCATCAACAACTTAGTCGACCACGAAAATAAAAAATATTTGCAATGTGGGTCAAAATTTACAAATAAATTTTTAATGTGAATCCACCAAGATCAGCCACAACATAGTGGAGACCCAAGTTAATATCTCCAACACAAAAAGACTTCAATTAATTTCACATCAAAGATCCACAACACACTAGCATCATCATGTCGACCAGAAACATGAAAAAATGAACATGTGCAAGAAAAAGATCTTCGACCTTAAGCACACTAATTAATGTGGATGGACTACAAAGATAGAGCATGATCTAGAAACATCCAAAAACATCAAGAAACAATAGAGACAGATCCGCAACAACTAAGATTTCCAGAATCACACAAACTTCACTCAGGAATACTGTCAAACCACAACATGAACAAATCAATACACAAACCTCTGAAACTTCTAGCACTTGATCTGGATACTGTCAAGAATAAACCCTTTAGTCCACAATAGCTGAAATTCAGCGTAATGAACAAGACACCTTCATGACCTACACAGTTCCACTGAGAACCTGGAACACTTTCTTTTACAATTTTCTCAATATCCTCGACATATGCGGTCTTCAATACACAAAATATTAATAGTGTTGACATTAATGACAACCACATATCAGCAACACATCTACAACATCCAACAAAATCTGGGTGGAACAGTTCCAAGGGAGGTTTAATCTAGTCGTACAATTATATATTTATGAGTAGATTTGGTCCATCTCTAGAGAGAAAAGCTTGAACTGTAAGTATGTGGAATTTTGATGAGAAGAAAAGGATGGAAGAAGTGAAAAGCTATCTCACTCCTGATAAATTATAATGGATGAAAGAAGTGAAAGGCTATCCCAATCTTGATAGGAAGTCACCCTACATTTTTAGTGTATCACTAGCCTTGTTGAAGTAATATAAAGATGTTTATGTTACACAAATTGTTTCCATTGGGCCTTGCAATTTTGGAAAAGAGTGGCTTGGTGGAATGGAAACATTCAAAGGAGATGCAACATGTAGATACGTTGTAAGAATTCAAAGGGAAACTAGTAATTTTGAATTTAACTTCAAGCAAGTGATTGATAAAATTAGAAGTAGGGAGGAGGAGATAAAGTTTTTCTATAACAAGGGATACCATTCATGTTGGCGTAAATGGTCTTCTAGCTCAACTTGTTTAATATTCCCTAGCTCATCCTCTCCACCAACCACAGTTATTTCTTTTTATTTCTTTCTTCTTTAGTGTATCTAGACTCTTCTTTCTTTGGCATATTCTGGAAGCTTCATCTAATACTTATAAATAATCTCTTTTTCTTAAAATAAATTAGGGAAGATACTCTGTTATGGATGGATGGATGTATGAATAGAAAGATCACTTGTAGATCTCTATTTTCAATAAGCATTTAATGAAAACTTTGTTCTGTGTTAATATTTTTGCTTAAACTGGTTTTGTGTTTGTTTTTCATAATCTGTGGTTTGTTTTTTCAACCTATGTACATTCCAACAAACTAGTATCAAAGTAGCATTGTGGTAGAAGGGAAAGAGGATATCCCATGAGAGGTGTGTGAAGAGAGGAGGAAGGTTGTGCTAGCTTGAGGAATTAAGGGAAGGTGTGAGAAAGGGAACATTATTATTTTTGAAGACTATATTAAAAGTACAAAGGAATTTGAAAGGGGAGACCACACTGATAAAAGAGAACTTGCAATAGTCAAAGAAAAATTCATCACATGTGGAAAAAGATCACTGATCAAACCACAAGAAGAATTAAAGGCATTGCAGATTGCAGAAAAAGGTAATTTTGTGATATACAAAGATTGTATTCATGAATCACATTTTTTAGAAAATTTTAGAGATTGGAAAAAGAATCAAAGGAATATCAAGTAGCAAGGAGAAGAAAGTTTTTTATTTTTGAAAAATCATGGCATGAACAAGTGGAATCATTTCACGATGCCATATCCCAATTTTTAATGGAAAAAATAATTAATTTTGGAGTATAAAAATGAAAATCCTATTTTTCTCCTAGGATGTTTGGGACTTGGCTGAAAAATGGGTTTCATTGAAACTAGTAGAACAACAAGAATATCAAGCTCTTTCACAAGTCGAGAAGGATTTGTTGAAAAAAAATAAAAGGATGCCAAAGCATTGTTTTTATTTAGTAGGCAATGGAGGAATCAATGTTTCCAAAAGTAGCAACTTCCACAAGATCAAAAAAAGCATAGGAAAGCTTCTAAAGAACATACCAAGGCACAGGCAAGGTAAAGATAGAAAAATTATCATTCTTAGAAGGGATTTCAAAAAATTTCAAATGAAGGACTCAAATTCAATAGATTCATTCTTCACTCATGCAATGAAAAGAGTAAATCAGATTAGATCATATGGAGAAACCATTCAAGATCAAATAGTTGTAGAGAAAATACTTAGAAGCCTACCTACAAAGCTTGATTCAGTTGTAGTATCCATTGAGGAATCCAAAGATCTAACTCAACTATCAGTAGATGAATTAATGGGATCACTCTTAGCACATGAGAAAAGACTAAATTGATCAGGGACATCATCATTAGAGAATGCATTCAAGACTCATCTTTCATTTGGCAAAACAAGAGGGAGATCAAATTACAGTAAAGACAAGGCATGTTTTACACCAAGAGGAGGAAGAGAAAATACACAATTTGAAAGTAGAAGAACAACATCAAGCCCACATGCTCATTCTACACCAACAAGAGGAAGGGGAAGCAGCCATTCCCATAGCCATCATCAAGGAGAAAGGTATGACAAATTCAACATCCTATTGGAAAACCAAGATCACATACATCCAAGATGGATACCTATCACATGCAAAAGATATGAAGAACCGAAGAAGATGTTCTATAAACCTCTCAGTAAAAATGCATTAAGAGAATTAATGATTACAAAAGAGATCAATCCTTATGAAGGAGATCAAGAAACCCTGAAAGGGAAACCCTAGTGTGCACACTTAATAATTAATAATTAATTAATTATTAATGTGCCTAAGTTTAGCTTAAGTAACAAAGATGAATAAGTGACTTAATTAATTAATCAATATGATATAATTAATTAAGCATAATAACTTATTACTCTAACACCCCCCCTTAAGATGAACTTAGGAAGAAGCTAAAACACTAGAATAAGATGCATAAAAGCAAAGATGGGTCCCAACAACTAGGCCTGATCAAGTACCCATTTACAAATGTAAGAATGGAGTAGAGAAGGAAAAACCCAGTGGGACAAAACCCCCCTACAATAAGATGTCATGCTGCAAAGAAGCACTGGAAGAACTCTGTAGAGTAACACTGGAACCTGATACTAGCAAGTAAGGAAAGATTCTTCTGTTTACTACTGAAACTAGATGAGAGTCACTAATTGACTCAAGGAATCATGATAAAGCAATAGAAGACCCGATGCCATGGAACACTCAAAAACTCCAAACAAGAACAACTCTGGAATCTATGAAGCATCAAGCAATTATTGAATGATGTATTACTGAAAACAAAGTTCAAATATGCAAGATGCACTCTCCCAATTGTCAAAACATCCAAGTAATCTCCAAACAACCCATCGGGCCAAATCTGGACTAAGTGATCAACCTATGATAGATACAGAAAAAATGGATGGACAACAACATAGAGCTCCTTAATACCTTTCCAATGCTGCAAAGATAGTGAAAATCGAAGATCGTGGCAAAAAGTTATGAGCTCAGAAGCATAAAAAGTACATCTGAATTCAAACAGCAATAAATTCAAGAAAATAGTAAAATACTAAAAAATAAACAGTACTACTAGAAAGTGCTCAGAACCAGCTTTCCGGCGATATCTCATTTGCCCAATTTTGATACCATATGCCCAAGTTATGACTAAAAGAAAAAAAATTGCTCTATTAGGGAAAATTAGGGCTAGGAGGGGCAAAGAGGGTCATACGGTCGGGTGATGTCATGCTAACGTCAGCAAGTCATGGGCCTAAAATTGATGGCCGTCTGGCCGTCGCCACAAAAAATTGGCTCCCCTGCAAAAAAAAATTGACAGAGCCCCTGGTCGCTGATATGACCAGGGGCTGGGTGCTAAAGTTGGTTGGGGGCCTAGTACGGTACCCTATGGTCCGCCATAGGACCCTGGCAAGGGGCTCGGACTAGCTGGGGGCTAAGCGGAGGGCCCCAGTCATCCATATGACTAGGCAGAGCTGAAAGAAGCACACAGGGGCTATGTGCAGGCCGGTGGCAGACTAGTGGTGGAGGCTGGTAGCAGTGGTGGTGCGATGGCCGCTAGGTGGTGGATCTCATTAGAATTGAAGGCGTTGGCCTGCAGATCAGAAAACCACATTTTTTTCAATTTTTTTCAATTTTTGTGCATCGAAAGACGTGCTGGGGGGGTCATATGACCCCTAGAGAATTTTTTTTGCCTTCTGGACCAACTGCTCATAAGTCGACGAAACGAAGGGAATTTTTAGGGATTTTGGCCACTACAAACACAATGGTGACCTCTGTTTCTGCTCAAAGTGCCCCAAAAAATAGGCTACCCCCTGATCTTGCAAAAAATATTCCTGTGGAAACCCTTGCATTAGAAACTCACTGAAAGGCCATATCTTCAGATCACGAATAGGCAGCTGCAGGTTTGCTCTGATACCATGTTAGAAAACCAAGATCACCTACATGCAAGATGGATACTTGTCACATGCAAAAGATATGAAGAACCAAAGAAGATGTTCTGTAAACCTCTCAGTAAAAATTCATTAAGAGAATCAATGATTACAAAAGAGATCAATCCTTATGAAGGAGATCAAGAAACCCTAAAAGGGAAACCCTAAATGAAACCCTAGTGTGCACACTTAATAATTAATAATTAATTAATTATTCATGTGCCTAAGTTTATCTTAAGTAACAAAGAGGAATAAGTGACTTAATTAATTAATCAATATGATATAATTAATTAAGCATAATAACTTATTACTCTAACACATCCAATGTCATTATTGCAATAAATTTGGGAATTTTGCATCAGAATGTAGGAAAAATAAATATGACATGAATAAGCAAAAGACACATTTTACAATTGAAAACCAACCCAACACTAGTGAATGAAATGACATGTTGATAACATGCAATGTAGCACAGGAGAGTTTCAAATAAGTATGGTTCTTAGATAGTAGTTGTAGTAATAACATGAGTGGGAGTAAGGATATTTTTGCAACAATGCATGATTAGATAAAATTAGAAGTAAAATTGGGGAATGATCATCACGTTTCAGGGGCAAAGGGTCAATTAACATAAGACTAAGCAAGGTGAGGAGAAGCATATTTTTGATGTATACTATGTTCTTGGATTGCAACACAATCTTATAAACATTGGAAAACTAGTGCAAAAAGGATATATAATATACTTTGAAAATGGTGAATGTGTGATTCTACACAAGAAACCAAGAAATAGGATAATTGCAAAAGTTGAAATGACAAAAAATAGGATGTTTCCACTTAGAATTCAGAGTGAACTATTCTTACAGCCACAAGGATTGTAAAAGGTTGTTGAGTTCACTTTCAAAGCTTCATACAAAAATGAATCTTGGCTATGGAATTTAAGACTTGGGAATTTTAACTTCAAAGGGTTACAACTATTATATAAGAAAATAATGGTATATGGATTTCCACCAATAGAGCCACTTAAGACAACATGTGATAGTTGCATATTGAAAAAGCAACATAGGAAAAAAATTCCATTTGGGGAGTCTTATAGGGAAAACCATCCACTCGAGATAGTCCATTCAGACCTTTGTGGACCTATGCAAAAACCATCCATAAGTGGAAGACTTTATTTCTTGACATTTATTGATGATTTAAACAAGAAAGTATGGGTTTATTTCTTGAAAAAAAAATCAGATTTATTTGTTGTTTTCAAAGAGTTCAAGGAAACAGTTGAGAAGGAAAGTGGATACTATATCAAAAAATTGAGAACCGGTCAAGGTGGTGAATACATATCCAACGATTTTCAGAATTTTTGCAAAAAAATGGAATAAAGAAATAATTTACAACAAAGTGTACTCCTCAAAAAAGTTGAGTAGATGAGAGAAAGAATAGAACAATTATGGAAGTGGCACAAAGTATGATAAAATGAAAACATCTACAAAATGAGTATTGGGTTGAAGTGGTTGCATGTTTGGTATACATTTTAAATATATGTCCAAAAAAGTAGTGATAAATAAAACACTAGAAGAACCTTGGAGAAAAAGGAAGCACAATATAGCACATTTGAGAATCTTTTGATGTGTAGCATACTCCTTGATACCTCAAGAGTTGAGAAAGAAACTAGATGATAGAGGAGAATAGTGTATATTTGTGGGATATAGTGAACATTCCAAGGCATATAAGTTATACAATCCTATCACAAAGAAGGTGATAATAATATGTGATGTTGAGATTGTTGAAGAAGAAGTGTGGGATGGAAGCATAGAAAAAATAGCTAAAATTTTAGCTAGAGTGTTCCACAAGAGAATGAAGAGAATGAAAATAAATTTATGAATCCTACTACACAAGAAAATTTTCCTACAACACCTTCTAAGGAACCTATCACTACAAATCCAACTATCGCAGCAAGTAATAATAGTTGTGAGTCTTCTAATCCAACACTTGCATCACTAAGATCAAGGTCAATAAGCACTTCAAAGAAGACACGTAGTATAAGAGAGATTTATGATGAAATACAAGAGGCTGAAAATGATGATTTATGCTCTAATTTTTCATTCTTAACACAAGCTGATCCAATTTATTTTGAAAATGCCATTAAAGATTAAAATTGGATTACAACCATGGATGAAGAAATTCCTTCAATAGAAAAGAATAAAACTTGGGATCTAGTAGAGCTTCCTAAAGGCAAGGCATTCATTGGAGTTAAATGGGTCTACAAAACAAAGTATAATTTTGATCGAAAAGTAGAGAAACACAAGGAAAGACTAGTAGCTAAAGGCTTCACACAACAACAAGGAATAGACTATAATGAAACATTCGCTCCTGTGGCAAGATTGGATACCATTAGAATGGTCTTATCTATAGAAGCTCAAAACAATTAGAAGGTTTACCAAATGGACATTAAATCAACATTCTTGAATGACATTTTAGAAGAAGTGTTTATAAAATATTCACCTAGTTATGAAGTTTTGGGAGGACAACATAAGGTATACAAACTGAAAAAGGCACTATATGGTTTGAAACAAGCCCCTGGAGCTTGGTACAATAGGATATACTCTTATTTTCTGAATAATGGGTTTAGCAAGTGTGGCCTAATGAACCAAATTTTTATATCAAAGTGAATGATGGAGAAATCTTGATAGTGTGCTTGTATTGAGATGATTTTATATTCACACGTAACATGTCAATTAACTCATTCAAGGCAGCCATGGAAAGAGAATTTGATATGACCGATTTGGGGCTCATGAGATATTTTCTTGGGATAGAGGTAAGTGTTGATGGTTTTTTCTTCACAGAAACAACTCAGACAAGATACAAGTATCCTATCTCTCTTGAAAGGCAAATCACAATCAACAAGTCTCAAGAGATAACCCCAAGGTCTCTAATGTTAGGTCTTGACAATGCAACAAACAACCCAGTGATGATGTGAAAATGCTGGTAATCACAAAAGAACCTTACTACAAATAAATACTAGAATCTAAAACTTATCAAATCTTGCAATATGGTGATACTTCAAATCCTAAATCTAACCCAAATGATAGAAGAAATAGCAAAAGATAACGGTTTGAGAGAGATTCATAATATTAGAACTACTCCTAAGATTAACAATGCAAATGATGAAATACTTCAAAATGGACCAATCTCAAAGAAACTAATTCCCGCTTAACCCAGATGAACTTGCAATCTTACAAAAATAGTGTAATATTCTAAGGCATTAAATATTTTGAGATCATGAAAATTCATCTAAAAAAACCCTATTGCAATTGAAATGAACAACGTTCACAATTGAACTAAGCACAATGAATGTATAAGGTCCAGGCCAACTTTACAGAGCAACTCACAATCAACCAGCTATAAAAAGCATGGACTAGGGATTGCTGCAAACACTTCAAGCATCAAACTATAAACACCATTGAATCATATCTAATTCCAAATCTAACATATATTATCTGAGCAATTTCAAAAGATGGAACAACAAGAACCATGCAAGATAAATCAACACAAGAGAATTCACTAAAGCACAATGTATTCAATTGTATTGAATCACCCAATAACAACAACAATTCTAGTGTTTTGTATTACAAAACTTGCTTCAAAATGAACTAACTCCTAACACTAACCTCTTGCTCTATCACTTAACTTTCTTCAAAATCTAATCATCTAGCCCTTACAAATGAGGCGGAATTCCCTATTTATATAAATTACATTCTATGTCGGCCCAAATAGGGTTACAAGAAAAATTGGCCCCAAAACAAGGTCAGCCAAGATAGTTCTAGAATAAAACAATATTTGCATTAAATGGTTGAACTCATCCAAGTTGGCCTGGGTTCTCCAATATAGCTCAGTCCAATGCATGTGAAAAATGAAGATGGAATAATGGGGAAGCAAAAAATTTGATGAAGCCTTCAATTAAATCATTTTCCCCTTGTCTTTATTGTTAGGAAAGTTTAGTGCATCTCAAAGTAACCTCCAAGAATAGTAATGCCTTTGGTAACTTCAATTTCAATTAGATTACCTCAAAGACACAAACAACTATGTCCTAAAGTGGAAACAGACACAGTTTATTTCCCACATTAATCCTTTTGAGAGAAGCACATGCAAATTCAACATCATGCAATAACAGATTCTAGAAGTAGAACCATTAATAGATGAAAGATAAGATAAAAAACTAGAACAAACAGATTTACATGGGGAAAACCCTTTCGGGTAAAAAACCCCACACTCCAAAGATCGATCCATTGTATTATTCGGCAACTGAAAGTTACAATATAATTCAGGATCATATCTTTTTTAGAGATTACATCTTGTTCATTCTGGATACAATCTAGTAACCAACTCTCCCTCTGTACATTTCCTGATCAACCTCTTCAAACAAAACAATCTTCATACTATTGAAATACCCTCACATAGTATACAGTACAAATCAACATGAGAGATTAACCATTGCATTTAATCCTTGATCAGGAGAGAATTCAACAAGATAACTCTGCCTCTCACTTCCTCTGTTTTTGGCCTCATGGCCTTGGCCTTCCAACCAGCCACTCAACCCTCACTCTATTGCTCACCTGTATTGAACGATCCAACCTCGCATCATCTTCTATTCCAGGATATATTCATGTTGTCTCTATCTGTTGAACTTCCTCACAGAACGACCACAACAGAATAACTTCCAATGGTTCCCATTCAGATTTTATGATTGGTCCAAATCACACCACGTTGGACAGTCTTCACTCAATCAAAAGGCATTCAACCTGTGTCACATGTTGGTGAGGCACTAACCGTGTCTCCCTGATGCCACAGATCCCATATCATCATTATCACCAAGAGTCTTCACTATTGGCAAGATGTTACATTGAGTCTAGAAAGCTCTCGCACAGACTTCAACTTGTCACCAAGATGTCATACCAATGAACATCACTAGTATCGCTATCACTAGGACTTATCACTTTTGCCAAGAGTTCACACCAAGCTCACAAGTCATTCTAAAATTTTCATTAGTCAGCAAGACTATCATCCTTCGCTGAGAGGTCATAATGATGTTCCAAGTTACCCCGAAGTCTTCTATCAGCTAGAAATTTCATGTTTTCTAAGACTTCATACTGAGCTCAGGAGTCATATCGAAAAGTCCTTCCGTTAGCCAGACTTACCGCTTTCGCTAAGACTTCATACCGAAGTTCTTGTGTTTCTCCGATGACTCCATTCGGTGAGACATACCACTTTCACCAAGAGGTTACAGTGATGTTCACACCTATTGGCGAGAGAACCCACTGTCAGCAAGACTTCTTACCAAAGCATCCATGTTATCCCAAAACTATTGTTCTCCAAGAGTCACATCAAAGACATCTAATAATCAGCAAGAATTTTTCGCTATCGATGAAACATCACACTGAAGCAATTCTTTCAACCAAGGAGTCATACCAAACACATTCCACAGAATCGGTGAGTCAAATGCCCCGCACCAAGAGTTCATGCCGAGGTCTTTGTGTTACCGCAAAGACTCCAAATGTATACTCGTTGACGAGACATTCCTTCATTGCTAAGACTTTTCCCCAAGACCTTTGAGTTACCCCGATGGCCATATGCTATTGGTAAGACATTCTTCAGTCGCTGGGACTTCTTCCTGAGTTTTCAAGTCACACCGAAGCCCCTAGTCACTATGAGTCTCCTTCATGCCCGATATATGATATGAATGGAATGTCAGCTAGAGATATCCATGAGCGGTGACAGATTATACCGAACAAAATGTCATAGTGATAGGCTCCTTTGGTGAGATAGATGCAAGGTCACAATGACCTAAATAATTTCCACAAGGTTTCAATAGCTAGTTGGCCAAACATGTCACTAGTCTCAGCGACCATGCTTTCTCAGAGGTTTTAGCTTGTGAGATTGAGGCAACAATTCCAACATTTATCTCACCCCACTTTATCTTGCACCATCAAGAAAGTCATCTCCAAGTCATCCAAAGGTGGAATAATTAATATTTTAAACATCCTTTCAATAGATTTAATATCTTCCCTTGCTTTCTTGACTGTTTTATCCCATTCCACCTTTAGAGTTCGGTGCTTCTCCATGACTACAATGTATGTGGTCGCATCATCCAAATGCTGAGATATGATTGGACCATCATCAATTGGGACATAAACATCATGCCAGCATTTCCTTAACCATTTCAAGTTGAGATGCCTCAGCACAAACCTCTTCCTACAAGTCATGACTTCAAAAAAAGAAATACATTTATTATATATATATATATATATATATATATATATATATATATATATCAGTCATGGCTCCTTCTATTTGTTTTTTCTGCTTATGGATCTTCTTCAACACCCTCTGCTTGACCTACAAGGCCTTATACCATTCCCAAGGTTCTGAAACCTTTGAAGAGGGAAGAATTCCATCACTTACCAACTTTTCTTTAGTGTAATCTATGATGGCCTTGGTTTTTTATAGTAGGAGATCAACATCTTCCTTGTCTTGAGCTAACACATTATTTAGCCACTCCACTAACCTGTGAGCATCTCCAATAGTTGATAGGATTTCTTTGATTGCATCATCTCCTCTGGTTCCCACCCCATGCAACCAATCAAGTGTGACCTGAGTTGAGTTCTTCATCCTTTCAAGTTCATTGAATGAATCCTTAGGAAACAAGCCTTTAGGGGGCATTCCCTCACTTCCTACTACCTACAGGGGTTTCATCAAATGCTACACATAATTATACACATCATTTAGCTATTTCTGCAGCTTCTCCTTCTCTATTGTTTCTTTGTCCACCCTTCTTAAAATAGCTTGGGAGGATTCTTGGAATTCTTCCTTCTCTTGATCTTTACTTGTAGGTCCCAAATTTAAAGTCTGAATATTGTAATCCTGAGGAGCTATCTCACCTTTCCCTTTATTCACTACAAGAGTGGCTATGTGAATAATTCTATTATTAGCCTCATCCCTGGTAATTTTTGAAATCACCTTAGCCTTCTTCTTTGTTTTCCTCTTTCCAATATTGGCCAACAGTTCATCCGAATTGGGAGGAGCATCATCCACAACAATCTACTTACTCTTCAATCTTTCATTGAGCCAACTAGGAGCAATATGATTCGACTATTTCTCACCTTGCTTATCTTCATCCTATTGATCTTTGGAGGAGTCCACATCCAAGTTCTATGCTACAGAAACTTCTTCAACTTTATCTTCCTTTTCTTCCTCATCTTCTTTCCATTATTTTAGATTTCCATCCTTTTTTGTATTATGTTCCTCTTCCTTATGCACCAATGAAGGGGTCCTCAAAGGTATCTCTACTTTCTCAAAAGACTTATCTCCTTCATCACCAGCATGTGATTCCTCATATATCACTAAGGGGGGTTGCAGGATTCTTCTATCTCTGCCTCGACACTATGGAGTTTTCCCTCCTTGAATCCACCTACATCCTCATCTTGATGGTCACTATCCTCTGCATATTTGGACTCATTTTGTTCATCATGGGACTCATGAAGATAAGGGGCATCCTTCTATTTTTCCACAATAGGGAAAGCCACAATTTTTTTTTTTTTTTGGTGCACTATCCTTTGGAGAGGGAGTTCTTGATCTTCTGGTATAGACTTGCGTCCTCTCCCCAAAACTCTCCACATTCACAACTTGAGGGCCTGCTCCTCTTTCTCCCTTGGAGGGTTCATCCTTCTTCTTTGAAGTTCTTGTTACTCTCCTTCTTTTTGATATAGGGGAACTATATTTTTCCTCTTCTTCATTAGGTTCATCTTCAATAGCAGACTTATCTTTCTTGGAAACATTCTTCCTCTTTTTAGCAATGGGATTTCTCTTCTTTTCTACCTTTGATTCTACTTGGGAACCTTTGATTATGATATTAAAGGGAGAATCTACCTCACCCCTACCTTTAGGATCTTGTTCAGTCTCCTCAGAGGTGGAATGGGACTCCAAATCTCCCATTAAGTCATACGTGTATTGAGTGTCTTTACTGTCTAGCTCCCAAATCTTGTGTTTGATCCACAATCTAATGTACTTGAGAACAAGAGCAGTGATTTGTTCCAACTTTGTTTTCTCTTCTTCCATCCAATCAATCTCTCCTACTAGTTTGTCCTTGACAAATTCATAATCATGGTTCTGGATCACATCCCCATCATCATCAATTTGATTAGGGATGGATTTGACATTGTACAAGCTAATCAAAATAATTGGTAGCTTGGATAATTTCTTCCATTTAACCTCAAACTCATCCCTACAATTAGCCCAGTAGTCTTCTATATCATCCTCATGGTTGAACTCTCTATTAGCCCTCTTTTGTGCCTCAACAGTTCTATCAAACCTCGTGCTATCATAATAGTGGTTTACAATTCCTGAGAGGAACGAATTTTAGCTAAAATCACATTTTTTTAGAAAATATAATGATTTAAGCCTTAAAAAGTTCCATTTTAAGGATACCAATTGAAGAGGGTTTGATCAAATCACCTTAGATCAAACCCCCTTGGATAGAACCTCGCTAGTTTTAAACCATACCTATAAATGCGTCTCCTTTACACCTATCAAAATGCTGATAAAAAATCAGTTTTGATTTAGATTTTGAGGCATCAAATGAATTCATTTAAAATTTATTTCAAATGATTATGGTATTCCTCATAACATGCTATCCAATGAATATAATTTTAATATGTTTTGGTTTTGTTATGTATTTGTTTTTTAAGTTTTATTAAACATAGGTTTTTCATCGAAAATGAATTTCTTTGTTCTTCACAAGTGGAAAAATAGAATATTATGAATTTTTTTTTTGAAAAATATGAGTGCACTAGATATTGAAGCCCTTGATCCAACAAAAATAAAAATAAAAATTTTGACATATTAAAAAAAAGTTACGCATTATACAGTCGCGTTGTGTCTGAATTGTAATTCATTTGACTTTGAAACTTGATTAAGGAAAAAATATTCAATAAAAAACTATCTAACCAAGTGGAAGCACTAGATATCAGAGTTACAAATCTAAATTTGAAAGAATTAGAATTTTATCCTTCGTGGAAAAAAAATTATGCATTATACAATGTGCATCACTTTTTAAAAGTGTTGTTTTATGAAAAAAATCTATTTTCGTGGGAGATGGAAAAAGAAGTGCAATTTGATTCCAAAAATTTTGAAAAAAATATTTTTAGAATCTATAGACAAAATTTGATGAGACTCTAGTTTTCACCATCTTCAAATTCCTCACAGTTTAGCTGCTATAGGTGCCCGAATGTGAAGATTTAGTTAAAAATAATAATTTCAGTGTCCAGTTTGGCCAAAAATTGTAAACCACTATTATGGGATCACCCTACTAGGGTCCTTTTGGAGTGGAAAGAAAAGCCCAAGGCACACATTTCATCTTCAGAAGAATGTGCTGAAGTGATGGAAGGACATGCTTCATTGCTTCCTACCCTGAGAGGGAAGTCATTAGAAAACCCAGTCTTGTGCTTATCCTTCTTCACTATAGCATCAAAGTCACATATCTGCCTTGTGACCTCTAGGAGTATGATATGGTCTATGGGATACCTGGGAAGTCTGTAGGGAGCTCTTTGACACCCATCTATCCTGATGTAGGAGAAAGTGGGGAACTGTATGAACCAAGCTCCAAACTTCTTTATCAATTCCTTTGCATTATTTGAGATTTTGACATGTTCTACACCTTGAAGTAGTCTGGTGGTGTACATGGTGAATGCATCATTGACCCTCCTATAGCTTGAGCTACCAAAATGCAATTGTGGGTAAACTTCATATATCACATCTTTCCCAAAGAAACCTCTTGCACATAGTCCTTTGTAGGGATGAAATCTTGCATTGCATAGACCAAGTAGGAAGTCATGGTGAAGCTCTTTGTTTGCAACACATTACACAGCTTCTCATTTAGCATTGCACTAATGATGCCTGCCTAGTGATAATCAGTGTTTTGTTCCATCCTCACTATAACATAGAACATCCAATTCTCAAAGACTCCTACACTTTTCAAGCCCACTACTCTACTAAGGAGTGTAATTGCATCATAATACTTTGCCTTGAACTTTTCCCTAAATAGTTACTTTGGCAGTTTAGAGATGTGGGGCTTAGGCTTTTCCATCCAAGAATTGATGATCTACATAGATTTGTTTGTATCATTTGCATAGTATTTCTTGGCTATGTCAAGATCAAAACCCACCAGATGAGATCTATCTAGCATATCAAAATTTTGTTCCACTGAAACAAGAGAGAAATTAGCTAACACTCTTCCCTGTGGACCAATCACTCTCTGTGTGTCTGGATCATACTGCCTAGCACATTATAGCACCAACTCATAGCATTGAACAATGGGTTTAAATCCAGCCACATGAGCCAATCCTAAACTCACTAATCTTCTCGCAAATAGAGGAGGGTCCTTCACTTCCATTCTAGCCTTGAATTCTTCATAATCCCATTTTCCTACATTTGCATTAGTGATCTCCAACGAGATAGAAGTCAACTTACTCTCAAGAACCTTGCTCTTTATGTCCAGTTTGATTCTTTCTACTTTTGAGATTGAAGATCCTTTAGCACCCGGATCCATCTGTTTGCTCTTGGTCCCACTAGAAACTACCTTACTTGATTCAACTTGCAATTGACAAAAAACCACAATAAATCCTCTTTACACATTAGAATCAAGGTCAGCCAATCATAAACAACATGTTTATCATTCAATATGCTCAAAATCATGATTAAAATCCCTTGAAGCATCATAAGGTACAATTTCTTAGAAATCCAAGATTTATAGCCATCTAGGGAAGGGTATGTGCAGGATCATCACGGAAAAATAGGCCCTTAAGTGGCAAAAAATCAAAAAAATCAGGGTTAGGAAAATTGAAGTAAAAATTTGAATAAGTTATCTATATTATTTCAAAAATATGTAAGAATAGAATCTATAGTGCGGGTATGTGCAGGATCATGATGGGCCAAAAAGAGGCAATATGATGGGGATGTGGCTGACGACCTTTTTTTTCCCCAAAATTGATGAAACAAAAAGGGTTTTTAAAGGAGATTCTCAGCTCTCTACCAATATAAATTATTCTTTACTTTGAATTTAATAAGTAATTATTATTTATTTTCTATTCAAATTACAACTAAAGTCCTACTTAATAAACTGATTGAAAAAAATCTATAGCTTTCAAACAGTATCATATTTTTTGAATCCAAAACATGCATCACATTCTATGATTGACATACTATAGGATTAAAAAAAGAAAAATTAAATTTCATGAAGTTTTGACCAAGTTAAGGTGGTCAGACATATGAGGTTTTTATATTTTTTTAAAGTTGTAATAAAAAATTCATAATTAATTATTTACTTGGAAAAAAATTGTTGAGATGATGGATTGCACAGCCCCTGAAGTTTCAATAAAGGACTTTAGCCATGAAAGATAATCAACCACAAAAGAAGTGGTGCAACAATGGAATGCTGATTAAAGATTCTATTGATAATATGATATGATATTGATATGATATCTGATTGATATCTTGATATCTTGATATATTACAAATGTACAAGATGCCTTGAATATATAGGCATGAGCTAAACCCTAATATGCGTGAGATGTTGCCATGTGTCAAGATCAAACAACATGTGACAACATGTGAACCCTAATGGTGATGATCATTAAATGATGAGATAAGTTCTAGAAAGAATCTTATCCCACAAACTAGGAAAGGGAATATTATCCCATTTATTAAATGATTGCAACCTAGGACTTAATGATTAAATGCAAGACCTAAGTAAACTTATGCTAGTGTAATAATTAATTAATTAATTACACCAACACCCCCCCATAAGTGCAACTTAGGGAGGAAAATGCAATGATTATGTAGAGATGATGATCGATGATGGGTCTCGGCTACAAGGCCATGTTAGGTACCCATGTACATGAAGATGTAGAAAATATCCCACAAACAGAGAAAAGGGGAAAACCCCATGGGAACAAAACCCCTCTCCAAAAAGGAGATGAAAATGTAGAACTGTGAGATAGGATGGGAAGGATGGAGGACTCCCAAATACCCCCCAAGTACACCATCCGTGACATGGATACAATACAAGCAATGCCCCCCCATAGGAGAGAAAGAGAGAGACAATATAGCCCCCCCAGAAGATGATATCACCTACAAAAAAGGTAAATGTCTGAAGATAGAACAAGATCCAATGTCGACAAATAGCTTGTCGCCCTTTTGGAAGAAACAAAACCAATTGCAAGTGCAAAGATGCTTCCCATTCTAGATAGGAATTGAAGGAAGGAAGGATGAAAATGGATGATGATGTCTCTAAACTCTGCTCAAGTGTCTCCTTGCTTGATGAAGAAAATTCCATAGTCCCAAACAATGAAGAGGGTGACAAACCAGGACGATGCAGAAACTGATGTTGAACAATATCCAAAGACAAAGATAGAATGGATATGATGGATGTGATGGAGACTTGATAGCCCCCCCTAAATGAAGTGTCCTCAAAACCACTGAAGGAAGTCTGAAGTAATGAAGGTGTCCAAACCACAAATCTCCTACTAGGAAGAAGCAAATTCAATGGTGGATGCTTTAGATACCTCAAGTCCTGAATGGAATGACAGGGAAGAAGTCTCGAATATGAAATCTCTGAAGAGAAACTCAATGCCTCCAATGTAGTCTCTGAATTCCCAATCAAGGTTAAGACAAAGGAATGAGGAGACTCAAAACAACTCTCCAAAGTGTGATCTGAATAGAGGAGTGATATCCCCTCAAGAATGTCCTCCAAACTTGTAGAAGTGGCCAAGGCAGTGATACCTGAAATGAAGCCATCAAGTGATGTCAAGTCTAAAAAACTGAATGTGTCCTGATGGATGATGAGAATGGAAGCCTCAATCAATGATTCTAGACAAGGAATCACTGAATGTGAAGGGATACCAACTGTCACTGATGAAGAAGAAGCACTGAAAGGAACCTTGTCAACCTCTTCGGAAAGATCAAGGCAATCAACTTCCTACATAACAATAGCATCATGGGGTACTAGATCTGAAGCAAGACATTCTGAAGCATGATCATTGGGGAATGGTGGAGTGTTTGAATATCCATAGAGCTCCCAAAGCTTTGTCCAAAGAATGTGAGGACAATCACAATGATCAATAGATCTCAAAACATCACAATCAACTTGCATAGAAATGATCTCCAAAATAGTGTATCTGCTGCAACTCCAAGCAAACTCAAGAATACCTGCACTTGGATGAGGAACTATACCAAATAGATGTGGCAACAAATCAAGTTATCTAATATGGTGGTAGATCCCATCTTGCCACTGTGAATAGTTACCCTTATGCAACATAACCAAAGGAGAATAATATGCAAGCCCCATAACAAAATTTCTCCACAAAAAACAAAGACAAATGACCTTCAACAAAAATAGAAGACTTCCAAATAGATATGCAACTGAGAAGATGCCTCTGAGATCAAAAAATTCTACTTCAGGCTTCAGGATGTCCAAGAATCAAAAAACCAAAAAAAAGATACCTGGAGCTGAAACCAAAGAAGAAGACTGGATTGATGAAAAAATTGCACTGAAAAATCTTTTGAATGCTGCTGGAATCACCAAAATCTAACAATCTGATGCGAAGATGTGTGCATTTGAGTCCAGAAAGGAGGATTGACTTCAGTTGACTATAGAAAGTTATAGCAGAAAAATCCTGCAAAATGGATGGCACCACTTGATAGTGCTCTAAATTCTCTTTCCGTCGATATCTCGTTTACAAATTTTTGATATTGTGGCGCGAAGATATGGCCTCCGGAAGAAAAAACACAATTTGGTTTGATGCTGGCTAAACAGGCACAAGAATTAAGCACCAGGGGCTAAAAAAAATTGGCCCCTGGTCGCTGATATGACCGGGGGGCGGTTGGAATTTTTTTTTTTAAAATCCCACCACCGCGGGGCAGTGTCGAAGCGGCGGGATTGGTGGCGTAGTCGGCGGAGAAAAACACCGCCCGGAGATAGGCGGAGCCCGCTGTTCATGATGGGACCGGGGCTGGAGCAGCCGACCTAGAGACTCCGGTTGGTGGTTGGTGAATGATGGCCGACGGCAAGCGGAGAATGGAGCTGACAGAGCTGAAATGGTAGCCAGGAAATGTGGACGGCCGGTGACAGAGGCCAGTGACGGAAGCCGGTAGTTGATATCAGAGACTTCAACAGTCAATGGAAGACTCATTGAGTGGTACACTAGCCGACAATGATGTGACAGGGGCCGACGGAGCCGACAAAAAAATAAAATTTAAATATTGCAATTTAAATTTAAATAAAAAAATTGCCAATAGAATATCAATGCCGACGGAAATATTAACCCTAACTATAGCCTGCAAAAAAAAAAAAAATCTGCCGACTGATATTTTAATTACCAGGTCGCCCTGCTCCAGATTAATTTTTGCCAATACTATAGAAAATTTTTGCCCAAAATAGCCAAATATTTTTTTGATTTTTCTAAAAAAAATTTGCCTTGATGGAGGACTTATAGGGATGATTTTTTTCTACAAAACTATACGGATAGTACAAAAAATGCAAACCCTAAGATGTACCTCAAAGGCTCCCAGATGATATGTCTCTGATTTTGACAAATGAACAGGCGATCTATGGGTTTTGAGGCCTTTTGGACGCAATGGAGAGGTCGGAGAGAGCCTGATCTGCACCAGAAATCAGCTTGGCTCCCGAGTAGAACCAACTAGCCTACAACATAAAAACCTAAGCCTGTAAAGAATCTTGCATTCCAACTTCCTGGATCAAGGGTTGATGTTTCAATGGACTAGCTTTGATACCGTGTTGAGATGATGGATTGCATATCCCCTAAAGCTTCAATAAAGGACTTTAGCCATGAAATATAATCAACCACAAAAGAAGTGTTGCAACAATGGAATGTTGATTAAAGATTCTATTGATAATATGATATGATATTGATATGATATCTGATTGATATCTTTATATCTTGATATATTACAAATGTACAAGATGCCTTGAATATATAGGCATGAGCTAAACCCTAATATGCATGAGACATTGCCATGTGTCAAGATCAAACAACATGTGACAACATGTGAACCCTAATGGTGATGATCATTAAATGATGAGATAAGTTCTAGAAAGAATCTTATCGCAAAAACTAGGAAAGGGAATATTATCCCATTTATTAAATGATTGCAACCTAGGACTTAATGATTAAATGCAAGACCTAAGTAAAATTATGCTAGTGTAATAATTAATTAATTAATTACACCAACAAAAATTACAAAATAATATGCATCACATTAGGACATGAGTCCTCTACTTATATCTAAAGTCTTATTAAAAAATACTATCATTTTATTGTGGTTAGGGTGGTAAGACAGACACCTACTTCTTATTTTTTCCCTGAAATTTAAGTACTACTGCATTGAAATTTCAAATTTTCATCAAATAGATTTCTTTCTTTTTTTAAAAAACCTAGTAGTTTAGAAACTAAATTCAATTTTCTACAAATTCTATTCTTACATATTTTTGAAATAATATAGATAACTTATTCAAATTTTTATGCCAAGTTGCCTAGCTCTGATTTTTCTGATTTTTTTGCCACTTAAGGGCTTGTTTTTTCCATGATCATCATACACATACCCAACAAATTGAATGTAGTTTCTAAACTGCTAGCTTTGTTTAAAAAAAATAAATCAATTTGGTGAAAATTTGAAATTTCAATGAGGCAGTACTTAAATTTCAGGGAAAAAATAAGAAGTCGGTGTCTCTCTGACCATGCTAACCACAATAAAATGATATATTTTTTTATAAGATTTTAGATATAATTAGAGGGCTCATGCCCCAATGTGATGCATATTTTTCTATAATATTTTTCCAAATAAATAACTAATTATGAATTTTTTATTACAACATTTTAAAAAATATAAAAAATCATATGTCTGACCATCTTAACTTAGTCAAAACTTCATGAAATTCAATTTTTCTTTTTTTAATCCTATAGTATGCGAAGCATAGAATGTGATGCATGTTTTGGATTCAAAAAATATGATACCGTTTGAAAGCTATAGATTTTTTTCAATTAGCCTATCAATTAGGACTTTAGTTTTAATTTGAATAGAAAATAAATAATAATTACTTATTAAATTCAAAGTAAAGCATAATTTATATCTGTGGAAATCTGAGAATCTCCTTTAAAAACCCTTTTTCATTTCATCAATTTTGGGTAAAAAAATAGTCATTAGCCACATACCCATCATATTGCCACTTTTTGGCCCATCATGATCCTGCACATACCCGAAAATCAAGCCAGAGAGGAATTTTGGGGAATTTCGTGCCTAGCGTATTTTAACGATCATAGAAAAAATACCATAAATTAATCATCAAAAATGAAGAAAAAAGCATGAACCATCTCTCTAATTATTTAAATCAACCATGAGATGCCAAACTATATAGCATTTAATCCATCTATCTCTCTAATTCTTCATGTTGTGGGATTCTTCAGGGAAATCTTTTGGGGAAGGAAATCCATGAAGCTGGCTTGATTCCAGGTTTTTGCACATCTTCGGAAAAGTAAAGGGACGACGAAAAATCAGGGAATTTTGAGGGTTAGGGAATTCTGCAAAGACCTCAAAATATTGAAAGTTATCATTTCTTCACGACTTCACCCAAATTAATCGAATCATCACAAATTTGGGGATTTTGGGCTTAAAGCTAGCTTATTTTGATTCTCTTACTGATAATCTTGGAACTCTAAACTCACTCAAAAGCAATCGATGAGGATTGGTGATGCCCTAAACTCAAAACCAAAATGTTTTGCCATGAACACACAAAACTGGCTTGGATTTAGCTTACTTTTTTGCTAAGTTCAAAAATGGATCCCTAATGGCCCACACAAGTGATTTACTACCTAATGAAACTGGAGACAAGCTCATGAACTCAGTCGAGGTCATCAATCTAGCAAGCTCGAATAACCCTAAATCATACCAAGGTGAGACAATAACACACATAGGGTTGAGTTCAAGGGTGAAGTTGGCATTACCAAACTGAAAAAAAATTAACTAGGGGGGTGCACCCTCTTGACTTCAAGAAATTGTTAAAACCTCTTGCAAAACCCTAGCTTAAAAAATTTCAATGCAAAACATGCAAAATCTAGACTCCAAGCATACTCAAGATGACAAAGAATCATTAACATTCAACAATCAAAAGCAAGGAAATGAGTACATACCATTGATGAAGTGAACACAGTTATAACAATGACTGGTAACAAGATTTGACACCCTAACAAACAACAACAATGATGATGATGCCCAGGGAACTCACCACCAAATCCAAGAATCAAAAATTCCAATCTCCAAATCACCAAGCACTCGAGATCAAGCTCCTCAGATCATCACAAGACAAATGAAAACACCTCAATGGAACAAAGATCCCTCAAAATTAACTAAATACATTCCACAAAAATCATACAATCAAGCATTAAAGCCCTTGACATGACAACCCAAGACGCAACCCGGGAATTTGATGAGGTGCAAGAATTTTGGAAAAATTTGGTCAACATGGAATTCTGTAAAGGACTGGAATCTTCGGATCATAGTATAAAATCCTCCTCATCAGGTTTTAAAGGAAATTGAGGAATTCCGCAGGAGGAGGAAATCCCCAAATTAAAGGAAAACCCAAAAATATCTTAAAACTTAATATTTTCAATGAATAACTTAAGAGGATCATTTGTGCAAGCAAGATAAACATCCAAGGACACCTAAAATCAATCAAATACCAAAAGGACTAGACCAAGAGAGGGTCCCTACTTTTAGTGGGGTGTGTGTGCGAAAATTGCACAACAGTAAGTCAAGATGAACAAGGCATTTTTATATGTCAAAGAAAGTATGCTAATGATTTGTTGAAGAGATTTAAGATGGAAAATGTAAACCTAGCTCCTACACCTGTTGCATTGGGATTAAAACATAGCAAGGATGGCAAAATTCCTAGTGTTGATGCAATCTTATTCAAAAGATTAGTTGGTAGCCTCATGTATCTAATCATCACAAGACCAGATATCATGTATGGGGTTAGTCTCATTTCTAGATTTATGGAAAAACCAAAGGAATCACATTGAAAAGATAGAAAAAGAGTTTTAATGTATATAGCTGGAACAAAGAGTTTTGGGATTTTGTATACATCTTCAGATGATTACAAAATGACTTGATATATGGATAGTGACTAGGGAGGTAGTACGGATGATAGAAAAATCGCTTTGGGGTATGGATGAGAAGAGTACTTTCATATTTGAGGGATCCACAATAAGAACCTACAAAAATGTATTGTGATAATAATTCAGCAATTGCTTTATCTAAAAATCATGTATTTCATAAATGGAGCAAGCATATTGATACAAGATATCATTTTATATGAGAATTGGTGAACAATGGTGACATATATATTTAGTTTTGTTGGTCCAACAAACAACTAGTAGACATCTTCACAAAGCCGCTTGCAAAGAATGTTTTTGAACATCTCCAGGAAGGAATTGGAATTGTATACATACATGTCAATGAATATTAAGGAGGAGTGTTGGCATACATGGTCTTCCAGCTAAGCTTGTTTAGTCTTCCCTACCACCGTATCTCATCCTCTCCACCAACCACATTTATTTCTTTTTACTTCTTTCTTTTATAATGTATCTAGACTATTCTTTCTTTGGCGTATTCTGGAAGCTTCGTCCGATACTTGGAAATCAAGCTCTATTTTTATAAAATGAATTAGGGAATATTCTCTATTATGGATGGATGTATGAACAAAAAGAGCACTATCAGCTCTCTATTTTTAACAAGCATTTAATGAAACCTTTTTTCTATGTTAAATTTTTTTCTTAAACTAGTTTCATGTTTTTTTTTCATAATATATGGTTTTTTTTCAATCTCTCCACATTCCAACAATTCAAGGTGAGGTACTACGTTGGATGGTGGTACAAGATGCTTGTTTCATCCTTGATTTTTTCAAAAATAATCTCTATGGATTAGAAGATGATAAAGAAGATGGTGCCAATATGTCCTTTAGAAATTATCCAAAGCTTCATCCCATTTTTTGACCCAAATTTGAGAATCCTATGGTTATGTCATAGGTCATAAAGGATTTAATCAAGTTAGATAATAAAATACCGCTCTTTGGCCTAGAAGATATTCTTGCCATGGAGATATTGGATTCCCTTGATAATGCCAAAGCTAAACTTGACAATCTGTTGAGGACTATGTTCAAAAATTTATATTATTGGCCTTTTGAGTTTTGTGTAGAGGGAAAATCACGAAAATGGGGCCATATCCTAGATATATATCACTACTTTTGTCTTGGAATTGTGGCACTTGAAAATGAAAAGGAGAATGAAGATGAAGTGAAATTCAACGTTTATTGCTCATGTTTTGTAGGTTCATATGATGGTTAGTGCTCATGTTTTTTATGTGTTAAGGAGCTACAAGGTATGTGCAGGATCATGATGTCTAGATCAAAATGTGGCGATATGATGGGTATGTGTAGGGTATGTGGCTGATGACATTTTTTTTACCCAAAATTGATGAAATGAAAAGGGTTTTTAAAGGAGATTCTCAACTTTCCACCAATATAAATTATGCTTTACTTTGAATTTAATAAATATTTATTATTCATTTTCTATTTGAATTATGACTAAAGTCCTGATTGATAGGCTGATTGAAAAACATCTATAGCTTTTAGACGATATCACATTTTTTGAATCTGAAACATGCATCACATTCTATGCTTCACATACTATAAGATTAAAAAAAAAATTGAATTTCATGAAATTTTGACTAAGTTAAGGTGGTCACACATACGATTTTTTTATATTTTTTAAATTTTGTAGTAAAAAAAATCATAATTAATTATTTACTTAGAAAAAAATTACAAAAAAATATGCATCACATAGGTACATGAGTCCTCTACTTATAACTAAAATCTTATAAAAAAAATATTATAATTTTATTGTGGTTAGGGTGGTCAGACAAACACCTACTTATTTTTTCCCTAAAATTTAAGTACTACTGCATTGAAATTTTAAATTTTCACAAAATAGATTTTTTTCTTAAATAAACCTAGTAGTTTAGAAACTACATTCAATTTGCTACAAATTCTATTATTACATTATTTTGAAATAATATAGATAACTTATTCAAATTTTTATGTCAAGTTGCCTAGCTCTGATTTTTCTAAAAAAATTGCTAGTTAAGGGCCTATTTTTTCCATGATGATCCTGCACATATCCTACAAAGGTCGAACTCTCTTTCATCTATAGTTGGAGGAAGCTCTGAGGATGTTAAATGTTCCATACAATTAGATGAATGAGGGTCGAAGGTTTCATCTGTAGTTCAACTGAAGAATGGAGGAGTGAAGTTTCAAGTCAATGCTAAAAAAGTGGACGACATTAAATATGAGGGGAAAACTCTCACTTTGTTGCCACTAAAATTGGATGTGGACTCAAAATTATATATGATAAATTTGATTTCCCTGGAGATTTTTCCTCCAAACTACAAGCACAAGAGAATGACTGCATATGCGAAGTTCATGTATGAGTTGTTCCAGATAGACAAGGGAGTAGATGTGATGAGAATTAAAGGCATCATTATCGATAAAATTTGGCACAATAAATGGGTTATCTGATTATTGAGCATCTCCAAATTCATAATTTTCCAGTTACTAGAGTGCAAATCCATTCAACAAACAAGGAAAAAACTAAGCCTCTGGTATAAGGCAAAGAGCTCTAATGAATTCTAGAAAGCTAATGATTCAAAACCATGGTTAGTCATCAAAGGTTTTGGATCAACCACTATCCTCTTCCTTATTGTGATCCAGTTGGTTTGCTTGTTTAAACAATGTGGAGCATGACCAACATAAAGTTTTTTTTTTCATTATCTTTTATACCATATTTCCTATTGTTTTCTTTCGTGTAATTCATAATAAACATTATAGGTTAGTGAAGGCTTTGAGATAGTAATATGTAAACCACCTATAGTGTCTGAGGGTGATGTATTGTAGACATTCAACTCTATATGCAAACATAATTATAGAAATGTAGCAAAACCTATTTTTTCTATATGAAACACATGAATACATGCAATTTAATATTTTTAGAGAAATTGAATATGTTTCAATGATAATTTAAAAAAATAAAATATCGTAATTGACCAATCTTTCCAATAAATAAAACAAATAAATGCTTCTTGATCTTTTGAAATGAAAATATTATGCAATTTTGTCACTTTTTCAATGCTTTTTGCCAAAAATGTATGCATAAATTATGGAATACTTTTGCTATTAATTTTTTCACTAAAAATAGCTCAAATCTAAGCCCTAATCAGAGAAAATTAAATATAAAAAATTATACAATTTATTTCAATTTTTTTTATTTTTTATTTTTTTATGATGAACAACTAATGAAAATAAACAGTTTTTGAGAATAGATCTTCAAATCACCTAGGTTTTAAATTGAACTTTAATATTTTATGCAATGAAAAAATAGAAAAGTTACAAGTGTAGAATATGTTAGGTTCACCAAAATGTTGAGTAGGAAAAGTCATCTAAGATCCAATTAAAATAACTAAGATTATCTCTTTTTCACTTGACCCAACATTTAAACATAAATGAATCAGGGTTTTCATGATTGACTTACTATCACAATTGAGAGAAAATCCCCTAGTGTTTTATGTTTTTCATGTGTGTTGGTTTTTCACTAATTTTTGAAATGTAATGGTATAATTATGAAAACTATGTAAATGCAACACTCGCTTATGAATTATTATAAACCTAAAACATATAGATAAATTTTAGCTCTAGAAATGTAGAAGGAAAACACATATACACATAGGATTTTAATTTGAGAAGGATGTGAGTGCTCTAGGGAACAAGACTGAGGACCTAGATCTAGAAACATATTTAACAAGCTTGAGGACCCCGGTCTGTAGCTTCTTTCTTCCAAATTTGACTATCAAAACTTTTTCTGCTAATGAGATAATGTAGATTATATGAATTGACAACTAGGGTTTTATTTCAATGATGGAAAAATAGTCTTAAAACTTCTTCCAATTCACTTTATATATGCAACTTTCACACATGAAAAGAGAGGAATGGAATTTCCATATAGGGGCTTGCCTAATTCAAACCTTGTGTTGGCATTTATACCTCCATAATGGCAAAAACTGATGATAAAAGAGAGCTTTTCATTTTGAGGGATAGAGGTTAAATGATAAAAAAGTAATGAATTGGCAACTTTCTATAGCTCACCACTTATATTTGATCTCCTAAATGAGCTGAACTCACACTCATTAACTTCAAGGATTAATTGTTTCTATATTTGGATTGATTTGATCACCTACAAGTTTTACTACACATAAAAAAATGCATAAAAACTAAACATAAACTCACATAAATCTTGACATAATGCTTGAATGTTGAAATTTTTCAATAATCTTATTAATTCTACTCTTTAATTCTCTTGATTGATTTTAGGATCTTCAATTTTATCAATAATTCCCATTAGTCTTTCTTAGGATTTAAAATGATAAAATGGCTATTCCTTTATATGCAATTATTATAATTTCATGAAAATTAAATCTTGATGGCTGATAATTAAACTTTCAATTTAAAATAATAAATTACAAACACTGACATATTTGAATTTGGGACCTACTTAAGAGGTCTAAGGCACATGGTTCCCTAGACTAGACCCCTCCTTTATTGGGATAAAAGGTGTTGGGTGTAAAATACTAAATGCATACTTTTATTTCTCATGTTTGATTTTCTAATAAATGTTTTCAAATGGATTATTACATGCATAATTAGGAAATTAGGGGAATTATTAGGTCCAAACATATAGGGGGAGCAAAACATAATATGAAATGGTTAAGGGTGACAATTTATGATGTTACACATTGAATGTGGTATTAGAGCATGATCTTCGCATATGAAAGGTAAGAAATAAGTTAGTTTTTCTAATTTTGGAGATCAACTTTTGTAATGCGCATATATCTCCCAATTTAGTTTATTTTTCTATTTTTTAGAGGGTTGATAGACAACATATTAAAGCTAATGTTATCCAAAATTGAGCTTATTTGTAGCAAATTTGAAATATTTATCAATAAATTAAAACTTCAAGAAAATTTCTCACAAGGCTTTAAACAAAAAATTCCTTGGAGATTTTCTCAAAGTGATTTCTCAGTAGGGGTATGTTATAGTGAATTTTTTAGCATATATTGATTTATTTTATTAAGTTACTTTCCAAGCTATCTAAGAGAATATTAAAATTGCATAGACTAGAGGCCAAGGAAATAATTCCCCCATATTGGAAAAGTCTCCTTAAAAAGAGGATATTGCTTCACAGCTAGGATTAGATTAAACTTTAGATCTAATTGTGCCTTCACTATATAAAAACTTACCAAATTTAAAAGAAGGTATATAGCACATGTAATATCAATATCAAAAGAAACATGACTAATATGAAATGATAAGTTGGTTGTATGAAAAATGAAATAACAAACATATGGGAGATAATGTAATAAATTTTAGAATCTATCCAATGACATCTCTCTAATAGTGCTGGTGAAAAAGGATGGAGGGGCAACAAGTGGCCAAAATTTCAAAAATCATTTCATAGGCTATAACACAAGCATGTTATAATGTGCTTGTGTTATGGCTTGGTGTGACTAAGCCAAAGGATTGGTCACATTGATCCTATAATGCACTTGTGTTATAACATGAGTGACTTGTAAGGTGCTTGCACTATAATATGAGCACATTATAGTTTATTAAAAAAAAAAAGGAAAATGAACTCATTTTATATTCTAACTGTGTTTTATGCTACCCACAACCAAAAACCTTGCTTTTACACTCTCATGTTCTAGAAGGAGGTTATTTTGAATTTTCTTCATCAATTTGTTGTAATTTCATCATTAGGATGTTGTCATGTTGACAAGGAGGTCAAACAAGTAACCATTGTTTGTTTTTTGTTGTGAATTTGTTGTTAAATTAGTAGTTTTAGGTTGTTTTTTATATTCATTTGCTTAATATGTAAGAAATGTTAATGATCTTAAACAACCACAACTAGAAGCACCCAAACAAAATACTCAACAACCATAGCAATGATCTCCTCCACCAATTCCTCAACATCCTTCTGACACTCAGTAAAATTTAATGGGGTAATTGAAAACAATAAAAAATAGATTGAGTTAATCATGAGGTAGAACGATCTAGTAAGTTCAACCATGGAAAGAAGAAAACTTCCAAGTTCACTTCAAGAAATATTAAAACATATAGATGCAATCAACAAATAATTAAGTGGTTGGGTAGATAGGAGGTAGGCAGCTAGGAATTTTTACACAAATAAATTATCATATAAAGAAGTAAAAAATGAAAAAAATACAAAATATGATTTGTGCTCATTATTCACTAACCCACAAACAAATCAAAATCTTCAACTTAATCCCAAGAGGTTTCTAATCCATTGGTGCCACCACCAAGGGATTAGGAACTATTTTTGGGATAGGTGGTACATGGTTTTTGCCTATCCACCATACAATAATTGCGAAGTCCCCCAATATTTCTTGAGGAAACTCTACTATGAGTTCATCCTCAACAAAATCCCAAATTAATTTGATATGAGGGACTTTTCTGGGAGAGGTGGGGGGTTAGCATAGGATAGACCTGGTGCACAACTCGATCCTCAGTGGCAAGTGAGATGAGCTCTCGCTAGGCCAACTCGTGAGCATGTCATTATCCCTTCCGTCACAAAGGAGAGTGTTGAGGAAAACACTTTGTAGTCTATCAACCCTTTGACCTAGAGTATCATCCAACATGCTAGTCCTATAGTACAGTGCCATCTAGGGGAGTATTTGAGTGGTATGCTTCCACCCCATTCTTGTCAGGTTTGCAGGTTGACTTGTACATATGACCCCATAGAGAACTCAGGAGGCTGGTGCGCAAGATACATTTATAGCTACAAAGATGGTGAGGGAAACTGGTATTTTGAATGTGGCTTTTGGCATCGATACTGAGGTAAATGTTAGCATGTTAATTGAATTTATTTTATTAAATTTCATTTTTCAAATCTAATATTAACTAATTTATTTTTATGATAGTAATAAAACTTCCCGGTCATAGTGTTGATACTAGATACACTAGCCTTCCACCTATTTATTGCTCCATTGCATCTACCGCTGAGGTATGTATGTAGTAAACAATTATAAATTTATTACATGTGAATAGCATTGTTATATGAATGATGTTCTAATATATTATTTTGGATGTTGAATAGGCTAATATTGGAGGTTTCGTGGGAAAACCTCCCAGTGCTAGTGGAGTTAGATAAACCTTCACACAGGTAATAGAATAGAGAATTTAGGGTATATGCAGGATCATCATGGAAAACACGAGCCCTTAAGTGGAAAAATATTCAAAAAAATCATAGGCAACTTGACATAAAAATTTGAATAATTTATCTATAAATTATTTCAAAAATATGTAAGAATAGAATCTATAGCAAATTGAATGTATTTTCTAAACTACTAGGTTTATTTATAAACAAATATATTTGGTGAAAATTTGAAATTTCAATGTAGTAGTACTTAAATTATAGGGAAAAAATAAGTAGGTGTATGTTTGACCACCCTAACCACGATAAAATGACAATAATTTTTTATAATATTTTAGATATATGTATAGGACTCATGTCCTGATGTGATGCATATTTTTTTGTAATTTTTTTCCAAGTAAATAATTAAATTTTATTTTTTATTACAACTTTTAAAAAATATAAAAACTCATATGTCTGACCACCTTAACTTGGTTAAAACCTAATGAAATTCCTTTATTTTAATCCTATAGTATGCGAAGCATAGAATGTGACACATGTTTTGGATTCAAAAAATGTGATGCCATTTGAAAGCTATAGAAGTTTTTCAATTAGCCTATCAATCAGGACTTTAGTCGTAATTCAAATAGAAAATGAATAATAATTATTTATTGAATTCAAAGTAAAACATAATTTATATTGGTGGAAAGCTGAGAATCTCCTTTAAAAACCCTTTTCATTTCATCAATTTTTGGGTAAAAGAAAAGTCATCAACCACATACCCATCATATCACCACTTTTTGGCCCATCATGATCTTGCACATACCCTTTAACTAATGAATTGTACTTAATAGATTTTTGTAGTTTATATTCATATCATTGATTACATTGGATTGCACATCTTTCAAACTAAAAGCATTACTTCACATTGGAAAACTAATAACTAGATTTTGATAGATGAAAAAATTTCAACTGCAATATAGTTGTTTGGAAAGTCAACATAAGTAGTGATGCAATTACTTCACAAAGCATAAGTAATAACTAGGGGAAAATACTGATTCATTTTCTTGTCATGGCATTCCATGAGACCACTTTTTACTGAGACATATTTTCAAACAATTCACTACCTTGTCTATGCTATGGATGCTTGGAAGAAATATATGAAAGAATAATAGTAAACAATGGCATAGACAAGGCAATGATTTTTTTGAAAATTTCCTTGAGCCATTTTTTCAAATAGATCACCGCCCTTTCTATGCTTCCACATTTTCCATACATGTCTATCAAATAATTTTATCAAACACTTCACTTCCTTACTACTATGGCAAAAAGCCTAAAAAAGGTGTTTTCCAACAAAATATGGATTCTTGGAAAAAAATATATTAAAGCATAATAGTAAGAAATATCAAAGACAAGGTAGTGAGTAGTTTGAAAACAATCCTCGAAGAAATGTGGTCTCATGGTGACAAAATTCCATTCCATCACCATGAGACCACATTTCTTTGAGGCATTTTTTCAAACATCTCACTATGAAGTAGGGGGATAAAAATACATACCCCCTTTTCATACAACTATTCTCAACAAGATAAAATTCATTGCAAATGCAACAAATCAGATTTAAAAATCTGCAACATGAACACTTGATTGTTTATTCATAAACTCCTACAAACATTACAATAACTTTTCCAAATTGACAATACAAATGGTGCAGCCTCATGTGCTGATAATAATAGTCTCAAAACTTAAATGATGTACAACAGTAAAATAATTTAAAAGACAACAATAATTTCATTCTTTCAAATCTTCTACCAAAACTGTGAAACAAGATCATCAAACACTTGCAAAATTCATTACAAAATCTGCAACAACTCAATCATGGATTCTTAAATCCATTTGCTGCTATTCCTTCACTTCCAAGCCTGGAAAAATCATTCATACCAAACTGATTTCTCCTTCCCTCAACTCTCACCAAACTTCCCCTACAAAATTCCTCTTCTTTTTTACAGTCTGATTTTCTACACTTTTCTTTGTGCAACTCTTAGGAGCAAATTGCAAGTTCTTTCTCCAAACTTGCTGCTATTGCTTGCTTCCCCCTTGAATACATTAAAGACTCAATTTTATGTATATTTAAACATTTTTTGAAATCCCAAATCCGCTCTTTCATTTTCCTCCAATTGTATTTTGAAAATTCTTCAATTTGTGTTAAAATTCATCATTAAATGCTTCCAAATATGGAACAAAAAGTTGTTCAACCATATTCCACGACTTGATATTGTAAATGCCTCATAAAAATCAATAAAATCATGACCCAAGTCGTGCTCATTCACATTGATTTGAATATTGAAGTCTTTTATTGATTTTTCCCAAAACACTAGCTTTTATGCATTAAAGCAAAAACTTGTTTTTCTTATCTTGGGTGTCCACTCTCTCCATCCCTATTTTTTAGGGATTTTGGAATCTTAAAAATAATATTTTAAATGGAATAGAAAGTCTCAAAAAAAAACTATTCCAAAATTTCTAATTTGGAATTTCAAACTCCAAAATTACCTCCTACACTTTCTCTCACTCTGGAAATGCAACATTTAAATAAAGACCAATTATTTAATAAAGTATTTTGGCCTCAACATTGCAATTTATTTTCCTATTGCATAATTAAACCAAACATTAGGAAATTATAAATTAAATAATTTCTTTTTGGTTGATGAGGATAGACCTTTGACCATGGATGCTCCTGCATCAGACACCCATGGTAGAAAAGAAATATTTTATGAGCTGCACTCAGAAATATTTATAGAACCTGTGCTTGTCTTGGATCCACCTCTCTTCTTTATCCACTAGTATTTCTTTGTTCATCAATTTATGCAACTTCACAACATTATCCTCTTTCATCTTTACTCCTCTACCCTCTATTGCTAGTTTAATTTCTCCCACTATTTCCACCATGTCTTCTTCATGAAATTTTATTATTTCAATGCCTTCTGTAAAACACATCGCTGAAATCTTATTTCTTTTACCCAAAATAGCATTAGTACCATTATCAAGAGACTCATTTTCCATTCCTCCTAACAAGGAATCATATTCACAAATGAAAACATCTTCATGTCCACTATTCTTTAACAAAGATTTACTAGAAAAAAATTCATTTACCTTCACTCTACACTCTTCAAATTCAAATTTTTCAAATTGATCTATTGCTGCAACAAATTCTTCATCAAAGAAAACATCAAAAGAAGATTTTACCTCACATTCTACTACAACTTTCATCTCACCTGAGATCAACTCATCCCATTCTTTTTCAACTACTGTCATCTACATCAATAAATCATCCCCTTCACTTTCTTTTATGTCCTTCAAAGGACACTCTTCTATTGCAACTTCATTATCCACACATTCATCTTCATAACAACATTTATCAAAATTAAATTTTACCTTGGTATCTTCAATTGCTGCAACTTTTTCTTCCCTTGCAATAATTTGATCCCATTCTCTTTCAATTTGAATGAGTAAATCATCCTTCTCAACTTCATAGGTGTTCTTTAAAGAACTCTCTTCTACTGCTGCAATCACTGCAGTCTCATCCTCCATGTCTTCCAATAAACATCCCTCTTCAGGTTCATCAATCTCTTCATGCTCATAGTCTTCTTCCTCCTCAATGTCGCATGCATGACATTCTATTACTTCTTCTTTCTTTCCTGCAGTCAAAACATCATTAGAAAGATAAAACTTATCTTCAAATATTCTCTCCTCTTGTTTCCTCCTTTCAATCTCATCCCCGAATTCATTTATTTGTTGTTGCAACCTTATCATTTCTCTTTCTCTGAATCTCCTTTTTATTACCTCTAGTGGAATCCTTAGAATCCATCTAATGATAATTCCCTTTCTCCTTTCCATTTTCTAGGCTTCTCAAATCCTCAACAACACAATTTTTTGAAAAACCATTGGGTTCTTCACATGTAAAATGCCTCACATTCGGCGATCTATTTACAAGATCTTCACTCTCAAGATCTGCTAGTTTCAACCCACACTCACAGGTCCTGCTGCAACTGCCTCACGTTCGACACTCTATTACAGACTCAGGAACTTTTGCTCTGATACCACTAAAGTAGGGGGATAAACACACATACCTCTTTTCATACAACTATTCTCAACAAGAGAAAATGCATTGCAAATGCAACAAATCAGATTTAAAAATCTGCAACATGAACACTTGATTGTTTATTCATATAAACTCCTACAAACATCACAATAACTTCTCCAAATTGATAATACAAATGGTGCAGCCTCATGTGTTGATAATAATAGTCTCAAAAATAATATAAAACTGATGTACAACATCAAAATAATTTAAAAGACAACAACAATTTCATTCTTTCAAATCTTCTACCAAAACTGTGAAACAAGATCATCAAACACTTGCAAAATTCAATACAAAATCTACAACAACTCAATTATGGATTCTTAAATCTATTTGCTTATATTCCTTCACTTCCAAGCCTGCAAAATCATTCATACCAAACTGATTTCTCCTTCCCTCAACTCTCACCAAACTTCCCCTACAAAATTTCTCTTCTTTTCACAAGCTGATTTTCTTCACTTTTCTTTGTGCAACTCTCAGGAGCAACTTGCAAGTTCTTTCTCCAAACTTGCTGATATTGCTTGCTTCCCCCTTGAATACATTAAATAATCAATTTTATGTATATTTAAACATTTTTTGAAATGCCAAATCTGCTCTTTCATTTTCCTCCATTTGTATTTTGAAAATTCTTCAATTTGTGTTAAAATTCATCATTAAATGCTTCCAAATATGGAACACAAAGTTGTTGAACCATATTCCACGACTTGATATTGTAAATGCCTCATAAAAATAAATAAAATCATGAGCCAAGTCGTGCTCATTCACATTGATTTGAATACTGAAGTCTTTTAGTGATTTTTCCCAAAACACTAGCTTTTATGCATTAAAGCAAAAATCTGTTTTTCTTATCTTGGGTGTCCATTCTCTCCATCCCTATTTTTTATGGATTTTGGAATCTCAAAATTAATATTCTAAATGGAATAGAAAGTCTCAAAAAAAAACTATTTCAAAATTTCCAATTTTGAATTTCAAACTACAAAATTACCTCCTACACTTTCTCTCACTCTGAAAATGCAACATTTAAATAAAGACCAATAATTTAATAAAGTATTTTGGCCTCAAAATTGCAATTTATTTTTCTATTGCATAATTAAACCAAACCTCAAGAAATTAAAAATTAAATAATTTCTTTTTGGTTGATGAGGATAGACCTTTGAGCATGGATGCTCCTGCATCACACTGCCTTTTCTATGCTACCACATTTTCCATACATGCCTACCAAAGCATTTTATCAAGCTACTCACTTCATTGCTGCTATGGCTAAAAGCCTAAAATAGGTGCTTTCCAACAAACAATGGATGCTTGGAAAAAAATTATCAAAGCATAATAGTAACTAATAGCATAGACAATGCAATGAGTAGTTTTAGAAAATTCCTTAAAGAAATGTGGTCCCATGGTGATAGAATGGCATTCTGTCACCATGATACCACATTTCTTTGAGGAATTTTTTCAAATAGCTCACCACCTTGTCTATGCTACCACATTTTCCATACATTTCTAGCAAAGCATTTTATCAATTACTCACTTCCTTGCTTCTATGGTTAAGAGCCTAAAATAGGTTCTTTCCAACAAACTATGGATGCTTGGAAAAAATATATCAAAGAATAATAGTAAGCAATAGCATATACAAGGAAATGAGTAGTTTTAAAAAATGCCTCAAAGAAATGTCGTCTCATGGTGATGGAATTCCATTCCATCACAATGAGACCACATTTCCTTAAAGAATTTTTTCAAATAGCTCACCGCCTTTTCTATGCTACCACATTTTCCATACACGTCTACCAAATAATTTAATCAATCTACTCACTTCCTTGTGGCTATGGCTAAAATCCTAAATTAGGTGATTTCCAACAAACTATGGATGCTTGGAAAAAATCTATCAAAGTATAATAGTAAGCAACAACACATACAAGGAAGTGAGTAGTTTGAAAAAACTCCTCGAAGAAATGTGGTCTCATGGTGATGGAATGTCATTCCATCACCATGAGACCACATTTATTTGAGGTATTTTTTCAAATAGCTCACCACCTTTTCTATGCTACAACATTTTCCATACATGTCTACCAAAGCATTTTATCAAAAAAATTGAACTTCCTTGCTGCTATGGCTAAAATCCTAAAAAAGGTGCTTTCTAACAAACTATGGATGCTTGGAAAAAATCTGTCAAAGCATAATAGTAAGCAATATCATAGACAAGGCAGTGAGTAGTTTGAAAAAATTGCCTTGAAGAAATGCAGTCTCATTTTGATGGAATTCCATTCCATCACCATGAGACCACATTTCTTTGAGGTATTTTTTTTAATATCTCACCACCTTTTCTATGCTACCACATTTTCCATACATGTCTACCAAATAATTTTATCAAACTACTCACTTCCTTGCTACTATGAAAAATCCTAAAATAGGTGCTTTCCAACAAACTATGGATGCTTGGAAAAAATATATCAAAGCATAATAGTAAGCAATATCATAGTCAAGGCAGTGAGTTGTTTGAAAAAATTCCTTGAAAAAATGTGGTGTCATGATGATGTAATACCATTCCATCACCATGAGACCACATTTCTTTTAGGCATTTTTTCAAACAACTCACTGCCTAAAGAATAGAAACCAAGCCTTTAGCAAAAATTCCCCTCCAAATTATTTTCAAGGTCATCATCCTCATCCTCAGTTTACCAATCCATGGAACCTTCTACCTTTTATTCCACTTGTTCATATCCCCACCACTCCTTCTTCATGTCACGATCACACTCCATCTCATAGCCAAGACCACACTATACCATCCACCCCATCCCAACATAATACCATAGAGAAGGTAATGATCTATTTGAAAACATGCCTCAAAGAAATGTGGTCTCATGGTGATGGAATTCCATCACCATGAGACCAAATTTCTTTGAGACATTTTTTCAAACATTTCACTACCTTCTCTATGCTACCACAATTTTTGTACATGTCTACCAAAGCATTTTATTAAATGTTTCACCATCTTGCTGCGATGGATAAAAGCCTAAAATAGGTGCTTTTGAACAAGCTATGGATAGGACAAATAGTAAGCATGATAGTTAGAAATATATAGTTCAATAAGTACTCAAAATTTTGTTCATTATCTCATACATTATAAGCCATGATCTGCATCAATAATGTAGTTTCCATGATTGAATAATTTGATATTTTCTTTTTAGATGTTTGAAGAGGATACCCTAATCCCTCAACCCTATACCCTCAACCCTCAACCCTTCAACCCTCTACCCTCTACCCTCAACCCAATACCCTCTACCCTTAACCCTAATCCATCAACCCTTAAACCCAATTAAAATCTCTACCCTAATCCCTCAACCCTCCACCCTTAATCCCACAACCATTAAACCCTCAAACCTCAACCCTCTACCCTCAACCCTCAACCCTCAACCCTTAAATCCTCAACCCTCAACCTTGTGTGAACCAAGACCCTAGTACTTGCAAAACACAAAGAACACACACATTAGAATATTCAAATAGAAGTTAGAATATAAGTTCCCCATGAAATCCATTCACAAATCTTAGATTAGGAAATGAGATGAAGAACACAATAAGAAAACAATAAAAAGAGATTGAATCCTAATTAAACAAGAAAACTCTTGATCCCATGGGGGAATTGGTGCCAATTTGATGTGAAAATTGTCCCTTTCCCAACTCCAATGATGCAATGTTGATTGGTGATGAAGAGTGATCCACTTTGTTGATGATTGAAGTATGAACCAAGATGAAAATATGCATAACCTAGCTAAGATTGGATAGAAATGCATGAGAATTGCTATGGATTTGAGTATAATAACTTTCCTCAAATTGTGGATGATGAAATGAGGAAAGAGACCTCTTATTTATAGAATGATAGGATGAAAAAATGCCCAAAATGGAGCAATGTGGGACTAACATTCAACCAATGGCAAGGTGCCACTTGTTAAGAGATGGATGGATGAAGGATGTGTACATTTTGATGAATGTTCCCATAAATGCAATTAGGTGATATTTGAAATTAGTGAAATGACATGTAAGAGGGAAAATAAATGTCTTAAATGCCACTTGGCTCAAGGAAAAAGGAATTATTAGGTGAAGTAAATGTCTTGTTGGAAGGATAGAGTCCACTTGGATTTTGAATTCAAATTTGAGAGAATATTCCTGCATTATGCCATGTTGATAGAAAATAGAGATTTAATAAATGAATTAAATCTATTTTCATGTGTAAGTGGCAAATGCTAGAGGATGGGACTTGCATTAGGATTAAATTAATCAAAGGTTAATTAATTTAATGAGAGATTAGATGATGTGACAAATTTGATTTAGATTTATAGATTGATTTAAATCAAAGATGAGAAGAATGTGATTTTAGATTTAGTTAAATAAATATTTTGATTTATTTAACAAAAGAGGATGATTGGTTAACTTAAATTAAACAAGGTTTAATTTATTTAATTTAATAGATAGACCTTATAAATTTAATCAAATAAAGTGAATTATTTAATTAAATATGGACATAGGGTTAATTAGATCAGATAGATTGATTTAATTAACAAGAGAGAAAGACTTAATTAGATAAAATGATTTATTTAATTAAAAGAGGAAAATTGATGAATTTAATCAAATAAGGGTATTTGATTAAATGGTTAGACTAAGGGATGAATTAGGATGAAATGGTGTTAATGATTTGGTGTTCACATTTTTCCCCTCTTTGAACCAATGCACTTGTTGCACTGGTTCAAAGAATAAGTTGTCTTATTCAAAAGCCAAAAAAATTGATTTAAAAACTTGGCCCACTACTACCCCGGTGAAGGAAAACATGCCAATATATTGCCCCCTTGAGAGATCAGACAAAGATTCATAATTTTGGGTGATCTCGCAAAAAAGGAGGACAAGGTGCTTGATGGATCCATAAAGGCTCCAGGAGGTCAAAAGATGAGATAAAACACAAAAAATGATACAAAACAACCCTCAGATGGACAAAACAAGATGAGGGAACCTAAACCCCTCCTGAACGGCTAAATGAGGTCAGAAAACCCTAATTTTTAGGCTTAAATAGGCCTTTGGGGGCCACTTCCAATTCATTTTCACATTCAACCTTTAGAGATCTTACAATTTTGAGCTTTGAGGCCTTGGCGAGATGGCATAGTGACAACTCCCAATGCACATTTCTAATAGGGTATGAACATACTAGAGACTTCTCGACACTGGACCACTGATGAGTCAACTTGACGCAACTTGATTTTTTAATTTCGCATGGATTTATGATGCTCAAGAGCTAGGTCTTTAGAATCGACACCATATAGGCCCACTAGATTTTTAAACTATGACACTTAATGTTTAAACTACATCATCGTCACAAGGTCCAACATTGCAGTGTAGTTTGAAATTTAGGGCTAAATTTCAAACTCCACTACCTTTGCAGGTTGCACTGCCACAGTGCAGTTTGGGACTTTGAAGGCTCCAGTGGTGTAGTTTGAAGTTTAAAAACTACACCGCCCTCACAAGCAGTGACGTTAGAGTCACTTTGGGATGCCAGGTCAAGCTATGATAAATATTTTTTTTGATTATTTTTAACATGGTGACTTTCTTGGTGCATAGGTCTCGAGATATTTTTGGATACTTTCAGGATTTGTTCGAGTGAGAGCAGGAGCACCTAAGAGAGATGGACATTTGGTACATCGCCTATGCACTACATGTGCGGACACACCTGGGCATGATAACGACCCTCACTGAGAGGTGGCATAGTGAGACCTCTTCCTTTCACTTTTCGATCGGCAAGGCCACCATCACTCTAGAGGATGTGTGGCAGATCTTGAGATTGTTGATCCATGGCAAGAAAGTTATCTATGACATGGATGTCGAGAGAGAGGCCTGCTTTGACGTTATGGGTACTAAACAAATTGTATTCTGCAAGGGTCATATTGAGTTAGAGAGCCACAGGCCCATTATATCACCCTACCGCTTGGTTAAATTGTAGCCATTATATCAGGTCTTGTTGCCCTAGATCGGCAAGGCTGATATTTTAGTCCTAGATGGGGGTTTTCCTAGGAGTAGATGGTCCGATGATGACCGACACTTTTTTCCTTAGGCCCAATTTTTCTAGCTTCTCTTTATATAGATCTACATGAGTTCACCTACTTGGATGGTATAGCACTTAGAGCGGGAGTCACACTCCTATATATATCTGGGCATGAGAGCACATCCCTATGCTTCATCCTCAAGTTGTTCTAGTTCTGATGGAGCTAGATGATCTAGTGGTCTAGTGGTACAGAGGTGGTCTTTCTTTTACCCACACAGGAAAACATGAGATTCCTCACTAGAGAAGGGTCCTTGATGATATGCAAGTTTTCATATGGTGGACCTACCTTGGAAAGGTAGCCTAGTTTGATAATGCACAATAGTTATTCTTTGCTCACCAGGACTACTTGATGTAGGGGCGAGAGCACACTATGCTAGAGATGTATTTACTGGGTCAGGTCTAGAGACAATTTGCGTAGCCAAAGGATAGGCCTGACGATTAATATGTGGCCATTTTTTCTAGGATGACAATGTAGAGCTCTTGGGGATGGTACATACCTACCCACAAGGAAATTCAAAGATTTATACAACTAGTTCCCAGGTTGTGGCCATATGACTAGGGTTAGGAAGATCCTGGGACCACACAGGCATACTGAGATTGGTTCAGGCCACCCCTGAGATTGAAAAATCTAGGTACACCATCCGATCGATGGAGAGAGATATTCAGGGGGCAAGATGAGGTTGAGGAGACATGGATCGAGATAAGGGTGGAAGAGGACCAACACTAGATTAGGCAGTCAAGGATCAGGATCCACCAGTTCAGCCACCCAACCATCAACTGGATCAACCCCACTAGGATGTCCCGATATAGGATCAGGACCATGGGCAGCATTACAGACAAGATGGGCATCGAGATCAGGTTATGACACTACCTAAAGACGAAGGTGAGGATTAGCCTCAAGTGCAGCCTCCTTTATAGATAGATGCAAGGGATGGGAAAATTTTACAGTTATAGGCCTAGATATAGATCTTGACAGCTGATAGGGACTAGGCTAGGGCCGAGCAGGATTAGGCCATTTTGTAGAGGTAGGTCACAGAGTTATAGGCAGTGACTGAGATGATTCACTGGTAATAGTTAGAGAGTATGGCTGCCTCTTCCTCCTGGAGCATAGTATCACTTACATCATATAGGGAGGTCATTCAGGAGGTTGATTATTATAGGATGCACTGTACCTATTACCAATTTTTCACTACAGCTCAATTGGTGGAGCTGTATTAAACATTGTTATATCTCAAAGTGAAATTACAATTATTTTTGCATTATGCATAAGTGTTTTTTGCACCTTGTTCCTTATTTATCAAGTGACAACTATGCTTTGAAAAGAGGAATCAAAATCTCAGAAGTGTTATTCAATGTTTTAGAATCAAATGAAAGACATAATTGAGCATACAATAATAAAGCATTTCAGATTGCTTTTATTTATTTCATGAAATAATTCATATTTATAGAGCTTCATTTGATTGCAAGAATTCAAATGATAATACAACATTGCATTGAGATGCATTTTATTTTTGAAATGAAAAGCATGAGATTGAAATCAAATATCCACACAAGCCATGATTGGGACTGTCATAGTGCATCACTAGTATCACACTACATTATGGAAGATGCATTAAAGGAAGGAATCACATAAGTAACAACATAATCATCATTTCCTAATGGATCAATGGTCGATGCTGAAGTAGTGCACCTTTTGTCTTCTCCAAGCTCCGTTGACCTGTAAGAAGGAAGAGAGGGATGTTAGAGGCTCTGACTATGAAGATACCTATATGAACCATCAACAATAATGCAATTTGCTACCAATCATACACTAAAACAATCAAGTGAAGTGCAGAGACATGAGTTGAAGGAGAAACATCAACATGATCATGATATATCATTTTTATGCTAGCATCATTTGTTTCTTTGTGTAGGTATAGCGAAAATCATGAAGCTAATTATTATTTAAAGACCAAACATGTGGAGAAAAATGGGCTCCCAAAAGGGTAGAGCTCGGCATGCTACCATTACTCATTCCAAGTGGGCCAAGATAGTAATTGCATCATCATATTCATCAAGAAAAGAAATGATATACAACTAAAAGAGTAAAGAAGATTTATCTATCAAGCCATTAAACAAACTGTGCATTCATAACAATCATGTAAACACTTTCTGAAAGCTACAAGTGAATAGTGAGTTTAATCTTCCCAATCATTTAATAGAGTACATTCCTCTCAAGCATTGTTGTATCGTTTAGGTTCTTTTGCCACAGTAATATTTATTCATCATGTTCATAATATCATGCAAAGATCAACATTGTTCTTTCTCTCAATCAAGAATAGTGAACAGGAATACATAATGCCTTAACAAAGAGAATTGTTCAAATTTTTCATCTCAGAAGAGAGAAAATTCAAGGAATAGTTTATTAAATGGATCATAAAAATGCATGAAGAGTGCTAGATAAAAGCAGTGACAACATCTAATCAATACATAAACAGTTCAGTCATTCATTATGTGGTTAAGCAATCAAGACACAATTTTTTGGGTGATGATGGAGTAAAGTAGTCCAAGAATTCACTACTTTAAAGTCTTGCTTCTTCATTTATCATGTGTTTAAAATGGTGGTACAACAAGTAAAAGTTAATTCTAGAATAAGCAGAGTTTGTAGAATAAGACTGTTTTGGACATCTATGTTGTTCTACATGTGCAATGGTTTTGTTATTTAAGCTATACTTTCAGAACATTCACAATTATTGAGCACGGTGTTCAAGGATTTATATACATAAAGGAATTTGCAGAAAAAGTAGCATGTATACATCAAACATGATATGAATGAAGGATTGAAGTGCATCCATGAAGGGCATAACTATGAGTGTATGAGAGACTAAAGCAACAAACAGTCTACAAAGTTAAAATAAAGAGGTTTATGTGTGTAAGGAGGGTGCAAAACAACATGGTAATGGTACTCAAAAGTGCAAATAGGAAGAATAGGAAAGGTTTTCAAGAAAATACAATTATATGGAGATCTCAAATTAAATGCAATGCACAGTTCCAAGCTTTTAGCTCTCCAAATGAATATACAAAAGAGGGTTTTCAACAGTAAGGTAAGGAATATGTATTCTTCATAATGTTATACACTCAGGCAGAGTTTTGTTAGAAGGTGAGATCTACATAGTGCTCTCATGGTCAAAGCTGAAATGCAAAAAGAAACGCATTTTATTCACAAATGGAAAATACCCATATGGTGGAATTTAACTAGATAAAAAAAAATGTAGAGATAAATAATGGGTCAAGCCTAGTTTTGCAAGAAATCGAATTACAATTTTTCTTCATTCTACTGCATACCCACATTGGGGTTTGAATGTGACACACAGATTTCATCAAAGTACACCTATACCCAAATGAAGGTTTCGACAGAAAGGAAAAAGAATGTTTTTTCCTCAGAATATCATATACCCATGTGAGATTTTGGAAAAATACAGAGGATTCATTCAATGTCTTCATGACTGAATTTGAAGGATTCAAGAATAAGTATGATTTTTTCAAAATAACGAATTCCCATGTCCAGTTTGCAACTGAAAGTGCAAAGTAAGTAAAAATTCAATGCAAGTTGAGCTCAAAATGCTCAGAAAACTATTAACAGGAACTTCATGATCATGACCTGTTGGCCCATCTAGAATCGAGTTCAAACTAAGTGGTTGACTGAACATATCAATAAGAAAACACAAAAATACAAAAATTCAATGAATTGTTATTATGGGTTCAACCCAAAGTGCTCCAAAAGCTTATAGAAAAAATTTGAGTTTGGGTTTATAGTCAAGAGAACATGCCATGGCCTATAGATGGCCTTAAATTTTTTAAATAAAAGTGATATCTTTCTGGTGCTAGAGTATATGAAGCTTTTTAGCTTCCTTTTCATGAATAGAAAGATAGAAAAGTATGATGGAGAAGCAAGCCCTACCATGTGTATTGTTGAGCTCAATAGGCCATGCCTAGAGTTAGTAGAGCTTTCAAAACCCCAAGCAAAATACTTAGTGTGAGCTCGTATATGGTTGACCATATTCATGACGTAGCCACCTTATGCTCAGTTCACAACATCACGTAAGATAACATCGCATTAAGGCTGTTGCCTACATCGCTTAAAGGGAAGGAATTACAATGGTTCAGAGGTCTTGCAACCAACTCAATCGCTACATGGGATGTGTTAGGTAACAATTTATATCAACATTTTGCTAATAAGTCTGATAATCTATCTTTGTTAGAGTAGTTGAGCACCATTTAGAGGGTGCCACATGAGCACTTGGCTGATTTCAACTACCAATTTTAGAGAACCTGGGATAGGATTCCTACAATGGTATAACCTTTACCAGCACATGGTTTTCTATTTTACTTAAAAGCTTTTAATAGTAAGATTTCAGTCATGACTCAATCTATGGGTGGGCTTACACTCCCTAATGCCTATGACATAGCCATTAGAGTTGAGAATTGTCTCATCCAAGTTGGACACATAGCTCCTAGACCTCCTATGCCTTTGTTTCTAGAAATACAGCCACATACCCCTACTATTTTACCTCCCTTAGTTGTTGTCCCCCCTGTTCCAACGATAGGCTATCATAATGCAACCCAAGAAGTTGTTTCTCCAGCCCCGAACCAAGAATTTCAAGAGATTAAAAGTATACTCAAGACCTTCGACAATGACCTTGTGAGCATAAAGAAACAAGTAGGTCATGAACATAAGCCTTATCAAGCCACTTATCAGTAGAACCAGCCAAATAAGACTACTTTTCAGAATGATACCAAGCCCAAAGAAGGAATTTTAACCCTAAGCCATTCCAACCATACAATCCAAACACAACTAGTTCGTCAAAGGAATTTGTGCCCAAAAATAATGTTGCACAAGATTGTGATTGGTGTTATTCATGAAATCAACACCATAACCAATCAGTGTGCACCAATGGGATGAAAAATTAGGCTTTAATGAATCAAAATAACTATGTTGGTTCAAAAAATATTGCGGATCGGAATCAGAAACAACAAGATAACATGGAAGTTGCCTTGCTGAACTGGAAAAGCTCTAAATTTTGTGGTGTGAATGGTCAAGATCAGTAAAATTCACCTATTTCAGCTAATACCAGGTCAAAAAAGAGAGCTATGGATCTGGGATAGCAAGCTAGGAATTCATAGGCATAGTCCACAAATAGTAAGCAGCCTATTTCATCGAATGCTAATGCTGCCACACAGCCTAAAATGCAAATTCTGCAAAGAGACCAAGAGATACCTACCAAGGAGTAGTCGAGAACGCATTTGTAGTGTTTACAGAGGAAAAACGATGCTACTATCACAAAAAACTAGCAAAAGGTAAATTCTTCATCATTTAATATTGTTGAGCATCTCAAGAAAACCACTATCAGTATGTTGGTATTAGATGCTTTACATCTTTGAGGGTAGAAAGGTTTACTATAGGAAGCTTTAGCTAAGTTGTCTATTTATGACAACACTAATCAAGGAGTTGAAAATTTTGTGCTTGCTAATGATCTGGAGGATAGGAATGAGCAGAAAACTAAAGAGGTAAAGCCTCCCCCATTCTACTTAAGTTTGATTATTGGTGATAAAATCATTCATAATTGTATAGTTCATTTTGGTGCCACTAGTTCAGTCATGCCTAAAAGTTTAGCCGATAAGTTACGTCTTGTTGATGAGCCTAATCCCCAGAAAGGCGTAGTGCAATTGGATGGGTTTTTTGTTAAAACTGCTAGTATTATCAAAAATTCTGCTCTTTTCACACATCCCCAAGTTTTGCTATTCATCAAGATATACATGTCATTAACTTTCCACTACACTTTGCCATTTGTCTCTAAAGGGATTTTATAGCCAAGTTAGGTGGGTTTCAATCTTCTGATTGGTCTCGTTTATTTTTAAGAACAAGGTATGGTACAAAAGTGACCATAAAGTCTGAGCCTCTCACAAAAGACCATATCAAACCATATTCACCAAATCCTATAAACGCTAACCTCTACGCCACCTTTGCACTGGAGGAGCAAACCATGACCTCAGACTACAACACCAATATAAACAATATCAATCTAGATGAATGGGTAGTCGAAGATCACAAGCTCGATCCTTTTCAACACACAAATGAGATAGGATTAAGAGTCTATATCATTCGAGAACCTGATTTTGATATGCCTAATCTTTGTAAAGAGGAGGAACAGTCTGCAAAAATAGGAAACAAGGTTTGGAAGCTTTACTTCGATGGTTTGAGAAGTAGTATTGGTTTTGGAGGTGGGTCTATGTTGATATCACCCAACGAAGATAAATACTTTTTAGCTTGCATATTTTCTTTCAGCTGTTCGAATAATATAGCTGAGTATGAAGCATTGGTGCATGGCCTCAAATGGGCCTGCAAATGAGGTATTAAATGCTTGCAAGTTTATGGTGATTCAGAACTAATTGTAAATCAAGTCAGAAATTTAAATGCTGCCAAGAATGATTTGGTTAAGAAATATAAGCATCGTGTATGGGATTTAATGGAATATTTTGATGCTTTTAATATTGTTTTGATTCCTAGAAATGAAAATAAGCACGCTGATAGGCTTGCTGCCATAGGAGCCTAGGTTGATATTCCCAATGAAATTCATAAAGTAGAGGCACACCAATATGTACAAATAATAGCCAGACCTTTCGTACCTGACAATAATGTGAGCTGGCAAGTTTTTGACAGCAATGAGCAAATTGTAAATTTCTTAATTGTTGAAGCTAAGTTTGTAGATGGAAACCAATAGAAATGGAAATAATAGTATGACAACCAAATTATGTAGTTGAACCTCAACAAGCTGCCAAAAGGATTGGTTACCTTGGAATCTGTGTTCAATTCAAATGGCCAAGGACAGAAAGACAAGTGTGGCCTAACTGTTAAAGAAGAACATTATGCAGCCATTGAAATCTTCAAAGGCAAGCTTCTCAAGCTGGGAAAAGTATGTAGTAAAGAGGAACAACAAGCATTGATTTTGTTATGTCAGAAATTTAGTAATGTATTTTATTGGGAATACAAGGAATTGAGAGGTTTTAACCCAAAACTAGCCTAGCATATTGGGTATGTGCAAGATCATCATGGAAGAAATAGGCCCTTAAGTGGGAAAAAATTCAAAAAAAATTGAATTAGGCAACTTGACGTAAAAATTTGAATAAGTTATCTATATTATTTCAAAAATATGTAAGAATAGAATCTGTAGCAAATTGAATGTAGTTTCTAAACTACTAGGTTTGTTTAAAAAAAAAAATCTATTTGGTGAAAATTTGAAATTTCAATGTAGTGGTACTTAAATTTCAGGGAAAAAATAAGAAGTAGGTGTCTGTCTAACCACCCTAACCACAATAAAATGATAATATTTTCTTATAATATTTTAGATATAATTAGAGGAATCATGCCCTAATGTGATGCATTTTTTTTAATTTTTTTGCGAGTAAATAATTAATTATGAATTTTTTCTTACAACTTTTTAAAAAATATTAAAACTCGTATGTCTGACCACCTTAACTTGGTCAAAACCTCATGAAATTCAACTTTTATTTTTTTAATCCTATTGTATCCGAAGCATGGAATGTGACGCATGTTTTGTATTAAAAAAATGTGATACCACTTTGAAAGCTATAGATCATTTTCAATCAACCTATCAATCAGGACTTTAGTCATAATTTGAATAGAAATTGAATAATAATTACTTATTAAATTCAAAGTAAAGCATAATTTATATCAGTGGAAAGTTGAGAATCTCCTTTAAAAACCCTTTTTGTTTCATCAATTTTGAGTAAAAAAATTTCGTCACCCACATATCCATCATATTGCCACTTTTTGGCCCATCATTATCCTACACATACCCTACTATCGAATCAGAACCTAGTGCAAAACTAGTGAGGTAGAAACAATGACCAGTTAACCCCAAATTAGAGAACCTTATGAAGGATGAACTAAATAAATTAGTTGCGAGTTGTATTATTTTTCCTATCAAACACACCTCTTGGGTGTCAAATTTAGTGTTAGCTAGGAATAAAAGTGGAGAAATCAAATTATGTGTTGATTTCTGAGATTTAAAAAAAGCATCATTGAAGGACCACTACCCACTCCCTTCCATGGAGCAAATTCTACAAGTAGCTTTTGGTTCTAATAGATTTTCTTTGTTAGATGGTTACTCAGGTTACAACCAGATTCTGGTGAAGTAGGAAGATCAGTTGAAAACAACATTTACAACCAAGTGGGGCATGATGGCCTACAAGAAGATGCCTTTCGGTTTATCCAACTCTGGAGAAAATTTTCAGTGAGCGATGGATATGGCCTTTCATGGCCTTATGAACAAGTTCATTCTGGTATACTTAGATGGTATTACTATTTTTTCTAGAAATGCTAATGAACACCTTGATAATTTGGAGCAGAATTTTAAGAAATGCAAAGTGTCTCTCAATCCGAAGAAGTGTATATTTTTAGTGCACAAAGGAAATTTTTTTGGACATATTGTTTCAAAGCAAGGTATTTCTATAGACACTGAAAGATTCTCTGCAATTATTGAATTTCCATTACCTACTCATAAGAAAGGCTTGCAAAGCTTCCTTGGAAGAATAAATTTTGTGTGAAGGTTCATACCTAATATTACAGCTTTGTTGCAACCTATCACTTCCATGCTTAAAAATAATATTCCATTCAATTGGACTAAGGAAGGTAAGAGGAGTGTTGAGCAGATTAAGGAAGCCCTCACAGTTGCTCCTACTCTCATTAATCCAAGTTTTGACAAATACTTCATTTTGTATGATTTTGGAGAATTAGATACAGTTTTAGCTATGTTATGCCAACAAAACAATGAATGCTTGGAGCATCCTGTAGCCATTTTCAGCCAAGTATTACATGATTACGAGGTAAAATATTCTTTTGTCGAGAAGCATGTTTTTTCTATTGTGAGAAGTTTAAAGAAATTCAGGCATATGTTTTCCAACAGCAAGATTTATTTGTTGGTTGCTCATTCAACTGCTAAGGATTTTTTACTTAAAAAGATATAAATGATAAGCATGCTGGTTGGATTACCAAAGTAATGGAATTTGATGTTAGTATAAAGGTAACCAAGCTCGGTAGAGGCAACGGTTTGTGTGAACAAATTGCTAGAAATGAAGACAACCATAAACTTGCAAGCGTTTAATACCTCTTTTGTGGGCCCATTTAAGGCCCATTAGACAATTAATGACGTATTTAATAAATAAATAAAATTTATTTATTTAACAATCATTAAGAATAAAAGGATATGAATTAATTAAATAATTATGAATTATTTAATCAATAGTTGAAAGTGAATCGAGGATATAATTAAATGTCATAATTATGCTAGGATGAAAGTGGTAAAAATAGAGTTTGCAGGCCTAGGTCATTTTTAAGTGTCTACACAACCTGTGCATGAGAAAGATACAAATGAGCTCAATTTTTGCACCCTTCAAATATCGCGAGTTGTCCCCAAGATGAAGAAGAGGTAGAACAAAAATGAGGCTTTTTGAGACACCTACAAGATCAAATTCAACGCCTCATGTTTTTAGTTCCTTGGTTTTATCACCAGGAGTATTAGCTCTGATATCACAAGCACCACCAATGACAACACCAAGGTGGAACTCGTTTGCGCCTTGCAATGGAGGCAGTCCATTAAACATCATTCAACATGATGACATCCCAATTTTAGCCCTTAGAAGTCTGTCATATTTCATTGGGGAGGACCTCACTACACTGGTTGAGCATATTCGTGACGTAGCCACCTTATGCTCAGTTCACAACATCACGCAAAATAACGTTGCGTTAAGACTGTTGCCTGCGTCGCTTAAAGGGAAGGCATTACAATGGTTCAGAGGTCTTGCAGCCAACTCAATCACGACATTGGATGTGTTAGGTAATGATTTATATCAACATTTTGCTGAGAAGTCTGATAACCTATCTTTGTTAGAGCATTTGAGCACCATTTAGAGGGTGCCACATGAGCACTTGGCTGATTTCAACTACCAATTTCAGAGAACCTAGGACAGGATTCCTGCAATGGTAAAACCTTTACCAGCACATGGTTTTCTATTTTACTTAAAATAATTGAATAGTAAAAGTTCAGTCATGACTCAATCTATGGGTGGGCTTAAACTCCCTAACGCCTACGACATAGCCATTACAGATGAGAACTGACTCATCCAAGTTGGAGACATAGCTCCTAGACCTCCTATGCCTTTGTTTCTAGAAATACAACCACCTACACTTACTTTTTTACCTCCCTTAGTTGTTGTCCCACCTGTTGTAGTGATAGGCTATCATAATGCAACCCAAGAAGTTGTTGCTCCAACCTCGAACCAAGAATTTCAAGAGATTAAAAGTATACTCAAGACCTTTAGAAATGGCCTTGTGAGCATAAAGAAACAAGTAGGTCATGAACATAAACCTTATCAAGCCACTTATCAGTAGAACCAGCCAAATAGAATTGCTTTTCAGAATGATTACCAAGCCCAAAGGAGGAATTTTAACCCTAGGCCATTCCAACCATACAATCCAAACACAACCAGTTCATCAAAGGAATTTGTGCCCAAAAATAATGTTGCCTAGGATTGCGATTGGTGTTATCCATGCAATCAACCACATAAACAATCAGTGTGCACCAATGGGATGAGAAATCAGGCTTTAATGGTTCAAAATAACTATGTTGGTTCAAAAAATATTGCAGATCAGAATTAGGAACAACAAGATAACGTGGAAGTTGCCTTGCTAAAATGGAAAACTTCTGAATTTTGTGGCATGAATGGTCAAGATCAGTAAAATTCACCTATTTCAGCTAATACAAGGTCAAAAAAGAGAGCTATGGATCTAGGACAACAAGCTAGAAATTCACAGGAGCAGTCCACAAATAGTAAGCAGCCTATTTCATCAAATGCTAATGCTATCGTGTAGCCTAAAATGCAGATTCTGCAAAGAGACCAAGAGATACCTAGCAAGGAGTAGTCAAGAATGCATTCACAGCGTTTACAGAGGAAAAACGATGTTGTTGTCACAAAAAACCAGCAGAAGGTAAATTCTTCATCATTTAATATTGTTGAGCATCTCAAGAAAACCACTGTCAGTATGTCGGTATTAGATGCTTTACATCTTTGAGGGTAGAAAGGTTTACTGTAGGAAGCTTTAGCTAAGTTGTCTATTTCTAACAACACTAATTAAAGAGTTGCAAAGGTTGTGCTTGCTAATGATCTGGAGGATAGGAATGAGTAGAAAACTAAAGAGGTAAAACCTCCCCCATTCTACTTAAGTTTGATTATTGGCGATAAAATCATTTGTAATTGTATAGTTGATTTTGGTGCCACTAGTTTAGTCATGCCTAAAAGTTTAGCTGATAAGTTAGGTCCTGTTTATGAGCCTAATCCCTAGAAAGGCGTAGTGCAATTGGATGGGTTTCTGTTAAAACTATTTGTATTATCAAAAATTGTGCTCTTTGCATGCATCCCCAAGTTTTTCTATTCATCAGGATATACATGTCATTGACTTTCCACCGCACTTTTCCATTTGTCTCTCAAGGGATTTTATAGCCATGTTAGGTGGGTTTCTATCTTCTGATTGGTCTCATTTGTTTTTTAGAACAAGGTATGGTACAAAAGTGACCATAAAGTCTGAGCCTCTCGCCAAAGACCATATCGAACCATATTCACCAAATCCTATAAATGCTAACCTCTACGATATATATGCACTAGAGGAGAAAACCATGACCTCAGACTACAACACCCATATAAATAATATCAATCTAGATGAATGGGTAGACGAAGATCACAAGCTCAATCCTTTTCAACACACAAATGAGATAGGATTAAGAGTCTATATCATTCGAGAACCTGATTTTGATATGCCTAATCTTTGTAAAGAGGAGGAATAGTCTGCAAAAATTGGAAACAAGGTTTGGAAGCTTTACTTCGATGGTTTGAGAAGTAGTATTGGTGTTGGAGGTGGGGCTATGTTGATATCACCCGACGAAGCCAAATACTTTTCAGCTTGCATATTTGCTTTCAGCTGTTCGAATAATATAGCTGAGTATGAAGCATTGGTGCATGGCCTCAAATGACCCTACAAACGAGGTATTAAATGCTTGCAAATTTATGGTGATTCAGAACTAATTGTAAATCAAGTAAGAAATTTAAATGCTGCCAAGAATGATTTGCTTAACAAATATAATTATCGTGTATGGGATTTAATGGAATATTTCGATGCTTTTGATATTGTTTCGATTCCTGGAAATAAAAATAAGCGTGTTGATAGGCTCACTACCATAGGAGCCCAGTTTGATATTCCCAATGAAATTCATAAAGTAGAGGCACGCCAATATGTACAAATAATAGTCAGACCTTCCATACCTGACAATAATGTGAGCTTGCAAGTTTTTGACAGCGATTAACAAATTGTAAATTTCTTAATTGTTGAACCTGAGTTTGCAAATGGAAACTAGTAGAAATGGCAACAATAGATCACAACCAAATTATGTAGTTGAACCCCAACAAGCTACCAAATGGATTTGTGACCTTGGAATTTGTGTTCAATTTAGATGGCCAAGCACAGAAAGACAAGTGTGGCCTAACTTTTAAAGAAGAACATTATGCAGCCATTGAAATCTTCAAAGGCAAGCTTCTCAAGATAGGAAAGGTATGTAGTAAAGTGGAACAACAAGCATTCATTCTATTATGTTAGAAATTTAGTAATGTATTTTCTTGGGAATACAAGGACTTGAGAGGTTTTAACCCAGAACTAGCCCAGCATACTGGGTATGTGCAGGATCATTCGAGAACCTGATTTTGATATGCCTAATCTTTGTAAAGAGGAGGAGCAGTCTGCAAAAATAGGGAACAAGGTTTGGAAGCTTTACTTTGATGGTTTGAGAAGTAGTATTGGTTTTGGAGGTGGGGCTATGTTGATATCACCCGACGAAGATAAATACTTTTTAGCTTGCATATTTGCTTTCAGTTGTTCAAATAATATAGCTGAGTATGAAGCATTGGTGCACGGCCTCAAATGGGCCTGCAAATGAGGTATTAAACACTTGTAAGTTTATGGTGATTCAGAACTAATTGTAAATCAAGTCAAAAATTTAAAAGCTGCCAAGAATGATTTGTTTAAGAAATATAAGCATCGTGTATGGGATTTAATGGAATATTTTGATACTTTTAATATTGTTTCGATTCCTAGAAATGAAAATAAGCATGTTGATAGGCTTGCTACCATAGGAACCTAGTTTGATATTCCCAATGAAATTCATAAATTAGAGGCACACCAATATGTACAAATAATAGTCAAACATTTCATACCTGATAATAATGTGAGCTGGCAAGTTTTTGACAGTGATGAGAAAATTGTAAATTTCTTAATTGTTGAAGCTAAGTTTGCAAATGGAAACCAGTAGAAATGGCAACAATAGTATGACAACCAAATTATGTAGTTGAACCACAACAAGCTACAAAGGATTGGTGACCTTGGAATCTATGTTTAATTCAGATGGCCAAGGATAGAAAGAAAAGTGTCGCCTAACTGTTAAAGAAGAACATTATGTAGCCATTGAAATCTTCAAAGGAAAGCTTCTCAAGCTGGGAAAAGTATGTAGTAAAGAGGAACAAAAAGCATTCATTCTGTTATGTCAGAAATTTAGTAATGTATTTTCTTGGGAATATAAGGAATTGAGAGGTTTTAACCCAAAACTAGCCTATCATATTGGGTATGTGCAGGATCATCATGGAAAAAATAGGCCCTTAAGTGGCAAAAAATTCAAAAAAAATTGAATTAGGCAACTTGATGTAAAAATTTGAATAAGTTATCAATATTATTTCAAAAATATGTAAGAATAGAATCAGAGCAAATTGAATGTAGTTTCTAAATTACTAGGTTTGTTTTAAAAAAATAAGAAGTAGGTGTCTGTCTGACCACCCTAACCACAATAAAATGATAATATTTTCTTATAATATTTTAGATATAAGTAGAGGACTCATGCCCTGATGTGATGCATTTTTTTTTATAATTTGTTTGCAAGTAAATAATTAATTATGAATTTTTTCTTACAACGTTTTAAAAATTATTAAAACTCATATGTCTGACCATCTTAACTTGGTCAAAACCTCATGAAATTCAACTTTTATTTTTTTAATCCTATAGTATCTGAAGCATAGAATGTGACGCATGTTTTGTATTCAAAAAATGTGATACTGTTTGAAAGCTATAGATCATTTTCAATCAACCTATCAATCAGGACTTTAGTCATCATTTGAATAGAAAATGAATAATAATTACTTATTAAATATAAAGTAAAGCATAATTTATATCAGTGGAAAGTTGAGAATCTCCTTTAAAAACCCTTTTTGTTTCATCAATTTTGAGTAAAAAAAAGTCGTCAGCCACATACCCATCATATTGCCACTTTTTGGCCCATCATGATCCTGCACATACCCTACTATCGAATTAGAACCTGGCACAAAACCAGTGAGGTAGAAACAATGACCAGTTAACCACAAATTAGAGCACCTTATGAAGGATGAACTAAATAAATTAGTTGTGAGTGGTATTATTTTTCCTATCAAACACACATCTTGGGTGTCAAATTTAGTGTCAGTTAGGAATAAAAGTGGGGAAATCAGATTATGTGTTGATTTCTGAGATTTAAATAAAGCATCATTGAAGGACCATTACCCACTCCCTTCCATGGAGAAAATTCTACAGGTAGTTTATGGTTCTAATAGATTTTCTTTGCTAGATGGTTACTAAGGTTACAACCAGATTCTGGTGAAGTAGGAAGATCAGTTGAAAACAACATTTACAACCAAGTGGGGCATGATGGCCTATAAGAAGATGCCTTTCGGTTTATCCAACGCTGGAGCAAATTTTCAGCGAGCGATGGATATGGCATTTCCCGGCCTTATGAACAAGTTCGTTCTAGTATACTTAGATGATATTACTATTTTTTCTAGAAATGATAACAAACACCTTGATAATTTGGAGCAAATTTTTTAGAAATGCAAAGTGTCTCTCAATCTGAAGAAGTGTATATTTTTATTGCACAAAGAAATTTTTTTTGGACATATTGTTTCAAAGCAAGGTATTTCTATAGACCCTGAAAGATTCTCTGCAATTCTTGAATTGCCATTACCTACTCATAAGAAAGGCTTGCAAAGCTTCCTTGGAAGAATAAATTTTGTGCGGAGGTTCATACCAAATATTACAGCTTTGTTGCAACCTATCACTTCTATGCGTAAAAATAATATTCCATTCAGTTGGACCAAGGAAGGTAAGAGGACCTTTGAGTAGATTAAGGAAGCCCTCACAGTTGCTCCTACTCTCATTAATCCAAGTTTTGAAAAAGACTTCATTTTTTATGATTTTGGAGGAGTAGATACAGTTTTAGCTATGTTATGCCAGCAAAACAATGAAGGCTTGGAGCATCCTGTAGCATTTTTCAGCCAAGTATTACATGATTACGAGGTAAAATATTCTTTTGTCGAGAAGCATGTTTTTTCTATTGTGAGAAGTTTAAAGAAATTCAGGCATATGTTGTCCAACAACAATATTTATTTGTTGGTTGCTCATTCAACTGTTAAGGAGTTTTTACTTAAAAAGATATAAATGATAAGCGTGCTGGTTGGATTACCAAAGTAATGGAATTTGATGTTAATATAAAGGTAACCAAGCTCGTTAGAGGCAATGGTTTGTGTGAATAAATTTCTAGAAATAAAGGCAACCATAAACTTGCAAGTGTTTAATACCTTGTTTGCGGGCCCATTTAAGGCCCATTAGACAATTAATGACGTATTTAATAAATAAATAAAATTTATTTATTTAATAATCATGAAGAATAAAAGGATATGAATTAATTAAATAATTATGAATTATTTATTCAATAGTTTAATGTGAACTAAGGATATAATTAAATGTCATAATTATGCTATGATGAAAGTGGTAAAAATAGAGCTTGCAGACCTAGGTCATTTTTAAGTGTCTACATAGCCTGTGCATGAGAAAGATACAAATGAGATCAATTTTTGCACCCTTCAATTATCGAGAGTTGTCCCCAAGATGAAGAAGAGGTAGAACAAAAATGAGGCTTTTTGAGACACCTACAAGATCAAAGTCAACGCCTCGTGTTTTTTAGTTCCTTGGTTTTATCACTAGGAGTATTGGCTCTGATATCGCAAGCACCGCCAATGACAACACCAAGGTGGCACTCATTCATGCCTTTCAATGGAGGCAGTCCATTAATCATCATTCAACATGATGACATCCCAGTTGTAGCCCTTAGAAGTCGATCATATTTCATTGGGGAGGACCTCACTACACTGGTTGAGCATATTCATGACGTAGCCACCTTATGCTCAGTTCACAACATCATGCAAAATAACGTTGCGTTAAGACTGTTGCATGTGTCGCTTAAAGGGAAGGCATTACAATGGTTCAGAGGTCTTGCAGCCAACTCAATCACGACATGGGATGTGTTAGGTAATGATTTATATCAAGATTTCGCTTATAAGTCTAATAATCTATCTTTGTTAGAGCAGTTGAGCACCATTTAGAGGGTGCCACATGAGCACTTGGTTGATTTCAACTACCGATTTCAGAGAACCTGGGACATGATTCCTGCAATGGTAAAACCTTTACCAGCACATGGTTTTCTATTTTACTTAAAAGCTTTGAATAGTAAAATTTCAGTCATGACTCAATCTATGGGTGGGCTTACACTCCCTAACGCCTACAACATAGCCATTAGAGATGAGAACTGTCTCATCCAAGTTTGAGACATAGCTCCTAGACCTCCTATGCCTTTTTTTCTAGAAATACAACCACCTACACTTACTATTTTACATCCCTAAGTTGTTGTCCCGCTTGTTGTAGTGATAGGCTATCATAAAGCAGCCCAAGAAGTTGTTTCTCTAGCCTCAAACCAAGAATTTCAAGAGATTAAAAGTATACTCAAGACCTTCGAAAATGACCTTGTGAGCATAAAGAAACAAGTAGGTCATGAACATAAGCCTTATCAAGCCACTTATCAGTAGAACCAGCCAAATAGAACTGCTTTTCAGAATGATTACCAAGCCCAAAGAAGGAATTTTAACCCTAGGGCATTCCAACCATACAATCCAAACACAACCAATTCATCAAAGGAATTTTTGCCCAAAAATAATGTTGCCTAGGATTGCGATTAGTGTTATCCATGCAATCAACCCCATAACCAATCAGTGTGCACCAATGGGATGAGAAATCAAGCTTTAATGGTTCAAAATAACTATGTTGGCTCAAAAAATATTGCAGATCAGAATCAGGAACAACAAGATAACGTGGAAGTTGCCTTGATGAAATGGAAAAGCTCTAAGTTTTGTGGCATGAATGGTCAAGATCAGTAAAATTCACCTATTTCAGCTAATACAAGGTCAAAAAAGAGAGCTATGGATCCAACACAACAAGCTGGAAATTCATAGGAGTAGTCCACAAATAGTAAGCAACCTATTTCATCGAATGCTAATGTTGTCGTGTAGCCTAAAATGCAGATTCTAGAAAGAGACCAAGAGATACCTAGCAAGGAGTAGTCAAGAATGCATTCGCAGCGTTTACAGAGGAAAACCAATGTTGTTGTCACAAAAAACCAGCATAAGGTAAATTCTTCATCATTTAATATTGTTGAGCATCTCAAGAAAACCACTGTCTGTATGTTGGTATTAGATGCTTTACATCTTCGAGGGTAGAAAGGTTTACTACAGGAAGCTTTAGTTGAGTTGTCTATTTCTAACAACACTAATCAAGGAGTTGCAAAGGTCATGCTTGCTAATGATCTAGAGGATGGGAATGAGCAAAAAACTAAAGAGGTAAAGCCTCCCCCATTCTACTTAAGTCTGATTATTGGCGATAAAATCATTCATAATTGTATAGTTGATTTTGGTGCCAGTAGTTCAGTCACGCCTAAAATTTTAGCTGATAAGTTAGGTCTTGTTTATGAGCCTAATCCCCAGAAAGGCGTAGTGCAATTGGTTGGGTTTGTTGTTAAAACTATTGGTATTATCAAAAATTGCGCTCTTTGCATGCATCCCCAAGTTTTTCTATTCATCAGGATATACATTTCATTGACTTTCCACCACACTGTGCCATTTGTCTCTCAAGGGATTTTATAGCCAAGTTTGGTGTGTTTCTATCTTCCGATTGGTCTCATTTGTTTTTTAGAACAAGGTATGGTACAAAAGTGACTATAAAGTTTGAGCCTCTCACCAAAGACCATATTGAACCATATTCACCAAATCCTATAAATGCTAACCTCTACACCACTTCTGCACTAGAGGAGCAAACCATGACCTCAGACTACAACACCCATATAAATAATATCAATCTAGATGAATGGGCAATCGAAGATCACAAGCTCGATCCTTTTCAACACACAAATGAGATAGGATTAAGAGTCTATATCATTCGAGAACCTGATTTTGATATGCCTAATCTTTGTAAAGAGGAGGAACATTCTGCAAAAATAGGAAACAAGCTTTGGAAGCTTTATTTCGATGCTTTGAGAAGCAGTATTGGCCTTGGAGGTGGGGCTATGTTGATATCACCCGACGAAGATAAATACTTTTCAGCTTGCATATTTGCTTTTAGCTGTTTGAATAATACAACTGAGTATGAAGCATTGGTGCATGGCCTCAAATGAGCTTGCAAATGAGGTATTAAATGCTTGCAAGTTTATGGTGATTCAGAACTACTTGTAAATCAAGTCATAAATTTAAATGCTGCCAAGAATGATTTGCTTAAGAAACATAAGCATTGTGTAAGGGATTTAATGGAATATTTTGATGCTTTTAATATTGTTTCGATTCCTGGAAATAAAAATAAGCATGTTGATAGACTCGCTGCCATAGGAGCCCAGTTTGATATTCCCAATGAAATTCATAAAGTAGAGGCATGCCAATATGTACAGATAATAGTCAGACCTTCCGTACCTGACAATAATGTGAGCTAGCAGGCTTTTGACAACGATTAGCAAATTGTAAATTTCTTAATTGTTGAAGTTGAGTTTGCAAATGGAAACCAGCAAAAATGGCAACAATAGATGACAACCAAATTATGTAGTTGAACCCCAACAAGCTTCCAAATGGATTGGTGACCTTGGAATCTATGTTCAATTTAGATGGCCAAGCACAAAAAGGCAAGTGTGGCCTAACTGTTAAAGAAGAACATTATGCAGCCATTGAAATCTTTAAAGGCAAGCTTCTTAAGCTGGGAAAGGTATGTAGTAAAGAGGAACAAGAAGCATTCATTTTGTTATGTTAGAAATTTAGTAATGTATTTTCTTGGGAATACAAGGACTTGAGAGGTTTTAACCTAGAACTAGCCCAACATACTGGGTATGTGCAGGATCATTATGGAAAAAACAGGCCCTTAAGTGGGAAAAAATTCAAAAAAATCAGAATTAGGCAACTTGATGTAAAAATTTGAATATGTTATCTATATTATTTCAAAAATGTGTAAGAATAGAATCTGTAGCAAATTGAATGTAGTTTCTAAACTACTAGGTTTGTTTAAAAAAAAAAAATCTATTTGGTAAAATTTGATATTTCAATGTAGTGGTACTTAAATTTCAAGGAAAAAATAAGAAGTAGGTGTCTATCTGACCACCCTAACCACAATAAAATGATAATATTTTATTATAATATTTTAGATATAAGTAGAGGAATTATGCCCTAATGTGATGGATTTTTTTTTTAATTTTTTTGCAAGTAAATAATTAATTATGAATTTTATCTTACAACTTTTTAAAAGATATTAAAACTCATAAGTCTGACCACATTAACTTGGGCAAAACCTCATGAAATTCAATTTTTATTTTTTTAATCCTATAGTATCTGAAGCATAGAATGTGATGCATGTTTTGTATTCAATAAATGTGATACCATTTGAAAGCTATAGATTATTTTCAATCAACCTATCAATCAAGACTTTAGTCATAATTTGAATAGAAAATGAATAATAATTACTTATTAAATTCAAAGTAAACCATAATTTATATTAGTGGAAAGTTGAGAATCTCCTTTAAAAACCCTTTTTGTTTCATTAATTTTGAGTAAAAAAAAATCGTCAGCCACATACCCATCATATTGCCACTTTTTGGCTCAACATGATCCTACACATACCCTACTATTGAATTAGAACTTGTTGCAAAACCAGTGAGGTAGAAACAACAACCACTTAACCCCAAATTAGAGCACCTTATGAAGGATGAACTAAATAAATTAGTTAAGAGTGGTATTATTTTTCCTATCAAACACACCTCTTGGGTGTCGAATTTAGTGCCAATTAGGAATACAAGTGGGGAAATCAGATTATGTGTTGATTTCTAAGATTTAAATAAAGCATCATTGAAAGACCATTAGCCACTCCCTTGCATGGAGCAAGTTCTACAGGTAGTTTCTAGTTTTGACATATTTTCTTTGCTAGATGGTTACTCTAGTTACAGCCAGATTCTGGTGAAGTAGGAAGATCAGTTCAAAACAAAATTTAAAACCAAGTGGGGCATGATGGCCTACAAGAAGATGCCTTTTGGCTTATCCAACGCTGGAGCAACGTTTCAGTGAGTGATGGATATGGCCTTTCACGGCCTTATGAACAAGTTTGTTCTGGTATACTTAGATGATATTACTATTTTTTCCAGAAATGCTAACGAACACCTTGATAATTTGGAGCAGATTTTTCAGAAATGCAGAGTGTCTCAATCTGAAGAAGTGTATAATTTTAGTGCACAAAGGAAATTTTTTTGGACATATTGTTTCAAAGCAAGGTATTTCTATAGAACCTGAAAGAGTCTTCGCAATTCTTGAATTGCCATTACCTACTCATAAGAAAGGCTTGCAAAGCTTCCTTGGAAGAATAAATTTTGTGCGGAGGTTCATACCAAATATTAAAGCTTTGTTGCAACCTATCACTTTTATGCTTAAAAAGAATATTTCATTTAGTTGGACCAAGGAAGGTAAGAGGAGCTTTGAGCAAATTAAGGGAGCCCTCACAGCTGCTCCTACTCTCATTAATCCAAATTTTGAGAAAGGCTTCATTTTGTATGCTTTTGGAGGAGTAGATACAGTTTTAGGTATGTTATGCCACCAAAAAAATGAAGGCTTTGAGCATCCTGTAGCATTTTTCAGCCAAGTATTACATGATTATGAGGTAAAATATTCTTTTGTTGAGAAGCATGTTTTTCCTATTGTGAGAAGTTTAAAGAAATTCAGGCATATGTTGTCCAACAACAAGATTCATTTGTTGTTTGCTCATTCAACTATTAAGGAGTTTTTACTTAACAAAGATATAAATGATAAGCGTGCTGGTTGGATTACCAAAGTAATGGAATTTGGTGTTAATATAAAGGTAGCCAAGCTCGTTAGAGGCAAGGGTTTGTGTGAACAGATTGCTGGAAATGAAGACAACTTAACAGAAGCTGAAAGTGTGGATATAGTGCTAAATAACGATGTTGCAGATGCTTTTACAATGCCTCTTGCTACTTGGTTGCAGAAAATGATGCATTATTTGTAAACTAGTGAGTGCCCCAAAGGATTAGACAGAGCGAAAAGAAGGTATTACAGATTACAAGCCATTCCTTATGCAATTATTGATGGCATTCTTTATAGGCAAGATTTCCAAGGTATTTTATTATGTTGTATTCAGCCTGATAAAGTTAACAAGCTTTTAGCAGAGTTTCATGATGGACCTTCAGGAGGTCATTTTACTGCAAGAACAACAACTTTGAAGATATGCGAGTTGTTTATTACTAGCCAGATTTGTTCAAAGATGCTATTGCTTGGGTCAAAAAATGTGAGAAATGTGCTTTATTTTTTGGAAAATAAAGGCTTGCAGCCTTGCCCCTACATTTGATTTAGGTAGAACATCCCTTTGCCAAGTGGGGTTTAGATTTTATTGGTCTTATCAATCTTCCTTCAAGTGCGGGTCATAAGTGGATTCTTACTGCCACATATTATTTTACAAAATGGACCGAAGTTGTTGCTTTAAAGGAAGCAAACGAGACTTCAATGCTTAATTTCTATCAAGATCTCATATCAAGATTTGGTGTTCCAGACTCAATCATTTCTGACAATGTTTTGGCTTTTATTGCTTTGAGGATCTCTGATTGGTCGGTTAGAAATAATATTTATTTGAACACATCTTCTAATTATTATCTGTAGGGAAATGGACAGGAAAAATCTACAAATAAGAATCTAATTCGAATAATCAAGAAAATTGTTGAGGATAACCAGCGGACATGGCATGAGAAGCTGAAGCTAGCCCTTTGGGCTAAGAAAATAACTCCTAAAAGGGCCACTGGTTGTTCACCTTTTGTTCTAACTTATGGAAAAGAAGCTAAGTTACCTGTTTCCATTGAGTTTCCAACTTTAAGTTATGTTAAGGAGCTGGAATTGTTGAAAGAACAACCTCTTGAAGTCATATTTTCCTAGCTTGTAGAACTGGAGGAAACCAAAAAAGAAGCTCTAAGGCAGATGGAGATACATCAAGCTCAAATGAAGAATTATTTTGACAAAAGAGCAAGACCACGTGAGTTCATTGTTGGAGATCTAGTTTTCAAGTGGAATGAATTTAAAAGCAAACTTGGAGGGCATTCCAAGTTTGATGCAATTTAGGGCGGGCCTTATGTGATCATGGAGTGCAAGGAACACAACGCATTCCAACTTTCTAAGTTGACTAGAGGGGTGTTGTCTATCCCAGTTAATGGGATCCACCTCAAGCATTTCCTCTGAGATAAGTTATATATTGTAGATAAGTAGAGTATTATTGCAAATAAGTGTGTTATGCACATTTACTTTCAGTATTTTTTTTCTTTCCCTAAGCTCTATTGTGCATGTTCTCTTAGCCATCAGGTCCTATTAGTTTGCTTTTTGTTCTATTTCATTTCATTTTGCTGCTATTTGGAGTGTTGCTATTCAAGTTTCTCAGTTTCATGAAGGGGCAGATTTGACTTTGTGCCCAATGGAGTGTTTTAAGGCAACTGATGTATGCTTAGCAAGAAAGCATTTAGCGGAAATCACCAAAATGTTACCAATTTTTTGCCACAGATCGATTGGTGGAGTTGGATTAAACATTGTTATATCTCAAAGTGAAATTACAGTTATTTATGCATTATGCTTAAGTTTTGTTTTCACCTTGTTCATTATTTATCAAGTGACAGCTATGCTTTGAAAAGAGGAATCAGAATCTCAGAAGTGTTATTCAATGTTTCAGAATCAAATGAAGGACATAATTGAGAATACAATAATAAAGCATTTCAGATTGCTTTTATTTATTTCATGAAATAATTCATATTTACAATGCTTCATTTGATTGAGAGAGAATTCAAATGATAATACAACATTGCATTGAGATGAATTTTCTTTTCAAAATGAAAAGCATGAGATTGAAATCAAATATCCACACAAGCCATGGATGGGACTTTCACAGTGCATCACTAGTATCACACTACATTATGGAAGATGCATTAAAGGAATAAATCACATAAGTAACAACATAATCATCATTTCCTGATGGATCGATGGTCAACGCTGAAGTAGTGCACCTTTTGTCTTCTCCAAGCTCCGTTGATCTATAAGAAGAAAGAAAGGGATCTCAAAGGCTCTTACTATGAAGATACCTATATGAACCATCAACAATAATACAATTTGCTACCAATCATACACTGAAACAATCAAGTGAAGTTTAGAGACATGAGCTAAAGGAGAAACATCAACATGATCATGATATATTGTTTTTATGCTAACATCATTTGTTTCTTTGTGCAGGTATAGGGAAAATCACGAAGCTGATTATTATTTAAAGACCAAGCATGTGGAGAAAAATGCCCAGCTCCCACAAGGGTAGAGCTCGGCATGTTGCCCTTATTCATTCCAAGTGGGCTGAGATAGTAATTGCATCATCATATTCATCAAGAAAAAAATGATATACAACTGAAAGAGTAAAGCAGAGTTATCTATCAAGCCATTAAACCAACTGTGCATTCATAACAATTGTGTAAATGCTTCCTAAAAGCTACAGGTGAATAGTGAGTTTAATTTGCTCAATCATTTAACTGAGTACATTCATCTCAAGCATTGTTGTATGGTTTAGGTTCTTTCACCACAATAATATTTATTCATCATGTTCATAATATCATGCAAAAATCAACAACGCTCTTTCTCTCAATCAAGAACATTGAATAGGCATACATAATGCCTTAAAAAAGAGAATTGTTCCAATTTCTCATCTCAGAAGAGAGCAGATTCATGAAACAGTTTATTAAATGGAGTATAAAAATGCATGAAGAGTGCCACATAAAAGCAGTGACAACATCTAATCAATACATAAAAATTTCAATCATTCATTAAGTGGTGAAGCAATCAAGACACAATTTTTTGGCTGATGGTGGAGTAAAGTAGTCCAAGAATTCACTGCTTTAAAGTCTCGCTTCTTCATTTATCATGTGTTTCAAAAGGTGGTACAAAAAGTAAAATTTATTTCTAGAATAAGTGGAGTTTGTAGAATAATACTGTTTTGGACATCTATGTTGTTCTACTAGTGGAATGGTTTTGTTATTTAAGCTATACTTTCAGAAAATTTGCAATTATTAAGCATGGTGTTCGAGGATTTATATACATAAAGGAATTTGCAGAACAAGCAACGTGTAGACATCAAACATGATATGAATGAAGGATTGAAGTGCATCCATGAAGGGCATAACTGTGAGTGTATGAGAGACTAAAGCAAAAAATAGTCTACAAAGTTAAAATAAAGAGGTTTCTCTATGTAAGGAGGGCACAGAACAACATGGTAATGGTGCTCAAAAGTGAAAACAGGAAGAACATGAAAGGTTTTCAAGAAAATACAAATATATGGAGATCTCAAATTAAATGTAGTGCACAGTTCTGAGCTTTTAGTTCTCTGAATGAATATACAAAAGAGGGTTTTCAATAGTAAGGTAAGGAATATGTATACTTCAAAATGTTATACACTTAGGTGGAGCTTTCTCAAAAGGTGAGATCTACAAAGTGCTCCCATGGTCGAAGTTGAAATACAAAAATAAATGCATTTTCTTCACAAACGACAAATACCCATATGGCGGAATTTAACTAGATATAGAAAAATGTAGAGATAAATAATGGGATGAGCCCAATTTTTCAACAAATTGAGTTACAATTTTTCTTCATTCTCATGCATACCCACATTGGGGTTTGAATGTGAGACACAAATTTCCTCAAAGTACACCTATACCCAAATGAAGGTTTTAAGAGAAAGGAAAAAGAATGGTTTTTCCTCAGAATAGCATATACCCATGTGAGATTTTGGAAAAATACAGAGGATTCATACAATTTCTACATGGCCGAATTTGAAGGATTCAAGAATAAGTATGATTTCTGCAAAATAACGAATGCACATGTCTAGTTTGTAGCTGAAAGTGTAAAGTAAGTAAAAATTCAATGAGGGTCGAGCTCAAAATTCTTAGAAAAATCTTAATAGGAACTTGATGACCATGACCTGTTGGCCCATCTGGGGTCAATTTCAAACTGAGTGGCTGACTGAACATATCAATAAGAAAACACAGAAATGTAAAGATTCAATGAATTGTTATTATGGGTTGAACCCAAGTGCTCCAAAAGATTATAGACAAAATTTGAGTTCAATTTTATAGTCAAGAGAACATGTCGTGGCCTGTAGATGGCCTTAATTTTTTTAAATAAAAGTGATATCTTGCTGGTGCTAGAGTATATGAAGCTTTTTAGCTTCCTTTTCATGAACATAAAGAAAAAAAAGAATGATGGAGAAGCAAGCACTTCCATGTGTATTGTTGAAGTCAAGAGGTCATGGCTAGAGTTAGTAGAGCTTTCAAAACCCCAAGCAAAACACTCAGTGTGATATCGTAAATGGTGGCTAGCGAATACAAGAAAACCCAAATAGCAAAAGAAGCACAAAAAGAGAAAAGTATTAGAACTATGTTACAGCCACGACCACAAGACCAAAAAACCCAAGCCATAAAAGGCTATAAATAATAGCTTACTTTGTGGGAAGAGAAGGAGAGAATTCCACAGAAAAACTCTCACATGGAGCTTCCAAGTGTGAGTTCATGCTCATACAAAGTGGCCAAGAAAATAGAGTCACAAGTATGTAAAGATAAATCAGAGATCGAGCATGTACATTCCATGACCTTAATGGTCGTTCTTGCTTTTCAAATGAAGTGGAAAAGCCACAATATACCAGACATCAAGCTTACCCAGTGAAGGATTCGACCATCTGAAGACAAAGGTGAAGATTCTCAAGCACATGAGCTACAGACTAAGCTCACTCATGGCAGCACCATCCTTTCAAGCAGAGATCGAAGTCTTCGAAGGAGATGATTACAAATGAAATGATTTTTAGGGCTTGACTTCTTTTGTTCCTTGCCCTAATTCGAGTTAGGTCAAACATTATGATTGTCTTTGATTTTCACATTTGACAATACATTAGTTGAGAAATTCAAATTTAGGGTTGTTTTTGCATTGTGAATTTAAAATCTAAAGCTTAATACATTGAGGGGCCGAATTTCATATGCCTAGGTCGACTTTGTTTAAGTCCTTAGGGCTTGTGATTTTATATTGACACTCACACTTGTGCCTTAGTGAAAATTGAAGATTTGAATATCCTAGTTTTATTGATTTTGTGAGAAATCAATAAGAATTGCAAGATAATCTCACTCATGACTTAGGGTTTTGTTTTTTAATTGATTTTGAAGAAATCAATTAAGGTATTGAGAGGTAATATGCCTTGATATTTTTATGATTTTTTAAAGAAAAATCAAGCATTGTATTGGAGAAATAAGGTAGTTCTTTTTGCAAAAGATTTAGCAATCTTTAATTGCAAATATAAAGCAAATGTAAACTCTACAAGCCTTGTAAAGCAGAGGCATAAAGCAATACTTTATAAATTATTTTATGTTTTCTCACTATTTTTAGCAGATTGGTGTTGACTTTTTTCTTGGTCAAATTTGTTAGTCTTGCTGGAGAGATAAGGTGTTTTATTTGCTTTAAAAGTAGATTTAGTCTGTTTTAAGGAGCTTTTCAGCATAAGGATGGAAATAGTATGTTTTTTCTACTTTTATGTAGACTTTTGGGATAATTTTTAGGCTTTTTTCCTTGAGCTTCTTTGTGAGCTCGGATTAGGGTTTCTAGGAGTTATATTTTGAAGAAGCTTAGTTTTTCTCATCTTCTAAGTTCATATTTTAGTTCCTTTCTCTTAGCATTATAGAGCTTGTAAGTTGATTTTTGTACTCAGTTTGGTAGGTTTGCTCTTTCAGTTTTAATAAAGGAGAAAAGTTCTCCTTCTCACTTTTCTTGTCTCATTTTTGTAAGTGAAATCTGATGTCTTTGTGTTTCAAAGTTGAATCCTTATATTTCTTGCTATGATAAACCTTTGTTCAAAATTACATGTTTTAGGTTGCATGTTGTGTTTAGTTTTTTTTAGATCTTCATGCAAATCACTGATGAAGTATGTGCTAATGAGATTGTGAGGATTACTATGATAGAGAAACTGTTATGAGTCATTAAGTCTGAATTTTAATAAGTTTGGTGAGTCATCTATTAGTCATAGGTTTTATTTTCAAGCTATCCTTCTATCCCTTTTCCCAAAAATTACGTAGTACAATATTCATCTTTCAAAGAACCAACTCACTCTAAAGATTACTTCTTCGTTCAGATCACCCACATCTGAAGAAGGTTTCCATGTGTCATTAGATTGTTGAATCTTGTATTCAGTAGGGTGCAAATCTAATTGATAACACTACCATCAGGCCATGCTAAGAGCAGGACGAGTTCCCAATTTTTCACTGAGGACCAACCATAGACTTGCAGAAGGCCATGAGGATAGAGAAGGTGATGAGGGAAGTAGCCAATAGGACTAGGCCTTCATTTTGATCAGAGATAGGATTTTTTTTGTGCCCTTTGGGCTCATTTTTATAGCCTCATGGGCCTTTTATACTTATGTATTTGATACTTGACCTGATTCTTTTGTACTGTGATAGTATACATATTTTGATGATATATATGAGATGATGATTTTGATTTGATATGATATGTGATGCATTTATGGATGTCTTTATCTTATATATGCTTATGTAATGATTCTATATGTTCATGTAAATGGTTTATGGATGCATTTTTTTTTAATATATTTTTCTAATGCACTTTTCAAGATGTATGCAAAATGTTATGATATGCATTATGCTTAGACTAACAGATCTATATTGTGCAATGTGTGCAGTTTCCTTATGTATGATATGCATTTTATGATGTTATGGTAATGATGTGATGCTATGACGATTATGCTTTATGAAATAATATGATGGTTACAATATGCAAATGGATTCTTTTGATAGATGATGAGTATGTGATAGTGTAATGGATGCTTGTATGTTTTATGGGATGATGCAAATGATGCTATGATAATGTATGAAATCATGATGCAGATTTTTTAGGATGCTTATGTGATAAGTGATTTTTTGTGTTTATATATGATGGATGCTTATGTATGATTTATGTAATGCTTAGAATAACCAATTGATTGTATGGAAGTGCAATACATGTTTTTATGGTATGATATGCAATGTGCAATATGTTGACGGTTTATGGATGCAAGATGGATGCAATGATAATGATGATGAATAATTGTCACGATACCATGTTAGCGCAAAAAGCAAGAGATAGAAGAAAGCAAAAGATTCCAACAAGACATGAGATGATGATAATGATGATTGATTGCTGAGGAGTTAGGGTTTTCAAAGGGCCAATTATCTTATGTTTGATAACACACATAGGTATGATGCATCAAGGTATAAAGAACCAAGATTGCGTTGTACCTAGTGTGATGGACTTTGACTTTATAATAAGATAGGAGTATCTTTGTTCACACCTAACATACAAAATCCTTACTAGGATGCACTTCAGGTACTTCAAACATCTCGGACCAAAACATAGGAAGGAAAGCCTTCCTATGTGGTCAACAAGATATCTAAAACACCTTCCATACATACTTAATAAAACAAGTATTCGTCGAGGTTATTTTACAAAGACATCCAAAAAATACACAGATAAAAAAGATAATGATCATTGACCCATTCCTATCTCTCTAAATCATTTTATTCGAGATATCATCGAGAGGTCCTTGGAATGAGCACAATAAGAAAAATCAACATATCAAGATAAAGCAAACAAACAAGCTAATGTTCTTCAAGACCGCTAGCCAAGACTAAACTATTGTGATGACTGATGTTGATGTCATTGTAGGAAGGATACATCCTAGGACATGATGATATCATATGATTTGATATGGTACTGATTGGATGATAGGCTATTGACACAAAGAGTTAACTAACTTGTTTACTTACAGACCTAGACTTGAGATTTTGACATTTGGGTTTTTGCTTTTGAACTATGAGACTTGTTTCTGACTGTTTCACCAAAGGTTCAAGATGACGATTGTTTATTATGAGTGATGTTTATTGTGGGTGAAAGCGATATGAGACAGATGGATTTTTCAAATATAATTTGGATGTTTTTGAGATTTTTGAAATGTTTTGAGGGCTTTTTTGGTATTTTTGAGATTTTGCAAATGTTTTGATTTTTTGAATTTTCAAATGTTTTGGGATTTTCTGACATTTTGACCAAGAGACTAACCTAAAAAACCTATCCTAGGGGCCTCGGGGGTTGATCAATAGATTAGCCTTTCCTACATTATACATGCAAAGACCATGTAGTTCCACTGACATAGACTTGATTATTGATGAGATGTAAACAAATGGATCATCAGTTTATTATGACAGACTCCTAAAGGACAGACCTAAGTGTCTCGAGGGATGATCAAAGATCAACCTTGCCTACATTCAAGGATCAAAGACCCATAGTTTGACAAGACAACTCTACTTTTGACCTTTTGACTGACTTTTTGACCTACTTTTGGGATTTTGATATGTTTTGAATGTTTTTGGATATTTTGATTTTCTGATGTTTTTGGATTTTTTGGTTTTCTAATGTTTTTGGATTTTTTTATTTTGTGATTTTTTTGGATTTTTCAATTTTATGAACCTTAAGGGTATACACAAATCTGATCCAATGAGAACATTCCCCCTGCATGAAATAATAGACTACTTTGATAAAGGAAGAACAAACTGACCATGAGCATGGGCCGAGTAGTACTAGGAGGGATCATGGCACGAACACAGGACCAAGCTAAGATGTAGACATTGAACAGATTGATGGATGGTGATATGGATTATGATGGATGATGGAAGCATAATGGATGGATGATGCAAAACAAGCTGTGAAGATCCTTATGGATAGAAAAGTGCTTATTGACACAAGGCACCTGTTTTCCAGGTTTTCACCAAGGTACTTGCCCAAAGCACCACCAAAGAGGTTTTCACTAGAGGACGGTTTTTCTCTTTACTGTTTTTCATCAATTTTTTAATTTCTTTTTTTTGTATTTTGTTTTTTTTTGTTGTCACCAAGATGCTTGTTTGCCAGGTTTTCATCAGGGTGACTATTTTTTCAAGACGTTTTCTGATTTTTTTGATTTTTTAGTTCTATACCTCAAAAGATTTAGGCATAAAACTTTTTAAGATGGGAGCTATTCATAGGATCCTACAGAGGCTCACCTTCAGGTGTTGATAACTGATATGCCCCTGAATTATAGCTTGTTGTAATGAAAAATGGTCCCAAATAGTTGGGCTCAAATTTTCCTTTGTTGTTTGGGTTAGGGACATTCTTCTAGTTCTCTTTTAGGACAAGTTCTCTCACTTGGAAAGTTCTTCTTCTGATTTTCTTGTTATAGCTCCTCTTGAGTCTATTATGATAGACTTGCAAATGGTTCAATGCTCTCATACACTACTCATCTAGCAGATCCAACTCATTCAGTCTTGATACTATGAGTGGAAAAGCGATGTTGGATTTTGAATTTTTCACATTAGTCACGAAAACCCTAATTCTTGAAGGGTGTCCCATTATCTAGGATGATAGCTTGGGGAACACCATATCGGCATATGAGGTAGCTCAAGATGAACTTAGATATCTATTTACTCATGATGCACATCATGGGGATGGCTTCCACCCACTTGGTAAAGTAATCAGTGGTGGTTATGATGAACCTATGACCATTAGATGAGGTTGGAGTGATTTTCCCAACGAGATCGAGCCCCCACTACAAAAAGGAACATGCTGTGGTGATGGGATGAAGTTCTTGAGATGGAGCATGGATGAGTTCCACATGTTTCTGACATTGTAAGCACCTTTTGACGTAGTCATGTGCTTCTCTTTCCATTTTGGGCCAATAATACCCTATCTTCAACAATTTCTTGGCCAAAGTTATTTTGCTCAAGTGCAAACCACAAATACCATTACACACCTCAGTTAAGGCAGTCAAGGCCTCAACATTTAGACAATGTAATAAGGTTCCCTCTATTCTCCTACGGTAAAGGGTGTTTCCTAGGATGACTAACCGAGATGATTTCTTGATAAAGATTTGTTTCAAGCTCGAGGGTAAGTCAGCAGGTAGGACCCCTATTCGTAAGTACGTCTAAATGTCATGTTACTAGGAATCACTAGGACCAACAATTTCACACACAAATTCTAACTTTTGTACCTCAAATGTAGGCACAAGAAGCTGCTCTACCAAGAATTCATGTCTCAGGATGTCTAGTAGGGATCCAATCATTGTCATGGCATATGTTGCTCTATTGTTTGCTTTGGGAATTTGCTCAAATGTGATATATCAATGAATGATTCTTTGAGGCTTTCTACCAACTTTTTGTATTGAGTCAACTTATAATCTTTTCTTTGGTACTCATCATTCACTTGATTTATTATTAGCTAGGAGTCTCCATATACTTTGAGGGTCATGATGTGCCACTGCACTACTATTCTAAGACCTATGGTTAAAGCCTCATACTCTGCAATGTTAGTGCAGGGAAACATCAATTTGTAGGATCTAGGTATACAATCCCCTTGTGGGGTGATGAAAAAGACACCAACTCCTGATCCATGTTTTATGTATGAACCATCAAAGTAGAGTTTCTCGTGGTCAGCTATGTTGATATTGAAGATGGATTCCTCTGGAAACTCTGATATGAGTGGATTCTCTGAATACATGGGTGCTTCTGCAAGTTGATCTACGATGACTTGGCCTTTGATTGCTTTTTGTTTGATGTACTTGATGTCATTTTTAGATAGAATCATGACCCACTTAGCCACCCTGCCTGTGAGAATTTCCTTTGACAATAGGTACTTGAGGGGATTGATCTTGGAAATGAGTTTGACTTTGTGTGCCAACATGTAATGTCTAAATTTTTGTGAAGCAAACACTACTGCTAGACAATATTTTTCAATGAATAAGTAGTTTAACTCATGCCCAACCATTGTGCGGCTGATGTAATAGATGGCCCTTTCTATCCCATTTTCATTGTGTTGAGCTAGAAGAGCACCAAGGGATACTACTATTGCTGACACATAGAGGATTAATGGTTTACTTGGGATCGGTGGCATGAGGACTAGAGGTGTGAGCAGATATTCTTTGATTTTGTTGAAGGCTTCCTCACATTTGTCATCCCATTTGTACTCTACTCCCTTGTGGAGTAGGTGAGAATAAGGTATTTTCTTGTTTGTCAGTTATGCTATGAATCTACAGATAGACTAAAGTCTACCTTTGAGGCCTCTCAATTGTTTCAATGTTTTGGGTGCTTCCATCTCAAGTATTAATTTTACCTTTGTAGGATCTCTTTCAATACCCCTCATTGATGCTATGTATCCAAATAGCTTTCTTGATTGTACGCCAAAGATGTGCTTCTTTGGATTTAAATGAACCTTGTATTCCTCTAGCCTATCAAAAATAGCACTCAAGGTTGCTATGTGATCTCTCCTCTTTCTGGATTTTGCTAGTATGTCATCAACATAATCTTCAACAGTCTTGTGGATCATGTCATGGAAGATTAACCTCATGGCTCTTTGATAGGTGGCACCAACATTCTTCAAGCGAAATGTTATCATGTTCCAGTAGTAGGTCCCTAATGAACAAGTGAAGGCATTTTTGTGTTGGTCTTCTTTGGAAATCATTATTTGGTTGTACCCAGAGAAACCGTCCATTAGAGAAAGCATTCCATGTCCTATTGTCATGTCTACTATCATGTCAATGTTAGGAAATGGGAAATCATATTTTGGATATGCTTTGTTTAGGTCTCTGAAATCCTTGTAGATTCAGATACCTCCATCAGGTTTTGAGACAGGAACCAGATTTGATACCCATTATGGATAGTCAATTGGTCATATAAATCCTACATCTAGTAGATTTTTCAATTCCATTTTGACCAGTAAATCAATATGAGGGTGCATTTTCCTTAGTTTTTGTTTGACAGGTTTTTCTTTAGAGTAGACTGCTAGGTGATGGACCACAATCTCTAGATCGAGCCCTGGAATGTTCGCATAGCTCCATGTAAAGTTGACTTGTCGCTCTCTTAGGAAGGATACCAAGAGCTCTTGTTCCTTTGATAGTAATGAATCTACATAGAATGTGATGTGTAGGGTTTGTTCTATTCCCAAATTAATTGGATTATATTTTTCTGCTAGGACCACTAGTTTTTCTTGATATAGAGCCTTGAGAGGAAGATTGATTCCCCCATCCTTAGGTTCCTTTGAGAGGTTTTCACCATTGTATGTATCCTTTGTTTTTATTATTTTTGGGTCAAAGATTTCCACAATGTGGTTTTCAGTCAAGGACCTAGAGATTATCCTCAATTTTTTGCTTCTGTGACTGAGGGATTCAATCATTTCTCCATAATATTCCTATGTGTCCAACTCAATGATGAATCCTACTTTGTGATCCCCAGATGGAATATTATCCCACAGTCCCATGAATTCTAAGAGCACCTCATCATTTTTGAATGTGTCAAGAATTGGCAGTCCTCATTGGTCATAGTCGATAAGTTGTGGGTAGACTAAATGAATTTCATGGTTTTGGTTTTCAGACTCATAGAATAAGGTGCTAATCATGAGTAGGGAGGTATCTTCAAAAATCATTTGCAAATGGGCTATGGGGTCCTCGTCACTACTACATACATCAATTATATCAAAGGTGAAGTTGTCTATGACACATCTAGTGGACATGGGTACATGAAGGGAAGTTGTTGATTGTTGAGGAGGATTTTTTACATTTCTAACTAGGGGACTTCAGCAACATATGGTTATACTCAGAAGGGTACATGTAAGGACAATATTTTTTAGTCACGTCTCTAGAATAATAGGTATTAGAAGCCCATTGTCATATTTCCCCAGCTTTTTATTTCTGGCATAACCCATGGCGAGCATCATTTAAAAACCTTTGTTGTTGTCATCCATTGGTAGATCGGTTGCTGGTCTATTGTCTTGATATAGGAGATGGGATAGGTCCTCCTCTATTACTTCTCAACCAAGATCTCCCCAACTTCTGAAGTTGGAATATCCTTTCGTGGATGTTTGGGATGTGGAGGCTTCATTTGATTGTAGTCATCCTCATGACCTAGGAGATTGTGGTAACTCTCCTACCACAAAGGAATTTTTTGGGATTGTATAGTTCCCGCACCCATTTTGCTAGATAATAAGATTGATGTCGAAAATGGCAAGGATGGAAGGGATGGTGGGTGTCTCTATCATAGAAGTGGAGTTGTGAGTGGCTAGATCAATGTATGGCGTAGATGGGCCTTCATCATTCTTTGGCACTTGGGGAATTTTATAGTATTTGGCTTCTAGACTATTGCAATAAGAGAATGGTTCAGGATCCCCATGGATTGTGACCTCTTGGCCCTAATATGTGAATTTGACTCATTGATGAAATTTTGATGCCACTGCTTGCATCCCATGGATCCACGAATGTCCTAAGAGGATATTATATGACAAATCAAGGTTGAGGACCTGATAGGTGGTTTCCATTATTGTCTGTCCTACTTGGATGGGGAGTTGGATAGTGCCTTGCAACACTCTCTCTTGATCATCATATTCCCTGATTGTGATGCCCTTTCCTTTGTCTATGGTATCTTCAAAGATTCCAGGATTTTTTATTAGTTTAAGGGAACAAATGTTTAAACCTACACCTCCATCTACCAAAACCCTCTTTACTTTGTTCTTATATACCAAGACTTCTAGGTGGAGTGTGTGATTGTGAGATGGTTGGGTAGGGAATTCTTTATGGGAGAATGTAAGGAGATTTGGAGTAATGATATTGCCGATGATAGCTTGGAATTGTTTTGCATCAAGATCTATGAAGAAGGTGGTTGAGGGTAATGCTTCTTCAAGGATCTTTTTATGCGTGGATGAAATTTTTAGAAACTCCATGATGGAGATTTGTGCTAGGGTTCTTTTTAGCTGATCAAGGACATTATAGCCATTTGGGACATATCTTGGGTTGGAAGTGGATGCTCTATTAGGCTGTGATGACCATGAGATGGTAATTTTTCTGCCTCTTGTGGTGACTCCACAATCAACATGGGCTCCTTTGATAGTGGTGCAATACTCATCCAAGGATACAACGACATGGTCATATACATGATTGAAACTTTTGAATGTTCCCTTCCCCTTATAATTATTATTGTTGTCTTTTTTGTTATGGTTTGGCATCGGATTCGTGTATATTTTGAGGTTCTAGTTTCCAACTGACTACTCCATGTTTATGATTTTTTGATTAATGATGTCTTGGACTAGGTTCTTCAACCTCATGCAGTTGTTAGTGGTGTGTCCTTTGATTTTGTGAAAGTCACAAAGCTAGCTTTTGTTGTACCAAGGTGGTTTCACATCTAGTTCCTAATAATTCTCATAGGTGGGAGCCTTGATGAGATTTTTGTTTATCAATTTCTTCATGATGACCTCAAGTGGTTCCCCAAGGGTAGTTTACTTCTTCTTGGGGGAGTTTTTGTTTCACTAGGGTGGCCCCCTTTGATCATTGATGATGTTGATGGTTTGATTATTTTGCTGTTGAGTTATTATGTTAGCTTGATGATTGTTTTGATGGTGATTTTGGGGTTTTTGTTGAGGTGCAGGTGTGTTTTGTTGAGGTACACTGATGACAACTTTGGAATTGACAACACCATCATTGGTAATGTTTTTGTTTCTTTCCAATGTGTGAGGTTTGCCATTATATCTTGTAGATGGGTAGTTGCCTTGCTAATCAAGATATGTTTGTGTCATTGGCTACATACCAAGGGCTCGTTCAATGTTAAGCACCTTAGAGATCAACTAATCATATGTGGTGATCCCTTCAACTTTGAGATGGAAAGCCAAGGTGTCATCGAGGTTGGAGATGATAGTGGACATTTGTTGTTCTTCTGGCATGGCCCATTTGCTCTGATTGGCCTTGGATTGCCATCGTTGTAGGAATGAAGTGAATGATTCATTCTTTCCTTGTTTTAGAGCTGATAGTTCCTCTAGACTAACATCCATCACAATGTTGAATGCATAATTTTTCATGAAATCATTTATGATCTCTTAGAACTTTTTGATGCCTACAGGAAGGCGAGAGAACCATTCCATGGCTTGGCCTGCCAAACTTCTAGGGAAGAGCCACATCAGATAGGTATCATCATATGCGACTTCCATGCATTGAACCTAAAATTCCCTGATGTGATCTTCAGGGTTTCCTGTCCCATGGTATTTTTCAAATTTGGGGATCTCAAATCACTTAAGGAATGGTTTCATTACAAGGATCCTATCAAATAGATAAGGACACAAGTTTCTAGGTGTTTTTGTGGTTCTCCTTGACTAAAGATCGAGCACTTGTTGTGAGAGAAACTTGATTTGTGTTGTTACATCATTTTTTGGATTAGGGGGTGGAATGAAAGTGTTTTGAGGTGGTTCATTTGTTGGTAGGATGGGTGGATTGGTTGGTATGTTGATTGATGGTGTTTGCATGTGTTATTGCACCAAGTATGCTTGCAATTGTTGTTGTACCAACAATGCTTGTTGTTGGTCCTATTGTTGTTGTGATATTAAGACTTATTGCTAAGCTTGTTGTTGTTGTTGAGCTGATAATTGGGCTACTTCATGTTGTTCTTGATATTTCTTCAAGACTTGTTGATATGCTTGTTGTTGTGCTACTTGTTATTATGCGAGATATTGTGCTTGTTCTTTCACTTTTTGTGCTTAATATTGAGCTTGGGATTGAGCTTGGGCTTGAGCTTGGGCTTGAGCTTGAGCCTGAGCTTGAGCTTATGCTTGTGCCTGTGTAGCTTGAGCTTGTGTATGGGCCTAAGCTTGTGCTTGTGCTTGTTCCTGTGTAGCTTTTTGTTGTTGTTGCAATAATATTTGGGATTGAACAACCTATTGTACTTGTAATGCAGCTTGGGAAGCTTGAGCATCTTGCATGGCTTGAGCGGCTTGCTGAGTAGCTAGTTGTGTGGCTTATTAATTTTTTGCTTGTTGGAGTGTCTTTTGATAGGTAGCTTGTTGATCTACTTGCAACGTAATGCTATATTGACTCTGTGTGTTCGATTATGGTGGTGGTGGTGGTGGTGGCAGAGTTGGGATGGTGGTTGTTGTGGTGATGAGAGGCACCATTGTGGTGGAGGGTGCGATTGATATGCTTGGTCCATGACAAACCATGTTTTGAGAAGTGATAGATGATGTGTTTGTTTGTGATATAGGGATGGTTGCCATCTATTGTTGTGATATCTATGGTAAGAGGGGAGGATTTGGTATGATGCCTTGATTGATGGTTGGGGGGTTTTGAATGAGTGGCAGAAGCAGTGGTAGCCCCAAACCAAGAGACGAGACAAATGTTAATGGAAAGGGTGGGAGTGGTGGGAAAGTGAGTGGTAAGCTCCCTTAGGGAAATGATGATGATGCTGGATCAAAAATTCCCCCTGACCATCTAAATAGGTCACCTTCTCCATGTGAGGTCATGGGGAGAGAGGTTTGTGGTGTTGCATTAAATGATGATGATGATGGGGACATAGGTATGTAATGGGTTTTGGGGAATGGTTTGACCCAAAATAGTATTTACATCCAAATTTTGATTGTTTACAAGAGGGTGTGTTTGCAATGCATTAAGAAATGCACTTCCTTTTATTAATGATCAGTTGAGTTGGAGCAATTGATAATGTGATTTGGGGGATGGTTTGAGTGATATTTTGAAATTGGGATGTTGATGTGATGGGGAGTGTGGATGATATGGGAAGTGTGAATGATGTCAAAGGTGGTTCCACAATGGTGCTCATGTCATAATCAGAAGGGAGTTTAGTCCCTTGTTTTAATAGTTAGAGCATGTATTGTTGGGGATGGAGTTTCATCATGATGTTAACAATCCTATGATTTTTAGGATTTTGAACTATCTTATTGATCTCATCTTGGGTCATACCAAGAGGGTTTTTTGTGAGGTCTTCCACTTGTCCATCCTCTTGATGGTCTTGAGGGAGTGAAATATTGGTTGTGGAGATTGACCCATGTAGCGAGAGACCTTTGCTACCCTTCTCATTAGGACCAACTACATGATACTGACCTTTGTTCCAGTACCCACTTTTATATCCCAACTGGAAATACAATTGGATTTAGTGTGTTATCGGTTGGGTCATTCCCTTGGGTGATTACTTTTTCCTCAAGGCAGGCCCTCTAAGATAAAAAATAGCGAGCAAACATACTCGTAGTTCGATCAATCTTTGTTGAGAAACAAAGAGAGAACACATACAATATGCTCCACTCACACTTGCAAGATATTTTGTTCACTTTTAAACCCAAAATGAAGTGTGGAGGAAATCACTTTATCCCAACTTAAGACCACCAAAAATTCTTTTTATTCTCAAGATCACCGTGAGGTGCGAGAGAAGCACATTCATCTTTTCAATGGTGTTAATTTGAGTAAGAAATAAAAAAAAAAGTAGCACTTGTTCATTTTAAAACCATAAAGAAAAAGTGAATTCTTTTTATAGCACCAAATCAAATGTGGAATTTTCCTTGTTCAATTGTTAGCCTCAAATGAAATTTAGTGAAAAATGAAATGCTATTTTTAGATCCAAAAATAAATTTAGTAGGTCCTAAGCATGAAAGATAACAAGTTTTATTAAGAGAAGTTGTGAATCCTCTAAGAGTGTTAAACAAACACTTGGTATTATGAGAAAGTGATGCCATCATGCCTCTTTTCTCCTTCACTTTGATCAATTAAACCTACAAGAAAACCAGTTAGATCTACAAAACAGAGGTCATAGAAGCATGTAATAACCTAAATGATCAAAATTGAAAAAGGCACATGCCATAAAAAAATTGAATTTCAATCTTTACTTTCCCTCAGTGGTAAAGTCTATACAGGTGACGTAGTTTGAACTTTCCAACAGTGCTATATGGCATCACTTACCAGTCAACGTCACTCTACAACAGGGATAGAGAGCATGACTGCATCGTCATTTTAGTTAGCGGTGGAGTTTGAAGTTTAAAATTTCTATTGGGTGGAAACAGAATTAGCGGTGCACTTTGAAAATTTGAATCTTGGGAGGAAATAGCAAAGCGTCAGAGTTTGGAATTTGTAGCAATGCTATATAGCGACACTGGAGTCCTAGCGATTTTGTATAGAAATGTTGGTCTACTAGCAGTGGAGTTCCCTGTAGAGACACAAAAACAATAAAAAAGAATGGAATTTGATTAAAAAACATTATTAGAACTTCTAGTCTGCCCACCTTCTAGCACCAAATGTGTGAACCAAGACCCTAGTACCTGCAAAACACAAAGAAAACACACATTAGAATATTGAAATGCAAGTTAGAATATAAGTTCCCAATGAAATCCATTCACAAAGCTTAAATTAGGAAATGAGATGAAGAACGCAATAAGAAATCAATAAAAAGAGATTGAATCCTAATTAAACAAGAAAAATCTTGATCCCATGGGGGAATTGGTGCCAATTTGATGTGAAAATTGGCCCTTTCCCAACTCCAATGATGCAATGTTGATTGCTGATGAAGAGTGATCCACTTTTTTGACAATTGAAGTATGATACAAGATGAAAATCTACATAACCTAGCTAAGATTGGATAGAAATGGATGAGAATTGCTATGGATTTGAGTATAATAACTTTCCTCAAATTATGGATGATGAAATGAGGAAAGAGACCTCTTATTTATAGAATGATAGGATGAAGAAATGCCCAAAATGGAGCAATGTGGGACTAACATTCAACCAATGGAAAGGTGCCCCTTTTCAAGAGATGGATGGATGAAGGATGTGCACATTTTGATGAATGTGCCCATAAATGCAATTAGGTGATATTTGAAATTAGTAAAATGAAATGTAAGAGGGAAAAGAAATGTCTTAAATGCCACTTGGCTCAAGGAAAAAGGACTTATTAGGTGAAGTAAATGTCTTGTTGGAAGGAAAAAGTCCACTTGGATTTTGAATTCAAATTTGAGAGAATATTCCTCCATTATGCCATGTTGAGAGAAAATACAGATTTAATAAATGAATTAAATATATTTTCATGTGCAAGTGGAAGAAGCTAGAGGATGGGACTTGCATTAGGATTAAATTAATCAAAGGTTAATTAATTTAATGAGAGATTAGATAATGTGAAAAAATTAATTTAGATTTATAGATTGATTTAAATCAAAGATGAGAAGAATGTGATTTTAGATTTAGTTAAATAAATATTTTTATTTATTTAACAAAAGAGGATGATTAGTTAGGTTAAATTAAATAAGGTTTAATTTATTTAATTTGATAGATAGACCTTAGAAAATTAATCAAATAAAGTGAATTATTTAATTAAATATGGACATAGGGTTAATTAGATCAGATAGATTGGTTTAATTAACAAGAGAGAAAGACTTAATTAGATAAAATGATTTATTTAATTAAGAGAGGAAAATTGATGAACTTAATCAAATAAGGGTATTTGATTAAATGGTTAGATTGAGGGATGAGTTAGGATGAAATGGTGTTAATGATTGGTATCAAGTATGTAAGTATGTTTTCCATGTCTACAAACCCCTATACCCTCTACCCTATACATTGCACCCTCAACCCTAATCCATCAAAGCTATACCCTCAACCCTCT
>VDFB02000015.1:453513477-453608121 GCA_007258455.2 Sequoia sempervirens | reverse complement strand
GTCCATCTCACTCCAACCCCTTCTCTCCCACTCCCTCTCTCTTAGGTCTCTCCCTTCCACCCCCTCTCCCTCTCTCAAGACTTGGTCTCATTACCTCTCTACCTCTCTCTCTCCCTCCCACCCTACCTAGACAACTCTCTCTTAAAAGTATCCCTCCCTCTAAAGACATACATAAACACATACATACTTACATACTTACATACATACATGAATAATATATATGTACATACAAGCATGAATGCATACATACATATATGACATACTGCACCATAGAAAAAAGGACCTCTTGCTTGACATGAGAATAATTCATGATAAATTGAACTTAATGAGGCCTTGATTCAGGTGTTGTGAGGCATTTTATGTATCCACACTAGGTCTTGGACCCTTGAAAACTAAATAAAATGCATTTAACGATGTCTTGTAAAAGGGTTGTAAAGAGTTATAAGATAATTTCACGCTTTTCTAGACTTAATGAACCCATTTTCCCTTAATTCAACATTATAAAAAATATTTAATTGCATCTTCACATCAATGTAAAAGGCTTGTAAAATAAACTTAATGTTAAACTAGTGTTGTAATGTGTCTCAAACATTCACATTGGTTATTGTTCCTTCCTCGGCTATGTGGACCTCATTTTAGTGTTGTAAAGTGTATTTAATCACACTTTAACATTGAATTATGTGTCCCAAGCCCTAATTAACCTTTACATCATCACTAATAGGCCCCTATTAACCCATATTGTGCATCCCAAGGCTTAAATTGATGAAATACCTGACAAAGTTGCAATTTAAACCTTATTTTCTTATCTCTTGGCTTCCTAGCTATCAAATTGGCCCCCATGGGACCCATTCACCATACATGGTGAATTAGTCCCATTTTGCTCATTTTTGACCTTTAAGTAGTAGAAAAGTGAAATTTAAGTTTATCATTTCATGTCATCCTATGATGAGGTATTAACAAGTAAAATAGGTGAATTTTCTATAAATACAACCTTATAAGCCCTAATTTACAACTCCAACTCATTTTACAACTCATTCATCATTCATCCTCTTAAGCAAGCAAGGGTTTTAACTTTACAAGTTATTCAAGATAAATTTTTAAACATTTAAGGGAAGATTCTTCATGTTTTGCTATAGACATTCAAGATCAAACATCATGGCAAGGTAATAAACCCCATTGTTACATGTTTCATTACATTCTTTCATCATTTTGGTTTAAATACCTAAAAGGGGTTTGACCAAGGAAAACCCCCATGCCCTAACATTCAACATCTCTCTCTTTTTCCTTGTGTGTTTGTAGATTTAGGACTCTTGGAAGCTTGGAAATCATTAAGAATTAAGTTGAAATTTTTTTTATGTCTTCTCTTCATTCATCAAGTCAAAATATCAACAAGAACTCACTTTCAAACCTGTAAATCAAAGTTTCAAAAGCGAACACCTACAAAGAATCAAAGTGCAGACTGAGAGCTCTGGATTCAACCTTTAAATATTCAAAAATTCAAAATTGGACTCATTCACCATGAGTGGTTAATGAGTCCCACTTCTAGATGAATTTTGAGTTTTCTTCATTTTTAGATACCCTTTTGTCAGAAATAGGTTTTGACTTAGTTTTACAAAACTGGGACTAATTCGCCCAAAATGGTGAATGAGTCCCACCAGGCCTGAAAAATAGCATCAAAAAGATTTCAAATGTAATTTACAGCATTCATCAATATTCTAGGTGCAAAATTTTAGTTTGGTTCATTTCTATTAAGTTTTGCATTCATTTCTAGTTCATTTCTACATAACACAATGTGTTTTCAAACAAGTCACATTTCTTAGGTTTTGCATACTTAATTAATCAGTCTCATCAATCAGATGCATCTATAACATTGAATTAAGACATAATTTCATCATACATATCTCATATTGAATGAACCACCTAGATTTTGGATGTGGGATCTATCTCTTTTTGTTAGGTGAAAGACCCTAATTGAAGAAAAGAGATCTAGCATTCCAAGTCCCAAAAATCTATGGTTCATTTTCTTGCTTTTCAAAAAATTTCTTATCTGATTTTGGATTCTTTCATCATACATCTAACTTGCATTGATCTTGCATTATGGCTTGCATGAATTCATTTGCATTCATAAAAAGTGCATTTAGGTTGCATTGTTGGCACTAAATTCATTCCAATTTTCTAAAATTCTATATTTTTCACTTAGGTCTGCATCATAGCACTCAGAAAGCATCAAAATTAGTCAAATTTTTTGGAAAAATCTATAAAAAATTCCATATTTGGACTCATTTTCCACCCTAGGCGAATCAGTCCCTTTTGTCCCCTGAAACTACCTTTTACAGAGCTAAAAACCCTATTTTTAGGCTTTTGTTTGGTGCCATTTCATAGCTATATCAGTTGGCTACATTTCTGTAACATGCATTTCATCACATCTAGCCTAAATTAACTCAATTCATGCATTCCTTAATTTCACTTTTGTATTCACAACATTTCATTTTCAGATTGTTGCATTTTGTAAATAGATAATTAGCTTACATAAAAATTGAACATTGCATTTATTTTAAGTCCTTGCATTGTACTTTCTTTCCTTTTTCATAATAACACATTTTCTTTCAAGACATGTGGCTTTGATTTCATTAATAGTGGATTGGATAAGTACAAAATTCCCTCTTATGAGTTCACTTTTGATTACCACAATGAGGACTTTAATAAACATGATCAAACCATTGATACAATCCTTCATCTTACATTGCCAATTGGTGAGAATAGTAGTGTTGAAAATCATAACAATCATACTTTTTCTTCTCCCAATACCTCTCCTATTAGTGATGAAGGTATCTTGGTGAAGGAAGTTACAAGTCTTGAGGGTCTCGATTGTCCATCTCCTTATTTCCCTTTGGACGATGCTAGACAACAAGAACATGAGATCATAGACACATTCCTACACATCACCTTACCAAGTCTCCATGGTCCATACAATCAAACTTGTCTCTTTCCTAATATCCCTCCTCGATGTAAAGAGGATAGGTGAGTGTTAGAAGACATCCCTATTAATACTCATGAAACCCTTGATCCTCCCTTCCCTAATGCTCCTCCCATTTGGGAAAACCTATTTGAAAATCATAATGGTCCTTCTCTTGATGCCTCTCCTAATTGTGATAAAGCTCCCTTACAAACCTTAAGCTTGGATGAAAATATTACAAGCTCTCCTAGTATGGTAGATAATATGGAACAAGAGAATGAGACCTTAGAAAAAACCAATAATCAAATAGAATCTTCCCCTAATCTCCCCATTATCAATTATCAAACACATTCAACCATTAATAACTCCCTTAGTTGTGATGAAGTTATTTTGAATGAAACAAACATTAATTGTCACAATCATTTGGTTTGTTGTTATCCTAAGAACTCTCCTAGGGAGGATATTATGACCCTAGAAAAAAATAGCATTGGCACTAATGATAGTATGCCCTTCAAAGACAATCCAGACTCTAATTATTAAGGGATGTTAACATTATTCAACCTCAACTCATCCTTTACCCATCATCATATAAACCTTTTCCTAAAAAAAAGTTTACTATTTATCCACCTTCACACAAAAAACAACCTCAACATAAACCTGAATTCACCCTCTACCCACCTAAAACTAATGTGTCACAACAACTGAGTTATAATACCACTACTCATACATATAACACTTGAAATAATCCACAACCACTACAACCAACCCCACCCTCCTTACCTTTACCAAATCATCCTAGTGCTCCTCATTACCTCCCACACACAAAGGAGTATGATCTTGTTGAACAATTAAAGAATACTTTTGCAAAGATTTCCCTTTGGGATTTACTTTAGAACTCATCAAATTACCATAATATTCTTCAAACAGCCTTAAAACAAATTACAATTCCTCGTGGTACAATTGTGAATGATGTAGCAACTTTAACCCACTGAACGAATCAAACTAATCTAGACATTTCTTTCCATCAACATGAGCTCCCTCCTTTAGAGTTTCAAAAAAAAATGAAAATTTCATGATCATTGCTTGATACAATCAGATAGGGATAAAGTGAAGCCTTATTGATAACGGTTCTACCCTTAATGTATGTAATGTGAATCTCCTTGATAAATTGTGTGTTGACAAGTCACAAATAAAACTTGATGCCATATATGTTTGAGGATTTAATAATACAAAAAATCAATCACTCAGTGTAATCACTTTGCCTATTATAGTTGGGGTGGTTACTTTGCAAAATCCTATTCATGTCATTCCTTATGATCTTTGTATAATCTTCTTATAGGAAGACCATGGATTCATGAGATGAATGCAGTGCCTTCAACCCTTCATTGTATAATGAAATATTTCTATAACAATAACATTTAAAAATTTTAAGTATATCATGAGCCTGAAAGTTTCTTGCACCTTGAAAAAGGAGCTACAAGTCCTCTAAAAACATTGATCCCAACATCGAATATAGATCCTCTCAAAATTGAACAAAACAATGAGGAATTGGTGTCTAAATTATTTGGTGATGATTGGGGATCCTTAGAATTCACACCATCATTTATGGGTGGATACATAATCAAACAGAAGAAAGATGAGAAACAAGAACCAACCATCATGTCAATACAAAATTCGGGAAAATTTTTGAAAGCATCCACCTCAATCACTTGATACAATGCCACAAACTATACAACAACCTTTGAAAAACACAATAACGAACAACCACCTAATTCCAAATCCATGAAGAAGCTTTATGGAAAAGATTATGAGCTCATGAAACAACTTGGATATAGTGGAAAAGGATGTGGTGCTAATGAACAAGGTATCTACAACCCTATTGACCCTAACACATAACAAAAGACTCATGGTTTTGGATATTTTCCTTTGTCCAAAACTTCACACAACATCAACAATATCACACAACATACTCCTAAATCATCCTTAAAAACTAGTGGTCTTGAACATTATCCTTTACCAAACATGCAACACACAACTACATCTTCACTTAATGTCAATGTCATCTTGCAAAATGTTCATGATTTGAATTTGTTATATTTTATACCCTCCTATAATGGAGAGAATAAAATCTCACAATCTAAAGAGTCTTGCAAAGATATGACAATAATTAAGAAAGATGTATCTCTCTCACATACCACAAGACCACCTTCTACCATAGATCAAGAGGGTATGTTGTCAAGGCTCCTCCAAGATCACTTGATCACCCTTTCCCCTAGAACTTATAAGAAATGTTATGAAAAGACCTCATTATATGCCTATCATAGATTTCATGGTCATTCCACTAATGAATGTAAATATTTGAGTCATAAAATCCAACATTTTCAAGAGTTTGGTATGCTTCCTTCTATGAGGGCACCTCATTCCTCTAACTGATACCAATTTTCACTCTTTCCTACATTTCATCAATTGTTTCGGCTCACCTTTGTCCTACACTCAGTGGGGGCAAGGGGTTTAGTAGATTTTTCCTCATATGTCACTTGTCGTTAGCTCTTTTGGCTAGTCATTATCTTTTCATAAACATACAAGAGCAAGCTTGGGATGTGGATGACATGCCTTAAGTTAGCTCGCATGTGACATATTACCTTTTTCTTGACATAGCTTCTTAGAAACATATGACTTGGCATAGGGTTTTCTAAATAAGCTCTCATATTCTTTTCATCTACTTTAAAGCAATTGCTCACAGTACTGGTGTTCACAACTACTTTAAAGTGGGGGCATACATCACCACTCACATTTCATTGTATTATTTCTATCTTCTTATGATGCATCTTGTTCTTGGTGGAGTCATTGGGTTTGATTCCCTCTAAAAGCATGATACTTGTTTTAACTTATCCTATCTTGGAGACATTGAGCATGATGTTCCCTAAGATGAGACCTTGCATGAACTAAGAAAAATCCCTTTGAACATTCCTTACACTACCTTGCATTAACAATGTCTATGAGTGTCGGGCATACAATTTTTTTCTTACACATAGAGCTTGAAAATCATTTTCCTTTGTGGTTCTTTATTAATGTTATCAAGAGGTATAACTTTGATATGGTTGAGCGGGAATCCCATTCAGTGGAACAACTTTCCCCATAACCACCTATGTGTTTGAATAGATACAAACTAGCATATGTTTCTCACCTTTGGGATTTCTCACCCCATAGATAATCAAAAGTTTTGTGGCCTCATAGTGAGTATGTTGTGGACTTCTCACCTGAAAGACAACCAAGAGTTTTGTCACCCCAAAGTGAGTATGCATTTTCTCTTCAAAATAAACAAGCCTAGATCTAATCCACAACTACCTAGATAGACAATCAAAGCTTGATCCACCTTTTTCATTTTTGTCTTCTTTCATTGTCATTGCATGATTATGTATCTTGTTGGTTTGACTTGGGATCTTGGATCCTGGGGGCTTGTGAAACATCCTTTGATCTTTTCCATTCTTTGTCATTTTCATTTGTACACTCGGATCTCTCTTGAATATCTACTTTAGTGTGAGTTTGAAGCAAGTTCATCCTCTCACTAAAGTGGGGGCTAAATGCACCATAGAAAAAAGGAACTCTTGCTTGACATGGGAAGAATTCATGATAAATTGAACTTAATGAGGCCTTGATTCAGGTGTTGTAAGGCATTTTATGCATCCACACTAGGTCTTGGACCCTTGCAAACTAAATAAAATGCATTTGACGATGTCTTGTAAAGGTGTTGTAAAGTGTTGTAAGATACTTTCACACTTTTCTAGACTTAATGATCCCATTTTCCCTAAATTCAACATTATAAAACATATTTAATTTCATCTTCACATCAATGTAGAGGGATTGTAAAATAAACTTAATGTTAAACTAGTGTTGTAATGTGTCTCACACATTCACATTAGTTCTTGTGCCTTCCTAGGCTATGTGGACCTCATTTTAGTGTTGTAAAGTGTATTTAACCACACTTTCACAATGAATTATGTGTCCCAATCCCTAATTAACCTTAAAATCATCACTAATAGGCCCCTATTAACCCATATTGTGCATCTTGAGGCTTAAATTGATGAACTACCTGACAAATTTGCAATTTAAACCTTATTTCCTTATCTCTTGGCTTCCTAGCTGTCAAAATGGCCCCTGTGGGACTCATTCGACATACATGGTGAATCAGTCCCATCCAAGTGGGACCCATTCACCATGGGTGGTGAATGAGTCCCATTTGGCTCATTTTTGACCTTTGAGCAGGAAAAAAGTGAAATTTAAGTTTATTATTTCTTCATGTCGGCCTGTGATGAGGTATTAATGGGTAAAATAGGTGAATTCCTATAAATTCAATCTTCTAAGCCCTAATTTACATCTCTCAACTTATTTTACAACTCATTCATCATTCATCTTCTCAAGAAAGCTAAGGTTTTAACACTACAAGCCATTCAAGATCAATTTTCAGACATTCAAGGGAAGATTCTTCATGTTTTGCTATAGAATTTCAAGATCAAACATCATGGAGAGGTAATCAACTCCATTATTACATGTTTCATTACATTCTTTCATCATTTTTGTTTAATTACCTAAAAGGTGTTTAACCAAGGAAAACCCCCATGCCCTAACATTCAACATCTCTCTCTCTTTATCCTTGTGTGTTTGCAGATTTAGGACTCTTGGAAGCTTGGAAATCATTAAGAATCAAGTTGCAAAGTTTTTTAGCTCTTCTCTGGTTACAAAAAAAGGACAGAAAAATGAGAGGGGCCATGAATCAGTTGTCACAAAATATTTAAACTTTCCAAAGTTAACTTAACTTGATCTCAGAAATGAACAATAAACCACGAGCAATCTGATGAAACTTCATATTTTTGCTCCTTGTGTTCCATTCCTACCCTACCTAGTGTTACTAGTCTTTCATGGTGATGGAAATTTCTTAGGGTTGGGGTTTTAGCTTTGCCTACATGTAAAGCCCTTGTGTTTATTTTATGCCTTGGTTGGGATCTATTCTACTGTTACATTTTGAGGGGTCTTAAAATGACTTATGTCCTATTGTTCTGTCTAGGCTTGGTCCCTTTGTTCTTAATTTTTCTTTCCTCCACAACGTTTTATTTTCCTAAGTCTTGGTTGGCCCTGTGTTTCATCATTTAAAAACAACTTATGTTGTTTTTTACCATTTTACTAGTGATGCCCCTTTGTCCTCTTAATAAAGTTTTTGTTTTGTAGAAGGATGAAATTCGCATGACCGTTGATCAACTGTCGTTTGATCTTATTCATTGCCCACCATCTTGTGATGACCCCACCATAATGCTCTGGTTGATTGTGATATCATGGGCAAGCACCATGTGTCCTTTTTTGTGGTGGTCGAAGGAGATAAGTTTGGTTGATTGTTGATCAATAATCATTAGATATCAACGGTTTCCTTCCATCGCGTGATCCAAAATTGCAAGGTCTTTACTGATCACAATATCATGGGTGAGCGCCACATGTCTCATCTAATGAAGCCAAAAGAATAAAGGAAATACTATCTGGCCTTAATACATTAAAAGGCCAGTTACTAAAGTGCTCTTAAGGTGCACGTGTTTTAAATCAACAAATCTATTATAATCTAGGTGGGAAAGCTACTTGATGGTTAATGATAAGGCTAGTGACTATGTTGAAGGAATGAGCTCACCGATGTTCAAGATCTACGGTTTCCCACCATCACCTGATCCAAAGTTGTAGTATCTTTATTGATTGTGATATCACGAGCGACCACCACATCAACTTCCTTGGTAGCATATGGTATGGTGGGACCCTTATTTCCGCGTTGGCAATTGTGTCAGCTTCTTTTGAAGGTGGTTTTTCAATGATTTGATCTAACTGAAAGATCAATGGATCAAGTTTAAATCTGCATCAAATATGGTTGGAGTCATTTGTGCAGCACGTGAGTGAGCTTTAATGGTGGATGAGACACTTATTGGCATAATTTGATTGAAATAAAATAAATTCTCCTGCTTTATTTATATTACAAAGCATTCAAGTATTTTGTGGAGTAGTTTCAGAGCCAAAAGTAAAGTTGTGAATCATTGTAGCCAAAATTTGGGACTTCTACAAACAAAGCTGTGAGTTAATTTTTGTGTCTTCTAGTCATTCTGCACTTGAAGTTGGGAAAATATTTGTTGTGCTTGTCATTGAGCTTGTTGATAAATGTGTTAGGGCTATAGTTTAATTGTAGTTGTGAGAAATTTCAGTGTTTTTTTCTATAATTTTCTATCTCTGGTTAGTCCTAGCTATTTGAAGTATAATGTTGTAAAGAGGCCCTAGTTTGTCTGATATGGCACCACCCAAGCAACATTCTAGCCAAGTTGACTACTTAAGAAGAAATATGTATGATGATTTCTTGGATCAATTCCCCTTCTCAACGAATGATAGGAAGAAGGGATTGGTCCTAATGCGAGGAAAATCTTGGGGGAAGGGTTAGTATACAATTTCTCTAACATAGCTGATGCTAGGGTTCCTCTCACAGGCTTAGAAATGTTCATATTGTGGTATGGACAAAGGAATTTTCCTCATCCCTTTCAAATGGTTGGATGTATGATTTGGGAAAGCTGGTGGTACCAAATGTGTTCCTAGATGTAGACCTGCTTAGGGTAGTGGCCACAAGATATGACTCTATCACACGGGTAATTAGGGATAATGATGGAAGGGTTTTACTAAGCATTAACAAATATGATATCCAACAAATTTTTGACCTGAGTGAACTAAGTGAAGACTTGGTTCCTATAAATCTTGAGGAAATGAAGCAGGAATATGCAAATTTGAAGTCTCTTTTTAGAGCTAAGTTGCTTCCACCTCATTTGGCTAGGGCAAGATGTTCAATATTTCACATTAACCCCAATGACAAAGAACCTTTTAGATTAAATTGTTTTACAAACAATTTCCTAGCCACTTTCTATTCATTGTGAAATATCTTGGGTTTCAGTCCTGATGCGGTGGTGCCCATTGCACACATGTTCATGGGGGTACAAGTACAACACCCTAAATTCTTTGTGACATATGACTTTGCTTCTTTCTTAGCTAAGAGAATACATGAAGGGCTATGAAAGTTGCAAAAAAATGATACCGACACTCAATTTTTTTGGTATTCTATGTTGATGCATATGTTCTTGTTCAAGAATGTTGATTTCTTCTCTGAAAGGATGAAATTAAGGCAATCAATTGATGGAGAAAGATTGCCAGTATAGATATGGGCTACAGATTTATTTTGCAATAAGGAAAGCACGAGTTATGTGCAATTTGATAATTTCTTTGCTACCAAATTGAGGGCTAGACTAATGGTGAATGCACCTAGGATCCCTGAGGAATTACATGATTTCCTCAGGCCAAAGGGGAGGAAGCCAAAATTAAAAGTCTGCCATAACTGGGGTGACATTATCCCATACCCAATCATCACTCTTTTGAGGGTATATGGTTTTCAGGGAGCCGCTCATATACTGCCATACAATGTGCCACCAAGAGTGGGGTTGACAAAAGTTATGTGGCAAATAGGTTGTATTCATTGGGACAACCTCACTGGGAGGGGTAAGGGAACATTTTTCCCAGATTATATAGTGGTGTCTGATTTTGCATTTTGAAAGGGAGGTTGGGTGCATTTTGAGAAATTCTTTGAGGATTATCATTTGAGGTGTGGTCCAAAGTGCTAGCATGATCCTAAGAGTTTCTTTATCCTTTTCAGACAAAGAATAAAAGCTACCAAGTTTGTGCATGAATTCAACTTTCCTGAAGACCTGATTAGAAATGAGTTTGACCTAAATAAATAGGAGTTGAACAAGGAGAAATGGATAGCTTATAGTAAGCTATTATATGTTGTGCACAAAATGCATCTGAAATATGATCCATTGTTGGAGTTCAATACCCACCATAATAAAATTGATATTTTGATGGAGAACTTCAAATATATTATGGGCACCTTGAGAACCAAGAAGATAAACTTATAAGTGAGTTTGGGTGTACAAGAACAAGGTTCTAGACCAATTGAAACAAGGCCATCATACTAGCCTATAGAAAGGTGGCCCATTTACATGAAGAAAAGGGATAGCAGCAGTGATGAGGAAGAAGTGGACAGAAAGGGGAGGGTCACCTTAGAATAGTGGTTTACACTTTCTAAGAGGAAGGAAAATTCGACATTTTCCCATTCCTCAAATCAAATGGGTTCAGCCGAACCCTATGGTTCGACCAAACCAATTAAATGGTTCGGTCGAACCATAGGGTTCGACCTAACCCATGGTTCAGTCGAACCAGTCAACGCCCCAATTAAAAAATCATATTAAAGTGGGTTCGCCTGAACCTGGGTTCAGCCAAACCCCTTCAATATGACAAAAACAAAAATTAATTTCTTTTTTTTTATTGCATGCATTGGTGGTTCGGCCGAACATGGGTTCGGTCGAACCCATATTCGACCGAATGTTTCGAAGATGTTTGACCAAACACTTGTTCGGCCGAACCCCTCTTTTTTCATCCTTGCTTCCTCAGGCACCAGAATTGTTGAAAATTTTGTGTTTCAAAGGTCGATTTGAGAATGAAAATGGAGGAGATCTCAAAAACCCAACTAGTATCAGGTTCCCCTCAAAACAAGCTATCCAACGAATATAATTTTAGTATGTTTTGATTATATTATCTATCTATTTTTTAAGTTTTATTAAATATAGGTTTTTCACTGAAAACAAAACTCTCATTCTACACAAGTGGAAAAATAGAAGATTATCAAAAAAATTAAAAATGAGTGCACCAGATATTGGAGTCCGTGATCAAAAAAAATTTCAATACATACAGTAAAAGTTATGCATTATACGATTGAGTGTTATGTCTGAATTGTAATTGATTTCACTTTAAAACTTGATTAAAGAAAAATATTCAATAAAAATTATCTAACCAAGTGGAAGCACTAGATATCAGTTAGAAATCTAAATTTGAAAGAATTGGAATGTTATCTTTCAAGGAAAAAAGTTATGCGTTATCTGGGTGTTTTTTTTAAAAATGTTGTTTTGAAAAAACCAATTTTTCGTGGGAGATGGAAAAGAAGTGCAATATGATTCCAAAAAAATTGAAAAAAATATTTTTAGAATCTACAGAAAAAATATGACAAGACTCTAGTTTGCATCATCTTCAAATTCTTTACGGTTTAATCGCTATAGGTGCCCGAATGTGGAGATTGTGTTTAAAAAAAAATATCAATGTCCAGTTTGGCCAAAAATTGTAAACCACTATTGTGGGATCACCCGGGAAGAAAATAATGAAGTTTCCTTCACAACTAGGTCCAAAATTCAAAGTGCCTAGGGCAATCAAAATCATTGATTTAGAATCATCACCAGAAGATAGTCCCCCATCACCACCATCTGAGCCAAGCCCTAAGAGGCAAAGAATTGATCAACCACAGGAGAATTTGATGGATGAAATTATTGTTACTAATCATGACATGCAGGTTGGTATGCCTTCCCCTCCTAGACTAGCTAAATTGGTTTTATCTAATTTAGATATGAAAGGTAAAAGTGTACAAGATGCAAGAATGTAAGCATGTAGGGAGTTTCTAAATGACAATACATTTGTAAAAACTCTTGTATTCTTCCAATTGGTATGGAGGATGAAATTTGAAGAATATCAAGATAAATGTAGGTAGAGAAGAGAACTAAGACTTGATAGGTCAGACCAAGAGAATGATGAGGAGGTAAAAGCTAAATTAATGGAAGAATTCAAGAATATCACTCCTAAAAAAAGAAGGAAACTGGTGAGTTAGGCTGGTGTATTGATTCTGCCTAAATGGGACATTGCAGATGCTGTAGAATTTAATGCTATTTTGAAGTCCAAGCATCCCTTGCAAGACTCTAAAGAATAAGTCAAGGCAACACTTCAAGACTCTACTTTTAGTGAAGAGTATGAAACCTTGGAAATTTGGGCATTGGCCCCACAAGGGAGAAAACCAAATGTTTATGATATTAATCCAAATTTCATAGGATGATTAATAATAAAGAGAGCTTCAGAGACCTTAACCACCGAGGCCACTAATTTAACTGTGAGTGTGGCCAAATTGGCCCAAAAGACTTCCAAAAGGGAGGAGGTTGAAAAGAAGAGCCCAATGGAGAAGTATAACCTTTTGATTAAGGAATACAACAAGATGTAGCAGAAGAATGTTGAGTTGTAGAAACAGGTGGAAAGGTTTAGGTATAAATAGATTGGGGAGACATCAAGTGCTCTGAGAACAAGTACATTACCTTCCACAACAGGGTCAATGCCTCCTCCAATTGTTTCCACACCAGGGTCTCCTAGTTAGAATCCTACCCTCACCCCTTCTTTAGAGGAAATTGATGAAGAATCAAAGTGCTCTATTGATCCTACAAAGAAGCAGTTCTTGCAAATAATTGATAAATTATAGACATCATTAAGGGTAAGTGAGGAGGGATTTCTTTCGAGGAAAAAGGAGATTATTATTGCTATTTTGAGGCATTTAAATGAAAATGTTGATAATAAGTTAGTATCTATACATTATTTATATTCTTTGTCGTTAGATGCAATAAAGAATATTGATAGGGATCAGGAAGTAGTGATACCATTAATTGAAAATTGGATCCCTAGGGCTAGTGATTTGGATGTCATGTATAAGGTCTCAAGGTTTGACACAAATAATAGGCCCCAATAATTAAAGCCTACTCAAGTATTAGTTAAATTATTGCAGGGTTTTCAAACCCTACCAGATGATTTGAGCAAGAAGATTAGGGAATTGGTGAAGAATTTCAATGATTGGCATAACACATTGTTAGCTGATATAATTGATGAGTAGGGGAAAATCAGGTCACTCCAACAATGGCAGGATCAAGCAAGTGAGGTCATCAATGATCAAATTAATTTAATTTGTGATGACTCAAATTATGATTTTTTTTTCACCTGTATGGATAAAATCATTAGTACCAGCTCATTTTTGGAATCCTTTCAATGGGATGCAAATTAGGTAGTGGTAAAATACACACCTTATAATGCCAAGGTGAATGAGCTAATTAATTTTAACTGGCCGACTGATGAAGAATACTAGAAATGGGTAACTAAATATTTGAATGAGGAAGAGTAAAAGGAATGGATTGCTAACAGGTGGTAAATTAGATGATGTGGTTACAACGGTTTCCATTTTTTCTTTAATGGAAGTCTCAGAGCTAGTTTCTTATGGTTTTTGTTGTTGCATCAACTTTCCTCAGCTAACATGATCAATGAGAATATTCTCCAAGGTGATGGCTATTGTAACAAATTTTGGAATATCACCAGGTGTGCCAATTGGCTAGTGACATGTGTACTTTCTGGACTGATGCTTGTTTACTCCATTTTCTATAAGAAGGATTTCAAGGCCAGAAGTATGAGTTAGCAAGTTAGATAATTTTTGTTGAGTCTAGGTGTTGCAGAGAAAATTGTAAAATCCGATGGTTTTAGAGAGATGCAATTTAGGTTTTGGGTCATTCTACAATAGGTTTTGAATTCATGGGGATTTAATGTTGTATAACAGTACTAGCATTTGAGTTGAAATGATAAATTCAAGCTCATGTATCTCCATTGTACATGCATATCTAAACTTTGAATAAAATAACTAAGGGTTGTTTCATTCATCTCACTGTTGTGGTGTGTATGATTCTATTTTAGCTTTAATTCAAGGAATTAATTAAAATGCTTGAATGAGATTATAGGCAGATATGTTCTATATAAGGATTTGATAAGTAGTATTGAGTTAGAATACATATTGATGAGATTGTAATGCAATGTCATCAAAGATTTCATATGTTATGTGTTAAATCTATCATATACCTTTAGATGCTTATGAATTTGACTCCTGCAATGGATATATGGTACTGATATAAGTTGTAATTACCCATATGATTCAATATTTGTTTGTGTTTTCCTAGAGCTTGCTACAAATTGAAAATCAATGACTATCTTATACTATGGATTGTGTTTAGTTATCTCATGCTCTATGTAGTTGATATTATTGATGAATAGTCGATTCTATTCGATATTATCCTATCATGTTGAGCTATTAAGTGAGATGATCTGCTATTGTTAATGTCATTTATAATAATGGTGCAAATTTTGTAAACACATTAAGGGATCACCCTCCTAGGTCTTGTAGAGCCCAAAGTGTAGGAGGATTTTTAAAGTTCTCGTCAGTTGGTCCAAGTCCTTTGATCTTCCCTTGATTGGAATTGGAAATTCCATAGGTAGATTAGAAGAAAAACCTGGTTATAGTGTAAAAAACAAACCAACACAATCATCACATCAGAAACACAGAGAACACAGATTTTTTATGTGGAAACCCTCTTAGGAAAAAAACCACGGTGGATGTCAGTCCATAATAATATACCTTGTTAAAAGTATAATGAAGAATAATGGGAATGCACATGCATTTAGGCACACTTTCTAGAGCTCACTACTCAAATACAAGAGGGATAACTGCCCAAAGAAGACACACTATCTTACAGAAAATTGGATTAGAGCTACAGGGTATGAACTGAGAAAATAGCTTCTAAAAAATCTTGATTATAGTTCCAGTTAAGCACACAAACACTCCTTCACACTTTTCTCAAACTTCTTCACACTTTGCTCTACAATTGAATGATTAGGTCACTATTCACACACTTTCTCTTTCTCTAGAACTTCTTCACTACGCAACTTCGCACAAACAACCAATCTTATATATCTACAACATGGAATTAAATCAACAACTTCGTCAGCCGAAATAAAATATAAAATATATACACAATGTTGGCCCAAATTTATAAGTAAATTTTCAATGCGAATCAAAAACTATCAGCCACAACATAATGAAGACTTAAAAAAATATCCTCAAGCATTCCAAACATTAAAATTTTAATCTGCAAGGATCCACAATATGTTACAACCACCATGTTGGCCAGGAACATAAAAACCCAAACAAAAGAGAAAAATCACTGACCACAAGCACACCAATCAACATGGATGTGCAACAAAGATAGAGCATGATGTAGAGCCACCCAAAAGCATCAAAAATCATTAGAGAAGCATCTACAACAACAAAAATTAATACAATCACATCAACTTCAATCAGGAACACTAATTGAAGCCATAGAAAAACTGTTAGAACATAATTGTTCATAACATGATTAAATCTTCACGTGGACCTTTGAAACTTTTGATGGATAGACTAGATACACTCAGAAATAAAACCTTTAGCCCACAACATCTAATCATAAATGTACTAAGCAAGGAACCTTCAAGACCTTCACCGTTCCCCTATCAACCTGCAACTCTTTCTTTAACAATTTTCTCAATATCCTTGACATATACAACCTACAATACATCAATGCTAATAATGTTGACATCAATGACAACCACATATCAAAAACACAACCATAGCATCCAAAAATATCCCCCTTTGGCATTGATTGCAACACATGATGTGAAAAACAACATCAACACAACTCTCAATCAACACTTACTCCCCCTTAGATTTTGACTCTTCTCCTCATGCTATTTTTCACATTGCTCTTCTCTCCTTTTGACATCAATGGAAAAGATAAGCATTATGTTTCAACATACAAGCTTTAAACCACATATCTACACATTCGACTACCCCCCTAAGTAGCAACCATAGAAACATCAATCTAGATAAGAATATAGCTATGAAGCACGCATATTGATGCAAGTAAATGAATCTCTAGTTCTTATCAAGAGGGGTAATCACCCCTAGCATCCCTCTAAGATACTCAAAATTATCATTTGGCAATGACTTGGTGAAAATTTCTGCAATCTATTCTTTGGTAGGCACATACTCCAGTTTGACTTCTTTCTCATTCATTTTCTCCCTCAAGAAGTGAAACTTCATTGATATATGCTTGGTCTTAGAGTGTAGCATTGGATTCTTCAATATGTTTATTGCACTTGAGTTGTCACAGTATATGGAAATAGGCTCATCATATATTACTTTGATATCTTTCAGCATCTATTTCATCCACAACACTTGAGTACAATTATTTACACCAGCAATATACTCTACCTCAACGGTAGATAGGGAAATGGAATTCAAATTTTTACTCAACCAAGACACCAACTTCTTTCCTAGGAAAAAGGAACCACCACTAGTTCTTTTCTTGTCATCTACATCTCCTTCCCAATCTACATTAGTATAGGCACTCAAGGTAAGATCATCATCTTTAGGATACCAAGGCCCAAAATCAAGTGTTCCTTTTAGGTATCTAAAAATTATCTTTAGAATAGTCACATGAGATTCTTTCAGATCAACTTGATATCTAGTAACCATACACACAACATTCATGATGGATGGTTTATTCTAAGTTAAGTAGAGAAATTCTCCAATCATTGACATGTATCTTGTTTGATTTTCCTTAGGAGAATCATCATTTTGTGTTAACTTGCATCCAGTTACCATGGGTGTACCAACAAGATTTTATTCTTCTGTGTCAAACTTCTTCAGCAAATCTCTCACATATTTGGACTAAGATATGAAAATACCATTGTCTAACTAAGTGACTTGCAATCCTAGAAAGAAATTCATCTCTCCAATCATACTCATTTCAAATTCACTTTTCATTTCATCAACAAACTTCATACATAGATCAAAATCACCTCCAAAAATAATTTCATCAACAAAGACTTCAATAATCAACTCTTTATCATGATCCAACATAAAATACAAGTTGTTGTCAGTAATACCTTTATTGAATCCAAGCTTTAGTAAGTATTTGTCTAGTGTAGCATACCAGGCTCTAGGGTCTTGCTTGAGTCCATACAGAGCTTTCTTCAATCAACAAACCATGTCTTCCTTATCAGTCAGTTGAAATCCATCCAATTGTTCAACATATGCCTCTTCTTCTAACTCACCATTCAAAAAGCTTGACTTTAAATCCATTTGATATACTTTTTAGTTCTTATATGTCACATAAGAAAGAAATAATCTTTTAGATTCAATTCTGGCAACAAGGGAAAAGGTTTCTTCAAAATCAATACCTTCCATTTGTGAATACCCTTTACATACCCATTTTTCTTTATTTTGAACCACTTCACCTTGTTCATTCAACTTATTCTGAAAGACCCATTTAGTAATAATCACACTTTTATCTTTAGGTTTGGGAACAAGAATCCATGTATCATTCTTTTCAATTTGCATCAATTCTTCCTTCATATCTTCCATCCAGTGCTCATCATTACAAGCTTCATTGACATTGTTAGGCTCAGTCTTGGAAATCAGACAATACTCTTCTACAATCCTTCTTCTAGTATGCACATATTTATTCTTATCTCCTATAATTTTATCTTTAGAGTGATTTAGCTTTACATACCTCAAAATTTTAGAATTTTCTCACACTTCTAGTTCTTTTGTTCTTTCTTCTGCACTTCCACTTGTCTCTCCTTCCTAACTTTCTTGATTTAACAAAACAATTTGAACTTGATTATGTGTTTAAGAATTCTTCCTTTTGTTTGTACTATATTTCTAGTCGTCTAAATCATATCCACGGTATTTGGATGATCTAGCAGAGTCCTCATCAACTCTAACATTTGCACTTTCAACTATTTTTCTCAATCTTCTATTATAGCATTGGTAACCCTTCCTTTTAGTAGAGTAACCTATAAATATTCCTTCATTGCTCCTTGCATCGAACTTACCTATGTCCTCATCTCTCTTAATATAACACTTGATTCCAAATATCTTCAAATATTTAATAGTAGGCTTATAACCAAACCATAGCTCAAAGAGAGTCTTACCAGAAATACCATTGACATGTCTTACCAGAAATACCATTGACATTTACCTAGTTTAGAGTGTACACATCATTGCTTACAAATTCTCGCCAATAGATCTAAGGAACATTTCCTTCCAACATCATTGTTCTAGAAACATCCAAAATTGTTTTGTTCTTTCTCTCTACAACTACATTCTATTGAGGGGTTCAGGGAGTAGATAATTGTCTTGTAATTCCATGCTCTTCACAGAAAGAATTGAAATCCCAGGAGGTGAACTCACCACCTTTGTCTAACCTTAGGAATTTGATCTTTAGACCTGTCTCATTCTCTGCCATAGCTTTGAAACTTTTTTAAATTTTCTAATGCTTCATATTTTTCTCTTAAGAAATCAACCCATATCATCCTCGAGTAATCATCAATAAGCAACATAAAGTACCTTTCTCCTTGTAGACTTATTATTCTAGAGGGACCACATAGATTAGTATGCACCAGCTCCAGTACTCCATTAGAATGATGTTGTCTACTCCAAAAAGAAACTCTAGTCTATTTTCCCATCTAACATTCCTTGCATATTATGTTAGTAAGCTTCACTAGCTTAGGTAGATCTCTTACTGCTTGAGTGGAGCTTACCTTGATAGTGTTATCAAAATTCACATGACACATCCTCCTATGTCATAACTAACTTTCATCTACTTGAGCAATTAAACAATTTTCATTAGCAACACTCAGGTGAAAAATATTACCTCTTGTCTTTGTACTTGAAGCAATTACATTTCCAGAGCTTCCAAGTATCCTGCATCTTCCATCTTTGAACTAAAGATTGTAACCCTTGTCCACCATCTTTCCAACACTCAACAGGTTATGCTTCAAGCCTTCAAGATAAAGAACATCATCAATGTTATGTTTACCACCAAGACAAATAGATCCTCTACCACAAATCACACTAGCATTGTTATCTCTGAATCTTAGAACCCCACCGTCATATTTCTCTAGACTTATAAATTTTCTTTTGTCACTATTCATATGATGTGAGCATCTACTATCAATAACCCACTCATCCTTTTCTTCAATTTGTGCTGCAAGAGATTTCTCTACTTTAGCATATTCACTAGCCACCAGACCATTTTCCTTGATAGCAATGAAAACCCATTCATCTTCATTTCCATTTTCTTTATCAAATTCTTCATCTATCACACCTTATTCAACTTAATAACATTTCTTTTGAAATCTAGGTTTGTTAGGCTTAGACCTAGGAACTCTTTCAGGAAACCTTGAAGCAAATTGACCTATTTTACTGCAAGAGAAATATTTAATAGGAAACTTTCCTTTATACTTACCTTGTCCTCTACCTTCTTTCTACCCAATCAGTGCTTCCAACTCTTCTACCTCTCTTTCTTCATCTTCAAGCTATTTCATCTCTTCCTCATACTTGAATGTATTTCTAGAACTCTTTCCTCTCCTAGATCATATCTTTGCTTGTTTCTTCTAGATACAAAGGCCTTAAATGAAGATTTAGTCTTAGGGGCAGAATCACCAAATTCACTTAACTCAAAGGCAACATGTTTACCAATCAACATATCTCTTTTCACATTTGTTACTATTTTGATCTCTTCAATAGAATGATCCTTTGATTTGTAAGAGGGAGGCAATGATCTAAGTACTTTAGCTACAATTTATTGTTCATCTAGGGTACCACTGACACATCCAATACCCATCCCAGGTTCATTTACTCTTTGCATAAAAGAAGAAATATTTTCATCTTCACCCATCTTCAAAGTTTCATACTTTCCTTTCAAACTATGTAGCTTAGTGACCTTCACAAGTGCATCTCCTTCATACAAAGTCTCCAGCTTCTTCTAGATATCATGAGTTGTCTTCAGATCCATCACATTTTTCATTTCTGAATCTATCAGAGCACTCAACAAAGCTTCAATAGCCATGATGTTAATCTTAGTCTCTTTGATCTCATCAAGAGTGGAAGGACCATTCTAAGGAATAACATATCTATTCTTTGCAATCTTCTAGAAGGGTTCACCAATACATCTTAAATGACACTCCATCCTGTCTTTCTACAAAGAGTAGTTTGTTCCATCAAATCTAGGAATGTACTTCTTGTATGATGCCATCTTGGATCACCTCAATCTTGTAAACTTCTTTAGAGGAACCTGCTCTGATACCAATTGTTGAAAAACAAGGACAAAAAACTAAGTGGGGGGTGAATCAATTGTCACAGAATATTTAAACTACTTAACTTGATCTCAAAAATGAACAATAAACCACAAACAATCAACAAATCAAAAACACAGAAAACACAAATATTTTTTTATGTGGAAACCCTGTTAGGGGAAAAACCATAGTGGATGTCATTCCACAATATTATACCTTGTTAAAAGTATAATGAAGAATAAAGGGAATGCACATGCATTCAGGAACACTACCTAGAGCTCATTGCTCAAATACAAGAGGGATCAGTGCCTAAAGAAGACACAGTGTCTTACAAAAATTCAGATTAGATCCATAGGGTATGAACTAAGAAAATGTCTTCTACAAAAGCATGATTCCAATTCTGGTTAAGCACAGAAACACTCCTTCACACTTCACTCAAACTTATTCACACTCTTCTCTACAATCGAATGATTAGATCACTATTCACACACTTGCTCTTTCTCTAGAACTTCTTCATTACATAACTTCACACAAACAACCACTCTTATATATTTGAAACATGTAATTACATCAACAACTTCATCAACCAAAATAAAATATAAAACATATACACAATGTCGGCCCAAATTTACAAGTAAATTTTTAATGCAAATCAAACACTGTCAGCCACCACCATAATGAAGACTTAAAACAATATCCTCGGGCACACCAAACATTCAAATTTTAATCTCCAAGGATCCATAATACATTACAACCACCATGTCGGCCAAGAACATAAAAACTCAAACACACAAGAGAAAAATCACCGACCATGAGCATACCAATCAACACAGATGTGAAAAAAAGATACTACATGATCTAGAACCATCCACAAGCATCAAGAATCATCAAAGAATCATCCACAACAATTGAAATTACTAGAATCACATCAACTTCAATCAAGAACACTAATTGAAGCCACAAAAAAACTATTAGAACACAACTATTCATAACATAACTAAATCTTCACAGAGACCTCTAAAAATTTTGGTGGATAAAATACACTCAACAATAAACCCTTTATTCCACAATGATTGATCATCAACGTACTAAGCTAGACACCTTCATGACCTTCACTATTCCACTTTCAACTTGCAATTCTTTCTTTAAAAATTTTCTCAATATCCTCGACGTATACAACCTACAATACATCAATGCTAATAGTGTTCAAATCAATGAAAACCACATATCAGCAACAAAACCATAGCATCCAACATTATCTTCATTGATCAAGTCAAAATATCAACAAAAACTTACTTTCAGACCTATAAATCAAAGTTTCAGAAGAAGACACCTATAGAGAATCAAAGTGCAGACTGAGAGATCTGAATTTCACCTTTGAATATTCAAAAATTGAAAAGTGGACCCATTCTCCATGAGTGGTGAATGAGTCCCACTTCTAGGTAAATTTTGAGTTTTCTACATTTTTAGATACCCTTTTGTCAGAAACAGGTTTTGGTTTAGTTTTGTAGAAATGGGATTGATTTTCTCAGAATGGTGAATGAGTCCCACCAGGCCTAAAAAATAACATCAGAAACATTTGAAATGTAATTTCCATCCTTCATCAAGATTCCAGGTGCACACTTTTAGTTTGGTTCATTTATGTTAAGTTTTTCATTCATTTCTAGTTCATTTCAACATAACACAATGTGTTTTCAAAAAAATCACATTTCTTAGTTTTTGCATATTTAATCAATAAATCTCATCAATTAGAAACATCTACAATATTTTTTAGACATAATTTCATCATACATATCTTAGATTGAATGAACCTAGATCTACATTTTGGATGGGGGATCTATCTCTTTTCATTAGGCAAAAGACCCTAATTTAACAAAAGAGATCTAGCATTCCCAGTCCCAAAAATCTATGGTTCACATAAATGCATACATACATACATACATACATACAAATATATAAATATATAAACATACATTCAATAGACTAGCATTTAACACAAAGCAAGACATAATGTGAGTGTGTTATAATGCGCTTGTGTTATGTCTTGCTTGACATGTCTTGCACAAATGTAAAAACTATGTCAAAACTGGGAAATAAAATGAGTGCATTATAACACACTCATGTTATATATTGCTTTGGGAATCCCCAAGCTTTGGGCTTGGTATTTTCTGTGGAGTACCAACCCAAAGGCTTGGAGGGCCTTCCCAACATCCAAAGATGTGTTTCTAAAAATTCTACAATATTTCACATAATCAAGTTCAAGCTCACCAACAGGATTGTAGGTGTTTCAATGTTAAACAAATCGAACACCTAGGTAATGTTAGACTCTCTCTTAGCTATGTAACGATGTAATTTTTTTCACATTTTGACAATGTTAAGCCTTTGATCTATAATTTCTTTTATTTGTGCCTCTTTTTGGAAAAAACTAGTGTTTGGTGTTTTTTTTAATTATAATTAACCATTCATCCAAATTTCAAATAAATTATATTTTTACAAATTGGACTCCATTCTACACATTAATTTTTTTTTTTAAAATCAATTAGTTTCCAAAATTTGTAGGGGTAGCATGGCCAATTTTTTTTTCAGGAAGTGTCCACTTTGAAAATTAGTAAAAACTCAAATATTCCTTAAAAAATTATTAGAAAAATTGTGCATAAACTACATACTTCTAGCTAATTTCTCATTGAAGCAATTTTAAAAATACTAATAAAAGGTTCATCATGCTAGGTACCCACAAAAGTTGTTATGTTATATTTTTCTGACAAAAATAACACCAATTTTTGTGGGCCCATATTTTGAACCCCTTAATCTCAATAATTTTTAAAATAAATTACTATTTTAGAAAGTAGACTCGGAGCACTACGATCCTTGTTTAGGTTGCATCTCAAAATTTTGAGTGTAACTATCCTCAATTTCACATCCAAGGTCATTATTTCCTAATTTCAAAAAAAAAGTGGCCACTTAAGCCCCATTTTTGTCCCCCCATCTTTTTGCACTTACCCAACAACTAAAGGTGAAACATGATGTTTCAAAATTTCATGGTGGATAATCTAGGCCAACCAATTCTTATCCAATTTTATTGATTCAAATTTCTAATTTTACACCAATGTAATAAAAAAATTAATGTGCTTATATATCCACATGTAAGTAAACAAGGTTACACTAGAGGTGGAACATATTCAAGTACTTTTGAATCATTAGGGAAATTATCTATACATAATTAATAAATTCCCTTTTACTTGTGCCTCTATTTAGGGTCATTGTATTCTTTATATCCATTATTGAGGATATAGTCAATCTACTCATGAACAATAGAATGCTCATTCCCGTGATTTTTATCCCCCTATAAGAAGGATCAAGGAATAATATTAGTGAGGTTGGTCTCCACTTTCCTACCTCGACTCTACTTCTCTCTAGTCTTGTGGACATGGGTTTAGTAGTTGAAGAAACACTAGAAAATTCCATCAAATTACTCTCCCTATATTTCTAATTCTTTAATTTGAAATGAAAGTGAAAAAAATAAAAATAGAATTTTTCTATTCAAATCAAAACTAAAGGTCATTTATATCTCAATAGAGGAAATGAAACAATGCAAAAAAATAAATGTTACAATAAACTCCATTGCTAAATGATTTGGTCTAATTATTGGGATGTGAATTATTTTACACAAAAGGTTCCTATTTTGATAGCATGCAGTTATCCCAAAAATGTGATGATAAAATTGATGAGAATGTGCCTCAATTTATATATTTTTGGGAGAGGAAATAGATAATTGAAATGTGATGTATAGATTATAGTGTAGAAAAATGTATCCCTTCCTATTTCCACATTTGTTTGGGCCCTCCTTTTTAAAATTTTGTCTTTTTTATGACTTATTTGGTCCTATTTTGGATTCACAAGCCTTATTTAATGCATTTTTTTGAGAATAATCTTAACATTTAACAAATTACAAATCATAATTCAATGTTTGAGGTTATGTGTTCCAAATCTAGTGATCTAAGACTCATACACCACCTTGGGCATATGGGTACCACCTAGGTCTTGGGACCTGATTTTAAATGATGCATTGAACTTAACACTTCTTGGAGTTTTTGTCCTATTTTTGAGCTACTGGGACTCATATGCCCCAATTGGTGTATGGGTCCTTTAACTTAGACCTATCTTAAATCAAACTCTTGGCAATATTTTATTATCCTAGTGTGACCGATGACTTAGTATAGGTTGACTACACTTCATCCATGAGGATTCAAAGCATATTTAAGCCACTAAAAATTAGTCCAATAAGATCATTAAATGCAAAACTAAACTAAGAATCTATTAAAACTAAAATATTAAAATATGAATGCTTCAAAAAAACTTGTTCTAATTAATTGAAACTTATCCTACTAGGGGAGTGGTGTTGCATTAATGTGGAATGGCTAGTTGTGCCACAGAATAAAGGACACTTTGCTTGACATGAGATTAATTCATGATAAATTGGACTAAATGAGGTCTTAATCTAGTGTTGTGAGGAATTTGATGCATCCACACTAGGTCTTAGACCCTTGCAAATTTAATAGCATGCTTTTAACAATGTCTTGTAGAGGTGTTGTAAAGTCTTGTAAAGGACTTTCATGCTTTTCTAGACTTAATGAACCCATTTCTCCCTAATTTAGCATTATAAAATTTGTATTTAATAATATTATTACATCAATCTAGAAGGTTTTTGAAATAAACTTAATGATAAACTAGTGTTGTAATATATCTTGCACATTCACATTGGTTTTTGTGCTTTTCTAAGCTATGTGGACCTCATTTTAGTGTTGTGAAGTGTAATTAATCCCACTATCACATTGAATTATGTGTCCCAAGCCCTATTTGACATTTACATCATCACTAATATGCCCCTATTAACCCATATTGTGCATTTAAGTCATAATTTGATCAAATAACCAACATAGTCATCATATAAACTTGATTTTCTTACTTCTCGGCATTCCAGCTAGCAAAAATGGCCCTTGTGTGACCCATTCACCATTAGTGGAAAATTATTCCCATCTAGGTGGGGCCCATTCACCATTAGTGGTGAATGAGTCCCATTTGAGCCATTTTTGAGGTATGAGTGGGAAAAATTAGGGTTTTAATTCAATTTTTCTTCATCTCAACTTTAGGGGTCCCATTTATGGGAAAATAAGGTGAATTTCCTATAAATACAACATTCTAAACCCTAATTCATTAGAACTTAACTTCATTCATCATTTTTCTTCCATCTCAAGTCAAGTAAGCTAGGGTTTTGTCATTCTAAGTCACTAAGGTAGCACTTTTTAGACATTCAAGGGTAGAATCTTCATGTTTTGTTGTAGAATTTCAAGATCTATCATCATGGAAAGGTAATCTGTTCCATTATTTCATGTTTTATTCCATTCTTTCATCATTTTGGTTTAATTTCCTAAATGGGGTTTGACCAAGGAAAACCCCCATGCTCTAACATTCAACATCTCTCTCTCTCTCTTGCATTGTGTATTTGTAGATTAAGGTCCTTTGGAAGCTTGGAAATCATTGTAGATAAAGTTACAAAGTTTTTAAAGTTATCTTATCATTCAAAAAGTCAAAGAATCAACAAAATCTCATTTTTAGACCTATAAATTAGAGTTTCAAAAGTGGACATCTATAGAACATCAAAGTGTAGATTGCAAGCTTCAAAATCCACCTTTGAAAATTCAAAAATTGAAAAGTGGAATCATTCACCGTGGGTGGTGAATGAGTCCCACCCCAAGGTCATTTTTTGGATTTTTACATTTTTAGATACCCTTTTGTCAGAAACGAGTTCTAGTACAATTTGGTAGAACTAGGACTAATTTTCCCAGAATGGTGAATGAGTCCCTCTAAGCTTGAAATTTAGCATCAACAACATTTCAAATGTAATTTCCAGTCTTCATCAAAGTTCCAGGTGCACACTTTTAGTCTGATTCATTTTTGTTACATTTTTCAATTCATTTGTAGGTGATTTTGTATTAAACAATGTGTTTTCCAACATAGCATAATTCTTAGATTTTGCATGGTATTACATAATGTGTATTACCTCTCTCCTTTTAGGTGGAAAACCCTAGAAGAACTAGAGAAGTACATGGTGTCAAAAATCTACAGTTCATTTTGGTGAACCTACTTTTAGATTACTTTCTTTTCTACTTTGGAGTCCATTTCATCCTAATCCTAGCTTGCATTGAATTTGCATTAGAGTTGCATTAGGTCATTTTTATCTAGGGTTTCAAAAAAAAATTGTATTAAAAAAAAGTGGATTTAGCTTGCATTTTTACATAAAATTTCCTTAAAAATTTATGAAATTATGCATCTCCATCTTAAGTATACATCATACAACATTAAACACATTGAAAACCATTCAATTTTTTTAAAATTATTACAAAAAAACAAGTACTGGGATTCATTCACCATACTAGGTGAATCAGTCCCTATCCAAATTCTTGACTAACTATTATAGCATCAGAAACTTCACTTTTGCGCTTCGTAAGCCTCCTAGTATCATATAGTATAAGTTTGGAAAGTTTCTAGAACATTTGTTTTATTCATCTAGCTCAAAAACATCATTTTTCATTACTCTTTCTTCAAACCACTTCATTTGCACACACCATTCAATCTGAAAATGATTACATTTCTACAATTTTGCATAACATTGATAAAATTACTTTTCACTTTTGCATATACAATATTTCTATTCATGAAGCTTTGCATTATTTTATTAAAAGTTCTTTTCATTCTTACATGTACATTGCTTTCATTCTTCAAATCTTGCATATATTGGATAATAATATTTTGTATCTTTGGATATACAATGTTCATATTGCTAAAACATTCTATGAAATGGTTACATGTACTTTTCATTCTTATTCAAGTAATGCTTATACCTTACATAGTTAGACATGCTAAGAAACATTTCGTATCCCTGCCCTATGAGAGTATTTTAGTGAAAGAGACTACAACTTTGGCCATTCCTAATGATCATACTCAAGTTCTTCTCATAATATATCTCCTCTTGGTGATGGAGATATTTTAGTAGAAGAATCAATTAATGAGAGTTTTGAGAATCCTAGTTGTTTCTCTTCTTTTACCTCTCTTAGTGGACAACACATTCACAACCAACATAATACAACCTTAGATGATCCTGACAACAACATTTGTTCTTCTTCTAGTATCTCTCCTAGTTGTGAAGTAGATACTTTGATGTTAGACAACACAATTGATGTAGGTGATGAATATCTTAGATGTCCCCCTTCACCTAGGGAAACCCCTCTTGAAAAAAAATCTTCAACCATTGCTAATTCCCTTACTTGTGATGAAATCCTTTTAGAATAACCAACCTATGAATGTAACAAACATTTGGCTTGTTGTTCTCCTAAAAACTCTCCTCCCAGGGAGAATATCATGGTGCGCAAACATATGAGCATTGACACATATCCTTCAACCACTAAACCTTCCCTAGATGAGGATACTCAAGTGGCATTAGAATCCCCTTCACCAACATACCATGCCAATAAAGAAAAACATCTTGAAATTATGACAACACAAGTGGGATCTCCTTTAATTAGTGAGATTCCTAAGTCACCTTCCATTAGTGAAAAACACAAGAAATTCAGAGATGTCTTGAAGTCCATGATGCAATCTACTCATAACAATGTTTTTCAGCCACTAAGTTGTGACTTAGTGACTCAAACATCTAGAGGACCACACAACACTCCTACACCATTATCTTTTCCTCAAAAAGTGCCTAGTGTTGAAGATCTTAAAAAGACTCCTACTAATATATTTGTATGGGAGATCATTCAACTTTCACCAACATTCAAACTTCTCTTCCATGAAAGGTTGGAAATACAAAAGGAAGAAATCCAATCTTACATAAAATTGAATCATGTAACATCCTCCCCTTGTCCCATACAAGCCACCCAGTCAGAAATCACATTCTCTAAACATGAATTACTCCCACTTGAGATTCAACACAAAAATGATCCCTTGATGATAAAGGTGATCATTAATAAAACTCTAATTAGGCACACTCTCATTGATAATGGATTGGAAATTAATGTTTGTAGCATGGACCTCCTACACAAGCTTGGAATCGACAAAATGTTCATTCAACTTAATTATGCTAATATTTGTGGCTTTGACAATGTTAATAGGAAACCACTTGGGATGATCACATTACCTATTGAGGTTCGACCTATAGTGCTGCCTACCTATATTCATATCATGCAAGTACCCCTTCCATACAATCTTATCCTAGGGAGACCACGGATTCATGCTATGAAAGGAGTCCCATCTACCCTTCACCATATCATGAAGTTTGAATATAACAACAAGATATACATGATTGATGCAGATGAGAAAATCTATGTGTCAACTGATCACAACACTTCCAACTCCCCTAGTCCTTTCATTCCTAGATCAAAACTTGAACCTATACAAGTTGGTCCTAACTCTTCACCTACAGTAAAACTCTTTTGCAATAATTTGGGATCATTAGATTCTACATCTCCTTTCCATAACATTTCCAAAATCTCATCCTCATGGTCCAAAGAGTCATATACAAATGATTCATTTTCAGACACAAGTTCTAGTAATGATTCGAGTTTCACACCTACCTTTAAGGGTGGGTGCGCAATATCTCACTTTCAACCCAAACAACCTTGTGTTCCATTCGCTCAACTTAGTTTTACCAAATTACCCCATGGTGGTGATGGGGGGTAATATAACTCCCATCCCTCATGACATAATGACACATCACATTAAAAAGGATTTATGTTCTTGTAAAGAAACAAATCCTTCTCACAAACACACACCCCCTTCATCTAACTTGGAAGATTCTTATGGTAATGGTTACAACCTTCCTCCTACACATGGGTGCAATGAAAATACAAACAAATCCAACATATCATACTTATCTCCCCTTTTATCAAAGACTTTTCACAACAATAACATACAAACTCTCAAGGATTGTGGTGCTCTTCCTTGTGTGGTAGCACCTCATTCTTCTATTTGATATTTCCTTTCATCCATTCCAGGCTCACCTTGTCCTCCACTAAGTGGGGGAAGGGGTTTGATATCCTTTTCCTCGTATGTCACTTGTCATTGCCTCCTTTGGCTAGTTGCTAACCTTTCATGAATACATAAGAGAAGCTTGCTTGGGATGTGGATGACATGCCTTCAGTTGGCTCGCATATGACATACTTATCTTTTTTGTGACATAGTTTCTCAAAAACAAATGACTTAGCATAGGGCTTTCTGAGTAAGTTCTCATTTCTCCTTCTACTTTAAAGAAATTTCTCATAGTACGAGTGCTCACAACCACTTTAAAGTGGAGACATACATCACCATTCACATTTCATTGTGTGATTTCTTTGTTCTTGTGATGTGTCCTTTTCTTGGTGGAGTCATTGGGTTTGATTCCCTCCAAGAGCGTGATACTTATTTTGACATATCCTCTCTTGGATATATTAAGCATGATGTTCCCTAAGATGAGACCTTGCACAAATAAAGAAAAATCCTTTTGAGCAATCCTTACACTATTCTGCATTAACAATGTCTATGAGTGTCAAGCATACAAAGTTTTGCTTACTTCATAGAGCTCAAAATGACATCATCTTCTTTGTGGTGCCTTATTAAAGTTATCAAAATGCATAACTTTGGTATGGTTGAGTGGGAATCCCATCTACTAGCATGACTTTTCCCCATAGCCACCTTTGTGTTTGTGAGTGCATACTAACTAGCATATGTATTTCACCTTTTGGGCCTTCTCACCCTGTGGACAACCAAAATTTTTGTGGCCCTAGAGTGAGTATACTTTTGGGTTTTCTCACCCAGTGGATAGCTAAGAGTTACATCTCCCTAGAGTGAGTACACATTTCATTTCTAAACAAACAAGCCTAGATCTTATTCACAACTAGTTGAACAACTAATCAAAGCTTGATCCACCTCACTTTCATTCCTCTTAGTTCTTGCCATTGCATGATTTTTTATCTTGATGGTTTGACTTAGGATCTCAGATCCTGGGGGCTTTATTTATTTCTTGATCTTTGTCATTCTTTGTTATCTGCATTTGAACACTTGGATCGCTCTTGAATGTCTACTTTAGTGTGATTTTGAAGCAAGTTCATCCTTTCACTAAAGTGGGGGATAAATGTGTCATAGAAAAAATGACCCTTTCCTTGACGTGATATTAATTCATGATAAATTGGACTTAATGAGGTCTTAATCTAGTTTTGTGGGGAATTTTATGCATCCACACTAGGTCTTGGACCCTTGCAAATTAAATAACATGATTTTAATGATGTCTCATAAAGGTGTTGTAAAGTCTTGTAAAGGAATTTCATGATTTTCTAGACTTAACAAACCCATTTATCCCTAATTCAACATTATAAAATATGTTTAATAATATTATGACATCACTCTAGGAGGTTTTTCAAATAAAATTAATGATAAACTAGTGTTGTAATGTGTCTTTCACATTCACATTAGTTTTTGTGCTTTCCTAGGCTATGTGGACCTCATTTTAGAGTTGTAAAGTGTATTTAATCACACTTTAACATTTAATTTTGTGTCCCAATCCTTATTTTAAATTTACTTAATCACTAATAGGCCCCTATTAACCCATATTATGCATCCTGAGGCATAATTTGATCAAATAACCAACATAGTCATCATATAAACCCAATTTTCTTACTTCTCGGCATTCCAACTAGCAAAAATGGCCCCTATGGGACCCATTAGCCATTAGTGGTGAATTAGTCCCATCTAGGTGGGACCCATTCACCATTACTAGTGAATGAGTCCTATTTGAGCTATTTTTGAGGTATGAGTAGGAAAAATTAAGGTTTTTATTCAATTTTTCTTCATGTCGGCCTTGGGGGTCCAATTTATTTGAAAATAAGGTGAATTTCCTATAAATAAAACCTTCTAAACCCTTATTCATCATAACTTAACTTCATTCATCATTTGTCTTCCATCTCAAGTCAAGTAAGCTAGGGTTTTGTCATTCTAAGTCACCAAGGTAACACTTTTCAGACAGTCAAGGGTAGAATATTCATGTTTTGCTGTAGAATTTCAAGATATATCATCATGGAAAGGTAATATATTCCATTATTGCATTTTTCATTCCATTCTTTCATCTATTTAGTTTAATTACCTAAACGAGGTTTGTCCAAGGCAAACCCCCATGCCCTAACATTCAACATCTCTCTCTCTCTCTTGCATGGTGTATTTGTATATTTAGGTCCTTCAGAAGCTTGGAAATCATTGTAGATCAATTTAAAAAGTTTTTAAAGTCCTTTGTTCATTCAATAGGTCAAAGAATCAACAAAAACTCAGTTTTAGACGCGTAAATCAGAGTTTCAGAAGCAAACACTTGTAGAACATGAAAGTGCAGATCGGAAGCTTCAAAATCCACCTTTGAAAATTCAAAAATTCAAAAGTGGACTCATTCTCCATGGGTGGTGAATGAGTCCCACCCCAAGGTCATTGTTTGGATTTTTACATTTTTAGATACCCTTTTTTCATAAACACGTTTTGGTACAGTTTGGCAGAACTAGGACTATTTTCCCAGAATGGCGAATGAGTCCCTCTAGGCCTGAAAAATAACAATAGCAGAATTTCAAATGTAATTTCCAATCTTCATCAAAGTTTTAGGTGCACACTTTCATTCTAATTCAATTTTGTTACATTTTTCCATTCATTTGTAGGTGATTTTGCACTTCCCAATGTGTTTTCCACCATAGCATAATTCTTAGATTTTGCATTCATAATCAATCAATTAGTTCATATAAATGCATTTAGATCATCTTATTTCCCTCATATAATATCATACATAACATAATTTGAATGAACCATTAGTATTTTTGGCCCTACCTCTCTCCTTTTAGGTGGAAAACCCTAGAAGAGCTAGAGAAGCACATGGTGCCAAAAATCTATGATTCACTACCTTTTCCCAATTCCTTGGGTAATGAAATTGTTTCAGTTGATTCTATTGAAGAGAATCGATGAAACTAATGAGAGATGTGTGATAAAATATGATATAAAAGATATTTTAAGGGTATGTGCAGTATCATCATGGAAAAAACAAGGCCTTAAGTTGTGAAAAATTTAGAAAAAATTAGAGTTAGGCAAGTTGACATAAAAATTTGAATAACTTATCTATATTATTTAAAAAATGTGTAAGAATAGAATTTGTAGCAAATTGAATGTAGTTTCTAAACTAATAGCTTTTTTTTTTAAAAACTATTTGGTGAAAATTTGAAATATTAATGCAGTAGTAATTAAATTTCAAGGAAAAAATAAGAAGTAGGTGTCTGTCTGACCACCCTCACCACAATAAAATGATAATATTTTCTTATAATATTTTAGATATAAGTAGAGGACTCATGTATCAATGTAATGCATATTTGTTTGCAATTTTTTTCCAAGTAAATAATTAATTATTAATTTTTTATTACAACTTTTAAAAAATATAAAAAACTCGTATGTCTGACAACCTTAACTTGGTCAAAACTTCATGAAATTCAAATTTTTTTTTTTTAATATTATAGTATGCAAATCATAGAATGTGATGCATGTTTTGGATTCATAAAATGTGATGTCTTTTGAAAGCTATAGAATTTTTTCAATCAGCCTATCAATCAATACTTTAGTCATAATTCTAATAGAACATGAATAATAATTATTTATTAAATTCAAAGTAAAGCATAGTTTATATTGGTGGAAAGCTAAGAATCTCCTTTAAAAATTATTTTCGTTTCATCAATTTTGGGTAAAAAAAAGTTGTCAACCACATACCCATCATATCGCCACTTTTTGGGCCATCATGATCCTACACATACCCTTAACATGATATATGCTCAGATGATTTACGGGTGTAGGAAAAGCTATTCTAAATGAAGTTTAAGCTCAATTTGATTGAAAGCCTAATTACAAAATATGCTAAATGGATGTATCTATGTTACCATGGAAGCCATTAATGGAATCTAAGCTAATATGATGCAAGAAATTAACTTGAAATTCTTTCTAAAACATGAAATATGAGTGCAAGATGAGAGTGATTTTAACAACATAAGTTTTCTCTTAAAAGGTGGATCCCTATTCAATAGATGCAAGCTCTATTTATAGAATAGGAAAAATGAAACTGATGGACAAGATCAAAAGGATCGATCAATGGTTAGAATTGGAGGAAAATGGAGGCATGGATAATGGATTACCATCAAGGGTTAAGAATGCAAGTTGATATTTAATCGAGGGATTACATTCATTGAAATAAACACACTTTCAAAGCTTCCACAAGAAGTCTTGTTGAAATTTGTTCCAAGGAGGAATATTCCTTTTTTGAAATGAGTGAAGAAAGATAATATTGTCAAAGAATATTCTCATGGCGGAGGAAAATTAGATATTTAGTTAACTAAAACCAAATTAAATTGGCAAAGGGGAAGGAATATTTCATGGGAATATTACTTTTGGAGGAATGTGCGAAGGAGGAATATTCCTTTGCCAGTGGGAAGATGAGGATAATTAGTAATTTGATAAATAAAATAAAGTTTCAATTATACAAATTAGGGGAATTAGGATATTCATTAGATAATTAATTTATTTAATGAAAAGGGGGAAAGTTATATGATATTTAATTAAATAACTTAGGGTTGTTTAATCAAATAAGAGGACTTTAGGGATTAAATTAAATAATTTTATTTATTCAATTTAATAGGACAAAATGATAGTATAAAAGGGTATGAATTCACCTAATTAGGTCAATCACGTTAATAGTTGAAAATGACATAATTAATTTAATATCAAGGCTAATTTAATCAATTAAGTAAAAAGATGATGGATTTCAAGATGAAGTGATGTTAGTATACCTGATTTGAGTGTATGATATCATTTAGGATATTTTAAAGTGTCTACATTTTTCCCCTCACTCAAGCGAGGTACATGTTACGTTGGTTCAAAGACTGACACTTTTTGGATTAAAACATGTTGCTTAAATAATTTTATTTTTTTTTCTAATTTTTAGATGCCCCACTATTTCCCCAATAGAAGGAATAAGCTAGTTTTGTACCCCACTTGAGAAATCAATTGGAAAATTTGAATTTTTGGTTGATTTCTCTACAAAGATTTAGGATCAGTTCAACTCATACAAGACTATAAAGCATAGATGTTTGATGTAGAAAGACTTGATGATGTATAGAAAATCATCGATAATTGGTAGACTCATGTATATTTTGATAGATCACACATATTTGATACTTGGATAGAATTGCTAGAAGAATAAGAAGAATAAGATGAATGGATTGACCATTGATTTTGAGATTTATTCAGAAGTCCAACAAGTCCATGATGTATCGAGACTTTATTAGATATGGTGATGAGAAAGAGAGATGATTTTTCTCCTATCTTGGGATTGGGATTTTTTGTCATTCCTTATGTTTGATATAACACATAGACATAATGCATCATGGTATTGAAAACTAGGATGGCGTTGTATCTAGTGTAATGGACTTTGACTCAACAAATAGATAGGATAGGTTTTGTTCACACCTCAATGACATACAAAATCTCATCGGAATGTAGGTTAGAAGTTCAAAATATATTGGACCAAAGAAAATGCAATAGTCAACAATCTACTCCAAATGATCTCCCTACACACAACTAAGCAAGTATGTTCCAATATTATTTTACAAGAATACCCACAAACACAAAAAATGAAATATAATGATCGATTCCCCATTCCTTTCTCTCTAAATCATTGAGACATCATTGAGAGGTCCTCAGAATGGGTCATTGAGATAAATCAGAAGAAAAGATCAAAGACAAATAGTTGGCTTTATCTATATCTTTCTCCAATTTTAACTTAGCAAAGGTGATTTGTGATGTTGATTTCCATCGTAGGAAGGATGCATCCTAAGACATGTTATCAGATGGTTTGATTAGGATGAGGTGTGTGATAAGCTATTGATACAAACTCCATTGACTATTTACCTATGATCTAGACTTTAGACTTTGACACTTAAGTTCTCACTTTACGACTTGCAATACTTGCTTTCTACTTGTTTTTTCAAGGGTTGAAAGTGACAATTGATTTATTATGGGTGAAGTTTTATTGCAGGTGAAAGTGAAATGGGATGGATGGTTTTGAATTTTGTGGAATATTTCAATGGTTTTGGATTTTTGAAAATGTTTTGAGGCTACTTTTGGTCGTTTTGAAAGTTTTATATGAATGTTTTGGTTTTCTGTTATTTGAAGTTGTTTAGGGTTTCTCTATGATATTTGATGTTTATGTTTTCTAATGTTTTGGGGCTTTTTAGTTTTCAAATGTTTTTTATTTTTTCTAAGTTTTCTAAATTTTTTGGTATTTACAATATGGGTATGTGCAGGATCATCATGGAAAAAAATGCCCTTAAGTGGCAAAAAATTCAAAAAAATCAGTGTTAGGCAACTTGACGTAAAAATTTGAATAAGTTATCTATATTATTTCAAAAATATGTAAGAATATAATCTATAGAAAATTGAATGTAGTTTCTAAACTACTAGGTTTATTTAAAATAAATAAAATTTATTTGGTGAAAATTTGAAATTTGAATCACGATGGTACTTAAATTTCAGGGAAAAAATAAGTAGGTAATGCATTAGACCACCTAACCATAATAAAATAATAATATTTTTTTATAATATTTTATATATAAGTAGAGGACTCATGTCCAAATGTGATGCATATTTTTTTGTAATTTTTTTCCAAGTAAATAATTAATTATGAATTTTTATTACAACTTTTAAAATATGAAAACTTCATTGTATGACCACCTTAACTTGGTCAAAACTTCATAAAATTTAATTTTCTTTTTTTAATCCTATATTATGTGAAGCATAGAATGTGATGCATGTTTTAGATTCAAAAATGTGATGTTGAAAGTTATAGATGTTTTTCAATCACCTATCGTCGGGACTTTAGTTGTAATTCTAATAGAAAATAAATAATAATTATTTATTAAATTCAAATTAAAGCATAATTTATATTGGTGGAAAGCTAAGAATCTCCTCTAAAACCCTTTTTGTTTCATCAATTTTGGGTAAAAAAAAGGTTATTCCATACCCTACAAATACCCATAATATTGCCACTTTTTAGCCCATCATGATCCTGCACATACCCATATTAAGATTTTTTTGAGATTTTCTAATACTTTGCAAATGTTTAAGGTTTTTTCAATTGTTGAATGTTTAGGTATTTTCAAGGTTTCCGACCAAGAACCTAACCTAAAAGACTATCCTAGGGGCCTCGGGGGCTTATCAATGATGGGCCTTTCCTACGTTACACACACAGAGACCACAGTTCAACTAAATTAACTTATTGACGATGAGATATGAACAATTGATGGAATATCAGTTTATTATGACAAACTCCTAAAGGACTGACCTAGGGTTTCTTGGGGGCACATAAATGATGGCCTTGCCTACGTTGAAGCTTAAAGACAATGTAGTTCAACATGGTACTATTTTTGGATTTTTGATGTTTTGACCTATTTAGGGATTTTTATGTGTTTTGGATGTTTTGGATTTTGACTTTACAATTTTCCAATATTTTTGGATTTTAGTTGTATAGGAATTTGGATGTTTTTGGATTTTTTGATGAACATTTTATGAATGCTTTTGAGATTTTCAATGAGATTTCCATTAACCTCAAGATATACAAGAAATTCACTCGATCCATAATGAATTTCCCCCAATATGATGTAATAGACTACCTCAATATAGGTAGGACAAGTTGACCTTAAGAATATTCCATGTAGTACCAAAGGGGATACAATACCTCACAATATCAAGCCATGATACAAACACATATGGGCAATGGAATAAATATGAAAAATGATGCGATAGATGGATGTGATGCAAAGAATGATAGGATAAAGAGCCAAAGAGCCAATGGGGGTGCTTTATTTACGCAAAGTGCCTATTTTCCAAGTTTTCACCAAGGTACTTGCTCAAACCGCTACTAAAGGGGTTTTCACTAGAGGATGATGGCTTTTTTTTACTTTTTCAATCCATTTTCTCATATTTTTAGATTTTTTTATCATTTTTTGATTTTTTGTAATTTTAGATTTACACCCTTCAATCCTGAGCATAATTGTTTTTAAGATGCAAAATATTGGTCGATTCCTGCAAGGGTTCACCTTCAGGTGTTGATAATTTGATGCAAGAGCACCCCAAGTCTCAGACAATCTTGCATCAACCAAAAATATATGCATTCATGTTTGCATTTTAGTAGTTATCTGGGTATGTGTAGGATCATGATGTGCCAAAAAGTGGTGATATCACTAGTACAAAAACAATAATATATGACTAAATAAAATACTAAAAATTGCATATAAATGACTAATTTTGGTCACGTGACCATTAGTAATTTATTGCCGGTCATTTATAATGTGACCAAATTTATGACTAAACTATTTTAGTCATTTATCTAGTCATTGATTTAGTCATTGATTTGGTCATTGATTTAGTCATTGATTTAGTCATTAATTTGGTCATTGATTGTTATTAACTGGTTATTTATTTAGTCATGGTAGTGATTTATTTAGTCATATATTTAGTCATTAATTTAGTGATATATTTAGTCATCGTAGTCATATATTTGGTCATTATATTCATTTATTTTAGTTATAGTGGTCATTTATTTAATCATGGTTTAGTCATTTATTTGAGTGAAACAATGATTCAAGTTATATATCAAATCTAACTTAATTAATTCTCACAAATTTATGCATATAAACTTCAAATATCATAGATATTCAATTTTATTTTTTTTGCATTGAATTAACATGAAAAAAATATATACAATCAACAAACAACTTTATGCATATAAAGCTCAAATATCATAGATATTCAAACATTTTTTTGTATAGCATGGAAAAAAGGAATATACAAACAACAAACAGTTGCATAACCAAAGGAATTACAAACAACATACAATTGCATAAACAAATATCCAACAAATACATCCTTCACTACACTCTTGGTTTTTATGGAAGACAAATCCAAGATAAGATACAAATGCTACAAACATTGAAAGGAGAAAAGACATGAAAATATATAGTAAATGTAAATATATTATTTGTGGTGCATATATTGCCCGATTTAGAATAGTCTTACCCTCCCATTCCAACCGAACAACCCTTAAGAGAAGATTGGAAGGATTCGAATGAGAAGGATGACAACTTCCTATCTAGAAATCTCATTGGTCATGGTTGGATGAAAGTAAAGAGTGCATGTTCACCTCTCTAGTTTGAAGAGCTACAATCTAAAAATAAGATTTCAATGAGGATTTTAGAATATGTTTATTAAAATGAAAATATAGTTATTAAAACATGAAAATACAACCAAGATCTAATAATGAGCACATTTATATTTTTACAATATGGCATCCTTTACCTGTTTCAACGGTTCTATGAGATTTCCCATTACAAATGATTAAATCATTAATGATGTAAAAAATGAAATGAATTTACTTCTATGCCACTTCACATTAGAAACACTTCATAGAAACTCAAAACCCTTAGAAATCAAATAGTGAGGAATGATCATCAGTTGTTAACAACCTTTTCCACAATCTTTCTGCAGTAGTTTATCCCTCACTTCTTTTATATGCTATAAAAGGTTATGAATGATCCATTTCATGAAAAATGACTAATTAAAGGATCTTTGAAACAAATTGCAATTGCAATGAGGAAGATAATAAGGCGCATAGCAAAAGGTTCAAGAAAAATGAAGAAGGTGCAGAGGAATCTACATCCAAATTGATTGACTTAGGGCCTACATCAGATATTAACTAGGAAGATCAATTTGAGCATTCAAATAATGTATGTTCTATCAAATATAATGAAATAAAACCCGTGAACCAGAGAGAGTAGATCCATATGTTGTAGAAGCCATAGCTTTCTTTCAAAAATAGAGTGAAAAATAAAAGGAAACAAGAGTTCCACAATTTGCAAATAGATAAAAAAAAGTATACAAACACAAATGAACATAAATTAGGCTAAAAAATTATGCATATACATTTCCCCACCATTTTTTGTTCATTTCCCCACTACTATTGGCTTTAGCTCCTCCAAACTCCTCCTCGCTGGTATTGACCTTTCACTTCTTTGATTTAGTCATTTATTTGCTGGTTTCAACTTGAGAGTAACCATAATCGATTTGGAGAGTAATCCTCTTCTAGATAGTGATCTGGTTGTCTGAGCCTTTTTAAATGCTTATCTACAAGCATGGCACGAGCTTTTGCATATAATGGATCACTCCTTATCAACGCCTCCTCCTCACTTAGCATGGCTTGATCTTTTGGCCTTTAGTTGACACCCTTCCCTCTCTAAGAAATTGTCTACCTCTATTATATGGCATGTAACATTTCACATAGGTTGTGGATGAGAACAAACTCTTCCTCTACATGGACGTTGTCTCTTCCTTTTTAGGTTGCACCATTTATTCTTCCTTGCACTGGCGACATTTTTCCCTGCCATCATTTGCACAAACCACTTCTCTCAAACCTCAAGACCTTTGATTTTTCCCTCTTTTGTCTTCAGGTTGGAAAATGGAAACATCGCCCTCCTTTTGCGTTGAATCCTAATCAACATATCTTTTTATCTTTAATATAGTGCCTCTCATATACCTTTATCCCAATACATAGTTGTAGGTGAGTGAACCTGCTTGATTCAACAAGATCAAGCTACAAAGAGAAAAAGTAGAAATGAAATTAGATCTGAGTATAGTCAATTTAGAAACCATTAAATTTCATTAACTTAAAAATTCATGATCTAAAGAAAAATTCTTTGAACTTGAGGATTTTACTAATCAAATTACTTACATAGAATAACTTGCAAAGAAAAATGGCATTACAATTAAGGCCATAAATTATTTCTCAAAAGAATTTCATGTAGTAAAATGGTAAAGCTTAAACAAGTTGAGCTTCTAGAAAAATCTAAAACATGCATTGCCCCACACATCCTCACAAAATTTATGTATATAAAAACTATGAAATAAATTAACAACAAATGAATCAAAGTGAAGAAAGATGATTACCAAAAAAACACATCCGTTGCTGTTCATGTCATTTCTTAGCCTGCACCTCCCCTTCATCTGTTTTATTTATCTTTAGCCCGCTCTTTTACCAATAAAAGCACGCCCATTTTTTCATTTTGAAATCTTAAGCCCCCACCCATTTTTTTATTTTGAAATCTTTAGCCCCCACCCGTTTTAATCAAAATCCTTTTAAAAAACCTAAAGATTAGTTTCTTTTAAGTTATCAAATACATGAAAGTTTTCTTACTTTAGAAAGTCTTATTTAAAGTTTATTGAAAGGAATATTTTTATAGTAGTTTTTAAATAAAAAAAATTAAATCATTTAATTTCCTTTTATATATAGTTTTAAGAGTTTAATAGAAATAAAAGGTCTTTCTTTTAATCAAATAGTGTCTTAATTTTTTTTAACTTTAGTTAATCTTTTTAAATTTAATAAACTCGTGAATGTTTATTATTTTAAATTAATATTATATAAATTTATTAATTTTTCAAAATTTATATTTTTAATTTATTTATAAATTTAAATTAACCAAATAGTTTTTTTTTAAATTTATGCTATCATTATTTAATTATATAGTTCTTTTTAGATTGATTATTTTGTAAGGACATTTGAGTTCTTTGCCAATTTTGTCGAGGTGTGAGGCAGAGGAAGCCTTCGTCATGGAACCTAAAGCATGCTCTATTACTACACAAACATACCTACATATTCATCGCCCATGCAAATAGCTACTATACTTTTATGCTAAAATCCAAATTAGTCATTTATAGTTGTATTACAAAAAATTAGTAGAATTTAGTCATTTTTAGTTGTTGTGATTAAAAATTTTAGTGATGTGACTAAAATTTTTAGTCATGTAGTCATGTGACTAAAATTTTTAGTTACATGACTAAAAGTTTTAGTTATGTAATCATTTATTTGCCAAATTCTACTAGTGTATGATGGGTATGTGTAGGGTATATAACTGACGACATTTTTTTTACCCAAAATTGATGCAATGAAAAGGGTTTTTCAAGGAGATTCTCAACTTTCCACCAATATAAATTATGTTTTACCTTGAATTTTATAAATAATTATTATTCATTTTCTATTTGAATTATAATTGAAGTCCTAATTGATAAGCTAATTGAAAAACATCTATAGCTTTCAAATAGTATCAAATGTTTTGAATCTAAAATATGTGTCACATTATATGCTTCACATACTATAGGATTAAAAAACAAATGAATTTCATTAATTTTTGACCAAGTTAAGGTGGTCAGACGTACAAGTTTTTATATTTTTTAAAATTTGTAATAAAAAATTCATAATTAATTATTTACTTGAAAAATAATTACAAAAAAATATGCATCACATCTGAACATGAGTCCTCTACTCATATCTAAAATCTTCTAAAAAATATTATTGTTTTATTGTGGTTAGGGTGGTTAGAAAGACACCTACTTCTTTATTTTTCCCTAAAATTTAAGTACCACTGCATTGAAATTTCAAATTTTCACCAAATAGATTTTTTTAAAATAAACCTAATAGTTTAGAAACTACATTCAATTTGCTACAAATTTTATTCTTACATATTTTTGAAATAATATAGATAAATTATTCAAATTTTTTGCGTCAAATTGCCTAACTCTAATTTTTCTATAAATTTTGCCACTTAGAGCCTTTTTTTCCATGATGATCTGGCACATACCCATTTGTCAAACCCAGTCTCAGTATTTCATACTACATTGTAACGTCAGAGCTCATAGAGTATGATATATGATTTTCATTGGAACATCTACATCATATCCATAATTCAAGTGTTTTGGATATTCAAGTATGAAGTTATCGCTAACATTATATTAGTTGCATTTGCACAGAGAGCATTCACTGACCAGACTTGGATTTTCAAGGGTGTGAACCTATTTTGTGACTTGTAGAGCTCAAGAGACCATTTCATAAGGATACACATTCATTAAGAAACTTTAGTTTTGACTTGCATTGTGTTTTTCCAAGGATCAAAGGAAATTCATATGTTTTGGCTAACCTTCACACATTTCATGTACTTCATGGTTTGAGAACTCTTGAGGCTAACACAAACCTTTTCTAGAGCTAGGAATTGATATATAGGAATCATGTAGTTGCATTAGAAATCAATCGAGGATAGAGATAGAAGTGATATATAAGGGATTTCACTCGCATTGTATTTTTGGGCCTAACACCATATCCTTCTATAATTCTATAAGCCAGAAGGGAGGGAATAATGCTAGTTAATAATTGATCATAATCTATATTTCCATATGTGATTGTGTTCTTTTTCATTGAGTTTTCGTTGTGCTTACTCTTTCTACAAGGCTCGATAGTCCTATTCCTAGACCCTCCATCCTTGACTACACCATAATTGGTATCCTCTTGATCTATAGCTTGTTTTGATGACAAAGGAACCCAACTAGTTAAGCTAAAAATTTCATTTACTATCGTAATCTAGAAGTTTTTTCTGATTTTTCTTTAGAACAAGATCCCCTACTTGGAAAGAATGACACTTGATCTTCTTGTTATATCTCCATTTTAGTTAGTTTTTATATACTTACAAGTGATTAAGGGCATCAAGATGATACTTATCCAAGAATTCTAGCTCATTTAGCCAAGACAATCTATATTCTTCATTAGTGACTAGATTTTGCAATGACACTCATAGTGATGGAAGCAATTCCTCAATAGGCAAGATGGATTTTGATCCATAGACCAAGGAGAATGGGGTTGTACCTATAGGTGTGTGGATACTGGTTCGATAGGCCCATAGGGTAGGATTTAACTATAGATGCCAATCACAACCAACTTCATTGACCTTTTTCTTTAGGATTTTTAGAATGGTTTTATTTGTAACCTCAACTTGACCATTTCCCTAGGGGTAATACGAGATAGAGAATCGATGATGGATGTTGAATCTTTGACATAGTTCTTTCACATCTTGATTCTTGAAGGGTGTTTCATCATCATAGATAAGGGCTTGTGGAACACCATAACAATAGATAAGATAATTCAAGATTAACTTAGTGATTTTCTTCCTCATTATGTAGGTCATAGGAATGGCTTTGACCCACTTGGTTAAGTACTCAATGACTGTTATGATAAACTTATGTCCATTAGATGAGGTTGGAGTAATTTTTCCTATGAGGTAAAGCACCCACTATGAGAAATGCCAAGGTGTACATGATCATTGGTTGTAACTCTTGAGCTGGAGCATGAATAAGGTCTCCATGCTATTGACACTGGACACACTTCTACATATATTGATGGGCTTCTTTTTCCATAGTTTCCTATTAATACCCCATCCTCAATAGTTTTAAGCTAAAATCATACCACTAGAATGGTAACCACATATTCCATCGTGTACTTATATTAAGGCAATTAAGGCTTCATATTGGTTAAAACAACATTGTAATGTCCCCTTGATGCTTCAATGGTATAAGGTATCACCTAGGATCATGAATTGTGATGCCTTTTTAACAAATTTCCTCTTTAACATTGGAGGTAATATCAGCTGGGATGGTTCCTCTATTAAGGTAGGTGAATATAGCATGATACTAGGAGGATCCAAGACCAACAATGACACACATAGATTCAGATTTTGAGATTTTGAAAGTTGGTATGATAAGTTGTTCTACCAAGAATTCACATTGAAGGACATTGTGTGGCATGTCTAACAATGATCCAATTGTTCTCATACCATATGTTGTACTTGATTTTTAATGCTAGGAATTTTCTCAAAATATATATCTATGAAAAGGTCCTTGAGACTCTCTACCACCTTCTTGTAACGAGTGATATTTTCATCCTCAGTTTGGTAATCGTCATTGACTTGGTTGATAACTAGATGTGAGTCTTCATAGACTTTCAACTCTTGTATCTGCCATTAAACTACTATCCTTAGACCTGTGATCATGGCTTCATACTTCACGATGTTATTAGTACATGGAAATAAAATCCTATATTACTTTGGGATGCAATCACCTTGAGGAGTGATAAAAAGAATACTCACCCCTAATCCATGTTGGGTGAATGATCCATCAAAGTACATTTTCCATTGATCAACTATATTGACAAGGAATACCAATTCATTAGGGAATTCAGATATCAATGAATTCTTTGCATAGATAGATCCCTCTACTAGTTGGTCATTGATCACTTATCCTTTGATGGCCTTACCCTGCACATACTCTATGTCAAATTTAGTTGAGATCATTACCCATTTATCCATTCACCCCATGAGAGTTGCTTTGGATAACAAGTATTTTAATGGGTTGATCTTTGCAATATGCTTAATTTGATGCTACAACATGTAATGTATGAACTTTTGTGAAGAAAAAACCACTACTAAGCAATCTTTCACAATGGATGAATAGTTCATTTCATATCCCACCAAGGTCTTGTTGATGTAATAGATAGCTCTTTCTTTTCTATTTTCATCATGTTGTGCTAGAAGAGCACCTAGTGTTGTTGATGTTACTGAGATATGGAGGATTAATGGTTTTTTTGGTATTGGTGACATGAGCACTGGAGGTGTTAATAGGTAGTACTTGATCTACTAGAAAGCCTTATCACACTTCTCATACCACTTGTAAGTTATTCCTTTATGGAAAATATGTGAGAAAGGATGAATTTTGTCTAATAGTTGCACTATGAACCTTCAAATGGATTGCAATCTTCCTTGTAACTCTCTCATCTACTTCAATGTTTGTGGTAGTTCCATGTCTAGGATGGCTTTGACTTTTGTTGGATAAATTTTTATCCCTCTTTGTGACACAATATAGCCAAGAAGCTTCCCTGATGTAACCCTAAAGATAGTTTTTTGGTTTTAGACATATCTTATACTCTTCAAGCCTGCCAAAGATGGGTCCTAAGACTTCTATGTGTTCACTCATTTTCTTTGATTTTACCAAAATATCATCCACATGGGTTTCGACTATTTTATGGATCATGTCAAGAAAGATGAGGGTCATTGCTCTTTGATTTGCATTCTTTATGGCATCATGTTCTAGCAATATGTTCCCCATGTTCATAAGTGAATGTATTTTTTTGTTGATCCTCCTTGGTAATAATGATTTGATTATAGCCTAAAAAACTATCAATGAGTGATAGCATTTCATGTCCAGGTATTAGATCCATGATGATGTCGATGTTAGGAAGAGGGAAATCATCCTTCAGGCATTCCTTCTTCAATTCTTTAAAATCGGTGCATATTTGGATGCCTTGATGGGTTTGGAAACTAGTACCAGGTTTGAAACCCACTTAGGATAGTCAATGTGTTAGATGAATCCAATGTCCAGAAGATTTTGTAACTCAAGTTTCACTAAGAGTGTTATTTGAGGGTACATTTTCCTTAGTTTTTTCTTCACTAGTTTGGCTTCAAGATAGGCTGCTAAATGATGCACCACCACTTCTAGATTGAGCCCTGCCATATCTATGTATGACCATGCAAAGTTTATTTTTTGATCTTTCAAGAGTGCTACTAGGTTTTTTGTTCTTCATCCAACAAAGATGGTTTCCTTTTTTGCTAATACTACTAACTTTTTTGGATGCATTTCACTAAGGAGGAGATTGCATCCTCATCCTTTGGTGCCTCAGAGAGGTATTCACCCTTGGAGACATCCTTTTCTTTTATGATTTTAGGATCAAAGAGTGCCACAGTGTGGTTTTCATTCAAAGATCTGCATGTTAGTTGCACATTGTCCATTTTGGGACAAAAGGATTCAATCATCTCCCCATAGTTCACCCCCATGTATATCTCTATATCAAAACCATCCTTGTGATCTACCCATGGTAAGTTGTTACGGAGTCCCATGAATTCTAAGATTGCTTCATTTTTTTTTAATAAATCTAGAATCAGTGGTCTTTTCTAGTCCTAGTCAATGAGTTGTGGGTATGCTAGGCTAATTTCAGTGGGTTGATCATTTGGATTGAAAGATGTTGTGGATATCATGAAGAGAGAGTTATCCTCAAATAGGTTGGCAACATCAAGGGGGAAGTTGTCTAAGGTAGTTCACATGATGTTGGTAAACAGGATGAAGTATTAACTTGTTTACTAGAAGTACCTTTTCCAATAAAGGTATCCTTTCTATTAGTACATCCTAAGTCGAGATTATTTAGACATTTCTCAAGAATGATGGGTTCTAGCAAACCATTGGTATTTTTTCCTAGTTTCTCATTATTTTTGTAACCCCAACTCTTAATTATCTACAAGCCATTGTTGTCATCTTCAATGGGAAGAACAAGGATGGGTCGTCCATCTTGATACAACATTTTAGAGATCTCTTCCTCATTGACATCTTCTTTGTTCAAATCCCCCCACTTAGTGAGGGTAGTAGCTATCATCTTTATTGTTTGAATGAATTTTTTTCTTGGTGTGGGTTTCCCATGAGATTTGGGAGAAAGAGGTATCTCTCCCAACACAAAAGTATCTTTTTTTAGTTTATAGCTTCCACAACCATTGACCTAGATCACTGCTTTGATATCGAGAATGTTCTGCACAATGGGTGTTTTCATTTTTGAGGTAGATGCAAGGGATGATAGGTAAACATATGAGGAGGATAGTGTAGGCCCTTAATCATTTTTAGGGATCTTGGGTATCTTGTAAAACTTGGCCTCAAGGTTCTTGCAATACTTAGTAAAAAGGCTTAGGATCACCATGGATGGTAACTTCTATGTCCTCAAAAGGAAATTTTACACATTGGTGATAGGTCAAATCTATAGCTTTTATGGCATGGATCCATGGTTGGCCAAGTAGGATGTTGTAGGGTAGGTCAAGGTTTAATACTTGGCATGTAGTTTTTGCAATGACAGGTCCTACTTGGATGCGTAGTGCGATTATGCCTTTTGATACCTGCTCTTGATCATCATATGCTATAATAGTGGTACTCTTTGCTTTCTCAATAGTATCCCTTGAATAGCCCAAACTTGATTAACTTAAGGGTGCAAATTTTTAGACCAACACCTCCATCTACTAAGACTCTTTTAACCTTGTTCTTATGAATAATGGCCGCAAGGTACAAAGCATGGTTATGTGATGGATATGATGGTAGGTCTTGTTCTAAGAAGGTGAGAAGATGATTATTGATATTCTCTACCATAGCTTGGACTTGTTTTGTATCAATATCCTCGAGGATGGATAATTAAGATAAATCTTTGTCTAAGATTTCCCTATGTGTGAAAGATAGCCTCAATTTTTCTAAGATATAAATTTGTGTGGGAATCTTCTTAAGTTGATCTAGGAGACTATACTTTCTAGGGTTTGATGCTTGTAATGTAGGTTGTGCCCTAGGTTTAGATGAAACTCCTCAGATGGTGACTTTTCCATGTCAAATTGTGACTTCACACTCTACACTAGTCCCTTTGATCATGATGACGATGATGACACTATCGTAGGAAGTGACTACATTGGGATAGGTATGTTGCATGTTTGTGTAATCCTTAGCTTTTCTAGTGTTGTTTCCTTTGCTATGATCTAGCATAGGGTTCTTGTATATCTTAATATCGTCATTACTAGCTAGTAATTTGATAGATATATCTTCACTCTCGATAAGATCTTGGATAATATTCTAGAGCCTCATCCAGTTCAATGTTGTGTCCTTTGATTTTGTGAAAGTCACAAAGATATTTTTCATTATAACAAGGTGGTTTATCTTGTGGTTATTAGTAGTTTTCAAAACTGGGAGGTGTTCTCAAGTTTGAATCTACCAATTTCTTCATGATGGTTTTAATAGGCTCTAACAACTATGTTTATTTTCATTTTGAATAGTTATTTTTGTTGGGTGTTCATTGTTGTTGCATTTCAGTGTTGTTAACTTGATTTTTTTGTGGTTGTGTTTGTTGCACATTTGATTGAATGTTAGCTATTTGATTTTTTTTGGCCTAGGATCACTTAGGACCACCTTAGCATCTACCACACCATCATTCATTACATTCTTGTTCTTAGCCCAAACAAAAGGCCTGTCGTTTGAACTAGTTGATGGGTGGTTGTCTTTGTAGGCTTGAGTATTTCCTTGTGAGATTAGAGCTCTCTTGATGTTAAGGGCTCTAGGGACAAGCTCATCATAAGAGGTAATGCACTACATCTTTAAGTGGAAGGATATATCTAGATCTAGATATAGATTTTCTATGATAATCCCCACTTCTTGTTCATTGGGAATGGGCCACTTGCTCTTACTAGCTCTTTGTCTCCACCACTGCAAGAAATTGGTGAAATATTCTCCTTTTTTTTTTAAGAGTGTACAAATCTTCTAGGATTACGTCCATGTCAAGATTAAAGGATAAGTGGTCTATGAATCTATCAAATATTTCTTAGAAGGTTTTGATTTTGGGAGGTAACTGGGGAAACTAAAGAATGGCTAGTCCTAGCAAGCTTCATGGAAAGAGAGGCATTAAATAAGACTCATTGTAGGTGACCTACATACACATAATGTTAAACTCTTTGGCATGGTCCATAGGACTTCCTATTCCTTTTTATTTATCAAATTTTTGGACTTGAAATCCATGAGGGAATGGTACCATTACAATGTTTTTATCTCAAATGGATATGGGAATAGGTTTTGTGTATGGGGTTTCTTCATTTTTCCCATCTAAATATTCTGCATTTCTTGTGTTAACACCTTAAGTTGTGATGTGACATCATCTTGTGGGACAGGTGGAGGAACATATAGTGAAAATGCGGATGAATTGTATGTGGGATTTGATATGATGAGGTGTTGTATGTTGTGTATGGGGGTGTAGGATATTGTGAAGGTGATTGTGGTGGAGTACATGCTCCTAGAATATTTTGATTGATGATGTTCTGTTGAGGATTATAGTAGGAACCTTGTTGCCATTTTTTTTGTTTTTGTTGAGCTAGTAAGGCTTGTTGTTGTGTTTTTTGTTGTTGTTGTTGTGCTATTAAGTCTACTTGATGTTGTTGTTGGGATTGTTGTTTTTATTATGTTAGAGGTCTTGTTGTTGTTCTTACTATGTTACTAAGGCTACTTGCTATTATTTTCGTTGTTGTTGTGCTACTAGGTCTACTTACTAGGCTTCTAAGGTTGCTTGATTTTGTTGTTGTTGTTGTGCTACTAAGGCTACTTGTTGTTGTTTCTATTATTGTGTTGTTGGGGATACTTCTTGTTGTTTTTATTGCAATTGGATGGCTTGTTGCAAGGATATAAAATGTTCTTGTAATGTGGCATCAATTGGTTGTTGGGACATTTGTGATGGGTTGATGTTTTGGGTGGGTTGTAGATTGTTGATAAGAGGCTGGGGGTTCCATTGATTTATCATTCCTTGCAAGAGGTTGGATTGAGGTGGAGGAATGTAAGTTTCAAGTTCCATTTGATTTTTCATTATGAGAGGGACCATGGGGAAAGATGATGAATAATCCATTAGATATTGTGATGGTAATGACACATTAGTACCTTGAGACCATTGATTGAAAGGGTTCCCTTGAACAATGTTTTGAGGATTTCCTTGTGTTTGGGATGTGATCAAGGTATTACCTTGGTTGATGATGAACAAGGGGTTGTTTTGAGTTGAGTTAGTGATGAATGAGATGGATGTGTTTTTGGTAAAATCATTGGGGGATTTGATGAAGATGTTCCATATTGTGTTGAAGATTTTTTTTGCTTAAGGGGATTAACTTTCCCTTTCAGGTCTATTAAGACACTTGGTCTATACTTCCTTGCATGATTTTGGGCACATGTGTGGTACTTTTGGGGATGGATGGGGATGGGTGACCTCGATATGTTAAGGTTATCATGGATTTGTGAAGTGTAAGAGGTTTATTTTGATGTAAGGGGTTTTCAGCAATGGGGGGCGCTAAAGGTAGATGTCCAAGTGGTGGTTTGAGAAGGATTGGTGTTGAGGGTACCCACAAGTGTGTTGCTTTTGAATAGAAGAGTATGGAAAAATTCCTTAACAAGACTAGCTACAATACTAGGATTTGGTGTTTGATTTATCCCTAGTGATGGATTCATTTGAATAGTGGATGAAATCAATCCTTGTATCAATGATTGTACAATAAAAGATGGGGAAATTGGAGCTACATTTCATAAGGCTTGACATTCTTGTTTGTACTCCATGATTTCTTCCCTAGTAAGTCCAAATTGGTTATTTGTAACGTCTTCTATCTCATATAGGCCTAATGGAGATGAAGGTTGTTGTGACTGGGTGACTTGACTTCTTGGATCAAATTCTTGAGGATTGGGATCCCTTGAGGCGAATGTGACTTTGGTTTTCTCCATGATTCTCTTGTGTTGTGATCTTGTCTTTACTAGAAATTTTAGATATCCTATGGGATATTTGTGTTGAGATTTGTAATGTTTAAACTCTCTAGTTGACTCAAATATAGGTAAAAGGGATGCTCTATGTAATTTTGGAGAAATTATGGTAGTGGGAGATGAAAATATGAATGATATGGGGAGTGATCTTTGCATTTATTTTCTAAGACAACACTTTTGAGATAAGTTTGGTTGTTTGATGCTTGGATAGTGGATGTTTTTGAACTTGTGAATCTTTAGGGTAGACATGCGACCTTCAATATGAACAAGTTCAAAGATGATAACTAACTTAACCAAATGCATTTAAAATGATTCATTTCACATACAAAGTAGCTAAGTTAGGGTTTGGTGGGTTGATAGATGTCTATGTCTAAAGTGTTGGTGTGTTCAAATTTTTTGCAAAGTTTGGTGAAATGAAGTTTGGATTTTGATAAGGGGTGAATGAAATGTTTGACCCAATGTTGAAATAGAGTGAACCTATGTTTTCCAAGAACAAGGTAGTGAGAAACATGCTAGAACACTAGAGTTTCCAAATCCTAAAGACTCAATCATCAAGGATAAGTTCTTGTGAAATGTGTGGATCTGCTTCATTCATTAAATAGTGTAAAAAATGTATCCTTAATGATTTATCTCAGTTGTAGTAATTCCTTAGGCTACTTCTTCTAATATAATTTGAACTATGATGTCTAAGTTTGAAATAGCAGCATGTAGACCTTCTTTTGAGGATTTTGGTTTTATGAGAGATCATTTAAGGAAAGCCTAAGACAAATGTTTGACTTTAAATAAGGGGTTCATATTGGGCATACATGTCAGAATCATTCATTGAAATGTGTATAAAAATTCCTTACCAAAATGTCTATGTTGTGGTAAAGACTCACAAGGTGTCTCTGATAGCTTTTTGGCTATGATGCCTAAGTTTGAAGTGACGACATGTAGACCTTCTCTTGGGGATTTTTATTTTATGAGAGATCATTTAAGAGAAGCACAAGATTGTGGAAAAGAGGATATTTATTTCCATGTGAGAGGTGGTAATATGGGCCTTCTGTCCACAATATCAGTTTGTTCATCTAAGATGTATGCTACATTTCTCCACTAGATGGGTGTTTCATTTTTTTCAAAAGTGCAGCTTCAAAAACTACAAATTATATTTGTTTGTTCTCCCTTAATTAGTTCAAATTTTGGTTGAATGATAGTAGGTGTAAGGTTTGGTTTTTCGATAGGAGCGATCAGATGCCAAATGGTTATGTGGGGTTCAACTTGTCAATTTATCTTTCTTAAATGAGTTTATTTTTACCACAAACACTTTTTCTTTCTTAAGTTCAAGCTAAATGTCTATGTCAAAAACATCATTCATTCCACAAAGTCCATTTTGTGAAAAGGATAAAGTTAGAGGAATAATTACCTAGGTTAACTTTGGGAAGTATGGATTGAGATGTAAACCAAAATATGTCTAGGTCTCTAAGAATAAATCCTTAGGATGAGCATCAATATCAAGGTTTTTTCAAAGGGTATCCATACTTAGACTAATGGGTTTGAAATTTTGAAAAGAGTTGTTGATGTTTGTTTGCAATTGTTTTGGAACCAAGCAAGTGTTAAACTGACTCAAAAGCATATAAAATCCTAGATAGAGTGCCTATGTATTTCTTAGTAAGCTTACCATCATCAAAAGAGATGATTAATCCATTAAGATGAAATGGGAAAATAGGATATGTCAAGGAAATTTAACATCTTGACACACCAAGAAAAGTATTCCCTTCCCCATTTTCTTTATGTCCTCAATCAAAAACCAAACATGGTAAGTAACTTCTTGGAGAGATGCTACTCTAATGCAGTACCTTAAAATACATTTCATAATTGGACTTGGTTAGCCACTACAAACAAGGATTTTAATGACCATATTCAAGATAAACTAGTGCCATACACATGTCGATCACTCAATTAAGAGGCCTCCCAACCCTTAGAAATATCTAATGTTTTTAACACATCACAAGGATACTAAGGGAGACATTCAATTGTATGGGACAACCACAACCAATCGGTTAATGACTTTAGTCACATAGATTATTTATATAGTAGACCAAAATCAAAGCACCACTTGGGTTGTTCTCTCTCAAAAGTTGAGAGGCAAGCCCTCTAAAGGTAACACATGTTTTTAGTGTAAAAATATTTTTGTCACCCAAGAGTTCCAATAGGTGCAAAGGGAGAGGATAAGTGCTTCCAAGAAGAAAAGGTATATTTGCATAGTTTCTCTTCACCCAAGATCACACAAAGCCCAAGGGGATCAGATATGCATAGCAAGAATACTTAAGAAAGTCAAAAAATTGTTAATTTTAATCCATCATAGAAAAATGAGCTCATTTTAAGCACCAATTTGAAGTGTGGAAGTTTTGTTGTTCAATTTTAAACCAACAAGCATAATGATATGAGGGTTCAATTTTAACCAATTTTAATATTTATTTTAAAGCCCAAAAAGAAATCTAGTTTGGTCCTAAAAAATGAAATGAAAGATTCATAAATGGGTTATCATTACCCTATAAGTGTTTAAACACTTGTTACAGTTATATTCAAATAGTAATATTCTCCTTCACTTTGAATGTTATTATCCAAACTTGCTAAACCAGTTAGCCTAAAAGACCAAAACAAGAAGTTAGTCACATGTTAGCAATCAGATAAAGTAAAAAATTAAAGCACATCACAAAATTTAGGTTTAGTTTCTATTTACCAGTAAATCATGATGTTGAAATCAAATTTTCACTGAATTTCACCAATAGAATTACCATATAGCAAGTGTGTTGCTATACTAAAAAATTAATGGCATTGATCTATAGAAAATAGTGACTTCAAATGTGTCACCCTATCAAATTTTTCAATATACTAAAATTCATGGTGCATTAAAAAATGATGCAAAGTCAAGGTGAAGGTTAATCACAACAACTGCTAGTATCAATTCAAAACAATGGACTCTTCTTCTTAATACCTTCAATCCATCAAGCATCAACTCTCCCTCAAGGAGTCTTATTCCTCCCATCTACAAAACAACTAAAAATCTCCACCAAGACCCTGAAAAATTCCCTCAACATGCCTCTGATGAAAAATTAGCCAATTACATTCAATCTTAAAATTAGATTCCACTAAATCATCAAAACTCACCTTTTGTCACTAGTCTTCCTTGTAGTATAGGGAAACCATTTTTTTAATCTTTTGTCCAAATCCTTCCAAAACACCAAGAAAAAAAAAAAATTGATTCAAGGACCCTTTTCAGGTTTATTTAACATATCAAAGAACCATACACCACTCTTTTGGATCAAAGACTTCAAAATTAAGAATTTCATAGTTTTAGGCCTCTAATTAGGGCACTTTTCCAAAGGAACCACCTTTTATTTTCCTCATCAGACCCCCAAACCCAAAAAAAGTCTTGAGGAATGATCCAAAACCACACATTTCCCATGTTTTAGGCCTCCAAGTACACAACTAAGCTTCCAATCCAAAAACCCTCCTAAAAACACAAGGAACTAGGGTTTTGGGGAACCCTTATTGTTTCTCCTTATTCCCAACCATTCCAGAACACACCAACTACTTAGAAATACTTAATTAGGTCCCCTTGTGTTTAAACAACACTCATTAGGTCATTTTCAATGTTGTTTCATCAATTCCTAGTTTTGAACCATCTTTCTTTCAAGGGAAACCACACACTTCTGGCCCTATTTTTCATGCTACAAGCCAAGGAAACTTTATTTCACACATCCTACTCATAGTAAGTCATTCCCTACATCAAAATACATCATACCACCAAGTTACAAGTAAATAAAGTAGGTTGGATGATGTTTAGGCCATTACAATGGCTCCAAAACCCTTATGTCTACTCAAACATGGTATGGAGGATTTAGAGGTTTTCAAGCCTTAATGTTCTAAAATAACCCTTGTCAAGCACCAAAAGCAAGTTGGAACATCTTTTTACAAATTCATATGAGTAAATAATACATGTGAAGCCTATACGGTTTGTTAATAGTGAGAGAATACTGAAAACGCAAAGAAAACAACAAGAAAACAAGAAATCTTCGAAGACTATCGTATTCACTTGTGGTGCAGGGGCACCTTGGCTTAACTCCTTCATGTTTGTTTGCAATTTCGGCCTGTACTAACCTTAGCCAAGTCAGGGATTTTGTTGTGTTTACATTGGACCTTAGAAGGTTTTCTTGGTGTGGATGAGTTAGTCATTAGGACTATACCAACTTAGTTAGTCAAAATTGTTAAATTTTTCTTTGAATTACTTTTGGACAACTGATGTTAGTATGTAGTTGATAAATGTGTTTTAAACACATTATCATAGTTGAAAAGATGCCAAGAGGCAGTTGTGGAAGCTGATGGTTCGAAACAAGGAGATTGAGGTCCTAGAAATTAGGATCATAACCTAGAGATAAGTTGCAAAATGTTGTTGTGGAAATGGCATAACCGCAGTTGTGGAGTTACATGCATCTTAGTGGGATTGAGAATCCCTTGAAATTAGGGTAAAGACTCGAATAACTACCTTTGAATGTGGAAAAATACTTGTAGATAGGTGTGAAGGCTCATTGTGAGCAGTTATAGGATTATGTAATCAAGTTTTGGGGTGAATGAATGAGAATTAATCTACATTTTCTGTATCTGCCCACGAATTTTTGAGAAATAGTGAACTTGATCGCATTGTGCATGTTGATATAACATTGTATTTATGTTTATTAGATAGTATAGAGCAAGTTTCATCTATTATTCAAGTTGCTTAGTGTGTATTTACTATTTCAAGTTCATAGTTTAGAGTTGTAGAGTGTCTTTCATAAATCCCTGTGTGTTTTGCAACAGAGTTATTATCGGTGTAAATACTCAGATTTAGCACAATGCTCATGTCATTAGAATAGATTTGTTTCATCTTTCATTGTTCATTTAGATTCCAAAGGGTAGAATTAGTGATTTGTGTTCTTAGACTATAATTTAGAGGGTTTCCATTGTAGGTTTGGGCAGGGGTTTTTAAAATGGCTCCCCTATAAACTCTAGCATCGGGTTTTTCCTGAGATTAGCAGGGTATGGAAGGGGAGCCACATGTTTGTGAATATTTAGGGATAGGAGTGTCAATGGGCCAAGCAAAATATTGTAAACCCAAACCCTAGGTGAGTGTTAGCTGCCCGGTTAGGGATTTGGGAGTAAAGATTGAGGTATTTAGGCAAGGGTTGCAAGCACTGTACGAAATCCATATGGTTCTAGGTGGGACTAGATGTGATTCTCACGTGCCAATAGGGTTGAAGCAGCAAACCAAAATTTGAAGGTAGAATTGTAACAAAAACCTGTGAAACCCTAGGTCTTAGGGGAATTAGCCCTTCCCTCCAAGAGTGTTGGAAACCACCATACGGTTGGGGCAGAGGTCTGATACCTTGTGGATATTTAAAGGACTAAAAAGGGTGTCAGGAAGTGAAATTGAATTGATAGGTTGTTTGAGAATTTTGAGAGAAATAGTAAGAAAACTGACTGGTAAGGGCTACAAGGAATAGCCTTCTCCAAAGACAACTTCTTGAGATTGGTAGGAGTGATGAATGAAGAACCTCCAAGATGGCTCCAAGTGGTTGTGAAATGCATCAAATCAGTGTTTCCAACTCCCCTGCAAGTAGCTCAAACATGGTGTTGAAGTTAACATCTAGACTCTTCTAGGTGTTGAAAGGAGGACACAATTTCAAAGAAGGTGTTGAATCCTCTAAGGTTAAAGCACAAAGTGGAAACTCTTGGAACAGAGTTGTAGCAAGGTTCAGTTGGTGAACCAAGTTAGGACAAAGCCTAGAAGATTTCCAGGTTCATGGTGAAGGTAGAGTAATGTCTTCTTGTGGTTAGGGGCAAGCAAACCTTGGAGGGAAGATATACACCATATTGGTATCAGAGCCTAGAGTTAGATTCAAGGCTTGTGATTAATGAGCCAATCCACTGAGTCAGTAGGAGAGAATACACCAGAGGAAGAGGCCATGGTGACAAATGCAGAACTAGCAAAGAAGGTAGAAGAGCAAGAGGAAGACAACCAGTTTCTCAGAGAAAGGATATCTCATATGGAGAAAGTCTTGGATGAAGTCCATGAGACAGCAGATACTGTGAAGGACAAGATAAAGAAGAAAGAAGAACAGGAAGACAAGGAAAAAGAAGAGGATTTGGAGGAGGAAACTCCAAAGCCTGATCCCGTTCTTGCAGAGGAACCATTCTTGAAGGCATTGCAGGCCTTGAGTGCTAAAGCAATGGAGGGTGTGCCACTTTTCAGTGGATAAATGGACCCTGATTCAATTGTAGACTGGATTGAGAGCATTGAGAATCACTTTGAGTGTGATGGCATAACAGAGGCCCAAAAGGTAAAGGTGGCCAAGTCAAGGTTGAGAGGAGCAGTTCTCACTTGGTGGAAGTTTGTACAATCAAAAAGAGAGAAAGAAGGAAAATGTCCTATAGTTTCATGGAGAGGAATGGTGAGTAAGATAAGGTAGACCTATCTCCCTAATGATTATGAAGTCCAGTTACACAGGAGAAGACATAATCTGAGGCAAAAATATATGGATGTCCAAACATACACTGAGGAGTTTCAAAAATTGTGCCTTAGATCAAAAGTGGTTGAAGAAGAGAGTATCAAGTTGGCAAGGTATTTGAATGGGCTCAAGTGGTCTATCCAAGAGGACATGAGCTTAGTAAACTTCAAAATAGTCCGCCAATGCTATCAAATGGTGTTGAAAATAGAAGAGAAAGGCAAAAAGAGACAACAAAACCCCAAAGGTAGAGGAAAAGGGAAAGACAATAGAGGACAAAGAGGAAGTTACAATGGAAGAAGCTCAGAACCAAGAGCCCAAGGAGAAGTCAGATTTTCTGAATAGCGAGAAGGAAGTTCTAGTAGAGGTGGTAGAGGAAGAGGTTTTAGTTCTAGGGGAAGAAGTGGTGGACAAGGAAGAGGTAGCTACTTCACCAACATGAAATGCTATCACTGCAACCAATTGGGACACCCAGCTTATAGATGTCCAGAGAAAGGTAGCACTTCTCATGGAGGAGATAAGAGAACCAATTTGATTCAAGATGAGACAACTGCAGCAAATAAACAACCTGAAGTACCCTTGAACTCAGAGGAAGGTGAGAATCTCATGATGAGGAGGACTTTGATCAAAGAACCGGTTAAAGAAGAGCCAAGCCAAAGAAGGTCCTTGTTTAGGATAAAATGTAAGATGATGGGGAAAGTGTGTAAGTTCATAATAGACTCAGGTTCAACTGACAATATTGTGTCAGAGGAGGCAGTCAGCAAACTGAAATTGACAAGGATACCTCACAATAATCCTTACAAGGTCACATGGCTCAATAAGGGTCAACATGTCTTGGTGAATGAACAAGCATGGGTGGAGTTCTCAATTGGGAAGTACAAAGACAAAGTTTTGTGTGATGTGTTACCTATGGATGCATGCAACTTGCTCCTAATTAGACCATGGCAATTTGACCGCCAAGCTATGCATGATGTAGCAAGGAACTCCTATACCTTTAAGAAAGATAAGGTGACCTACAAAATTTAGTCTTTGCTAGAAGATATAGAGGTTCAGATAGTAGGTTCTAAGCTGCTAATGGTGAGTGAAAAAGAGTTCTTAAAATCTTTGGAAGAAGGAGAAGGAGTTGGCTATGCAGTGATGATAAAGCCAAGAGAGGTAAGCAAAGAGAAGGCAGTTGAAAAGCAAGAGTTACCCAAGGCGATACAAGACTTGTTACAGACCTATGAAAGTATTGTAAGTAGTGGTCAACCAACAACTTTACCTCCCAAAAGAGCCATAAGTCATAGGATAGACTTGATACCAGGAGCTACCCTTCCAAACAAAGCAGCCTACAAGATGACACCTCAGCAAAATGAGGAAATAGCTAGGCAGATTCAAGAACTACTTGACCAAGGTCTCATTAGGAAAAACATTAGTCCATGTGCAGTACCCACTATATTAGCACCTAAGAAAGGAGGAGAATGGAGGCTCTGTACTAATTCTAGGGCAATAAACAAGATAACCATCAGGTATAGGTTTCCCATCCCTAGAATTGAAGATCTCATGGATTGTCTAGGTGAAGCTAGGTACTATACCAAGATAGATTTAAAGAGTGGCTATCATCAAATTAGGATACATGAGGGTGATGAGTGGAAAACAGCCTTCAAAACCAATGAGGGTCTTTATGAGTGGCTAGTAATGCCATTTGGATTATCAAATGCCCCCTCCACATTCATGAGAGTCATGAATGAAATTCTCTAGGACTACATTGGAAAGTTTGTGGTAGTGTATCTTGATGATATACTAATCTATAATAGAACAAGAGAAGAGCACCTCCAACACATTGAGTTGATTTTCAAGAAGCTGCAGGAGGAGAAGCTGATGATCAATCTGGAAAAGTGTGAGTTCATCAAAACAGAGCTGGTGTACCTTGGTTTTGTGCTATCACATGGCAACTTGAAGATGGACAGCAACAAGGTGGAAGCAATCCTAAATTGGCCTACTCCAAAGATAGCAACAAAGGTAAGAAGCTTCCATGGTCTTGCTCAGTATTATAGAAAATTCATAAGGCAGTTTAGTGCTATTTGTGCTCCTATGTTGGATACCATTAAAGGAGGAATGAAAACCAAGTTTGTATGGAATGAGCAAGCTAACAAGAGTTTTGAGTTGCTGAAGGAAAAGATAGCTACCCAACCTGTTTTGGTGTTGCTAAGCTTTGAGAAGCTATTCACCATTGAATGTGATGCAAGTAATGTAGCAATTGGAGCTATTCTCAGCCAAGAGGGCAGACCGGTGGCTTTTCATTTAGAGAAGCTAAGTGAATCCAAGAAGAAGTACTCTTCTTATGACCTTGAAATGTATGCATTGGTCCAAGCACTAAGGAAGTGGAGGCACTACTTTCTTCCCAAGGAATTCATTGTGTACTGAGACAATCAAGCACTCAGTTTCCTGAATTCACAAGAGAAGTTGAGTCATAGGCACATGAAGTGGGTGGAGTACTTGCAAGCTTACACCTTCAACATCAAGCACAAGAAAGGAGCTCTCAACAAGGTGGTTGATGCATTGAGTAGGAGAGTTCTCACCATTCAAGAAATTTAGTTGAAGAGCATGGGAATAGATCACTTCAAAGATCTATATGCAGATGATGAAGACTTTGCAGAAATTTATAAGGTATGTCTTGAGTTTAAGACCCATTTCTATAGAAAGTATTTTGAATATACCTTGCAAAGTGATTTATTGTTTAAAGGGAATCAGCTTTGTGTTCCTAGAGGTTCTATTAGGGAGAACTTGATACAAGAGAAACATAATGGTGCATTGAGTGGTCATTTTGGGATCACTAAAACTCAGGAACTGGTTCAAAGGTTTTATTTTTGGCCACGATGAACCTAGATGTCAGGAAGTATGTGGAGAGTTGTGTAGTATGTCAAAATGTAAAAGGAACTTCTTCAAATGTAGGCCTATACCAACCACTACCTATCCCTTCTAGGCCATGGGAATGCTTGAGCATGGACTTAGTAGTTGGTTTACCCAAGACAAGGCAAGGTATGGACAGTGTGTATGTTGTTGTAGATAGATTCAGTAAAATGGCTTACTTTGTACCCTGCATAACAACCAATGAGGCCAATCAAATAGCCTCTCTTTTCTTCAAAGAAATAGTCAGAATTCATGGCTTACCAATCAGCATTGTCTCTGATAGAGATACCAAGTTTATGAGTCATTTTTGGAAGACTCTTTGGCAAAGAATGGGCACCAATCTGTCCTTTGGATCTGCATACCATCCCAAAACTGATGATCAGACTGAAGTTGTGAAAAGGACACTTGGAAACCTTCTAAGATGCTTGACCAAGGAGTATGGTCAACAATGGGATTAGATTATTGGGCAAGCTGAATATGCCTATAATGATACAGTGAATAGATCCACAGGGAAGAGTCCCTTTGAAATTGTTTATGGACTACACCCTAGAGGTGTTTATGAGCTAAGAGAGCTGAAGGATGGGGTCAAAGGAAGTGGTTATGCAGATGACTTTGCTTATGCAATGCAAGAGATTCATGAGACAGTCAGAAAAACCTTGGCAGAAAATACCATGAAGCATAAGGTTAAGGTGGATGAGCATAGGAGAGAAGTCTAATTCAATGTGGGAGACTTAGTGATGGTCCATTTGAACAAGGCTAGATTGCAGAAAGGAGTTCCTCATAAACTGCAAATGAAAAGGATAGGTCCCTGTCCTATCTTGGAGAAGTATGGAAGTAATGCATTCAAAGTACAATTACCAGATGATAGTGGACTATCCCCTGTCTTTAATATTGCAAACCTTGTATAGTACAAAGGACCACCATTAGACTTGGATCAAACTATCCATGAAGTTAGTCAAGATGTAGAAGAACTCAAACTACCCTCCATTGCAGTCAAGCAAGCTAAAAAAGTATTGGACACTAGAGTTTACAAGAAAACCAGGACCAAGGAATATAAAGAACACCTCATCCAAAGACATGGACAACCTAAGGCAGATGCAGTATGGATCAAGGAGGCAGAGTTCAAGAAGTTGGGAGTTCATCTCAATTTACTCAATCCAAGGGTGGATTGAAGTTTTTTGTTTTGGGGAGGATGGTGCAGGGGTGCCTTGGCTTAACTCCTTCATGTTTGTTTGCAATTTTGGCCTGTACTGACCTTAGCCAAGTCAGCAATTTCATTGTGTTTACATTGGACCTTAGAAGGTCTTGTTGGTGTGGATGAGTTAGTCAGGACTATACCAACTTAGTTAGTCAAAATTGTTAAATTTTTCTTTGAATTAGTTTTGGATAGCTGATGTTAGTATGTAGTTGATAAATGTGTTTTAAACACATGATCATAGTTGAAAAGATGCCAAGAGGCAGTTGTGGAAGCTGATGGTTTGAAACAAGGAGATTGAGGTCCTAGAAATTAGGATCATAACCTAGAGATAAGTTGCAAAATACTGTTGTGGAAATGGCATAACCGCAGTTGTGGAGTTACATGCATCTTAGTGGGATTGAGAATCCCTTGAAATCAGGGTAAAGGCTCGAAAAACTACCTTGGAATGTGGGAAAAGACTTGTAGATAGGTGTGAAGGCTCGTTGTGAGCAGTTAGAGGATTATGTAATCAAGTTTTGGGGTGAATGAATGAGAATTAATCTGCATTTTATGTATCTGCCCACACATTTTTGAGAAATAGTGAACTTGATGGCACTGTGCATGTTGATATAACACTGTATTTATGTTTATTAGATATTACAAAGCAAGTTTCATCTATTATTCAAGTTGCTTAGTGTGTATTTACTATTTCAAGTTCATAGTTTAGAGTTGTAGAGTGTCTTTCATAAATCCCCATGTGTTTTGCAACAGAGTTATTATCGGTGTAAATACTCAGATTTAGCACAGTGCTCATGTCATTAGAATAGATTTGTTTCATCTTTCATTGTTCATTCAGATTCCAAAGGGTAGAATTAGTGATTTGTGTTCTTAGACTATAATTTAGAGGGTTTCCATTGTAGGTTTGGGTAGGGGTTTTTAAAATGGCTCCCCTATAAACTCTGGCATCGGGTTTTTCCTGAGATTAGCAGGGTATGGAAGGGGAGCCACATGTTTGTGAATATTTAGGGATAGGAGTGTCAATGGGCCAAGCAAACGATTGTAAACTTAAACCCTAGGCGAGTGTTAGCTGCCCGGTTAGGGATTTGGGAGTAAAGATTGAGGTATTTAGGCAGGGGTTGCAAGCACTATACAGAATCCATATAGTTCTAGGTGGGACTAGATGAGATTCTCACGTGCCAATAGGGTTGAAGCAACAAACCGACATTTGAAGGTAGACTTGTAACAAAGACCCATGAAACCCTAGGTCTTAGGGGAATTAGCTCTTCCCTCCAAGAGTGTTGGAAACCACCGTACAGTTGGGGAAGAGGTCTGATACCTTGTGGAGATTTAAAGGACCGAAAAGGGTGTTAGGAAGTGAAATTGAATTGATAGGTTGTTTGACAATTTTGAGAGAAATAGTCAGAAAACTGACTAGTAAGGGCTACAAGGAATAGCCCTCTCCAAAGATAACTTCTTGAGATCAGTAGGAGTGATGAATGAAGAACCTCCAAGATGGATCCAAGTGGTTGTGAAATGCATCAAATTAGTGTTTCCAACTCCCCTGCAAGTAGCTCAAACATGGTGTTGAAGTTAACATCTAGACTCTTCTAGGTGTTGAAAGGAGGATGCAATTTCAAAGAAGGTGTTGAATCCTCTAAGGTTAAAGCACAAAGTGGAAACTCTTGGAACAGAGTTGTAGCAAGGTTCAGTTGGTGAACCAAGTTAGGATAGAGCCTAGAAGATTTCCAGGTTCATGGTGAAGGCAGAGTAATGTCTTCTTGTGGTTAGGGGCAAGCAAACCTTGGAGGGAAGATATACACCAACTTGGCAACAACAAAACTATTCTTGGGATTCCCCAAGGAGTTCATAACATTTTTCATGCTGTTTAATTCCCCCAACATCCACAAATTCCAAACAACCACCTTTTCAAAGCATATAACCCGTGGAATTACAATTATATTGCTTAATGCAACTTATAAACTTGAAACCTTATGCTTTTACCTTCATGACCCTACTACATGTAATCTTATATTATTTCATTTTTTAGGCTTACAAATGAAATGTATTGACTCATTTTAAAATAAGAAATCATAGGACTACTTAGACATAAGATTTTGTACCTAGGTGATATGGTGCCCCTACACCAAAAAATTAGCTTAGTGTCTCTATTTTAATGCACATTGATGAAATTTAATATGTGTTGCTAAATTAAATATATATCATTGTTTCAAATATCAAATGTGTCACTATATGGTGATGCGCTATCAAATGTGTTTGTGATTTATCAATAGCATCGTTGAACCTAAAAACACAGGAAAAATAGAGATTTAACAAGCAATTCATCAGATTGGTTAGTTCATGCCATCCTTCTAGTGCCAAAATGTGACTAAAAAATGTAGTATAGGCTGACTACACTTTATCCATGAGGATTCAAAGTGCATCTAAGCCACTAAACATCAGTCCAATGAGATCATTCAATACAAAACTAAACTAAGAATCCATTGAAACTAACATATTAAAATATGAAAGCTTCAAAAACACTTATTCTAATTCATTGAAACCTATCCTATTATGGGAGTGGTGTCACATTGATATGGAATGGCAACCCTTTCCCAATCACTTGGATGATGAGAATTTTTCAATCGATTCTATTAAAGATAATCAATGAAACCGATGAGAGATGTGTTATAAAATATGATATAAAAGCTATTTGACATGATATATGCTAAGATGATAAATATGGATATATGCAAAGCTATTCTAAATAGAGTTTAAGCTCAAAAGATTAAAACCCTAATTACAAAATATGCTAAATGGATGCATCTATGTTACTATGGAAGCCATTAATGGAAGCTAAGATAATATGGTGCATGAAATTAACTTAAAATGCTTTCTGAAACATGATTTAATATGAGTACAAGATGAGAGTGATTTTAATAGCACAAGTTTTCTCTTAAAAGGTGGATCCCTATTCAATAGATGCAAGCTCTATTTATAGAATAAGCAAAATGAAAATGATAGCCAAGATCAAAAGGATAGATCAATTGTCATAATGGAAAGAAAATGGAGGCATGGATCATGGATTCCCATCAAGGGTTAGTAATGCAAGTTGATATTTAATCAAGGGCTTACATTCATCCAAACAAACAGACTTTCAAAACTTGCACAAGAAGTCTTGTTGAAAGTTTGTTGCAAGGAGGAATATTCCTTTTTTCAAATGAGTGAAGAAAGAGAATATTCTCATGGGTGAGGAAATTAGATATTTAGTTAATTAAAACCAAATTAAATTGTGCAAAGGGGAAGGAATATTCCATGCACTATTGAATTTGACTCCATTTCTGAAGAACATTTGTCGGTCGTTTGACAAATATTTGTCAGAATATCGACGAATTAACGAAAACAATTTTGTCACTATTTTTTTGTTGAAGGTTCGACGACTAATTAAACGTCGAAATAATGACATAGATTCGTCAGTCGTCAGCATCATAAAATGACTCGGATGTTCGTTGGAATATCGACAAAAACTTCATGTATCCATCGATGAATTACAACCAAAATGCAATTGCAATGGCTCTTCTGAAGCGTCGAAACAACACTAGAAGTTTGTCACTATTTTGATGAAATGGGGAAGGAGTTATGATGAAGCCTTCGTCGTAGCTAAGAAACTTCGTTGAACCTTTTCTGTCATTTATCGGTGGCTAGCATCAAAATTGTGATGAAATGGGAAAGGAGTTACGATGAAGCATTCGTCGTAGCTAAGCAACTTTGATAGACCTTTTCTGTGATTTGTAGGTGGCCTTCATCGAAATTGCAATGAAATGGGCAAGGAGTTATGACGAAGCCTTCATCAGAATTTTTTTGTGATTCGTCGATGGCCTTCGTCAAAATTGTGATGAAATGGGAAAGGAGTTACGACGAAGCCTTCATCGCAGCTATAGCAACTTCGTTGAACCTTTTCGTTGATTTGTCATCGGTTTTCATCGAAATTGCGATTAAACAATGTAATTTTTTTTTAAATATTCATTGAAATGTAGCATCATGGAGTCTCTTGGTGATGACCATTGAAGCCAACCCATCGGTGAGAGATCAATCATCGGCACATGATAGAAAACTCACTCTGATAGTCCATGTCTTGCCGATGACTTCTGTCAGAAAGACAGATCTAATGTCACACCGATCTGACGTCTTCAGGAGTTTTGAACACTGCTAGTTATCAGCAAGACATTCTGAGGGTCTCGCCGATTAAAAAAATGGAACCTATTAATTTTCTTATTTTGGGGTTCTTTAAATAATAGAATAGATACCATCTTCCTGTGTATAATGTACTTATATTCATATTTGAATTTGAGACCAATTGTCATTACACATTCCATTTTACTTGCATAGAGTATTCTATAAGAAACATATTGATAATGCTAAATGCTTTATGGTGTTTTACAACTCTACATATCATCATAGTTCTATTGTTCCCCCTGAGAGAATCCTACAAAGAAAAGTTTACAATACCAAGTCAAATAATATGAAAAATACTTACTTCCATACAAATTAAATGATTATTCTCACAATGGAAATTGTCTAATTACAACAACAATTCCATGAAAGGTTATCCATGCTTCAGAAGAGATGGTTGATCATACATACAGAATGCAAGATCCATAGAAAAATAATTACACTTGAGAACAACCAAGGGCTAACAAGGGAAGGAGTTAAGAAACATCTGGATTGAAGAGAAAACGTGTAGGGAAAATGCTAAGCAGTGTCAAGAGAACAGAGTTTGTAGAACATATTCTTGAACTAATCAAGCTCTTGAACAACTTAAACAAAATTAAAATACTAACAAATACATGAGACATGTAATGAACTTCCAATATCTGTTATCTTTTTCATTAATGCAGAGGTAGGTAAAGGAGAAATAATTATAATTGTAACACTATTCATAGTCCAGTAAATTATGTTCATAATTTTTGTTCAATGGACCTCAGTTTTATCATTATACTGCCCATCTAATACCATATTTTAATACAAGGTTCAACTATCTTAGATCTAAAGAAGCACCTTCAATTAACCATTTAAATTACTATAAAATAAGGTAAGACTTTTACTTGAGAAAGATTGGGTACACTTGTAGGATTAAATTTCTCGCAATCATGAGGATTTATTGGCACACAGACACAACCTACAACATATGAAGTAATGGATGACTATGTAAGTTAGTGAAATGGTCTTTAATATGTGACTAGTTTGCAAATTGATTGGTAGAAAATAAGGTTACAAACAAATCTACATGAAAATTATGAGGACAATCTACTGTAATCATCAAAATAGATGAAAAGTGCAAAGGAAAGAGTCGAGCTACATCTCTAGAGCCTAAAAAAAACACATGCAAGAAACATAAAAAAGGAACAAACCAGTTTCTGGATGAATACAAAATGGTGCCTTCAGCAAGTGATTCATATGCTTTCACACCTGACATAGGACATTAAGAAGATTTTAGTCTTCCTTTGTGAAATTAACTACTTACAGAATAAACCCAGAAACCAAAATTATATACCTCCATGTCTAGCTGAGGGTAGGTATAAGGGAAAAAAATTTCCTCAATGCAATGCTGAAAAATATCAGTGTGTGTAAGTTTGTATTACTCAAAATATCATTTCACTGCCTAAGGAAAAATACCAAAGTGATGTTTTAAATTTCAATCTTCACATAGGCTCCCTTATTGCTACACATGCATATACAAGCATTATTTGAGCTCTAAACTATTCAAATATTAAGGTTTTAATCATTATAAGATGGAAAGTTGTTGTTTAGACATAATCCATCATCTTTTACGTATCTTTTATTCACTCCTAGCGCTTCAAATAAATTTGTGTAAATGAGAAAGAAATGTGAATCTTTGTGACAAAGAAAATTATTAAAATGAGGGGGGAGAGAGAAAAGGGTAGGGGGCAAGAGAATGCTTGAATGTATAGAAAAGTATAACATTTTGATCATTATAACAATGAAATGAATCTTAAGTTTGAAGCATTAATATCATTTACAACATTTATGATTAAGAATAAATGTAAGTAAAGAAACTTTTGCATACCTGTAGATGGTGCAAAATTTCATGGTTAAGTCGAAGCCTCCCATCAACAACAAGATCCAAATATCTGTGTATCTATCTCAATCAAGCCTCTAAACCCTTCAGAGCTGTCAATTTTTCCACTAACCTGTTATGCACAAAAGTCAAACTTTAGAGTTATGTCACCACTAAAAATAGAAGAAACAGAGCTTTGAAACCAAATCCACACACAACACAATGTGGTATTCATACAAAGCCATACAAACAAACTAAGCTCAAAACATTGGAATGTAAACAACTTGAAATTATGATGTAGAGCATGGATTCAGGGTATAGAGAATCATTTTTCTGCCACCATAGTGAAAATTTAGCACTTTCTTTCATCTTTGCATATTGGTTTGATGCTTCAAACGATTCATTTCTTATATTGAAAATTGCATTATCTTATTGAGCTTCTCTTTGTTTTGAGAATAGTTTACTATTCTCTACTTAACAGGGCCAACCACATGATGGTGGAAGCTCATTTAGCTCCTCCCCCCCCTCACATCACTCTCAATTCCCCATACCCAATCATATAACATTAATCATTCATTCATCCATTAATAACATATATAATTCATTCATTCATCCATTAATAACATATTAAATTCATTCATTCATCTATTAATAACATATAGCATTCATTCATTCATCTACTAAGAACATATAACATTCATTCATCCAGTAATAACATATAACATTCATTCATTAACATATAAAATTAATTAATTAACATATTCACATTCATTCATTAACATATAATATTCATTCTTTCAGTTTTTACATATTATCAAAAATATGGTTGTCATGATATGATTGCAATCACTCTTTTTTTTGGTTTCTTTTTTAAAGATAAAAAAATCTGAATTGGAGTATCGTTTTCTAAATCATTTGTCCCCCCTTTAGTTGTTATGCCATCTTCTCATGATCTTAATGTATGCCTAGTCATCTGCTCATGATGTGGATGTCGCTGCAAGGGGGGTTCTACTGCAATAACAAAGAAATCTTAAACTGATATGTTTTATTATTATTGTTACAAGTATTTCATTAATTAAAAGAGCATTAGAGTGGTTCTCTTTACCTGATGGGTCCACATCATGTTCCTAAAATTTTGTTTTAGACACATGCTCAACATGTTGAACACCCTCTAAATCCTGATCTGCAGTTGAAACATGAAAGATTACATTAATTAATACACCAGTTGAAATTAAATATGTTTAAGAGAACATGAGAGTGGTCCTCTTTACCTAATGGGGCCGCATCATGTTCCTGATATTCTCTAGCTTGTTCATGCTCAACATGCTGATCACGCTCTACATCCTCTAAAGTTGAAACATGAAAGGTTACATTAATTAATACACCAATTGCAATTAAATATGTTTAAAATAACTTTAGAGTGGTCCTCTTTACCTTATGGGGCCACATTCCTGATCTTCTCTAGCCTGATCATGCTCAACATGTTGATCATGCTCTACATGCTCTAAAGTATTGGGATGCACACCATGACCTTCATCTATAGGTTGTGATCCACCCTCACCAAGTTGCATTCCAATATCATGTGCAGTATTATCATTGCTTGAATTTTCAAAACAAATAGGTATGTAATTACTTTATGGTGGAAATTAATATTGAATAGATTGCACAAGTATTCAATTTTAAATAAACTTTATTGAGTTTATTTACTTGCATGTCATATGCAATGGAAGATTGTGTTTGTCGAGTCAAGACTCTTAGGAGTTCAGCCACAGCTCTATAACCTTGTTGGAAGGAAATCTTTAGGTCATCTTTTGTGGGAACTCTATTGAATTTAGAACCCTAAATTTTTGCATAAGATCATGAATTTTTCTTCTATGGTGTGATAAAACCAAAATTATTTTCAATTTATTATTTGGATACTCTATTTCATTTATTAATACTTACAATTCGTGTAGCTAATTTCATGTAACCACTAGAGCAAAGTTTGTTTTGCCTGTGTTTTTCTAGTCTTTTCTTTGTTGCCTTCGATGTGTCGGACAACCTATGAAAAGTTTGAAATATGTTAGATCATGTAAAAAGAAATATTAATTAGTATATAATTACATTGTTGATAGTATCACATACCTTCCTTGGCCCGATGGTGTCTTTCCTTTTTTCTTTTCAGCCTTCTCCTTTCCATCCAACACCAAGTCCTTCCACTCCCTCTCTGGAATCATGGGGGGGGATGCTCATACTTTTTTTTCTTCTCTAAATGTGACCTATATTGGTCCCTCACATACTTTAGATAGGTACCAGCTTTCTGAAGGACCTTGGTTCGATTGAATGTTTTATCACCGAAGAGCACAACTAAAAGGTTAATGAGCTCATTTTTTAAATCTTAATTTTTGGCATTCGTATGGTGGGCCTAAAGAGCTCCAATGTAATACCACTTAGATGTTTATAAAAAACATCATTTCCTACAAAATGATGATGGGATCAATAGTCTAAACAGAGTGATCAATAAGTAAATTTTAGTTGGATTATATATAATAATAATTAATACATTTTAAAGTACCTGGGACCTTCTCTATCTTTATCGGAATGAAATCCTTAGTCACCACAAATGTGACTGGCAATGTTCCCATACTATTAATACAGGAAAATCCAAGAAATGATGCTAAAATATCACCAGTACTAGTGGCCTCTGCATCCCTAAGTACATGTCCTGATGCATGTTCTGGCATGTGTTCACTGCCAAAGGGTGCACTAACAGATGCCTGAATGGTATGTGTTGCCGACATTTTAGACGACAATATAGGCACGAATGATGGGTTCAGATGATGTGATGTATGCGCAGGAAGATCAGGATGGACACTTGTACCAACCCCTACTCCTTAGGAAACACTTGCAGTACCCTGATCATGGCCAGGAGCATCATGAGGATGCAAAAAATCCTATAAAAACAACACATATTTTAGTTCATGACATAAAAGAGTACTAAAATATAAAACCATAAATGAACTTATGTTATAATTAAAGACCTCATGACAGCTTACTTGCAAGTTTTGTGATCTCTCAATCAATATTTTAACCCTCTCTCCTATCTCATTTGTTTGAGGCACTATGAATAACTTCAGGATTTCTTCATTGCATTTTTTTTGGGTCTTCCTTATCATATTGAGAGGGTTTGTTGAATAAGCAATGTCATCATCACATAATATTGACTACGCCTCCCTATGGATGCTCTCATTTGCTATTGGTGCCTTTCCCCGATCATTTGACTGCAACAAGAATATTATAAACATTATCAAAATTAACCCAATAAACTTATCAAAACAACATAATAATAAAACATTTTGGTCATATCTAATTTGTACAATTACAATGAGGTAAACCTGTCAGGTAGAAGCGCGTGAAGATAAATCACGATCTATGCTCTAGGCTAGAGCCTTCTCCGTACGATCAATGTCCCGCTATGACAAAAATTAAATATAAAAAAATATTACTGAAATGAAACCAATAGACTTACGAAAAAAACATAAGAATAAAATGGTATATTGGAGTCATTAATTGGAGGTTAGGTAAAATGGTACATAGTATGTACCACCCCCATAGTAACTATGTTTGTAACTAAGTGATTTAAATTGTAATCGATTAGCAACTCTTCCCCTGCAGTTATTGATTTTATCGCACATATGAATACATGGTTTCCCTCATACGCCTCGAATATGAAATTTTGTTTCTTATTTGTTGACCTAGGTCATGTACTGTTTATAAACCCTGCAATATTCCTTGATGATTTTGGCCTTCCGTCAATGTACATAGCCACTCCTTTATTTTGATCCTTATCTTTTAGTTGTATATAATTTGCTGACAGTGCATACCTACGCATACTTCGTGTATATCAAACCAGTTGAATCCAATATTTGTAACTGTAATAGGGTCTGACTTACTCCATCAATTCAGTAACTTTTTCATAACATACCTTTATGTTGTCCATGCAAAATAGGGCCAAACCATGTCATGATGATGGTGTTATGCGATATATCCTCTTGTTGACACAAAAATTAGTGTTTATTGGAGGAAGTTCCTTGGGTACCCATTGTTTTCATAGATTTTTGTACCTCAAGGGAACCTCAACATCGCCTATCCTCTCATCATCATAAGAACATGACCCCCCTTCAGCAAGAAAAAATTACATGCATTTACAAAATTTTATTCTAATCTTTTGACCTCTAGTTGATCTCCCTCTTTAGACATACTAAATATCTCGCTTTCCTCCTCTCTTCCTGAATTTCCCTCGCTCAAGGAAGATAGATCTGACAAATACCTATTTGGTGGTACCTACACTCATAAGGATGTTGGATGAGGTTCTTTCATGGTGATGTGATCCTAAGATGACAAATTATAAGATTATGATTAATCTATCATTTCATCGCTAGAATTTCATAGGTTATAAGGTAATCAAGTCTTGATAGATTGCAAGTTATTGTTACTACCATCCAAATGTGTCCATCACAAATTAAATCTACTTAATGTTTTAGCTCTCAAACTTTGTAACAAGTTGTTGACGGTCGAAATGGCACAACAACAGTTAAATAGAACATTGCTATTTTGTTCCTCCTGAAAGAGAAAGATAACACATGGATATCTTAGCTCCCAAGGTCTTTGTAGTTGGTTCTCAACTATGCTGGCATCCCTTAGTGGTCAATGTAATGGTAATGTTCAAGGGGCCTACTGGTATGAGCTTCTGGATTTTTCTAAGATCAAGCATGAATTTAAACCTACTCTAACTAGGGGTTTTAAAGAAACATAAAAAGATAGATCAAGGTTTTGGTACTAAAAAGAATGATATTTCACCTATCTTAACCAGACTTATTACCTTTCAAGGAATTGTTAACTAAAACTAAAGAACAAAATTAACTTGTGATTAACACACAGTTGTATCCATTCACAGTGTTGATTTTAACAACTGATTATAAGTTACCATTTAAGCAAGACACAAAATATGATTTTATTCCTTGAAAGCTTTCAAAATCAAATGATTAACTCAAGATAAATACCATTTTGGAACACAATATGAAGTAGATTTGAATTTGGTTGCTTCTACTATTGGTGAGATAGATAAGCAACATTTACAAACCTGGAACAATCACCAGTGTACAGAAAACCTATGTCTTTAGATTGCTTCTATATACACTAAGGAAATTGGAAAGATACATTACTTTCTATGTTGAATCTAACTCCTATCCTTAGAAGAAAAAAGAAGTTCCCTTTACTAAGAAATGGGATGTAGCTCTCTCTCTCTATATCTGCTAACTATTTTTCCTAACTTTTTTACTTCTAACGTTTTTTTTAATTCTAGAAGTTCTAACCCTTTTACAAAGAGGTAAGAATGCCATTTATACACCCCCTCCCAAAAACAATGTCGGTCCCCATTTCTAGGGTTTACAAAATATCTTTCGTAGGTTGCACAAGGGTCGCCATCCAGATCTCATTTTTTTGAAGAAAGTCAGTCCTACATTAAATGCAAGTCCTTGCTATCCATGTTGGTGAAGAGATTATCCCTTGGAATGATCTCAAATCTTTTGTAGCTTATAGCATTAACTCCTACACCTCTGTGTCCATCCTCGAACTCCAGTGGAGCCACTTTAAATTCCCTAAAATATCACCATTAATGTCAAGCTACCCCTGTCAGTAAACACTAGCTGGCATTATGACTCACGACTTCCTTCCTCTTCTTCAGTTCTCCACCTGCTCAAGATCGGTCCCTCTACAAATTGTCAGCGAGAGTAACTTCCTTCGCCCAGACACTACCCCATAGTTGCGTCCTTCCATCAAGAGCTCACTTCACTTCAGGGAGACTTTACTTAGTCACCAAGACTCCTCCTACTTAAGATCAGTTGCATCGATACTGCCTCACCATTCGGCAAGATTTCCTTGAGAGACATCCCTGGATAAGTAATTCAATCTTGCAAAATAGATGCTTCAATTAATTCTCAAAAATAAAATATATCAAAATAAAAGACTATTGCTTACAATTTCATTCAATTTTCCATGCCTTTGTCTTTTAGACAAAAGGAACCCAACTCTGGCAGAGGTAGAAGTGGGACCAAGACAAAACTGGAAACAACACCCACCTTCAAAACTGGTGGAGGTGGGGCCAAGAGAAAATTAGAACTGGGACCGAAGTCAGGATGGGAACGAGCCATGGAAATAATCAACATTTCCAAGTTCATACCCCATCCTGACTCCGCGTCCACAAAGGAACCCAAAACGCGAAGGGAAGAAACAAAACGCCGGTGGGGTCAATGCAAAAATTGATCCCAGGCGAAGCACAATGGGGAATGGGGCAGAAGAAAATCCAAAATTGAAACTTCTTTGAAGTTTCAGGTCTAGATCCCATCCCAATCTTGCCTCCGACAACATACAAAGATGAAGAAGAAAAGGGGAAATGAAGGAAAAACAACACCCCGTGAGCAAACAATCAGAACCAGGGTAGAACAAAATGGACAAAGTGGAACCGGGATCAAAACGAAACCTGAACCAGAAACCTTTTCAAGTTCCAGGTTCGGATTCCATTCCGGACCCGCATCCAATGTCACCCGAAAAAGACAATTAAAATAAAAGGAAAAAGAAAAAGAAGGGGAGGGAAAACCCTACGTCAAAACAAAAGAAGAAAAGAAAAATGAAAGAGAAAAACATGCAGAACCGGGATCAGAATAGAACCCGAAACATAAACTTTTTCAAGTTTGAGGGTTTGGTTCTAGTTTTGGTTCCGAGTCTATCGGAACAAAACAAAAAGACACACAAGGTAGAAAAACCAAAATGGCAGAACTGGGATCGGGGAAGGAAAACAAAACAAAACTTGGAAGGAATTCCAAGTTCAGAATCTACTCCAATTTTGGGCCTACCAAAACAAACCAAAACGCGAAGGGAAGAACCCAATGAAAAAGAGAGAGAAAGGGAAAGGTGGAGTCGGGGTTGGGATGGAACCTAAAGGAGAAACTTTGGAGAAAGTTTAACCTTCCGATTTGGACCTGGACCTGATTCTGAAAAAGAACAAAAGATGAAGACAAAGAACCATCAGAACCAGAACTAGGGACAGAACAAGACTAGAATTTAGAAGGAATTTCCAAGGTCCGTATTGGTCCTGATTCCGCTTCTGACAAAAATTTAAAAGGAAAATGCCTAAGGCAGAAAACCAAAGGCCAAATGGGAAAGAAAAAGGGGGACCCATTTGGTTCCAAAATGAAATGGAGTGGTTATGCAAGGCATAATACAAGTGTTAAATGTGACTATGGTCCACCAATTACACAACCAAGGCCTCAAATGTATTCTCTAATTGTAATCAAAGGACTTTTTCTCTTCATTCAAGTAAATAAACTTGAAGGGAAACACCACCAAGTGGTTTATTGGACACCTACATGACTAAAAATAGCAGCAAATTTACATTTAATTTCTATGTATCTAAGTGGTTAACGGGGAGGGAGTGTGTACTAGGCCTAGTTAAGTCATCATTACTTTATGCTTTGGCAATAATTTTTTTTTAAGTCATCTTAAATCTTCCTATGTCTAATTGCTGGGAGACTTTTGGTATGTTTTACGGTAGGATGATTGATGAAAGAGCCCAAAGAGACTTTCTCCATGGTATCTAGGTACACATAGCAGCGGTCTTCTCTTATACAGTTCGACATGATTTAAAGAACTTGGCTAGAAATTACTCATTTAACCTAAGGTTTTCTCATAATGCCATCATTGGAAAAGTATGATCAAATTCTTCTATTATAAAGAATTGGTCTATGTGCCTCTAGTAATCACTATAAATGTTTGTAAGGATAAAATGACTAATTACATCAGGTAGGAGAAGAATCAACTTTGAGTTCTTGAAGATTATATTACTCTATTCATAATTTTTAAGGGTTGTGTGTGGAGAAGGTTATCACTACCAAGAAGGCAAGAGACCTTTCCTTGTATTCTTCTATAATTTTCATTATTCTTATTTATTTTACACTTACATTTACAAATACACATACATATGCATTTACTATTTTCATTTATTTCTCATGTAGTTTAATAGTTTGTTTGATTTCATATTATATGTGTTGAAGAATTTAGAATTTCAATTACATTAATTTATGGATATGTTGTATCTATAACACTACAAAACCATATGCTCTTGCATTTACACTTGCATTTAGAAATACACATTTATATACATAGATATAGATTTCTTTAATGATATGTTGCATTTATTGTTCTAGGAGAGCATCTAGTAATTGCATTTACATTTACATTTAAAAATACATATACATACATACATACATATATATATATATATGTGTGTGTGTGTGTGTGTGTATCATTTATATTCAGTGTTCAAAAACAACCCATTAGGTCTGCACATGGATAAAAATTCATAAAATCAGATCTTGCATACATGTTTTGTTGAAACCTAGGCTTGAACCTCTCATTTCACATGCTTTTCTTCACAAAACGATTGAGGACAATAGCTATACCTTCTTTATTTCTCATCCTATGCCCTGTTCACGCATCCTAAAATTACAACAGTATCTATGGGGCCTCTTACACAAGCTACAGTAATCACAAAAAGTGTAAGAGCCCCTTTATATCATGTTTCAACTACAAAACCCTCAAAAACGGGGTAACTCAAATTATGATTTATTGGTGAGCTGTATGGACAAAATCATTAGCACTAGCTCATTCTTGGAGTCTTTTGAAAGAGAAGTGAATCAGGTGGTAGTTAAGTACAAACCTTATAGTGTCAAGGTGAATGAGGTGATCAATTTTGATTGGCCAACTAATGAAGAGTACCATAAATGGGTAAATGTATATTTAACTGAGGAAGAATGAAAAGGAGTAGGCTGCTAATGGTTGAAAAATCAACTATTGCAATTACAACAGATTCCTCCAATGGATATATGGCACTGATCTAAGTTGTACTTATTCATATGGTTCAGTATTTGTTTGCCTTTACCTAGAGCTTGCTACAAATTACAAATCAATGACTATCTTATACTGTGAAATGTTGTAGTTATTGCATGCTCCAAATAGTTGATATTATTGATAAACAACCAATTCTATTTGGTATTATCTTGTTATGTTGAGCTATTAAATGAGATCAATTATTGTTGTTAATGTTGTTTATGATGATGGTGCAGAGGTTGTAAATGCATTAAGGGATCACCCTCTTGAGTATTGCAGAGCCCAAAGTGTAGGAGGTCTTTCAAATCCTCGCCAGTTGGTCCAGGTCATTCGAGTTGCCCTTTATTGGAATTGGAAATTCCATAGGTAGATTAGAAGATCAACCTACTTACCGTAAAAACAACCAACACCTTGCATATGTTTGTGGTGGAGGTATTAAAGGAGAATTGTATGCCTCTATTTCCATTCATTAGATCTACCTTAGCCTAGCATATACTTGGGCTAAGTCTACAATTGCTTCAAACTCATGCAATGAAGGCTATGTGTGATGAAATCCTAGACCGCAACCAAGATGTGGGTAGATTATGGGAGTTTTTCCAAGACTTGAGGCTGGTCAATAAAAATGTGAAATACTAAGCTATTTTTCTTTTTCTGTCTTATCTTATACCATTTTACAAGAATGGGGGTGCCAATGTACAAGAAGATCTTTGGAAACTAGGCATGAAAATTGAAGGTTAAAGAGAATGGGGGTTCCAAACTTTTGGTTGTCAATTTTCCCTAAGTGCCCTCAACCTCTTCCTCGGCACTGGTATTGACCTTGTTTTCACTCCTCCAAACACTTCATCGCCATTGATATTGACCTTGTTTTCACTCCTCCAAACTCTTCATCAGCACTAGTATTGACCTTGTTTTAACTCCAACTCTTCCTCAGTGCTGGCATTGACCTTGTTTTCACTACTCCAAACTCTTCCTCAGAAATCGCATTGACCTTGTTTTCACTACTCAAAACTCTTCCTCAACACTAGCATTGACCTTCTTTTCACTACTCCAAACTCTTCCTCGACACTAGAATTGACCATGTTTTCACTACTCCAAACTCTTCCTCGGTGCTAGTATTGACCTTTCACTTCTCCAATTTGATGAGCTACAACCTGGTTTCGTTAGGTTTTATAGTATGTTAATTAAGTTGAAAATTTTGGTGCGATTTAGCTAGGTTTTAATATTCTACAATATAGTTAAGTATATATTAGCTATATTTTACATAATAAATAATATAATTATTCAACTTATTATAATCATATATTATATTCTTTAAAAAATTATTAAGTATAAAATTATTATAATTAATAATTAATAATAAGTATATTTTTATATAATGCAAAATATAATTAATATAATTTATATATTTAATATAATAGTAATATATATTAATATGAGAGAGAGAGAAACTAAATTTTGATTGGTTGTTTCATGTCAACAATCGAAGGATGGCATGTGTCCTTCAGGAGTTATTCTCAAGGTAACATGCCATTTGATTAAAGATATGATAATTCTCCTTTAAGACCTCTTCAATCTACCCATTGCACACACAAAGATAAATATAGGGAAGAAAATATATAGAGAGAGGGAGATAATGACAAACATACAAATAGATAGGGAGACAAAGAGATAGAGAGGGGTAGAGAGATAAAGAGATAAGGATGAATAGATAGAGATATAGGGAGGGTGATTGATATATCTCTCCATGTCGCTCTCTATATCTCTATATCTCCCACTATCTATGTCACTCCCTGTTCCCCCCTCTATCTATTGAGCTATCTCTCCCTCTCCCCCTTTCTCTCTCATTCACTCCATCTCTCCTACTCTATATCTCTATCTCTATTTCTCTTTTTATCTCCCTCTCACTCCTCTCTCTATCTCTTTCTATCTATATCCTTTCTCTCCCTCCCCTTCTTTATCTCCCTCTCTATCTCTCACCATCTCTCCCTCCCTATCCCCCTATCCATCAAATATATATCTCCACTTCTCTTCCTTTATCTTCCCATATATCTCCATCTCTCTTTCTCTTCCCATATATCTCTATATCTCTCTCTTTCTCTCCCCATCTATCTCTATCTACCCATATATTAACTAAGAAGCCATGCAAGCATACAATAGTATATGTTGGTAAAACTATAATAGTGTTTTATTAAACTTTAAGTAACACTTATCTTTCTAATGTCAATCCTTCTTATAAAAATAGTGTTTTATTAAACTATAAGTAGATTATGTTCACCACTCTTCATTCAACATGAAATGCCAAATGTAGCAATTGTTTTGTTTCTTTTGTCAAGTTTCATTAACCAAGCTATTTACTGGGTTGAATAAAGTTGTGTTATGACCCTTCATCTCTTTAAAATAATTAGACAATATTAGCAAGATTAGGAAGGGGAGAAAACTAAACTCCTTCAAAATAGGGGTAGTTGTGGGTTTATTGGTTTTCTTTGTATACTGTATACTTAGTTCCTCTAGGATAAATAAGTCACTTTAGATCATTTTCTTAGTTGTGTATCCCAACTAATATAGAGTAAGCTTTTTCATTTTAATGGACTACTACATAATAGTTTGTGTTGAAAGAATTGTTTCCATTCTTTGTAGTTTTTACATTGGAATACAAATCATATTTAATTTCATGTCAATATACCTCTTTCATAAAGATATTTTTTTGAAATAACTGCTGCATAATCCATCTAATCAAATCATAATTAACCTATCAAAAAGGCAATAGGAATTTTCTAAAGAAAAGAACACTTGACCCAATCATAAGTGTATGGCCTTCAAAGAAAGGAGTGATCCACCTTAGCAATAACAACTACCTAATTTAGACCTAGGTATGTGCAGGATCATGATGGGCCAAAAAGTGGCAACATGAAAAAAGAAGCGGTTTGAACTCGCCAAAAAACATGAAAATGCTGAGTTGACTTTTTTTTGGGTTGGTTATCAGTACATTGCTCCATAGCAATGCCCAAGCCAAAGTACTACAAATCAGATATCCATTTTTTTTTTGGATATCCAATTTGTGTCTAATATCTAATTTGAAAAACATTTTAAAATGTAATATTTATCTGATCTAAATTGGACATCTAATTTTTGCACACATATACCCAAGAGTGATTAGGAGGTGGAGGGTGGGAAAGAGAGAGAGAGAGAGGGAGAGAGAGGGAGAGAGAGAGAGAGGGAAAGGGGAGAGAGAGAGAGAGAGAGAGAGAGAGAGAGAGAGAGAGAGAGAGTGAGAGACAAAAGAGAGGGGAGAGAGATGTGAGAGAGAGGGGGAAAGGAGAGTGAAAATGAGAGAAAGAGGGGGGAAAGGAGAGGAGAGATATAGAGAAAGAATTAGGAGGGGAAGGAGCATGAAGAGGGAAGAGGGTAAGAAGGAGAGAGAGAGAGAGAGAGAGAGAGAGAGAGAGAATTACGAGGGGGAAGGGAGAAGGGAAGAGTGTTGAGGGTAGAGGATAGAAGGTTTAAGGGTTTATGGTTGAGGTGGTAGGAGGGAGAGACTTGAGAGAGAGACAGAGGGACGGAGTGGGAGAGAGATAAAGGAAGGGAGGGTTAAGGGTATAGGGTAGATGGTTTAAGGGTTAATGGTTTAGGGTTTAGGGTTTAGGGTTAAGGGGAGAGAGATAGAGGGAGTGAGTGAGTGAGAGAGTTACCTAAGAGAGGGAGAGAGGGTAGGATATTTAAGTTACTTGAGAGAGATAGAGGTAGGGAGGGTTAAGGGTAGAGGGTAGATGGTTTAAGGGTGGAGGGGAGAGAGATAGAGGGAGTGATTGTGTGAGAGAAAGACCTAAGAGAGGGCGAAGGGGTAGGAGGGAGAGACTTGAGATAGAGTGAGTGAGTGAGTGAGAGAGAGACTTAAAAGAGGGAGTGGTAGAGAGAGGTAGAGAGAGAGAGATATATAATTAGGAGGGGGAAGGGAGAGGGGAAGAGTGTTAAGGGTAGAGGATAGAAGGTTTAAATTTTTAGGGTTTAAGGGTTTATGGTTGAGGATTTAGGGATGAGGGGCTAGGAGGGAGAAACTTGAGAGAGAGAGAGAGGGAGGGAGTGGGAGAAAGATAAAGTAAGGAAAGATTAAGGGTAGAGGGTAGAGGTTTAAAGGGTTAAGGGTTTAGGTTTTAGGGTTAAGGGTTAAGGGGAGAGAGATAGAGGGAGTGAGTGAGTGAGAGAGAGTGATAGGGTAGGGTTGGAAGAGACACACATTATCCCATGCTCTGGGTATCACCTTGGCAAACCCTTTGGTGTCACTCCTCACCTTCTCAACCTATAGTCCCTAATGCTTGTTAGGCACCCTTGGTTCTCTTGGCCAACCCTACTATCATCTTCATTTCCCTAACCAAGCCAATCTTGGTGCTCTCTATGCCAATCTCTCCTTAGCCCTTAATCTTCCTAAAGGCTAACTAAAACTCCAAGCTCCACTAACTTGATGTAGGGTTGTGTGATGACTTTCATGGCTTCAAAACCATCTCTCTATGGTTCTTGATCATTCCTGAATCACCAATTCTCCATCATTCACTCCAAACCCTATTCTAGGGTTTTAAAAGGGCTACTAGCCCTTGAGCTCTAATTAGGCCTCTTAACCCGAGAAAATAGGCTCAAACACCAATCCTTCTAAAGAAAAACCCAAACTTCCTCTAGGGACCCAAGTTCATTTTCCTACCTCTCCAAGATTTTTGAGGTTATAGGCCTTCATAGGCCGTACATAGGCGTAACCCTCTTTTTGTACGATTGAGGGCTTTTTAGGTCATTTCCTGACCTCACAGTGATCTGTCTACTTCTTTCAACCACCAAATGGACTGGTGGAGCCTCTTCCTTCCTGCCAAACCTTTGTAATTCCTCTTGCATCCACCATACTCCTTGATTTACCATGGAATTGACACCCCTGCAATGTTAGTGCTTGGTTTTCACTATCTTTCCTAACCGGGCATAGACAAGCTCGCCTAGGAAAAGAATTTCACCATGCTTTTTGGAATCATAAAGACTCCTAAGCCTAATCTATGTATAGACATGGTGCCTAGCCACATTTCCCACAAGGCCATACTCTAAGTATAGTGGAAATGTAAACTAAAACCCCATCTTTTCCATAGTTTACCAGCCAAAACAACAAATTAAAGGAAGAACAAAGTATTTACAAGAGAACTTGGAAACGGGTAACCTGCTATCTACTACCCTAAAAAAATGATGCAAAGATAATTTCACTACATTCTAAACTGTACAGAATCCTTGATCAATCCATTAATCTGCTAAATGAGAAATAAGAACAAAAGCAGAAAAATGCACACTAAATTATCACTGTCTTCTGAATTTCAAACTGATTACAAACTCCAATGTCTTTTTCCAACCCCCATATCAAGTTGAGGGCCACCTTTTAAAGGTTCTTAAGGTGGTTACATCTTCCCTTGGTCAGACATAACCACCCCATTAGGCCAAAATTGCACAAAGGCAACATTTTGGCTTTATTTCCCAAATCCTAGTGATTCCTAGTGAAACAAGTTGAGAAACTCATTCATTCTACCATAACCTACTGGTAAAAATTTATCCTAACATGTTCTAACACCACTAACTCAAAACCAAATGATCAACATGAAATTAAAGTATTAAGATCTCAAAATTTCATGCTAGGCTTCCAAATTTTCCTAGTGCCACCTAATGTAACCTAAGTGCTCCTGCACCATTCTCCCCCTCTCAGCCCAAACACTAATGAATGCAAGGAGAGACCAATGCCAGATCAATACCAAACTTCTTGAATTGATCTTCTTGTACCCATGTGGATTCTGATTCATGCTTTTTCTTCCACTTGATAAGGTGTTCCATGTACACCTTATGTCTTGTAGACTTCTTCACTCTTGACTCCAAGATCTTCTTTGCCTAAGGCTTGTCTTGATTAGGTAAGGATACATTTCTAGTGTCCTTGAAGATCTCCTACCTATTATTTCCCCTTATACTTAATCAAATCAGCTACATTGAACACTTGAGAGTTTCCTAGATCGGTAGGTAACTCCACATTGTAGGAATTTTTGCCATAGTTGGCCAATATCTAGTGAAGGGTCCTAATCTTTTCATTTGCAACTTGGTTGAAATTCCCTTTTGCAACCTTGAATTGTTAAGGTGGACCATAACATAGTCCCCTACTACAAATTACACATCTTTCCTTGACATATCTGCCTTCTCCTTCAATTTTTGTGTAGCCTCAGTGACTGTCCTCTTTACCTACTCTTGAATCTCCTTCATGGTCTAACTGAAGTCTTCTGCATGTCCAATTCTTTGTTCCATAGCTCCAAAATCTTTGAGATCACATATGCCTCTTGGGTGAATCCCATACACAACTTCAAAAGGACTCTTCCCTATGGTCTGGTTCACAGTATCATTCTATGCATACTCAACTTGTGAGATAACCATATCCCATTTTTTTCCATTATCCTTAGTTAGGAACCTTAGAAGGTTACCTAGCACCCTATTAACCACCTTTGTTTTTCCATCGGTCTGAGGATGGTAAGCTGATCCAAAAGATAGGTTAGTACCCAATCTTCTCCATAGAGTCTTCCAAAAGTGACTCATGAACTTCACATCTCTGTCTGAAACAATGCTCAAAGGTAGTCGATGGATCCTTACAAATTCCTTGAAGAGGAGATGAGCTATGTAACTAGCATCATGAGTTGTTTTGCAGGGAATAAAATGACACATTTTGCTAAATTTTTCTACCACTACATAAACACTGTCAAAACTAGTCTTGGTCTTAGGAAGGCCTACCACAAAATCCATGCTCACACACTCCCATGGTCTATTAGGAATGGGTATGGGTTGATACAGACTAGCATTACTATCTCCTCCCTTAGCTTTCATACACACAACACATTGTTCCACATACTTTCTAACATCTCTTGCCAACTTAGGCTAGTAATAGAATCTGTGCACTAGTTCTAAATTCTTGTTGATGCCAAAATGTCCACTAAGACTACCATTATACTTTTCCTGAGTCAGATTTTCCCTCATTGACCCTCTTGGAACACATAACTAGTTTCCCTTAAACAATAACCCACTTTGCAATGTATATTCAGAGTATTGGATATGGAAATGGTTCTTAAAGTTAGAACATACCTTATAGACCTCTGAAAAGTCTTCATCTTCCCCGTAGAGATCCTTGAAACTATCTATGTCAATGCTCTTGATTTGTATCTCTTGCATTGTCAACAATTTCCTGCTCAATGCATCTGCTACTTTGTTTAGCTGTCCCTTCTTATGCTTGATGGTGAAGGTAAAAGCTTGGATGTATTCCATCCATTTCAAATTCCTATTACTCAACTTCTCTTGAGTGTTGATAAAGCTAAGTTCCTGAAAAATTCTTACCTCTATCCCTGTGGTTGGAGTAGGCCAGTTTAGGATGGCTTCCACCTTCCTTGGATCCACCTTCAATGATCCTTTAGACACTACAAAACCCAAATAGGAAAGCTTTTTCTTAAAGAACACACACTTCTATAGATTGATTGCCAACTTCTCCTCTTGCAACCTTCTTAGAACCAACTGCACATGTTTTAAATGCTCTTCTGGTGTCTTGTTGTATATGAGGATGTCATCAAGATATACTACCAAAAATATCCCTATAAAGTCCTTAAGCACTTCATTCATGAGCCTCATGAATGTGCTAGGGGCATTAGAGAGGCCAAATGGCATAACTCTACACTCATACAACCCATCATTTGTATTAAAAGTTGTCTTCCACTCATCTCCATCCTTGATTCTGATTTGATGGTATCCACTCTTGAGATCCAACTTGGTGAAGTACTGAGCTCCTCCAAGATAATCCATCAAGTCTTCAATCCTAGGGATAGGGAATCTATATCTGATTGTGATTCTATTTATTTCTCTAGAATCAGTGCATAATCTTCACTTACCACCTTTCTTTGTTGCTAAGACCACTGGTACTACACATGGGCTGATGCTCTTTTGAATCAATCCTTTATCCAACAACTCTTGCACTTGCCTAGCTACCTCTAGGTTCTAATCTGGTGTAAGCTTATAAGCTGCTTTGTTTGGTAATGAAGCACCTGGTATGAAGTCAATTTTATGACTAATGGATCTCTTTGGAGGTAAAGTTTTAGCAGCGCCATCACTAACTATGCTCTTGTACTTCTCAAGTAACTTTTGGACTGCTTCCAGTAAGACTGTCTTTTCAACCTTTTCTTATTCTTTAGGTTGTAACATAACCATATATCCTTCACCCCCTTGATGTAGGTTGTTAAGGAACTCTTTACCACTGCTCAACATGATGTTTGGTGTCTTTGACTGTCCCTCTTCTTCTTCTGACAATGATTATAGCTTGAAAGTCTTCCCATCCCTCTTGAATGAGATGGTTTTCTCTTTCCCATCATATATGAAACTTTTGTCATACTGCCATGGTCTGCCCAATAGTATATGGAATGCATCTATGGGTAAAACATCACAAACTAATTTGTCCTTGTACCCTCCAATGGAAAATTCCACCGTTACTTGCTCATTCACTAAAACACTTTGCCCTTTGTTTAGCCATGTGACCTTGTACGGGTTAGTGTGGGGTACCTTCTCCAATTTTAGTTTCATTACTGCCTCCTATGAGATTATATTATCTGTTGAACCTGAATCTACTATGACCTTGCATACTTTACCAAGTATCTTGCACCTTACTCTAAATATAACTCTCCTCTGTTTTGGTTCTTCCTTGACTGGTTGTTTGATCAAAACTCTACTCAACATCAGATTCTCTCCTACCTTAGATTCAATATGACTGATCTCAGATGCCTTAGGACTCATCTTTCCTCTTGTGCATAAGCCACTCTCTTCTCATTGCTTGAAGAAGATGCTTTCTCTGGGCACCTATAAGCAGGATTACCTACTTGACCAGAATGGTAGCATTTCATGTTTGCAAAGTATGAATTGCTCCTGCCTAATCCTCTTCCTCTATTTGAACCACCTTGAGGTCCTCTACCTCTGTTATACCCTCCTCTAGAAGGTGGTTCATTGCCATGATCTATGGATTTAAACTCTCCTTGGTTCCTTTGGTCATTGGCTCTACCTTGGTAGCCACCTCCCTGCCCTCTTTGATCTCTTTGTTCTCTACCTTTTCCTCTGCCCTTAGAAGCCTGGTCTTCCTTCCTCTTGTTTCTTTCCTCAACCTTGACAACCAACTAATAGCATTGATGTATTGTCTTGGGACTTAGAAGAGTCATCTCTTCCTAGATGTTCCATTTCAAACCGTTAAGGTATCTAGCCACCTTGAGACTCTCATCCTCTGTCACATTAGACCTCATGCAAAGTTTTTGAAAATCCTTAGTGTAAGTGTTCACATCTTGGTCTTTCTACCTTAGGCTTTTTCTCTTCTTGTGTAACTGAATCTCATAGTCATCTGGCATGTATGATTCTCTTATCTTGGCAACCATTCCCTTCCAAGTAGAGATAGGCTTCTTACCTTCTTTTTCCCTCTCTATCTGAATGAACTTCCACCATCTCAAGGAAGAACCTCTTAGTCTTGATTATGCCACCTTTACCTTCTATGCCTCAGTGATGTCATCACATTCAAAATGGTTTTCCATTCCCTCTATCCAATCCATAACTAATTTAGCTTCCATTTTTCCACTAAATAGTGGTATGACTTCAAGTCCTTTTCCACTCAAAGCCTTCAATGCTTTCAAGAAAGGATCTTCCTCCAAATCAGGGTCAGGTTTAGGGATCTTTTCTTCCTTTGCAACCTCTTCTTCCTTTGGTACCTTTCCTTCCAACTTCACATTATTCAATGCTTTCTCAAGTTGCTCTATTCTTTCTTTTAACAACTTATTGTATTCCTCTTGCTCCTCAACCATCTTAGCCAATTCAAAATTTGTCACCATGATGGAAGAATCACTAGACTCAACCTATGCATATAAGATTTTTCCCAAATCTTTTGCTTGCTCTGATACCAATCTGATAGAGTAGGGTTGGATGAGACACTCACTATCCCATGCTCTAGGTCTCACCTTGGCAAACCCTTTGGTGTCACTTTCCACCTTCTCAACTTATAGGCCCAAATGCTTGTTAGGCACCCTTGGTTCTCCTGGACAACCCTATGATCATCTTCATTTCCCTTACAAATCCAATCTTGGTCCTCTCTCTACCAATCTCTCCTTAGCCATTAATCTTCCTAAAGGCTAACTAAATCTCCAAGCTCCACTAACTTTATGCAGGGGTGTGTGATGAATTTAATGGCTTCAAAACTATATTTCTATGGTTCTTGATCATTCCCCAATCACCAATTCTCCATCATTCACTCCAAACCCTATTCTAGGGTTTAAAAAGGGCTACTAGCCCTTGAGCCCCAATTAGGCCTCTTAACTTGAGAAAATAGACTCAAACACCTATCCTTCTAAAGAACAACACAAAATTCCTCTAGGGACCCCAGTTCATTTTCCTACCTCTCCAATATTTTTGAGGTTATAGGCCTTCACAGGCCGTACACAGGCGTAACCCTCTTTTTGTAGGATTTAGGGATTTTTAGGCCATTTCCTAACCTCATAGTGATCTATCTGCTTCTTTCAACCACCAAATGGACTGGTGGAGCCTCTTCCTTCCTTCCAAAACTTTATAAGGCCTCCTACATTCACCACACTCCTTGGGTTGCCAGGGAATTGACACCCTTGCAATGTTAGTGCTTGGTTTTCACTGTCTTTCCTAACCGGGCATTGACAAGCTCACCTAGGTAAAGAATTTCACCATAATTCTTGGAATCCTATAGAATCCTAAGCCTAATCTATGTATAGACATGGTCCCTATCCACATTTCCCACAAGGCCATACTCTATGTACTATGGGAATGTAAATTAAAACCCCATCTTTTCCACAGTTTACCAGTCAAAATAACAAATTAAAGGAAGAACAAAGTATTTACAAGAGAACTTGGTAATGGGTAACCTACTATCTACTACCCCAAAACAATGATGAAAATACAATTTCACCACATTCTAAACAGTACAAAATCCTTGATCAATCCATTAATCTGCTAAATCAAAAACAAGAACAAAAGAAGAAAAATGCACAATAAACAATCATTTCCTTCTCAATTTCAAACTGATTACAAAATCCAATGTCTTTTTCCAACCCCCATCCTAGGTCGAGGGCCACCTTTTAAAGGTTGTCAAGTTGGTTACATCTTCCCTTGGTCAGACATAACCACCCCATTAGGCCAAAATTGCACAAAGGCAACATTTTGGCTTTATTTCCCAAATCCTAGTGATTCCTAGTGAAACAAGTTGAGAAACTCATTCATTCTACCATAACCTACTAATCAACCTTTATCCTAACATTTTTTAACACCACTAACTCAAAACCAAATGGTCAACATGACCTTAAAGTATTAAGATCTCAAAATTTCATGCTAGGCTTCCAAATTTTCCTAGTGCCACCTAATGTAACCTAGGTGCTCCTACACCATTCTCCAGCTCTCAGCCCAAACATTAATGAATGGAAGGAGAGACCAATGCTAGGTCAATACCAAACTTCTTGAACTGATCTTCTTGTACCCATGTGGCTTTTGATTCATGCTTTTTGTTCCACTTGATAAGGTGTTCCATGTAAACCTTATGTCTTGTAGCCTTCTTCACTCTTGACTCCAAGATCTTCTCTGCCTGAGGCTTGTCTTGATTAGGTAAGGATACATTGCTGATGTCCTTGAAGATATTCTGACTATTTTGATCCACATCATTGACTATCCCCTTATACTTGATCAAATTAGCTACATTGAACACTTGAGAGATGCCTAGATCGGTAGGTAACTCCACCTTGTAGGCATTTTTTCCATACTTGGCCAATATCTTGCAGGGTACTACTCTTTTCATTTGCAACATGGTTGAAATTTCCTTTTCAACCTTGACTTGTTAAGGTGGACCATAACATAGTCCCCTACTAAAAATTGCACATCTTTCCTTGACATATCCACCTTCTCCTTCAATTTTTGTGTAGCCTCAGTGACTGTCCTCTTTACCTACTCCTGAATCTCCTTCATGGTCTAACTAAAGTATTCTACATGTCCACTTCTTTGTTCCATAGCTCCAAAATCTCTGAGCTCACATATGCCTCTTGGGTGCATCCCATACTTAACTTCAAAAGGACTCTTCCCTATGGTCCGGTTCACACTATCATTGTATGCATACTCAGCTTGTTAGATAACCATATCCGATGTCTATCCATACTCCTTAGTTAGGCACCTCAGAAGCTTACCTAGCACCCTGTTAACCACCTCTATTTGATCATCGGTTTGAGGATGGTAAGCTGATCCAAAATATAGGTTAGTACCCAATCTTCTCCATAGAGTCATCCAAAAGTGACTTATGAACTTCACATCTCTATCTAAAACTAGCATCATGAGTAGTTTTGCAGGGAATAAAATGACTCATTTTGGTAAATCTGTCTACCACTACATAAAAACTGTCAAAACTAGTCTTAGTCTTAGGAAGGCCTACCACAAAATCCATGTTCACACACTCCCATGGACTATTAGGAATGGATTCTTACAACTTGCTTGAAGAAGAGATGAACTATGTAACTAGCATCATGAGTAGTTTTGTAGGGAATAAAATGACTCATTTTGCTAAATCTGTCTACCACTACATAAACACTGTCAAAACCAGTCTTGGTCTTAGGAAGGCCTACCACAAAATCCATGCTCACACACTCCCATGGTTTATTAGGAATGGGTAGGGGTTGATATAGACCAGCATTACTAGCTCCTCCCTTAGCTTTCATACACACAACACATTGTTCCACATACTTTCTAACATCTCTTGCCAACTTAGGCTAGTAATAGAATCTTTGCACTAGTTCTAAAGTCTTGTTGATGCCAAAATTTCCACTAAGACTTCCATTATGCTTTTCCTGAATCAAAATTTCCCTCATTGACCCTCTTGGAACACATAACTAGTTTCCCTTAAACAATAACCCACTTTGCAATGTATATTCAGAGTATTGACTATGGAAATGGTTCTCAAAGTTAGAACATAGCTTATAGACCTTCAAAAAGTCTTCATCTTCCCCATAGAGATCCTTGAAACTATCCATGCCAATGCTCTTGATCTGTATCTCTTGCACTGTCAACAATCTCCTACTCAATGCATCTGCTACTTTGTTTAGTTGTCCCTTCTTGTGCTTGATGGTGAAGGTAAAAGCTTGGATGTATTCCATCTATTTCAAATTCCTATTACTCAACTTCTCTTGAGTGTTGATAAAGCTAAGTTCCTGATTGTCAGTAAAGACTACAAACTCCTTGGGTAGAAGGTAATGCCTCCATTTCCTAAATGACTGAACCAAAGCATAAAGTTCTAAGTCATAGGTTGAATACTTCTTCTTTGTTTCATTTAGATTCTCACTAAAGAAGGCTATAGGCTTGCCCTCTTGACTTAGCACTCCTCCTACTGCCACTCTACTTGCATCACATTCAACACTGAACAATTTTTCAAAACTAGGTAATAAGAGAATTGGTTGAGTTGCCACCTCTTGTTTTAGTTTCTCAAACCCTTTCCTCACTTCTTGAGTCCACACAACCTTAGTTTTCAAACCACCCTTGATTGTGTCTAGAATTGGTGCACATATACCACTAAATTTTCTTATGAATTTCCCATAAAATTGATCCAATCCATAAAAACTTCTTACCTCTGTCCCTGTGGTTGGAGTAGGCCAGTTTAGGATGGCTTCCACCTTGCTTGGATCCATCTTCAATGATCCTTTGGACTCTAAAAAATGAAAATAGACAAGCTCTTTCTTAAATAACTCACACTTCTCTAGATTGATTGCCAACTTCTCCTCTTGCCACCTTCTAAGAACCAACTCCACATGTTTTAAATGCTCTTCTACTGTCTTGTTGTATATGAGGATGTCATCAAGATACAATACCACAAATATCCCTGTAAATTCCTTTAGCACTTCATGAATGTGCTAGGGGCATTAGAGAGGCCAAATGGCATAACTCTCCACTCATACAACCCATCATTTTTCTTAAAAGATGTCTTCCACTCATCTCCATCCTTGATTCTGATTTGATGGTATCCACTCTTGAGATCCAACTTGGTGAAGTACTGAGCTCCTCCAAGACAATCCATCAATTCTTCAATCCTAGGGATAGGGAATCTATATATGATTGTGATTCTATTTATTTCTCTAGAATCAGTGCATAATCTCCACTTACCACATTTCTTCATTTCTAAGATCACTGGTATTGCACATGGGTTGATGCTCTTTTGAATCAATCCTTGATCAAACAACTCCTGCACTTGCCTAGGTACCTCTAGGTTCTGATCTAGTTTAAGCTTATAAGCTGCTTTGTTTGGTAATGAATCCCTTGGTATGAAGTCAATTTGATGACTAATGGCTTTCTTTGGAGGTAAAGTTGTAGCTGCGCCATCACTAACTATGCTCTTGTACTTCTCAAGTAACTTTTGGACTACTTCTAGTAAGACTGTCTTTTCAGCCTTGTCTTCTTCTTTACATTGTAACATAACCACATATCCTTCACCCCCTTGATGTAGGTTGTTAAGTAACTCTTTACCACTACTCAACATGATGTTTGGTGTTTTTGACTATCCTTCTTCTTCTTCTGATAGTGACTGCAGCTTGAAAGTCTTCCCATCCTTCTTGAATGAGATGGTGTTCTCTTTCACATCATATATGACACTTTTGTCATACTGCCATGGTCTGACCAATAATAGATGGCATGCATCCATCGGTAAAACATCACAAACTAACTTTTCCTTGTACCCTCCAATGGAAAATTCCACCGTTACTTGCTCATTCACTAAAATACTCTACCCTTTGTTTAGCCATGTGACTTTGTAGGGGTTAGTATGGGGTACCTTCTCCAATTTTAGTTTCATTATTTCCTCCTCTGAGATTATATTATCTATTGAACCTAAATCTACTATAACCTTGCATACTTTACCAAGTATCTTGTACCTTACTCTAAATTCTCTCCTACCTCAAATTCAATATGACTAATCTCAGATGCCTTATGACTCATGGCGTCTTCTTGTGCATAAGCCACTCTCTTCTCATTGCTTGAAGAAGATGCTTTCTCTGGGCACCTATAAGCAGGATTACCTACTTGACCAGAATGGTAGCATTTCATGTTTGCAAAGTATGAATTGCTCCTGCCTGATCCTATTCCTCTATTTGAACCACCTTGAGGTCCTCCACCCCTATTATACCCTCCTCTAGAAGGTGTTTCATTGCCATGATATGTGGATTTAAAATCTCCTTGGTTCCTTTGGTCATTTCCTCTACCTTGGCAGCCACCTTGCTGCCCTCTTTCACCTCTTTGATCTCTTCCTTTTCCTCTGCCCTTAGAAGCCTGGTCTTGCTTCCTCTTGTTTCTTTCCTTAATCTTGACAACCAACTGATAGCATTGGTGTAATTTATTGGGACTTAGAAGAGTCATCTCTTCCTAGATGTTCCATTTCAAACTATTAAGGTATCTACCCACCTTGAGTCTCTCATCCTCTGTCACATTAGACCTCATGCAAAGTTTTTGAAACTCCTAAGTGTAAGTGTTTAGATCTTGGTCTTTCTGCCTTAGGCTTTGTCTCTTCTTGTGTAACTAAATCTCATAGTCATCTGGCATGTATGCTTCTCTTATCTTGGAAACCATTCCCTTCCAAGTAGAGATAGGCTGCTTACCTTCTTTTTCCCTCTCTGCCTGAATGAACTTCCACCATGTTAAGGTAGAACCTCTTAGTCTTGATTTTACCACCTTTACCTTCTTTTCCTTAATGATGCCATCACATTCAAAATGGTTTTCCATTCCCTCTATCGAATCCATAACTAATTCAACTTCCATTTTTCCACTAAACAGTGTTATGCGTTCAAGTCCTTTTCCACTCAAAGCCTTCAATGCTTTCAAGAAAGGTTCTTACTCCAAAACAAGGTCAAGTTCATGGCTCCTATCTTCCTCTACAACCTCTTCTTCCTTTCGTACCTTTCCTTCCAACTTCACATTATTCAATGCTTTCTCAAGTTTCTCTATTCTTTCTCTTAAAAACTTATTGTTTTCCTCTTGCTCCTCAACCATCTTAGCCAATTCTACATTTGTCACCATGATGGAAGAATCACTAGACTCAACCTCTAACATATAAGATGCTTCCCAAATCTTTTGCTTGCTCTAATACCAATCTGATAGGGTAGAGTGGGATGAGACACTCACTGTCCCATGCTCTGGGTCTCACCTTGGCAAACCCTTTGGTTTCACTCTCCACCTTCTCAACCTATAGGCCCTAATGCTTGTTAGGCACCCTTGGTTCTCTTGGAAAACCCTACTATCATCTTCATTTCCCTAACCAAGCCAATCTTGGTGCTCTCTCTTCCAATCTCTCCTTAGCCCTTAATCTTCCTAAAGGCTAACAAAAACTCCAAGCTCCACTAACTTGATGTAGGGCTGTGTGATGACTTTCATCACTTCAAAACCATCTCTCTAGGGTTCTTGATCATTCCCCAATCACCAATTCTCCATTACTCACTCCAAACCCTATTCTAGGATTTAAAAATGGCTACTAGCCCTTGAGCCCCAATTAGGCCTCTTAGCTTGAGAAAATAGGCTCAAACACCAACCCTTCTAAAGAAAAAACACAAACTTCCTCTAGGGACCCTATTTCATTTTTCTACCTCTCCAATATTTTTGAGGTTATAGGCCTTCATAGGCCGTACATAGGAGTAACCCTCTTTTTATAGGATTTAGGGATTTTTAGGCCATTTTCTAACCTCACAGTGATCTGTCTGCTTCTTTCAACCACCAAATGGACTAGTGGAGCCTTTTTCTTCTGACCAAACCTTTTTAATTCCTCTTGCATCCACCAAACTCCTTGGGTTTCCAAGGAATTGACACCCTTGCAATGTTAGTGCTTGGTTTTCACTGGCTTTCCTAAACGGGCATAGACAAGCTCGCCTAGGAAAAGACTTTTACCATGCGTCTTGGAATCCTACAGACTCCTAAGCCTAATCTATGTATAGACATGGGGCCTAGCCACATTTCCCACAAGGCCGTACTCTAAGTACAGTGGGAATGTAAACTTAAACCCCATCTTTTCCATAGTTTGTTAGTCAAAACAACAAATTGAAGGAAGAACAGAGTATTTACAAGAGAATTTGGAAATGGGTAACCTGCTATCTACTATCCCAAAATAATGATGCAAAGAAAATTTCACCACATTCTAAACTATAGAAAATCCTTGATCAATCCATTAATCTGCTAAATCAAAAATAAGAACAAAAGCAGAAAAATGCACACTAAACTATCACTGTCTTCTCAATTTCAAACTGATTACAAATTCCAATGTCTTTTTCCAACCCCCATCTCAGGTCAAGGGCCACCTTTTAAATTTTCTCAAGGTGGTTACATCTTCCCTTGGTCAGACATAACCACCCCATTAGGCCAAAATTGCACAAAGGCAACATTTTGGATTTATTTCCCAAATTCTAGTGATTCCTAGTGAAACAAGTTGAGAAACTCATTCATTCTACCATAAGCTACTAATCAACCTTTATCCTAACATGTTCTAACATGACTAACTCAAAACCAAATGGTCAACATGACCTTAAAGTATTAAGATCTTAGAATTTCATGCTAGGCTTCCAAATTTTCCTAGTGCCACCTAGTGTAACCTAGGTGCTCCTACACCAGAGAGACCTAAGAGAGGGAGAGGGGGTAGGATATTGAAGATACTTGAGAGAGAGAGGGAGGGAGGGAGTGGGAGAGAGATAGAGGGAGGGAGGGTTAAGGGTAGAGTGTA
>VDFB02000015.1:453499237-453513377 GCA_007258455.2 Sequoia sempervirens | reverse complement strand
GTTTGGAGAGGGTTTTTTACTTTTTTTTTCTCCAGTGTTTGGAGTGAGTTTCCTTTATTTGTTGCCTCCTTGGTTTGGAGAGGTCGTCTTATCTGGTTACTCATTGTGGTTTATAATATGTATGTTGTCGATAGCATAGTGGCTCTTTGTGGGGGTCTGGCACACAAAGGGGCGCCAGGGTAACTCACATAGGGTTTAAGTAAGTGATAACTTAAAAAGAACTAATGAAAAAATCTCAAACTAATTAAGATAATTAATGCCTCTCTCATAACTCATTCACTTTTAATGTTTGAGATGAGACAAGAAGCGCAATTGGTATGAGGGTCCAACGGCTGGTAGAGTTGACCCAGGATAACCCAAGATGTGGGTTCGGTTGCCTAAGACAGTTGAGCTTGGGTAACTCATAGAAAATGTCATGTGACACTCTCTCTATGTCAACCAGATGTCAGTATTGTTGTACTACGTAAAATATAATTGTTCTCTGGAAGCATTGTAACCATTGTGTCAAGTGTTTTTGTATTTGTATTTGATTTGGTTCAGTTATGTTGTAGCCTGTGTCTAGCAGTAGATGGTCTTGTGTAGGATTCCTGGTTACTATCTCCTAGCATGGGGGGTGAGCCTTCGGGTATCACATGGTTGGGTGGAACATGCACGTTAATCCGTTGGGTTTTCTCTTGTTCGTGTGGACAAGATTTCCAGTTGGAGAGCTCGTGGGATCCAGTTTCTTCCATGCTTAATTCATTCAATTGATCTTGTATTTTATTACCCCTCATTTGTTATCGAGGTGGATTTTGTATTATGTAATCATGCTTTGGGATTTATCTCATTCGGGGAATGAGTGTTGTAATCATGTTGTAAATTATATTATTGGAATCAAGTGGTATCTCATATTCTTTGATGCAAATTATTATGTATGGAATGTATGTGAACTTAATTGTTAAGTAATTAATTGTTATGGTTATAATTCATGTTTCTTGTTTGGGTTTAAGTAACTCAGTCTCATAACCTTAGGGGATTGGTTGGAAATGGTTAGTGAACTTGCATGTTAATTTTTCTTTAAAAAAAAAAATAGTTCGTTTGTGTAGTAAATTGCAACTTCCCATAGGGTTGTGTGGCGGGGCGTTACATCTATTGCTTGATACTCCATTCTGATATCTTTCATAATGGCACATAAATCTCAGTATGAGCGAGGTAAATTATTTGATGGTGGTAACAAAAATTCACCAATCAATCTACAACAAAAAATAATTTGTTCATATAAAGAATACTAATGGTACATATTTCATCCTTTATTTACTAGTGATGAACTAACAACAATTAAAATAGATGAAAAAAGATGACATATATGACATACCTTAACATTCGTGAGATTGCTATGTTTGGTAAACCATTCATAACCTTCAAGTTCAATAGCAACAATACAACAGAGAGAAGATTTGTTTCGGAGCCTTCATAAAGGGGCTCGTATGCCTTCTCAAGTACAAGTAAATCATCAACATCATCAAAGTCATCTTGATCATCACGATCAACTCTGCCACTAAATGTGTCATAGATCAATGTATTCGTACCATCATCTTCAATTGTATTTTTTGGCGCATGATCATCTTCTTCCAGAGGATCATTAACTTCATCTTCGATAATCACAGCTCCATGTTCATCTGCTTGCAAAACCACATTCTCCGGGTCATGATAATCCATATCATCTGCCCTAGGGCACCCAACCTTTATAATAATGATTGACACAAATAACCATGATCATGATCAAGTGATTATATATATATATATATATATATATATATATATATATATATATATATATATATATATATATATATAGTATATATATATATATATATATATATATATATATATATATATATATATATATATATATATATATATATATAATGTTAAAATGTGATATAAACATTTACAAATTCAATCAATATAAACACATATAATGAACAACTTACCAATAGACCTATAATCATGCCCCCTTCAACATGACCATGTTTCCTACAATGTTTCAACTCAAGTGATTAAAGTCGCCTCGGTTTTAAGCTCCGCAATTATTGCAAGGACAATAACATTTCCCATCACCCTTTCTTTTCAATCTAGCCCACAATCTATCAAGTGTCTCTTCATTTTGTTCTGGACTAATATTATCCGACATGATTTTTCTTTACCAAGCTTGACTATTTAGATCTTCAAAAAATATCAAATTCACACTCCAATAATTTTTATTCATAGAAAGGTAACATAATCTAATAATTTTGATATTTTACACCAAAAAAATTTGGCATGCAACCACCCCTGCAAAAGAGAAGATAGTCTGAAGTTAATGACCCCAAAAAACACTTTCAAATGCTAATTCCAAAACTTATTAAATTCTGATTTTAATATGATTTCCAACCGTTAAGACTCCTAAAATTAGAATATTGAACTTGATCACAAACTTCCTACAACAATGGAGGTAGCGAGCTAGTAAGAGAAAGTGACCCATTTCTAAGGAGCAACAAGTCTGAATCATCATTGCTAATGTCAATATGGATTTATCCTTTTAGTTAAAGATGCAATGTGTCACTTTTTATGACGAGCTTATCCTTGTGGGCCCTCAACATTGAGAGAGCCCTAATAAAAACAACTAAGCATTGGTAAGAGCATGATTAGGGTACAAACCCAGGGCCTCAGAGAAACATAAACACAACTATAGCGGATTAGTGAGGTTGCAATACCGTGAAAGATTGAGACATTGTAGGTAATAATAAAATCTTGCAATCTAAAGATTGTAGCCAATAACAAGCACACTCATGTAGCTTATGACATTTCGTAAATGCAATCTACGGTAAGAAGAATAACAGTCACTTGAGATGTGACAGTCAAAAACAGACTAAGCAGTGACAAGATAATAAAGCTCAAACCTTGCATAGTAAAGTGGAGATTTTAACAGTGAGTTTCCTTACCCCTTTGCTGACCTTAAGGGTTTTTCTAAATGCTTTTGGTAGTGTTAGACAAGGCAAATGCAATCAGGGAATGATTGTCCAAATGAAGTAACAGTGGTAATCATAGGTTCAATGTTTCTTCTAGCCATTAATGTATAATGGAGGTAGTGGATTGCATGTTTGAGCAGTGTTTTGAGACTCATCAAAGATGGGAGAATAGTGAATAATACCTTGTGGACTGTGAAGTAGTGTCAATAAGGTTGAAGGATCTTAAGAACTACAATACCATGATACAATGAGTCCCCTGTAGTAAGTAGGCAGTCTATAGGGCATAGTTTGATTTTATAGAAGGATGCTCAAGAAAGGAATCTTCAAGTGATAGTGAGTGAGCTGTTTGAGATTGTAGCTGAGGGTGCAATACCCAGTCTTAAAGGAAGTTAGCAAAGCAGTAAATGTGCAAGAAAATCAAATAATACACAACAAATAATTCACAATGTTATCTTCTATAATGCCTTGAGTTTGAAGACAAAAATCTCATTGTATCTTCATGATGAAAGTGGTGACCTTAATGGTCAATCACTGGCAACCATGATTTTAAAACATGCTATTGTGCTTATGGAGGCAACATTTTAAGCAAGGAAGTGAGTGGTGGTTTGGAACAATGGCAGGTATGAAGGACTTGATCTATATGCATACTATGCAGCCTAGCTTAAGACACCGTTCTTAGAAGAGATTGAAGGTGGATTATGGAACTCGAGGGTTACCATGAAAAAGATTAAAGCAAAGACTAAGATCTATTTAAAAGCCACTGGCCATGAAGATATTAAAGATGTCACATGTAAAAACCTAGTAGCTAGAGTAATGAATACAGTGCCAAAGAGGATAGTGTGCTAGGGCAGATTTAAGAGATCCCCACATTATCTAATTACAGGGAAATACATCATTTATTTATTTATTTAATTAAAAATAATAATTCTAAACCCTATATAGGATACATTGATACTTCAAAATCCTCTCAAGGAATTTGAGATTATGCAAATATATGTCAAATAAATAACTAGATTACAAATAGTAGCAGGAACAATGTAAGATTTGTTGAGTAGAGCAGGAATGAGATAAGAAACAATGAATCCTATGCCTCCTTTCACGCACATCTCCTCACTGTTCTCTGTCATTCTTTACGGAGACACTTGTCCATTTTGGCAGTCTATGCTTGAAAATAATGTTTTGACGAAGGTTTTAGAGTATGTTTATTAAAATGAAAACTCCATTCTTGTGGGCTACACGTACTTGAAAATAAGATTTTGACAAAAGTTTTAGGGTATGTTTATTAAAGTTTTAGAGCATTTTGGCAGGCTATATTCTTGATTCCTTAAATGATTTATTCAAATGGATTGTGACTAAATAAATGACTAACTATTTAGTCATTTTTATTTATGTGACTAAATAATTTTTAATCAATGACCAAACTAGTAATTTATTTACTCATTTATAGTTGAGTTGCAAAAATGAGCATAATTTGTCATTTTAGTTGTTGCACTAAAATTTACCTACCGTATCATTTGCCAAATTCTACTAGTGTACTTTTCCCAGCAATTAGGCTCTCAACGTTGAGGGCCCTAGGGATAAACTCATCATAAGAAGTGACACATTACATCTTTAACTAAAAGGATAAATCCATATTGACATTAGCAATGATGATTTTGACTTGTTGCTCCTTAGGAATGGGTCACTTGTTCTTACTAGCTCACTACCTCCATTGTTGTAGGAAGTTTGTGGTCAAGTTCAATATTATGATTTTAGAAGTCTTAACGGTTGGAAATCATAGTAAAATTAGAATTTAATAAGTTTTGGAATTAGCATTTTAAAGTATTTGTTGGGGTCATTAACTTCAAACTATCTTCTCTTTTGCAGGAGTGGTTGCATGCCAAAAAATTTTAGTGTAAAATATTAGAATTATTAGATTTTTGTTAACTGCCTCTAGAATAAAATTATTGGAGTGTGAGTTTGATATTTTTGAAGATCTAAATATTCAAGCTTGTAAAGAAAAATCATGTCAGATAATATTAGTCCAGAACAAAATGAAGAGACACTTGATAGATTGTGGGCTAGATTGAAAAGAAAGGGTGATGGGAAATGTTATTGTCCTTGCAATAATTGTAAGGGCTTAAAGACGAGATGACTTTTAATCACAAAAGCTAAGAAACATTGTAGGCAGCATAGTCATGTTGAAGGGGGGCATGATTATCGTCCATTGGTAAGTTGTTCATTATATGTGTTTATATTGATTGAATTTGTAAATGTTTATATTGTTTTAACATTTTATATATATATATATATATAATCACTTGATCATGATCATGGTTTATTTGTGTCTATCAATATTATAAAGGTGGGGTGCCCTAGGGAAGATGATATGGATTATCACAGCCTAGAGAATGTGGTTTTGCAAGCAGATGGACATGGAGCTATGAATATCACATTTAGTTAATGATCTTATGGAAGAAGATGATCATGCACCAGAAAACACAGTTGAAGATTATGGTACAAATACATTGATCCATGACACATTTAGTGGCACAGTTGATCATGATGATTCGAGATGACTTTGATGATGTTCATGTTTTACCTATACTTGAGAAGGCATACAAGCCCCTTTATGAAGTGGCTCCAAACAACTCTTCTCTCAAGGTATTGTTGTTGTTGAACTTGAAGGTTATGAATGGTTTATCAAACATAGAAATCTCTACGATGTTAAGGTATACGTATATGTCATCTTTTTTCATCTATCTAATTGTTGTTAGTTCATCACTAGTAAAATAGTTGATTAAATATGTACCATTAATATTCTTTATATTAATAAATTTTATTTTTTTGTAGATTGATTAGTGAATTTTTGTTTCCACCTTCAAATATTTTACCTCACTCATAACGAGATTTATCTGGCATTATGAAAGATATCATAATGGAGTATCAAGCAATAGATGCATGTCCCAATGATCATATTATATATCATAAACAACAGGAATTTGCAACAGAATGCCTGGAATGTCATATCAGTAGATATCGAACATATCAACTAACAAAAAGGTGCCTCGCAAGATTCTTCGTTATATTCCCATTATTCCACATATACAATCATTATTTAGGTGCTAAAACTTAGTACCTCTATGGTTTACCATAACAAAAATAGAAGTGGAGACATTATTCTCCTTGAATGCCAGAATGGTTCTCGTGATTTAGGACATGGAGGAAAAAATGGCCACACTTTAAAGAAGAACCTCATAATCTCAGGCTTTCATTGGGAGCAGGTGGTGTCAATCCATTTAGAGAGCTAAGATCTCTTTACTCAGTGTGGCCTGTTTTTGTTATCAACAATAACATTCCTCCATGGATGTCAATAAAGAGGGAGCACATAATGTTGTCAATGATTGTTTCAGGTATTTGTTTACATCAATTTTCTTTAACGTAGTAGCATCTCACTTGTCTTATTTGTTGCATAATGACTTATATTTTTTTCATTCAATAGTCATGTACATTAATTTATATATATTGCAGTAAAATGGTTATAATAATTATGTAATGTTTATGTTCATTCAACTAGGTAAGTACCAAGTTAAAGATATGAATGTATATATAGAGCCTCTTATCGACGAGTTACTAAAGTTATGGAATGGCGTCACTATGTATGATGTCTCTAGACCAATAGGACAAAGACAATTTCAATTCCATGCAATGCTTGTATGGACAATTCATGATGCCCCAGGGCTAACACATTTTTGTGGTATGTTATAACATTTGACTACACTTTAACAATATTTAATTTGATGAGGTAGATATCATGCATGTTTTTAAAGTAATCTATTCATTATATATAATTATAAAAATTGACATATTTAATCCAATTATATATGATCTTGCAGGTCTTCAATCAAAGGGAAAATTTGCATGTCCAATTTGTGGTCCAAAGATGAAATATCATAGTTCAACAAGTTTAGGAAAGAAGGTGTTTGATGAGCATAGGCACTTCCTCCATAGAAATCATAAGTACTTAACTACTGAAAAATATATTTTCAATGGGAAAGAAGAAACTACATCAAAACCATGAAGAATGACACCTCGCCTATGGAAGTTGGTGTAACATCCATCCACTTAAAACACAAGTAAACTCAAGAATTTACAAGAAGGTAAATAAACTTAGTAAACATGAGAGAGTTTTTTTTTTTTTTTTTTCATTTGCATAAACACAAGAATAAAGTATAACTTTTCTAGATAAAATTCAAACTTGAATTCACATGTAATCATAACTAGAATCAAGATAATTCCTTACAATATTCATTTATATCACATAAGATACACTTAGCATAAAGAATAGTTTTACCTCATAGGTTTTGACTGTCGTAAGCCAGAACATGGAGTTCACTGGATTTGGAATGTTGATCTCTATCTTTACAAGCCTCAGAGAGTCTACTGCTACAGAGGGAGAGCATCATCTGAGTGCTTTTCCTCCAACCATAGACTCAAGTGGTCCCCTGTGCACTTCCTGACTAGAAGTGACCCAGCCCTTCTCAAAGAGTATAGATATAAGGGACTGTCAAGTTTCACCATCTCAGTCCTAGGGATGTGTCCTACAAAACTCAATCGACCATACAACTCTAGATCCCTTCTAGCTAAGTATGATCATTCTGATTGGTCATGCCATCTAGACACTCACCTCTGACTTTTCTTGGATCTGTCTCATCCTATAGTTTACTTACTTTATTTGGTACTCTAGACACAAACTAGTCTATAAAGAAAATCCATTTTAGCCAATCTGACTTAGAACTAATCCTTAATCTAGGATATTCATTCAATGTAAAAATTTAGGTATTTCAAACCTTTTAAAAGTCCCTTATTGCATCCTTGCAATATCTAGGGTTTATGACTTCCTGTCATTTTACTCTCAAGATTCAATACCCAACATCTTGATGTGTTAAATTGAGTTTCGACATTATCGTAGAATCTTTTAAGGTATTATAAAGACTTCCTATCTTGTTCTATGGTTTTCTCGACCTTTTGATGTCAATCAATATAGATATATGTACAGTTTCCTAACCGACATAAGAGTTATATATTTCCTATATCCTCCTTGTTCCAATACTAGGGTTTAACTTCTCTAACCCAATACATGGAAATTTCAACATTCTTGTCCTTCCAAAGGAAATAACATAAGAGTAATAGATCACATGAACAAAATGCTTCTAGTCTTCCTAGACTACCTGGCATTGTTTGTGTTCACCTTTTATATACTTGAATAAACATAGTATTCATGGTATTCCTTCATCAATATAATATCTAAAAGATTACTATCATTTCAAATCAATAGTCTTGATCTAAGTCAATCTTCCGACATAAGTTAGGTTTTAATATCTTATACCTCATTTGTGAAGTATGGCCATTTGTAAAGAGATGGCTTCCAATTATGGTGAAATATAAGAGTTTCATACTAACCATAGTATCCATCCTCATAAGTATATAGTTACCTAGGAAACATAGTTCCACAAATAAACTAGGTAGGCACAGAGTACCGCCTACAAGACAATACAACTTTCCTCTTATCTATTTTCTCCTTCTTCAATAAGGGGTCAACATATCTTCTAAATACATAAGATGCAACTTAGTTATCATAATAACTATCATTAATAGTTAAGCTTTGTTGTAGGGAATTTGTGATTCCACATCACCTTATTCCACTTTGTAATCTTATCATATGTAAGTCATACCATATTCACCACCCTAGGTCTATCCATGGTTCTCAAATCCAATTTAAACTATCCTATAGAATAGGATCATATTCTTGATACTATCAGGACATTCCTTGCCTTAACTATATAGAATGGTTTCATAATAGTTGATAGCTCAAATTACCCTTATAAGCTTTTTCTAACAAGTTAGACCAAATATAGGTTAGAACACTCACAAGAATAAGGCCTTCGAGTAAACCTTATGAACTATTCTTCCAACTTTATATTTACATTTTATTTTTTTTACTAGTTTAGTCCAAAAGATTTAGCGTGAGTAACAAGTTCCAGGGTTTTTCCACACAAAGTAATTCATGTTCACTCTTCCTATAGGTAAACGGTTGGGATTGAGCAACTTTAGTTTAGAGTTGAGCAAGATTAAAGAACTCACGACTATCTAGAAAACCTCAGGGTAGAGTACTCAGTTTGTAAAATCCAAAGGCCTATAGCTCGAGGGAGCATATGAGACATTCTTTGATGAATGTAGTAGCTGACATGGTCTGCATTAAGCATTACTTAATTTCTTGCTTCATAGTTCTATTGTGATTTACTTCTCACGTAACACCCTCAATATTACCAGTCGGGATTCTACCATTCTTTTCAGCTATTGGACGTCCACTCTGACTTACCAAAATTCTCATGATAGAAAGGAAGATTTGAAATGAAACTGTAGCTCGTTCAAGCTTAAATTCAGACATTAACTAGACTGCAAAGTTCACTCGACAGTATTGATAGAAATTTGCTACCTAAAATGCTTATTGCAAAAGAAGGTATTCATCTTACTGGCTATCATACATCATTCAATGATTTTAAAGAAACATAGCCCAAGTTCAATTACCTGAGGCAAGAAATCTCTATGGATGCAACTGGTTCAAGTCTCAGGGGATGACTACCTCTAGCTAAAATAAATTTCCATTTATAAACTCTTACCTCCTCAGGCTTAAATACCTATCGTTCTCTTGAATACATAGATTTCTTGAATTCATTCCTCTTGTGGAGTTTCTGACTATTTAATAATGGCGACTATTCTTCCTGAGTACATTCCTTCAAATGTGAAGGTACTCTCCAATTTGGCCTCTATTTGTCCTACTCTAAATGTCTTTCCCTACGCAAAACTAACAAACTCCAACTCCTTACTTCGGGTTACTTCCTGCACTAGAAGATAATGTTCGTTCTGATTTCTAGCTTCCTCCTTTTCTAGCATCCATCCTTCCTACACTATTAAAATGGGAGCCCACCACAAGAAAACGTGATATCCTCATTCCCTTATTGGCTCCTCCCCTATCAATGATATTCAGGGACTGCCATGAATTCCTGATATATACCCAATGGATTTCTTCTCGATACTTAAGAAACTCTCCCCCAAATGACATTCCCCGCTCCCCATGAAAAGCAACTTCCGCCACCTTTTCTACCATCCAAAATTCCTGCGCTGGAAAAGTGGGAGCTCCCCCGAGAAAAAAATGTCCTTCCTCGTGTCCATCGCATGATATATTATCAAATGCCTGTCCTCCACATTTGTATAACCATTTCTTGATCTCATGCCAAAAACTATTTTCTTTTATTGGAACCGTTCTTGCTAAGCTCGATATCTCCACCATGCCACGGATACATAGGTAAGGTCTTTGCCTTAAAACGAGTTTAGCTCACAACCAAGGAGTGGAGTAGTTGGTTCTTTTGACCACTCTGCCATAATCCTCCATTTTCTCCTATTAGGTATTAAATATTCTTATAGATCATGTTAAACATGTAAATACACATGTCAATAAAATATTGCGTAAATAATGCATACTAATGTCATTATTCATTATTCGACAAGTTGTGTGAACGAGGTCGAGGTACTCTCCCCTTCACAATATTGAGGAACATCAAAATAAAACATATAAATAGGTTAATATATTGGTATTTCGACCAGGAAATACCAAAACTATAGCTAAACAACTAGCATATATATATATATATATATACTCTCTTTCGAGTATATCCATTCAACACATGAGAACTAATGACTATCGATTAATCCTTATCGATAGTCAAACTTTCTTTAATATAAATCAACAACTGTCGAATAGAAATATTGACTTACACCCAAAGGTTGAGTACCACTTACATGACTCGACCAAGTTCGCTAATTAACACCAACACAAGACTTAAGATGGCGACAACTTGTTATATTCCTTGTATATATCCCCTTCTCTCCAATGATGCTCTCCCTCCTTTTCCTGGAAGGCGGAAACTTGTTTCCTAAATGCAATTTTTCCATTATCATCTAAAGATTAGTGTATTAATAATCATTTCATAATCCTCATGAAGTAATCACATCTTGACAACTTTTAAACACATGAGAATTTTAGTGAAATAAACGTAACTCAAGAAAAAATTGATTTTTCCAGACATTTTTCCTAAACATCTAATCATTGAATCATGCGTAATCATCTACTAATTACTTCAAAAGTAAAAAGTAAAACAGAGTTAAAGTTAGGGATGTAACAGTTGGAATATAATAGAGTTAATCGTCAAGGTTATACATTGGATCAAATTATTTATCTATCATACATGATATTTTTTGAATTTATCTTTTTATATTGTGTTGTGTTTACTCATGTTGTAATTGACAATGATTGTCATTGTTAATTTGTTTAACTTATATGCTTCATGAAGGTCATCAAGGTATTAATGGCCGACTTCCACGGGGACTGAAAAGTTATCCCAGACAATTTAGTAGGTTGCCCTACTATGATCAGCTACAAATTGTGCATTTGTTTGATACAATGCATATCAGAAAGAATATAATAGAAACGTTATGGAAAATATTGGATGGAAGGCATGACAAAGAAAAAATTGTCAAAATTTAGAAAGAGACAACGTGAAGCCCAATCATGCAATGAAAATGTCATTCAATTAAATAGCCACTATATTCAAAATTAATATGCCCTTCCTTAAGTTATTAATAGAGCAAGAAAAGCAATGTTATAAAAGAAATCATATGAAAAATTCAATTTCCACAGAATAAGCTATGAACATAAACAATATAATAACAAAGAAAGGTGAATTTGGGTCAGGGATGAAAACACATAATTGGCATACTTTCATTAAGGTAATTATTCTGGTATATTATATACTTGTATAATGCATGTACTTTTCAGTGTATTATGTTTACTAATTTTAGAAAAATAATGAAAAGATCATTTCATAATTGTTGTAGTGTGTTCTACCTCTATCTCTCCCATACAACTTTGACAATAATGTCAAGCAAGTGATATCTGATATTTGAAAATACATGAGTTAAGTAGTGATATTTTTCCAATTGCCAGGAAGCAGATTTATAATTGCCATTTGTTTTACTTGTTATGTAATATACTGCATATTTTGTTAAATCTTAATATATATTTTGGTAATCCTTGAATCACTTGTAGATGGTTGTCATCTAAAGAACCATAAATATCATATAAATTATTGGAAGAGAAAAATTCTCGCCTAATGTGTGAAATGCAAATGTGTTCACTCCTTCAACATTTTCACGTGCATTTGAACACCTCATACACCAAGTTGAGGGAGATTGATTTGTGTGGACTTGTACACACAAGCAATAATGTGAGGATGGTTTTGAGAGGCACTCTAAAATTTTTTAAGGCTTTGAAGAAAAAGAGCACATCCCTAGGGTTCTATGGTGAGGGATATATGGTATACCAGACCATGGTGTACATTAGCGAATATCTTCCTAAGTTTGTAGCAAAGATCCATTTAGATCGCATTCGGGATCCCAACTCCATGAACAAATTCGAAGGGGAGTACCTGTTGGGGAAAGGTAGATTAAGGAAAGTGAGAGGTAATTATAAGATGGTCATGGAGATTAATTGGAATGCATTTTACATATGGTTTTTATGTATATTGTACTTATTTAATTTTAATCTTCAATATACATCAATTATAAATTAAGGTCGTATACTATGGTATTTAACTAATTATACGTCATTTGTGAATTTCAAATTTTTTGATATAGTTGGTCGAGAGTGGGATGCACTAAATTTGTATATGTCTAAACAATCTTGATGCTAGGATGACAAGAGGATTGAATAATGTCAAATGAATCTGGTCACGATTAACATGGAAGGTGTGTCTTCATTGTTAAAGAAGCTCATCATAATGGAGATTCCAATGTTACATAAAGGGAAATTGATTTAACATATGGTTTAAGAGGTAAATAGGTATGTATAAATATACTAATCATGCATATTATTTAATTATTTTCAATTATGTTGATGTATATATGATGTAGAGATTATTTTCTTGCATTATTCACCAAGAATAACATGTTTATCAACCCACTCCATATTGCAATGATTTTACATGTTTGACATATCACAGATGAAACACAAATGCTTATGTGGTGCAATAATTTTGAATCAAAAATGTTGGAATACATAAAGAAAACTTGTGATTCTGGTATAACTGCAGTCTTTCAGGTGACTAATGTTTCATCTAGAAGCGACATACATCTAGAAGTCTTAGAAAATTTATACTATGGTGTTTTGGATGATATACTTGAGTGTGAATTTAAGTCCTTAGATTAATTTTGTTCGTCACCCCATGGATACGTGCCATGCTTGAATGAAAATGATCCTAAGAGAACTGTTATTGAACATGATAATGGATTTTCAATGGTTAATACAAGAATGTCGAAGCGAGCTGGAAATGAGCCCTATGTTATTCCAAGCCAATGTGAGTAGGTATTTTACTCAGAGGTTTTAGGTAAACCGGGTTGGTCATTTGTTGTTAGACATGATCCAAGAGGAAGGCCAGTAAAGTATAACGTGGTGGAAGAAGAAGATACCAAAGAACTAGAAGATGATGTAGATGATCAAGATCAACAGTTAGTTGATGATGTCCTTGATGAAGATGTCGAAGAGGAGGAATTGGATCATGATGATGTAGGAGTTAATGTTCATGAAGATGATATCTATGTGGATGATGACATTATCTAAACTGATATCGATGATGATGATGATGATATGACCAATCCTTACAATGTCAAATTTGGATCAGATGATACAGACAAAGAGTTGGATGAAGAAGAAGATCAATGACATTGAAATGTATGAGTTATGTGATTATATTATCTATTTGATATTAATTTATTGATAGAATTATATTTGAATTATGTGGTTACATAATTAATCCGCGATGTTTTTAATTACCCATTACATAATTAATTTAATGATGTAATTTTAATGTTTGAAAGCACAAAAATTAAAACATTTCAATAGTGATGCTAACAACTTTGAAATTAGTGTGTTTTATGTTTCATGTGATCATAAAAGATTAAAAAGTCAGTTGTAGAGGTGGTTGTTCAGTGGTTGACCTATAAAGGCTTTTAAAAGGCATAAAGTGATCATTGTAATGGTTGTTGATGGTTGA
>VDFB02000015.1:453439953-453499137 GCA_007258455.2 Sequoia sempervirens | reverse complement strand
TGAATGTATGCAAAGAAAACAATCTCAACATATATATACATCAATATAATTGAAAATAATTAAATAATATGGGTGATTAATATATTTATATGAACCTGTTTATCTCTTAAACAATATGCTAAATCAATTTCCCTTTGTGTAACATTGGAATCTCCATTACGATGAGCTTCTTTAACCAATGAAGCCACAACTTCCCATGTTAATGCATGACCAGATTGTTGACATCCTTCAATCCACACTGTCATCCAATCAAGATTGTTTATGATGTACAAATGTAGTGCATCCCACTCTCGACCAACTATATAAAAAAAAAATTGAAATTCACAAATGACATATAATTAGTTAAATACCACAGTATACGACCTTAATTTATAATTGATGTATATTGAAGATTAAAAATTAAATAAGTACAATATACATAACAACCATATGTAAAATGTATTCCAATTAATCTCCATGACCATCTTATAATTACCTCTCACATTCTTCAATCTACCTTTCCCCATCAGGTACTCCCCTTTGAATTTGTTAATGGAGTTGGGTCCCAAATGCGATCTATGTGGATATTTGTTGCAAAATTAGGAAGATATTCACTAATGTACACCATGGTCTGGTATACCATATATCCATCCAACATAGAACCCTCAGGATGTGCTCTTTGTCTAACCAAATCCTTCAAAAATTTCAAGTGCCTCTCAACCATCCACATTGACCTTGTGTGTACAGGTCCACACAATTCAATCTCCTCAACTTGGTGTATGAGGTAGTGTTCTTGTGCATTGAAAAATGTTGAAGGTAGACACTTTTTGCATTTCACACATTAATAAGGAATTTTTCTCTTCCAATAATTCTATCTTCTTTATGGATTTCTTTTAGGATGATGCCTAATTCACAAGATCTTGCCAAGTGTGCCTATATTAACGCAGATTTAACAAAAATATACGTAATATTACATAACAAGTAAAACAAAATGGCACCATAAGATGCATAGAATTGAACAAATATCGCTATTTCACTTTCATGTGTATTTTTCCTCTTAAAGATCATATATAACTTGCTTGACATTGTTGTCAAAGTTGTCTACAAGAGATAGAGGTAGAATGTACTACAACAATTATAAAATGATCTTTTCATTATTTTTCCAAAAGTAGTAAAAAAAATACACTGAAAAAGTACATGCATTATACAAGTGTATATAATATACAAGAATAATTACCTTAATGAAGGTATGCCAATCATGCGTTTTCATCCCTCAACCAAATTCACCTTTCTTTGCTATTATATTGTTTATGTTCCCAGCAAATCCTATGGGAAATCGAATTTTTTGTATGACTTCTTTTATAGCATTGCTTTGTTGCTCTGTTAATAACCAAGGAAGGGCACTTATATTAATTTGGTCTCCATCACTATTTAATTGAATGACATTTTTCATTGCATGATTGGCTGCCTGAATGTCACTACAAATTTTGACAAATTTTTCTTTGTAATGCCTTCCATCCAATATTTTCCATAATGTTTATGTTAAATTCTTTCTAATATGCATTGTATCAAACAAATGCACAATTTGTAGCTGCTCATAGTAGGGAAACCTACTAAATTGTCTAGGATAACTTTTCAGTCCCTGTGGAAGCCGACCATTAATGCCTTGATGACCTTCATGAAGCATATAAGTTAAACAAATTAACAATAACAATCATTGTCAATTACAACATGAGTAAACACAACACAATATAAAAATATAAATTCAAAACACATCATATATGATAGATAAACAATTTGATCCGATGTATAACCTTGACGATTAATTCTATTATATTCCAACTTCTATAGGTGAGGTGTCATTCTTTGTGGTTTTGATGTAGTCTCCTCTTTCCCATTGAAAATATGTTTTTCAGTAGTTCGATACTTATGATTTCTATGGAGGAAGTGCCTATACTCATCAAACACCTCCTTTCCTAAACTTTTTGAACAATGATATTTCATCTTTGGACCACAAATTGGACATGCAAATTTTCTCTTTGTTTGAAGACCTGCAAGATCATATATAATTGGATTAAATATGTCAATTTTTATAATTATATATAATGAATAGATTATTTTAAAAAAATGCATGATATCTACTTCATCAAATTAAATATTGTTAAAGTGCAGTCGAATGTTATAACATACCACAAAAATGTATTACCCCTAGGGTATCATGAATTGTCCATACAAGCATTGCATGGAATTGAAATTGTCTTTGTCCTATTGGCCTAGAGATGCCATACATAGTGATGGCATTTCATAACTTTAGTAACTCGTCGATAAGAGGCTTGATATATACATTCATATCTTTAACTTGGTACTTACCTAGTTGAATGAACATAAACATTACATAATTATTATAACCATTTTACTGTAATAAATATAAATTAATGTACATGACTATTGAATGAAAAAAATATAAGTCATTATGCAAAAAATAAGACAAATGAGATGCTACTACATTAAAGAAAATTGATGTAAACAAATACCTAAAAAAATCATTGAAAATATTATGTGCTCCCTCTTTATTGACATCCATGGAGGAATGTTATTATTGATAACAAAAACAGGCCACACCGAGTAAATAGATCTCAGATCTCCGAATGGATTGACACCGTCCGCTCCCAATGAAAGCTTGAAATTACAAGGTTCTTCTTTAAAGTGTGGCCATTTTTCCTCCACGTCCCTAAATGAAGAACCATCTGCAGGCATTCGAAGAATGTCATCTCCACTTCTATTCCATGCATGGTAATCCATAAATTGCGCTAAGCTTTCACACCTAAATAATCATTGTATACATGGAAATGGGAATATAATGAAGAACCTTATGAGGCAACTTTTTTGTTAGTTGATCTATTTGATATCTATTGAAATGACATTCTAGGAATTCTATTTCAAATTGGAAATTTATGATATATAATATGATCATTGGGACATGCATCTATTACTTGATACTCCATTCCAATATCTTTCATAATGCCAAATAAATCTCAGTATGAGCAAGGTAAAATATTTGATGGTGGTAACAAAAATTCACCAATCAATCTACAACAAAAAATAATTTTTTAATATAAAGAATATTAATGGTACATATTTCATCCTTTATTTACTAGTGATGAACTAACAACAATTAAAATAGATGAAAAAAGATGACATATATGACATACCTTAACATCCATGAGATTGCTATGTTTGATAAACCATTCATAACCTTCAAGCTCAACAACAACAATATAGCAGAGAGAAGTGTTGTTTGGGAGCCTTCATAAAGGGGCTCGTATGCCTTCTCAAGTACAAGTAAATCATGAATATCATCAAAGTCATCTCGATCATCATGATCAGCTCTACCACTAAATGTGTCATGGATCAATGTATTTGTATCATCATCTTTAACTATGTTTCCTAGTGCATGATCATCTTCTTCCATAGGATCATTAACTTCAACTTCGATATTCATAGCTCCATGTTCGTCCGCTTGAAAAACCACATTCTCCAGGTCATGATAATCTATATCATCTTCCCTAGGGCACCCCACCTTTATAATAATGATAAACACAAATAAACCATGATCATGATCAAGTGATTTTATATATATATATAATCTTAAAATGATACAAACATTTATAAATTCAATCAATATAAACACATATAATTAATAACTTACCAATAGACAATAATCATACCCCCCTTCAACGTGACCATGCTACCTACAATTTTTTTCAGCTATTGTGATTAAAAGCCATCTTGTCTTTAAGCCCTTGCAATTATATCAAGGAAAATAACATTTCCCATCACCCTTTCATTTCAATCTAGCCCATAATCTATCAAGTGTCTGTTCATTTTGTTCTGGACTAATATTATCTGACATAATTTTTCTTTGCCAAGCTTGACTATTTAGATCTTCAAAAAATATCAAACTCACACTCCAATAATTTTTATTCATACACAAGTAACAAAATCTAATAATTCTGATATTTTACACCAAAAAAATTCGGTATGCAACCACCCCTACAAAAGAGAATATAGTATGAAGTTAATGACCCCAAAAAACACTTTAAAATGCTAATTCCAAAATTTATTAAATTCTGATTTTACTATGATTTCTAACCGTTAAGACTCCTAAAATTAGAATATTGAACTTGATTGCAAAATTCCTAAAATGATGGAGGTAGCAAGCTAGTAAGAGCAAATGATCCATTCCTAAGGAGCAACAAGTTGGAATCATTATTGCTAATGTCAATATGGATTTATCCTTTTAGTTAAAGATGCAATGTGTCACTTCTTATGACGAGCTTATCCCTAGGGCCCTCAACATCGAGAGAGTCCTAATCGCACAAGGAAGCACACACTAGTAGAATTTGGTAAATAAATGACTAGGTGACTAAAACTTTTAGTCACAACTAAAAATGACTAAATTCTACTCATTTTTTGCAACTCAGCTATAAATGAGTAAATAAATTACTAGTTTGGTCATTGCTTAAAAATTATTTAGTCACACAAATAAAAATGACTAAATAGTTAGTCATTTATTTAGTCACAATCCATTTAAATAAATCATTTAAGGAATCAAGAATATAGCCCACCAAAATACTCTAAAACTTTAATAAACATATGTACCCTAAAACTTTTGTCAAAATCTTATTTTTAGGTGTAGCCCAATAGAATGGATTTTTTATTTTAATAAACATACTCTAAAATCTTTGTCAAAACATTATTTTCAAGCATAGACCGCCAAAATGGAGAAGTGTTTCCATAAAGAATGACAGAGAACGGTGAGGAGATGTGTGTGAAAGGAGGCATAAGATTCATTGTTGCTTATCTCATTCCTACTCTACTCAACAAATCTTACATTGTTCTGAGCACTACTATTTGTAATCTAGGTATTTACTTGACATATATAACTTACATAATCTCAAATTCCTTTAGAGGATTTTGAAGTATCAATGTATCCTATATAGGGTTTAGAATGATTTCTTTTAATTAAAAAAATAAATAAATGATGTATTTCCATGTAATTAGATAATGTTGAGATCTCCTAAATCTGCCCTAGTACACTATCCTCTTTGGCGATGTATTCATTACTCCAGCTACTAGGGTTTTACATGTGACATCTTTAATATCTTCATGACCATGGATTTTAAATAGATATCAGTCTTTTATTTAATCATTTTCATGGTAACCCTTGAGTTCCATAATCCACCTTCAATCTCTTCTATGAACAATGTCTTAAGCTAGATTGCATAGTATGCATATAAAGCAAGTCCTTCATACCTGCCATTGTTCCAAACCACTACTCACTACCTTGCTTAAAATGTTGCTTCCATAAGGACAATAACATGTTTTAAAATCATGGTTGCCAGTGATTGACCATTAAGGTCACCACTTTCATCATGAAGATACAATGAGATTTTTGTCTTCAAACTCAAGGCATTATGCAAGATAACATTGTGAATTGTTTGTTGTGTACGATTTGATTTTCTTGTACATTTACTGCTTTGATAACTTCCTTTAAGACTGGGTATTGCACCCTCAGCTGCAATCTCAAACAACTCACTCACTATCACTTGAAGATTCCTTTCATGAGCATCCTTCTATAAATTCAAACTATGCCCTATACACTGCCTACTTACTACATGGGACTCATTGTTTCATGGTATTATAGTTCTTAAGATCCTTCAACCTTATTGACTACTTCATAGTCCACAAGGTATTATTCACTATTCTTCCATCTTTTATGAGTCTCAAAACATTACTCAAACATGCAATCCACTACCTCCATTATACATTAATGGCTAAGAAGAAACATTGAACGTATGATTACCACTGTTACTTCATTTGGATAGTCATTCTTTGATTGCATTTTCCTTTTCTAACACTACCAAAAGCATTTGAAAAACCCTTAAGGTCAACAAGGGGGTAACGAAACTCACTGTTAAAATCTCCACTTTACTATGCAATGTTTCAGCTTTATTATCTTGTCACTACTCAGCCCAACCATTAAGACTCCTAAAATCAGAATATTGAACTTGATCGCAAACTTCCTACAACGATGGAGGTAGCAAGCTAGTAAGAGCAAGTGACCCATTTCTAAGGAGCAACAAGTCAGAATCATCATTGCTACTGTCAATATGGATTTATCCTTTTAGTTAAAGGTGTAATGTGTCACTTCTTATGACGAGCTTATCCCTAGGACCCTCAACATTGAGAGAGTCCCAGAATTGCACAAGGAAACACACACTAGTAGAATTTGGCAAATAAATGACTAGGTGACTAAAAATTCTAGTCACAACAACTAAAATGACTAAATTCTGCTCATTTTGCAACTCACCTATAAATGAGTAAATAAATTGCTAGCTTTGGTATTGATTAAAAATTATTTAGTTTCTACAAAATAAAAATGACTAAATAGTTAGTCATTTATTTAGTCACAATCCATTTGAATAAATCATTTGAGGAATCAAGAATATAGCCTGCCAAAATACTCTAAAAATTTAATAAAAATACCCTAATTTTTTTTGTAAAAATCTTATTTTTAGGTGTAGCCCACCAGAATGGAGTTTTCATTTTAATAAACATACTCTAAAACCTTCGTGAAAACATTATTTTCAAGCATAGACTGCCAAAATAGAGAAGTGTTTCTGTAAAGAATGACAAAGAACGGTGATGAGATGTGCATGAAAGGAGGCATAGGATTCATTGTTGCTTATCTCATTCATGCTCTACTTAAAAAATCTTACATTGTTCCCACTACTATTTGTAATCTAGGTATTTACTTGACATATATTTGCATAATCTCAAATTCCTTCAGTGGCTTTTGAAGTATCAATGTATCCTATATAGGGTTTAGAATAATTTCTTTTAATTAAAAAAATAAATAAATGATGTATTTCCCTATAATTAGATAATGTGGAGATTTCCTAAATTTGTCCCAGCACACTATCCTCTTTGGCACTTTATTCATTACTCCAGCTACTAATGTTTTGCATATGACATCTTTAATATCTTCACGATCATGGCTTTTAAATAGATCTTAGTCTTTGCTTTAATCCTTTTCATGGTAACCCTTGAGTTCCATAATCCACCTTCAATCTCTTCTAAGAGCGATGTCTTAAGCTAGACTGCATAGTATGCATATAAAGCAAGTCCTTCATACCTACCATTGTTCCAAACCACCACTCACTACCTTACTTAAAATGTTGCCTCCATAAGCACAATAGCATGTTTTAAAATCATGGCTGTCAGTGATTGACCATTAAGGTCACCACTTTCATCAAGATACAATGAGGCTTTTGTCTTGACACTCAAGGCATTATGCAAGATAACATTGTTAATTGTTTGGTGTGTACAATTTTATTTTCTTGTACATTTACTACTTTGCTAACTTCCTTTAAGACTGGGTATTGCACCCTCAACTGCAATCTCAAACAGCTCACTCACTATCACTTGAAGATTCCTTTCATGAGCATCCTTCTATAAAATCAAACTATGCCTTATAGACTACCTACTTACTACAGGGGACTCATTATTTCATGGTATTGTAGATCTTAAGATTCTTGAACCTTATTGACACTAGCTCACAATCCACAAGGTATTATTCACTGTTCTCCCATCTTTGATGAGTCTCAAAACACTGCTCAAACATGAAATCCACTACCTCCATTATACATTAATGGCTAAAAAGAACCATTGAACCTATGATTACCACTATTACTTCATTTGGAAAGTCATTCTCTAATTGCATTTTCCTTTTCTAACACTACCAAAAGCATTTGAAAAACCCTTAAGGTCAACAAGGAGGTAAGGAAACTCACTATTAAATTCTCCACTTTACTATGCAAGCTTTGAGCTTTATATCTTGTCACTGCTCACCCTCTTTTTGACTGTCATGTCTCAAGTGATTGTCATTCTTCTTACCATAGATTGTATTTACAAATGTCACTAAGCTACCTAGTGTGCTTGTTATTCACTACAATCTTTAGTTTATAATATATTGTTATTAGCTACAATGTCTCAATCTTTCTAGTATTGTAACCTCACTAATCCACTAGAGTTATTGTTTATGTTTCTATGGAGGCCTACGGTTTGTACCCTAATCATGCTCTTACCAATGGTTTTGTTGGTATTAAAAAACAACCTTAAATCTTGGGTCAAAAAATTAGTTGTCTTGACAAAGTTGTGGTATGATCTTGGATTGTATCCTAGAGTGTGTGAGAAGCTTGTGTTTGATCATTAAGGTATGTAAACCTGATTAGGGAAATGTATCCTATATAGCATGAGTCTTACTTTAATACTTTCCATAATGGTTATTATTAGATCACATTATTATAGTTTGCAGTAATGCAAGATTGCATTCAAGTATGTAACAAACTTGGTTTGTAGTTTAACCTATACACTTTTAAGTAACATTCACAAGGTTTATAAAATATTGATCACTCTCTAGAATAGCATATTAAAGATGGGTTGTGCTTGAATGCACTTCATAATTGATATAACACAACCACTTTGCATATCAACCAGAGTTATAGGCTCTTTCTTGTAGCAAGAGCTAATCAATCTTCGATCATGCTATAATTACATTCTAACCTGTTAAACTTGAGACAACCTTAATGCACCCAATGATGATTGACACCTACATTATGCAACCTAAATTACATTATTTGAGTGCCTCCATTTCTATCACAACATAGCCACATTAAATTTGGGTCACACATGAATGCATCCTATATTTGCTATAGCACAACTATGCCACATGACCAATAGAGTTATGGATCACATAATTATATAGTCACAAGAATTTGTTTGTTGTTTGTGATCTTATGGTGATTCCACACAAAAAAATCTGGACATGAAATTCTCAAAACCCTAAACCTCTACAAATGAAATCTGATGAGATGTTGCTTTAAAATATGATTTTCAAACCTGGAACTACAAATTTGACTTCACAACTAAATTATGCAAAAAGACAATGACTACCCTCAATGTGGTGATATCTTCTTGAATTTTTTTTATTTTTCCTAAGAAAATCATCCTTAGTTCTCCACAAACTATCTCAAGTAGAGCAAAACACTGTCGCAATAAATCAACAAACTCACTTTTCTTCATGTCAGACACTGTCGCAATAAATTAGCGAACTCACTTTTCTTTATGTCAGCCACAATTTGAATTTTTTCTATTTTTCATGTTTGTCAAAATTTTGACAAAACCCATGTTCGTCAAAATTTTGACGAACGTCGGGGATAAACTTCCAAAAAAATTAAAATTACACATCAAATTTTACAAGCACCCGATGATACATCAAATTATACATATTTCGTCAGACATTTTCATCGGATTTTGCAGTCAAATGAGTTAGTGATGGGAATATTCCTTATGGAGGAATGTGCAAAGGAGGAATATTCCCTTGCAAGTGGGAAGATGAGGATAATTAGTAATTTGATAATTAAATAAAGTTTTAATTATACAAATTAGGGGAATTAGGATATTCATTAAATAATTAATTTATTTAATGGAAAGGGGGAAAGTGATATGATATTTAATTAAATAACTTGGGATTATTTATTAAATAAGAGGACTTTAGGGATTAAATTAAATAATTTTATTTATTCAATTTAATAGGATGAAATGTTAGTATAAAAGGGGATGAATTCATTTAATTAGGTCAATCAAGTTAATAGAAAAAAATGACATAATTAATTAAATAACTAGGCTAGTTTAATCAATTAAGTGAAAAAATGATGGATTTCAGAACAAAGTGATGTTAGTAGACCTGATTTGAGTGTATGATATCATTTAGAACATTTTTAAGTGTCTACACCTAGATCTGATGTCATCTTGTAGTGTTATTTCAAGAAATATTGCATAAACAAGTATAAATACAAGGTTATTTCACATAATTTCTCTTAACAAGATCTAATATTTCAAGTATTCGAGAATTATAGAAAATTTATGATCAAGAGAGAATTTAAGATAATTCAAGAGAAAATCATCAAGCATTTGGAGCAACATTCGAGATTCAAGCATCATATCAAAGTCTTCATGCATAATGTGTGCTTTTGAGCGAACATTTGTAATGTAGGTTTTCATGATTCAAGCAATCATTCAAAGACATTATCTCATATACCAAGATAAAGAATCAAGATCCATATCCATTGGATCCATTTCACACAACTTTGCAACCTTTATCTCAAGGGTTTGTTGAGTTACAACATTGCATATTGTTCATTCATCATTCTATATAAGAGAAAATTTCCACCCCTTTGCAAATTCCCCTTTTACATCCCTCCAACTTAGAAAATAAACCCAAATAAGAAATTTCACATCACCCATCTACAATGCATCCACTTGGCACCTAGTTTTTCTATTGATGGGGGAATTTTTGTTTGGGATGCAAGCACAAAACATAAACATTTGCACTATGTGTTTCCATCCCTGACAAAAATTCCTTCCTCTGGAGTCCAAAGGGGCATTACACTCCTCATTGGGGATGAAATGTAACACCTTTGTGTCAACCATTCGGCTTGAAAAATGGCTCTTTCCCTCCCATTTTGATGTTCAAATTACTATCTTACTCATTCACTTCATCTCTTTAGCAATTGGATTCATCTTTTTTGAAATTCTTCATCCTCTACACAATTAGCTTGATCTCTTAAACATTTCTTAGCAACTTTCTACTCCATCAACTACATTGAGAACATGTTGTGCTACCATAGAAGCTATGATTTTGGTGTCTTCCAAGACCTCCTTCATCACTGTTGTGGTCATGTCAACTTTTCCAAATTCATAGTCTTGCATTCTCCCTTCATTGGCCTTGAGTTCCTTTTGGTGGAGGTATTATTGCTTCATTATCCTTCTTTTGTTATGGTTTTATAGTTCATAGCATTTTATCTTTTGTAGTGTTCAATACTCTCCTTTCTACTATTTTCTTCATCACATTTTATATCTTGTGGATTTCTTGGCTATCTATGGAGGTGGAAACACCAAAGTGGGGGTTTGACTGATGCGAACCCCTATACAACCTCAATATTTTTCCTCTCTTGGTTGTGTGTAGGTGTACGTGTGCATGGAGCTTGCTAGTGAATTGGAATTTCAATGATTTGGTCCTCGTCACTTTCATTTTCTCTATCTCCTTTATCATCTCTATAATCATTTATTGTACTTCCTTATTCTATCTTGTTGGTTAAACCTTATTGGCTAGACTACAAGTAGGCATTTTGGTATTTTGTACTATATTTTTCCACTTTCTAGTCATACAGACACTAATTCCCTAAAGAGATTTCAGTGTATCGTGTTGTTGTCCCTGACCCACGCTGATGTACTTGGGTATATAGCTATATGAGGTATGGTTCAGATTCTAGAAACTAGCTCATTTAGCCCCATTCAAGCATTCAAGTTAGTGGAGTGACAAAATCACTTGAGAGTGCTCTTCATTCTCTATCCTTGACCTAAAGCACACACTTAGCTTTAGGCAAGTTAGGGTGGCCCTCTACTCTTGGCTCTTTGTTACATGGAGCCTTGGTGTGGTTGCTCCCCCTACCTTACATTTTGGTGAACCCAACATGAACCATTTTGGTTTCATTTAGCATTATTGAGAGGTCATTTCCTTGTATTCTAGGAGCATTGTGGGTGTGAACATTGTGAGGCATTCCACCTTGCAACCAAACCTCCGACCTCTAGTAGCATAGTTAGAAGGTTTCGCAAGAATTGCAAAACAAAATCTTAGTTGGGTCAGTGTCTAGTTGCAAAACCTTTTGGGGTTGTGTGGAAGTTTCATCTAATATATATGTGATGACCTCCTTTTTACATCTTCCCATCCCATCTGCACAACCTATGAGTAGTTTTCCTGGTATAACTTTCACTTTGCAAGACATGCTGATGAATTGTAATAAAGGGAAATCTCCCTTATATATCCCTGCACAAATCAATGGAAACATTATAATAGGTGTTCTTGTTGACCCAACATGTCTGGTGAATGTCATATCTAAGGATATTATGACAATTAACTTCTTGCACAAAGATGGGTATGATGAATCCAAGAGTACCATATTTATGCATAAAAAAAATATTTGTACCTCCCCTTGGTTGCATCACCTTATTGATCTTTGTTGGACCTAAATCAGTGAATTTACTCTTTGACATAATCCCAAGGTTTGAACTCTTGAGGGTGAAAGTGGGTATCCCTTGGTTGGTTGCTATGAATGCAGTTCCCTCATAGTGCATAAATGCTTGAAATTCATCCATGAGCGTAAAGTGCATGTATTCCATGACACCAACTATAAAATACTAGTTGTACATGGTAGCTATTCTCCAAATCACCTTTGGACTACACCCATTGGTTTGCTTGCTATTCTTGAAGGCTAATAGTGATGCCACCTTCACCCGAAAAAGACAAAAGGATAAGAATGCTCAACACTCTTCTTATTCTTCTATGGTTGTTTTCCTACTTGTCACTTCCTCACACCCTATTGTAGAATCATCAAATTCTACTCCTAGTCATTTGCTGGAGAATCTAATGGTACTTGCTTGGCAAAAGCCCAAGCGTCTGATGTTTGAACTTCTCATTCTACCCACAGTGCCTAGGCCTATTCGATATGGTAAGGGGAAGGCTCCCTATTGGGAGTCCTCTATGTCTCACCCTCCTCAACCTCCTACCACTCCTTCCCCCAAGGAATTGAGTGGCAAGAAGCATGCCATCAAGGCATTAGATTCAACTCCCCCCATTGTTTCTCTAACCTCCTCTCAATCTCTCCCTCCGCTGGAAATAGTCATGATGGACACTCTAATGGTTGAGTAGGAGCCTTCTATTCCATCTCAGCTTCTTGCCTCTATCTCTTAGAGTCATAGGAACCACCTTATGCATGAGCACAAGCATCGGTGAAAGGCTTTGGCTACTGAGCAGGCCACTTTGCAAAAAAAAAAGAGTTAACCATCCCTGTTTCAGGGCTTGTTATTATGTCCTCCTCTCCTATCCCCTTTGCTTTGATTCCTTCTGCCTCGGTGCTACTTTCAGGTCCTAATATGAGTGTAAACATTTTGACCCTAAGAGGGTGCAGGTGTTTATTGCTCCTTTGGTTGAGCTACCTCTTTTCATGTCTCTCCCAAACATCCCATTATTCTTGAAGCCCGTGGACATTTCAAACACCTTAGTGGTGTCTATCACGGTCCTCCCCTCCTCCTTTGCACCTTTTACCTTGTTTTTGGTGATCTTGCATCCTCTAACGAAGTGGAAGATGGAGGATGGCCCTACTAGCAATGGGGGGAAAAAGAGGATTCCACCTTCTTCAGAGGGTGGTTCTGCATTAGAATGTGTCCTAGTGACAGAAGAAGTTTCACCATCCTCGAAGTTTGTCACTACTCTCGAGTCACTTGGTGAGCCTAGCAGTGAATCTCAAGTGTCGCCTCCCTCATTCATTGAGGAAACACATGGCACTCTTGTGAAGTGCATGTTTAACTCTTTATACGAGTTCCCAACCCTTTCAATGATCTTCACGAAGTCATTGACATTTTCCCCACAAGAACTAAACAGAGAAGACCTCATAGGGACTTCTTCCTTGCCTCTTGTTCTGGGAGAATCAGAGGGTTCCCCCCTTGATATTCTTCCCTTATAGGCTTGTCTACCTTCCCTGTATAATGATCTAGATTGGGAGGTTGATTATCTATTGGTTGATGAGTGTTAGGGGGCACCTCTTCTTTATCTATAGTTTTTTTTTCATTTGTGTTTGTGTTCCCCTATTCTTGCATTATGTGTTCCTAGATGACCCTTCTCCTTGGAGACATGAGTGTTTATGTATCATACAACTTCCTCTATTTGTGGCATCATTCTTCCTCTATTATGTGTATTTATTTTTGACAATTGGGGACAATGCAAACTGTTAAAGGAATTTAGGCTTCCCTTGCATGTTGACCCAACTTTTTATTTTTATTTTATCTTCTTGTGCATTCTTCATATGGTTTGATATAGTAGGGGGTTGATGACAGTTCATTAATATACTATTTTATCTATTTATCTATATTTATGAGTAGCTCTGACCCCAAAATATCAGATCACCCCTATCTCTCTTATTCGTGATGTTATTTTTTTTCTTTACATTTTTGTTCTCTTATCTTTCATGCTTAATTTGTGATGTTGTGGTGCTTATGTGTTATCCATCGCATGTGTGAGAACATTACCATGGTGACATATCGCTATGTCCCACAGGCCACAACATCACTTTTTTTGTTCTTTCTTTTCACTCCTTAGGATGTCACATGGCTATGCATTTAGTACATACCATCCTAAAGGGGGGGCTATCATGTCAACTTCAATTTTTAGAAAATGTATTTGGTGGCTAATGAATCTTTTCTCAAAAATACTTTCAAAATAATTCTCAAAAAAATTATTCTCAAGAAGGACCCCTAGTGGAATGTGTTTCCTTCGTCATGGGTTCGTAAAGAAAGAACTTGAAGAACATTCCTCTAAGGAGGGAGAAATTTTTCCTATGGGAGAAGCTTCAACCTTCCCCTCAAGAGGAGGGGTTTTCTTCCTTTCAAATCCTTTGATATTGAATTGATTTATGAAAAATCCACTTACACTTTCAAACAACACATTCCTTAAGTGGACCTCTTTTCTTTTGAAGGGTTCCCAAGGGAGCCCTTTGAAATCTCTTCAATTTTTTTACTATCTATTTGTTTTCCTACATGGTTCCTTTTTCTTTTCTAACATGTTCTATTTCTTGATTAACATGTTGCTTTGTAGGTGCTCCTGTAAAGTAGCTTTCTAGTGTGACTCTATGGATTCCCCTTAAATTAGGCTTCTTTTATGAGAGAGTACCTGGGGGGAACCTTCTTTGTAGGTCTGAGGGACTATGAAGCACTTGCAACTTACAAGATTTTTCCATCATTGGTTTGCGGGCCTTCCGTGTACTTTGTTCAACTCTGTAGTTTTGAGGATCTATAGAGTCCTTTGTTGAAACCTCCTAAAGAGAGAGTACTTATGGCATCATTTTCCTTACACTTTCAAGCTCATCAAATTGTGGTATACATTTCTAAACTCTTTGATCTTCTTTACTGAACATTCATTGACACTCATGCTCACTAAAGTGGGAGAAAAATGTATACGAGGTAATTTGCACCCCTCTTGTGAATTCCCCTTTTAAATCCCTCGACCTTATAAAATCAAACCCAACTAAGAAATTTCACATTACCCATCTACAATGCATCCACTTGGCATCTATCTTTTGTTGGTAGGGAAATTTTTGTTAGGGATGCAAGCATGACGTGCAGATGTTTGTGCGATGTGCTACTGTCCCTAATAAATTCATTCCTCTTGAGTCTATAAGGATGATACACTCCTTATTGGGGATGAAATGTAATGCCTCTATGTTGACCAATTTTCCTGAAAATGGCTCTTGCCCTCCCATTTTGATCTTCAAATTCCTATCATGCTCATTCACTTCATCTCTTTAGCAATTGAATTCATCTTTTTAGCGATTCTTCATCCTCTACACAACTAGCTTGATCTCTCAAGATCATTTCTTAGATAATTTTTGCTCCATCAACTTCATTGAGAATGTGTTGTGCTACCATATTAGTTGTGATTTTGGTGCCTTGTGAGACCTCCTTCATCATTGCTGTAGTTGTGTCAACTTTTCCAAATTCATAGTCTTGCATTCTCCCTTAATTGGCCTTGAGTGCCTTTGGGTGGAGGTGGTATTGTTTCACTATCCTTCTTTTGTTGTGGTTTGATAGAATAACATTGTATCTTTCATAGTGTTTGATACTCTCTTTTCTACTAGTTTATTTACTACATTTTCTATCTCATGGCTTTCATGGTTGTCCATGGAGGTGGAAACACCAAAGTGGAGGTTTGACTAAGGAAAACCCCTATATAGCCCCAAAATTTTTTATCTCTTGGTTGTGTGTAGGTGTACATTTGCATGGAGCTTGTTGGAAAACTATACTTTTAGTAAGTTGCTCCTCATTACTTTCATTTTCTCTATCTCCTTTATCATATCTATACTCATTTATTGTACTTTTTTATTCTGTCCAATTTATTAAATCTTATCGTCTAGACTACAAGTAGGCTTTCTATTATTTTTTACTATATTTCTCCACTTTCTAGTTGTACAAACACCAACACCCTAGAGAGATGCAAACACATCGTGCTATTGTCCTTGACCCATGTTGTTGTGATTAGGAAGAGAGCTATTTGAGGTTTGGTTTGGATTCTATAAATCAGTGTGTTGAGCCCCATTCAAGCATTTGGATTAGTAGAGTGACAAAAGCACTTGGGATTACTCTTCCTTCTCTATCCTTGACCTAATACACTTGCTTAGCTTGAGGTAAGTTAGGGAAGCCCTCTACTCTTGGCTCTTTGTGGCCTAGAGCCTTGGTGTGGTTGGCCCCCCTACCTTACACATTCCTTCATACTATTTCATTTCATTTCAAGGTTTAATTACCAAAATAGGGTTTGACTAAGGGAAACCCCTATTCCCTAACACAACAACATTTTTCCCTCCCTTTCATGTGTGATTTATATATTTAGGTTGAAGATGAATTGAAGAGCAAGATTAGAGAAAGTTTTCAAAGTTTTCATCTTCAAGGAAACTCACCTATAGATCGTAATTCAAAATTTTTAGACTTCAAGATTAGACAAGATGAAAGCTACAGAAGATCACAAGAGGCTATAGAAATATCTATAAAACATTAATACTAGGACTAAATCACCCCTCTGGGCGTAATAGTCCCAGTACAACCCTTTTACTAGTTTTCTGTAGATCTTGAACAATCATTAGAAGTTTCCAGATTCTACTTAGATTGTTGTAGTAGGATTAAATCACCCTACCTGTGTATGAGTCCCAACACACTTCAGAAAGTAGAATTTTAGGGTTGGATATCTTTCTTGGAATCCATCAATTTAGAAGTTTCTTCTCTCTTTGATTTTTGTTTGTTAATTTTATTTAATGCTTTCAATTTTCTAGGGTTTAGTACATTAGAGTTTTCATTTCTCCTTTAAAGCTTCATTTTAACTATGAACCCCTATTTAACCACAACCAAGGAAACCTCTTAGTCCCCTTCCCTCAATTGAGTCACTTGGTTGAGGGATCTTTGTTTCCTAATGAACTAAAGTTGGAAATAGGTCCCAAATTTGTTTATCTCCCCAAAAGGTGGACACACCTCATTTCCTTTGGTTCATAGATCAAGAGTGGAGAATGAGTGAGAGAATTTTCCTAGGATTGAGGAGAATGGAGGGGTAGAATGGAGGTTGTTGGAATGTGAAGGGATAAAATTAATCTACTAAATTTAGTAAGTAGTTCCAACCATCAAAGACATAAGGTAAATGTGTACCTAGGACTCCATTATTCTTGGAATTAGTGGAGAGAATATAAAAAATATGAGTATTAGTGCTCTTAGGTTTCCTTCATTCTTGGAATTGGTGGAGAAAATATTGGAATTATGAGGGAAAGTGTTCTTAGGTGTCCATTTTTGGTGTCAACCACCTCCTAGGAGCACCATCTGCAACAAAAAAAACTTCACAAATAGAGAGAAGCAATATGCTATTTCACCAAAAGTGAAAGAAAATTGAGATACAATATACATATTGTACAAGCCTTTTAAAGGAAAGAAATAATACGCGGGTGAAAAACTACCCTACAAGAAAAACTAATTATCCCTATGTTAAAAACTTAACACACTAACAACCACCCTTAAGTGAAAACTTAGGGAGAATTATTATGTAAAATGAAGATGCAATATGGGTCTCGACTACACAACCATGTTAGGTACACATTTTGAATGCAAAAAAAAACAATCTCTCACAACTGGAGTAAAGGAGAACAACCCTATGGGAAAAGAACCCTCTCCAAAAGAGAGAAAATAAAAGAAAAATGATGCATGGATAGAGGACTCAATAACACCCCCAAGGACTAAATACATCATGTATACATAATAAATGACCTTGCCATAAGAGGGAAAGAAAGAGACTATGTAGCCCCCCATAATGTGTAATCTCCTACAAAAATGGTAAGTTATTGAAGACAAAACATAATCCAATGTTAACAAATAACTTGTCTCCCTATTGAAAGAAACAAAACCAAGTACAAATGCAAGAATGCTTCCCATTCTGGATAGCAATTAACAAGTGAAATCCAAATGTAGGATGATAATGTCTCTAAAATTTTATCTTTTGTTTCCAAGACCTTGGAAGATGATGCCACGAACCAATCAGGAACAAGCCCAATCACAATAGAAGGTGACAAAGAAGGTACCACTAGAAACTAATTTTGAACATTCTCCAAAGACAAAGATGGAGTGACAATGGTTATACCACAACTATCATAAAATAGGAAAATTAATCCCTCAAATGAGTCTTCCAAGTCTGAAATGTGAGATTCCATGAATAATGAACCAATGTCCGACAAATAAGAATCCAAATTAGGAACATAATCATAACACTATTGCTCAGGAATGATGGAAGTACTTAATGAAGTTGGATCAAATATCTTTGACATAGAATCAAGAACCTCTAAAGAAACTACATCTCCATTTGAAGTCTTAAAAACCTCCAAAGGATCACAAGCATTGTCTATCCTCTCTAAATAACAAAGAGACACATGATTGATCCCACAAAGTTGGTTTACAATTTCTGGGAGATTCTGATTTTTGCTAAGATCTCATATTTTTAGTGCATCATAAAAAATGGACACTTTGCGTGACATGGGAATAATTCATGATAAATTAACTTAGTGAGGCCTTGATTTAGGTGTTGTGAAGAATTTTTTTGCATCCACACTAGGTTTTGGACCATTGCAAAGTGAATAACATGCTTTTAATGGTGTCTTGTAATAGAATTTCACACTTTTCTAGACTTAATGAACCTATGTCTCCTTAATTCAATATTAAAAAATGTGTTTAATAACATTATCACATAAATATAGAAGGCTTGTAAAAGAAACTTAATGATAAACTAGTGTTGTAGTGTGTCTTGCCAATTCACATTGGTTCTTGTGCCTTCCTAGGCTCAGTGGACCTCATTTTAGTGTTGAAAAATGTATTAAATCACACTTTCAACTTGAATTATGTGTCCCAAGCTCTATTTTACATTCACATCATCATTAATAGGCCCCTATTAACCCATGTTGTGCATCCCAAGGCTTAAATTGATCCAATACCAGACAAAGTTGCAATATAAACCTTATTTCCTAATTGTCTGGCATCTTAGCTATCAAAATGGCCCTTGTGGGACCCATTCACCATGCATGGTGAAACAGTCCAATCTAGGTGGGACCCATTCACTATGTGTAGCAAATGAGTCCCATTTGGCCCAATTTTGATCTTTGAGCGGGAAAAAAGTGAAATTTAATTTTATTATTTCTTCATGTCGGCCTGTGATGAGGTATTAACAAGTAAAATAGGTGAATTTACTATAAATACAACCTTCTAAGCCCTAATTTACATCTCTCAACTCAGTTTTACAACTTATTCATAATTTATCTTCTCAAGAAAGCTAGGGTTTTAAGACTCCAAGTCATTCAAGATCAATTTTCAGACATTCAAGGGAAGATTCTACATGTTTTGTTGCAAAATTTCAAGATCAAACATCATGGTAAGGTAAAAAAATTCCATTATTACATGTTCCATTCCATTATTTCATCATTTTGATTTAATTTCCTAAAAGGGGTTTGACCAAGCCAAACCCCATGCCCTAACATTTAACATCTCTCTCTTTTTCCTTCTATGTTTGTAGATTTAGGACTCTTGGAAGCTTGGAAATAATTAAGAATAAAATTTCAAAGTTTTTTAGGTCTTCTCTTCATTGATCAAGTCAAATAATCAAAGTTTTAGAAACGGACACCTATAGAGAATCAAAGTGTAGATCGAAAGCTCCAGATTCCACTTTTGAAAATTCAAAAAGTAAAAAGTGGACTCATTCACCATGAGTGATGAATGAATGCCACTCCAAGGTCAATTTTTAGTTTTTTGCATTTTTGGATACCCTTTTGTCATAAATAGGTTTTGGTTCAGTTTTGTAGAACTGGGATTGATTCGCCTAGAATGGAGAATGAGTCCCACTAGTCTTGGAAACCAATACAGTAGAATTTCAAATGTCACTTCTAGCCTCCATCAACGTATCAGGTGAACACTTCCAGTTTGATTCATTTCTATTAAGTTTTGGATTCATTTCTAGTTTATTTCTGCATAACATAATGTGTTTTCAAACAAGTCACATTCCCTAGGTTTTGCATACTTAATCAATCAATATTACCAATTAGATACATATAGAACATTTCATTTAGTCCTAATAACATCATACCTTGCATAATTTCAATGAACCTACCTAGAATTTTGGATCTACTCTCTCCTTTTAGGTGAAAAACCCTAGAAGTGCTAGAGAGGATTAAGGTGCCAATAATCTATGGTTCATTTTGGTGAACCTAGTTTTTGAATGATTTTTTGAATTATTTGGAGTCCTTCATCATCATAGATCTAGCTTGCATTAGGCTTTTCATGATTCATTAGCATGCTAGGTGTTAAATTTTGCATTCATAAAAAATTTCATTTAGGTGGCTTTTTTCACATCTACATTCATTTCAATTTTAACTTAGGTCTACATCATAACACTTAGAAAAAAAAAATCCATCAAAAATTTTTGATTTTTTTTTAGAAAAAGTCCATACTGGGACTCATTCACCACCCTAGGCGAATCAATCCCTATTGAACCCTGAAACTACCCTTTACAGAGCTAAAAATCCTAGTTTTAGGCTTTTGTTTGGTGCCATTTCCTATTTGTATCAATTGGTTGCATTTTTGTGACATGCATTTCATTAAAGGGTATGTGCAGGATCATGATGGGTCAAAAAGTGGCAATATGATGGGTATGTGGCTAACAACTATTTTTTTACCCAAAATTGACGAAACGAAAAGGGATTTTAAAGGAGATTCTCAGCTTTCCACCGATATAAATTATGCTTTACTTTGAATTTAATAAGTAATTATTATTCATTTTCTATTCAAATTATGACTAAAGTCCCGATTGATAAGCTGATTGAAAACATCTATAGCTTTCAAGCGGTATCATATTTTGAATCCAAAACATGTGTCACATTCTATGCTTCACATACTATAGGATTAAAAAAAAAAATAATTTCATGAAGTTTTGACCAAGTTAAGGTGGTCAGACATATGAGTTTTATATTTTTTAAAATTTGTAATAAAAAATTCATAATTAATTATTTACTTGGAGACAAATTACAAAATATACATCACATCTGGGCATGAGTTCTCTACTTATATCTAAAAATATAAAAAATATTATCATTTTATTGTGGTTAGGGTGGTCAAACAAACACCTACTTCTTATTTTTCCCTAAAATTTAAGTACCACTACATTGAAATTTCAATTTTTCACCAAATAGATTTTTTTTTTTAAACAAACCTAGTAGTTTAGAAACTAGATTCAATTTTCTATAGATTCTATTTTTACATATTTTTGAAATAATATAGATAACTTATTCAAATTTTTAATTCAAGTTGCCTAACTATGATTTTTCTGATTTTTTTGCCACTTAAGGGCCTATTTTTTCCATGATGATCCTGCACATACCCTAAATATAGCATAAATTATCTCATTTCTTGCATGGTTTCAATTCCAATTTTGCATTTACATCTTGTTACATATCATAATCAGTCACTTCTCATCTTTAAAATCTGAAAAATTGCATTACTCTTTTGCATCTATGCTTTAGCATTGTTATATTTCAAGTTTGTAGAATAATCATTCCATCATGTTTTCATTAAAAATTTCTATAGTTATCATCTTTCATTTTCTCTTTTTAGATCTGATCACATGTTGTAAGAGAATTTTGTTAAAAGCATATGACTATGAGATCCTTTCCCCTATCTTTTTGTTTGTCATAGATCCCTCTCCTAGTTCCCATTTTTTGGATGAGGTTAGTTTAGTGAAAGAAATCTTGGATAATCATAAGACTTACATTTTTTATTCTCCTATTATCTCTCACACTTGTGAAGTAGATATTTTAGTGCTAGAAGAACCAATTGTTGAGAGTTTTGACAATCTGAGTTGTTTCTCTCCTCTTACCTCTCCTATAAGACATAACATTACTAAAGAAAAGGACATCACACTAAGTAATCATGATGATCACACAACACAACACGAAGATGAGATCATACACACATTTATAAAAATTACCTTACCTAGTCTCCATTATCATGATAATCAAACATGTTTTTCTCCTAATAGCCCTCCTCGATGCAAAGAGGATAGGTTGATATTAGAAGATATACCTATTCAAGATCATGGGAACATTGCCTCTACCTTCCCTAATGTCCCTATTCTATGGGAAGAACTATTTGAAAATCATAATGGTCCTTCTCTTGATGCCTCTCCCACTTGTGATAAAGCTACTTTACAAATTTCAACCTTAGATGAACATATTACAAGCTCTCCTAGTAGGGTAGATAATGTGGAACAAGAGAATGAGACCTTAGAAAATACCAACAATCAAATAGAATTTTCCCCTAATCTCCCCACTATCAATTATCAAACACATTAAACCATTAATAACTCCCTTAGTTGGGATGAACTTATTTTGGATGAACCAAACCTTAATTTTCACAAACATGTGGTTTTTTTTTCTCCCAAGAACTCTCCTTCTATGGAGGATATTATGACCCAAGACAAAAATAGCATGCCCTCTAAAGACAATGAAAACTCTCACTTGTTATGGGATGTTAACATTATTCAACCTCAACTCATCCTTTATCCCCATTCACCTAAATCTAAGTTTACTCTCCACCCACCTTCACACAAACAACATCCTCAACATAAACTTGAATCCACACTCTACCCACCTTAAAATAATATGTCGAAACAACGAGTTATAATATTGTTGCTCATACATATAACACTTGAAATAATCCACAACCACCACAACCAACCCCACCCTCCTTACCTTTACCCAATCCACCTAGTGCTCCTCACTACTTCCCACACACAAAGGAGTATGATCTTATTGAACAATTAAAGAATACTCCTGCAAAGATTTCCCTTTGGGATTTACTTTAGAACTCACCAAATTACCACACTATTCTTCAAACACCCTTACAACAAATTGTAATTCCTCCTGGTACAACTCAATTATGTGGAAACTTTAATCCATAACACGAATCTCAACATTACTTTCCATCACCATGAGCTCCCTCCTTTAGAGTTATAAAAACAAAACAAATCTTTCATGATCATAGATCGATACAATCAAACAGGCATAAAGTGAACCCTTATTGATAATGGTTTTTACCTTAATGTGTGTAGTATGAATATCCTTGATAGATTACATGTTGACAAGTCACAAATAAAACCTAATTTCATATTTGTTTGAGGATCTGATAATAAAACAAAGCAACTGCTCAATGTAATTACTTTTCCTCTTACCATTTGGGTGGCTACTTTGCAAAATCCTATTCAAGTCATGCCTTATGATCTTTCGTATAATCTCCTTTTATGCAGACTATGGATTCATGGGATGAATGTAGTGCCTTCAACCCTTCATCATATAATGAAATATGTTTATAACAATAATATTTATCAAGTTGGAATAGACCTTGAGCCTGAAAGTTGCTTGCACCTTGAAAAAGGAGCTACAAGTCCTTTGAAAACATTGATTCCAAGATCAAATATAGACCCTCTTGAAATTGAACAAAACAATGAGGAATCAGTGTCTAAATTATTTGGTGATGATTGGGGATCCTTAGAACTCACACCATCATCTATGGGAAAATACATAATCACACAAAAGAAATATGAGAAAAAAAAACAAACAATCATCATGTCAACACAAAATTTAGATGACCTTTCGAAAGAATCTGCCTCCACTACTTTAAAAAAAGAAGAAAACTACATAGTCACCTTTGACAGTGCTTATGATCAACCACCACCCAATCCAAAAGAAATTAAGAAGCTTTATGGAAAAAGGTTATGAACTCATGAATCAATAGGGATATGGTGGAAAATGATGTGGTGTTTGAGAATAACGTATCTACAACTTTATAGAGCTTAACACACAACAAATGCCTCATGGTCGTGGTTATTGTCTCTTATTCAAGATCAAAAAACCTTCACTCAACATCAATAATCTCACACAACACACTCCTAAACCATCCTTAACAACTAGTGGTCTTGAACTTAATCTTTTACCAAACATGCAACACACAAATACACCTTCGCTTAATGTCAATTCCATCTCAGAAAATGTTCATGATTTGACTTTGTTAGATTTCATACCTTCCTATAATGGGGAGAATAAAATCTTGCAATCTAAAGAGTCTTGTGTAAGTATGGAATCTACTATTAAGCAAGATGTATCTTTCACATCAACCACCAGACCATCTTCTTCTCTTGATCAAGAGGGTATCTTGTTAAGACTCCTCCAAGATCACTTGATATCTCTTCCCCCCATAACTTGAAAGAAATGTTATTACAAGACTTCATTTTGTGCATATCATAGGGTTCATGGTCACTTCACAAATGAATGTTATTCTTTGAGTCGCATAATCCAAAATCTTAAGGAGTTTGGTATGCTTCCCTTTGTGGGGGCATCTAATTCCTCTAATTGATATTGATTGTCACTTTATCATACATCTCAGCAATCATTTCAGCTCATCCTTTTTCCTGCACTAAGTGGGGGCAAGGGTTCGATAGCCTTTCCCACGTATGTCACTTGTGGTTTCCTTCTTTGGTTAGTCATTAATGTTTCATGAATACATAAGAGAAAGATTGGGACATGGATGACATGCCTTAAGTTGGCTCGCATATGACATACTTCACTTTTTTATGACATAGCTTATCAAAAACATATGACTTGGCATAGAGCTTTCCGTGTAAGCTCTCATGTCTCATTCTTCTACTTTAAAGAAATTTCTCTCAGTACTGGTGTTTGCAACCACTTTAAAGTAGGGGCATACACTAACACTCACATTTCATTGTGTGATTTCTTTCTTCTTGCAATGCGTCCTCTTCTTGGTGGTGTCATTTGGTTTGATTCCCTATAAGAGTGTGATACTTCTTTGACATATCTACTCTTGGAGACATTAAGAACAATGTCCCCTAAGATGATACTTTGCATGAACAAAGAAAAATTCATTTAAACAATCCTTGCACTATCTTGCATTAACAATGTCTATGAGTGTCAAGCTTACAAAGTTTTTCTTACCTCATAGAGCTCAAAAACCATCTTCCTTTTTGTTGCCTTATTAAACTTATCAGGAGGTATAACTTTGATATGGTTGAGCGAGAAGCCCATTCTAAGGCATGAATTTCTCCATAGCCACCTATGTGTTTGTGAGTGCATACCAACTACGTATGTACTTCACCCCTTAGGAATTTCTCACCCCATATAAAATGAAAAATTTTGTGACCCCAAAGTGAGTATGTTTTGGATTTCTCACCCAGCGGACAGCCAAGAGTTTTATCTCCCTAGAGTGAGTATGCATTCTCTTTCCAAAACAAACAAGCCTAGATCTGATCCACAAATAGTTGGAAAAATTATCGAAGCTTGATTCACCTCTTCAATTTCATCTTTCTAGTTCTTGACATTGGGCGATTCTGCATCTTGATGGTTTAAGTTAGGATCTTGGATCCTAGGGACTTGGCAGCCTCCTTTGATCTTTTTCATTCTTTTTCATCTGCATCGATACACTCAAATCTCTCTTGAATGCCTACTTTAGTGTGAGTTTGAAGCAAGTTCATCCTCTCACTAAAGTGGGGGCTAAATGCACCATAGAAAAATGGACCCTTTGCTTGACATGGGAATAATTCATGATAAATTGACTTAGTGAGGCCTTGATTTAGGTTTTTTGAGGAATTTTATGCATCCACACTATGTTTTGGACCATTGGAAATCAAATAACATGCTTTTAATGGTGTATTGTAAGGGTGTTGTCAAGTCTTGTAATGGAATTTCACACTTTTCTAGACTTAATGAACCTATCTATCCTTAATTCAAAATTATAAAATGTGTTTAATAATAGTATCACATCAATCTAGAAGGCTTGTAAAATAGACTTAATGATAAACTAGTGTTGTAGTGTGTCTTGCTAATTCACATTGGTTCTTATGCCTTCCTAGGCTAAGTGGACCTCATTTTAGTGTTGTAAAGTGTATGAAATCACACTTTCACATTGAATTTTGTGTCCCAAGCCCCATTTGACATTCAAATCATCATTTATAGGACCCTATTAACCCATATTGTGCATCTCGAGACTTAAATTGATCAAATACTTGATAAAGTCACAATATAAACCTTATTTCCTTATTGTGTGGAATCTTAGCTATCAAAATAGCCCTTGTGGGACACATTTTCCATGCATGGAGAATCAATCCCATGCAAGTGGGACCCATTTTCCATGTGTGGCAAATGAGTCCCATTTGGCCCAATTTTGACCTTTGAGCGAGAAAAAAGTGAAATTTAAGTTTATTATTTCTTCCTGTTAGCCTATGATGAGGTATTAATGGGTAAAATAAGTGAATTTCCTTAAATACAACCTTATAAGCCCTAATTTACATCTCTCAACTCATTTTTACAACTTATTCATCATTTATCTTCTCAAGCAAGCTAGGGTTTTAAGACTACAAGTCATTCAAGATCAATTTTTAGACATTCAAGGGAAGATTCTACATATTTTGTTGCATAATTTCAATATCAAACATCATGGAAAGGTAAAAAATTCCATTATTACATGTTCCATTCCATTATTTCATCATTTTGGTTTAATTTCCTAAAAAGGGTTTGACCAAGGCAAACCCCCATGCCCTAACATTCAACATCTCTCTCTTTTGCCTTGTATGTTTATAGATTTAGGACTCTTGGAAGCTTGGAAATCATTAAGAATCAAGTTGTAAAGTTTTTTAGGTGTTCTCTTCATTGATCAAGTTAAAATATCAACAAAAACTCTCTTTCAAACCCTTAAATCAAAGTTTCAGAAGTGGACACCTGTAGAGAATCAAAGTGTAGATCGGAAGCTCCGGATTCCACTTTTGAAAATTTGGAAATTAAAAAGTGGTCTCATTTTCCATGGGTTGTGAATGAGTCCCATTCCATGGTCAATTTTGAGTCTTCTACATTTTTGGGTATGCTTTTGTTAGAAACAGGTTCCAGCTCAGTTTTGTAGAATTGGGACTGATTCACCAAGAATGGCGAATGAGTCCCACCATGTCTAAAAACTAGTATCAACAGAATTTCAAATGTAATTTCCTTCCTCTTTCAACATTTGAGGTGCACACTTTCAGTTTGATTCATTTATGTTAGGTTTTGCATTCATTTCTAGTTCATTTCTACATAACATAATGTGTTTTCAAACAAGTCACATTTCCTAGGTTTTGCATACTTAATCAACCAATCTTACCAATTAGTTGCATCTAGAACATTTTATTTAGTCTTAATAACATCATACATTACATAATTTGAGTGAACCTACCTAGACTTTTGGCTCTATTGTCTCCTTTTAGGTGAAAAACCCTAGAAGAGAGGATTAAGATGGCAAAAATCTATGGTTAATTTAGAAAATATAATGATTTAAGCCTTTAAAAGTTCCATTTAAAGCATTCCAATTGAAGAGGGTTTTATCAAACTACCTTAGATCAAACTCCCTTGGATAGAACCCTCCTAGTTTTAAAACATACCTATAACGAAGTCTCTTTTACACCTATCAAAATGCTGATAAAAAAACACTTTTGATTTACCTTTTGGGGGATCAAATGAATTAATTTAAAATTTATTTTTTATAAGTATGTATTCATTATTATAAGCTTTCCAAAAAAATTAATTTTAAGTAAGTTTAATTTATTATTATATTTATTTTTTATTTCTTGTGAATGTAGGTTTTTCACTAAAAATCAAGCTCATTGTTTTGCACATGTGGAAAAATATAAGATTATAAAAAAAATTTGAAAAATATTAGTGCACTAGTTATTGAATTCCTTTATCCAACAAAAAAAATAAAATTGAATTTCAATACATACAAAACGGTTATGGGTTATACTATCTGCCTATGTCTGAATTGTAGTTTGTTTGACTTCAAAACTTGATTAAAGAAAATAATATTCAATAAAAAACTATGAAACCAATTGGAAGCACTAGATATTGTAGCTAAAAATTTAAACTCAAAAAAATTATAATTTTATCCTTCATGGAAAAAAAGTTATATGTTATACAATGAGCATCATTCCTTAAAAATGTTGTTTTTAAAAAAAAAACTAGTTTTCAAAGGATATGGAAAATGAAGTGCAATATTATTCCAATTTTTTTAAAATATATATATTTATAATCTACAAACAAAATTTCACAAATGAGTAGTTTGCATCATCTTCAAATTCCTCATGGTTTATCTGTTATAGGTGCCCGGAAGTGAAGATTTAGTTAGAAAAAATCAGTTTAGTGTCCAATTTGGCCAAAAATTGTAAACCATTATTGTGGGATCACCCACAAGTATTAGAATGAGGGTCATTGAGAGATAGAAAAGTATCAATATCTCCATATAATTCTCGAATGTAAGTTCAAAGAGAATGGGGGAACTCAAAATGAACAAGTGAATCCAAAAGGTCCTCGTCATTTATATGCTCAAAAATAACTCCAAAGACTTGAGCCCTAAATCCTTTCCAAATCATATACCTACTACATGTGTTTGGAATAGGAACTTCATTATACAAATATGTGTAATGATGGAAAAATGACTCCCTAACATGGTCTTGATGTAGTGTTGTAATATTTCTAACATATTCATATTAGGTCTTGGACCTTTGTGAACTAAATGACCTTATTAGCACCTTATTTGGAGTGTTGTAAAGTGTTCTAACACACTTTCACAATTTTATAGGGTTTTATAAATAATTCAGCTTCTTTATGCTTTAATCAACCTTATTTTGCATCCACAAGCCCTGTTTAATACATCTTTTTGAGGAAAATCCTGACACAAATCAACATCCAATCATAATTCAGGCATTTTCAAGTTGTGTGACCCAAATTTAGTGATTTGGGACTCATACGCCACCTTGGTCATATGAGTTCCACCTAGGGTTTTGGGTCCCGATCCTAATTTTACGCCTTTCCAAGCATTTTTGAAGTTGGTTCCATAATTTTATGCCCAATGAGACTCATACACCACCTTGGCAGTATGAGTCTTGTGTGGCCCAAAATCAAAATTAATTCAAATTTTTGGTGGGATTTTATCCTCCTAGATTTGATGTCAACTTGTAGTGTTGTAACTTCGATAATTTTTGCACAATTAATTATAAATACAAGTTTCTTTCACATTTTACACCTAGCAAGTTGAATGAGCATCCTTATAGAAATTTTGAGTTCACAAGAGCATTCAAGTGTTTGCAAGAGCATTCAAGATATTTCAAGGGTTGATTATCAAGTAATTTAGAGTATTATTCAAGTATTGAGCATCATTTCAAAGTCATCATGCATCATGTTTTTTTTTAGCTAACATTTGTGATGTAGGGTTATGATTCAAGAAAATATTCGATTCAGGATCTACATCCATTGGAGCCATCTCATACATGTTTGCAGCCTCTCGTTGCCAGGGTTTGGTTAGTTGCAACATCTTATTTTGTTCATTCATCATTCTCCATTCCTATTTCATTTCATTTCAAGGTTTTTTTTACCAAAATGGGGTTTGACCAAAGAAAACCCCTTTCCACTAACAAAACAAATGTTTTCCCTCTCTTTAGTGTGTGATTTGTAGGTCTAGGTTGAAGACACATTGAAGAGAAAGCTTGGAAAAAGTTGTCAAAGTGTTCAAAGTTTTCTAAGTTGTCACCTTGCATTGGAGATACTTGGAAGATTTCTATAGGTTGTAGATCAGGTTTTCAGATCCGAAAAATCAATTGGGAAGCATAGAGCAGACCTTGAAGATCATATTCAAACTTTAAAGCTTCAAAAAAACCTAACTGGATTGATACACCAGTTCTAGCATATGAGTCATAGTTTAGTTCAATTTTCAGGTTTTTGCAATTTCAAAAACCCATTTGCTAGATTCCTATTTCTGCATAGAAACCCAAATCTAGGGCTGATTTTCCTAGCCTGGCGTATGAGTCCCAGTTAGCATTAAAGTCACTATTTTCAAAATTTTACAGCTCCATCCAATCATCTTTAGATTTCCAGGTGCACACATTTCATCTTGTAACTTTTTCTTTTATTTTCACGCATTTATAGGTCATTTAGTGAAATATTGCATCATATTAGGGTTAAGCATTTCACCTTGCACTCCATTTGTCTTTCCAAGTCCTAACTTGTTGGTGATTCCTTCACTAGTTTAGAATCATATCCTAGGGCAGCCCTATTGCAAGATCTCTTTCTCCTTTGCATGTTGAGATGTGTAGGGTTATCCTTCAATGAGATAATTGGAAGGTGGATCTTGCTCTATGTCGTAAATCATATGAAAGCACCTACCTAACCCATTTTTTGTTTTTTCAATATGGAAACAAATTTTGTTCGCTAAGATGAGTGAGAATAAAATCACTCCATTTCCTAAAGTTCCCTTTCTCAAAAGAAACCATTATAACTAAATTCTTTAAAAAAATTCAAAGATAGTGCTTTTAAAAACTTTGAAAAAAGAATTAAACCTAATTTTGTGAAAAAATTAGTGCATCCCATTGTTTGATCTCCATACTAACACCAAACAAATCCATGAAGCACACAAGCAATATCGTGTCTTGTGAGACTTTCTCACAATATCCAACTGCAAAGAGTTGTATATGGAAACAAAGAAACTCCCACACCTAAAAAATGTGGGATAATTTGATTCACAACCAAGTTAAAAAAAGTAATTTTTTAAGACCTAGCAAGAAAAATGGAAACCTAAATGAATATTGCAAATTTATTTTGGATTCACTCATTGATGCAACTCGTACATATTATGATGGTAATCAATATCCACTACAACCTGGTGTTCTTTGTGGCTGCCAAAATTGATGCCTCTAGTCTGCAAGAAAGGAGTTTATGCATTGAAAAAAGAGTTAAAGTGAGGCCAAATCAAATGCAAATCAAAATGCCTCCACTGTGCACCCAAATGAGAAAAAATGGGCCTCCCAATTTGAAAATCATGACCTCTTAAGCAAAGAATTGGGTCCTCCTTTTTGTGTACCTCTAAATAAATAAAACTACATCGTCCAAAGCAAGAAATTTGTGCTTCTCAATAGAAAATCACGGTAGGAGAATGTAAAAACTTACAGACTTCATAATAATAAATTGTAGCCTTCACTAACAAAACCTCATCTTAACAAATCATACGTGGCCTACTAAGGGAATTTGGTGGTCTCCAGGTATTCTCATAGCCAAAACTCACGTTGCAATTAAGAGAAAATCCAAAATGCCTTCTAAGGTCTGACGTGTCAACCTAGGTAGAATACATAACCTCCAAACAACAATATCACCTTTCTCTCCTTCACATGGCTTAGAAAAAGGAACGCCAACAATAAAATTGAAATGCCTTCTCGACAATTGATTTAGGCTACACAAAAAATGTGCCTCCTCAAAAATGCCCATCTAGATCAAAATGAAGAAAATTGTATCCACTCCCTTATTGCAACCACCAAAAAAAAGCTTGCAATAGAGAAATCAACAGAGACAATTTTCACGGCTTCTACTAGAGGAAATACACATGCCTCAATTCATGCTTGGCGAAAACTCTTAGTATGGAAGGTGGTTGCAGAAGACATTTTCTAATACCATGTTGGTGTCAAACACCTCCCAAGAGCACCATTTGCAACAAAAAAAACCTTCACGAATAGAGAGAAACAATATGCTAGTTCACCAAAAGTGAAAGAAAATTGAGATGCAATATACATACTGTACAAGCCTTTTAAAGGAAAGAAATAATAGATGAGTGAAAAACTACCCTATAGGGAAATAACCATAATTAAATAATAATAATTAATTAATATCCATTAATCTTGAAATTGGTGGAAAGAATATAACCATACTTAAATAATAATAATAAATTATTTTAGAGATGTGTGAGGTGGAAAATAGGTGTAAATAGTAATAAAATTGTTTATTGATCTATGAGATGAGAGAGAAGGGAAATATCGAAAGAAATATTTATGTGTCTACATTTCTTCTCTCTTTGATGCAATGCTATGATTAAGTGGCATTGTGCAAAAGAAGAATAAAAATTAGGATGGGATAGAGCTTCAAAGCAAAGTTGCCACAATTTATTATGCACGATAATGGAATCATTGCCCCCTCAAGAGAGTTGTTGGAAAAAATGGAGACCAAGAGGTCTCTTTAGAAGGCAAAGGATGATAATAAAATGTGTCGTGATTGATACAAGATTGCATGGGAGAAATTATATTAGGATGATGTGCAAGCCATTAATGTAGATTTGATCATGGATGAAGATTGGACATATTTATTGATGTTGCATAGATGATTGGATGATATGATTCTAGATTGCATGATTATAAAAGACTAATGATGTTTTTTTTTTTATGATTTGAATTTTTTGTTGTTTAGAGTTGTGTTGATTATGTCAAAGGAAAAAAAAAACCTAGATAACCATAGGTGATCTTGAGAATAACCATAGGTGATCTTGTAGCTGATTTGAAAACAAATGTTTGTAGCTCATTCATTTCACCTAACATAAAGCAATTTCTAATTATGATATTGCTATCAGGATTCAACCGTGTAGTTTCGAGTCAAACTCATTGACCCATGTAATTTCTACTCATGAAACATGGGTCAATGAGTTTGACTCGAAACTACACGGTTGAATCCTGATAGCAATATCATAATTTGACACGCTGTGGAAAAATACCTCCTACTTATCAATTTCTAATTATCAATGTAGAATATACCCATCAATTATGCCCTTAAAGTACGTTTCTACATATTATTATTACCAGTGCATGCATGTGAACAAGTGTGAATGTGAACAAGTGTGAATGCCAGCTAATTTTTATTTCAAGTTGGCATTCAATTTTTCTAGTCAACCCTCTCATATTCATTTTGTCCTCATTGAATTTATTATCTTGTATAGTGAATCCCTTTTATAAATGATAAAAGGCATGGTCATGCAAGAGCAAGTGACGGAGAGCTGATCATCGTTCACACCGTGGGAAAACTAGAAGTCTAATAATACAATACAATATTGCTAAGTGTTACAAGTTCTATGTCATTATTGAACACTTCACTTATTTTCTAGATATTAATAAGAAGTGTTATGTACGTATCAGACAAAAACGTGACACTAATTTTTCGTTCCTTCCTATTATATATAACCCTCTCATATTGACTTGGTCATTCCTTTCTACTCAAGTTTTGTTTTGACTCTTCAAAGCCAAAAATGAGAAGAACAGTTCCAAGGGAGGTTTAATCTGGTCATGTAGTTATATATTTCTGAGTAGATATGGTCCGTCTCCAGAGAGAAAAGCTCGACCTGTAAGTATGTGGAAGTTTGATGAGAAGAAATGGATCGAAGAAGTGAAATGCTGTATCACTCGTGACAGGAAAGCCGATGAGAAGCCCTCTTGCATTTTCAGTGCACCAACGGCCTTGGCAAAGGAATATACAGATGCGTATGTGCCGCAAATTGTTTCCATCGGGCCTTGCCATTTCGGAAAACAGTGGCTCCGTGGAATTGAAACATTCAAAGGCGATGCAGCACGTAGAGAGGTTGTAAGAATTCAGAGGGCAACTGGTAATTCTGAATTTAACTTCGAGCAAGTGATTGAAAAAATTAGAAGTAGGGAGGAGGAGATAAAGCGTTGCTATGACATGGGAACAGTATTCAAGGGTGAGGTACTGCGTTGGATGGTGGCGCGGGATGCTTGTTTCATCCTTGAGTTTTTCAGAAATCATCTCTGTGGATTGGAAGATGATGATGAGGATGGTGGCGCGGGTTGCTTGTTTCATCCAAAGCTTCATCCCATTTTCGGACCCGAAACCATGAATCATGTGGTTATGTCAGAGGTCATGAAGGATTTAATCAAGTTAGATAATCAAATACCGCTCTTTGTCTTGGAAGATGTTCTTGCTATGGAGATGCCGGATTCCCCTGATAATGCCAAAGCTAAACTTGACAAGCTGCTGAGGGCTGTGTTCGAAAAAATCTACCATCGGCCTTTCGAGTTTTGTGCAAAGGGGAAATCACCGAGACAGAGCCATATCCTGGATATATATCACTACTTTTGTCTTGGAGCTGTGGCACCCCAAAATGAAAAGGAGAATGAAGATGAAATGAAAGTCAACGTTTATTGCTCGAGTTTTGCAGGTTCAGATGATGGTCAGTGCTCATGCTTTGGACGTGCTAAGGAGCTCCAGAGATCGTACTCTCCTTCGTCTGCAGTTGGAGGAAGGTCTGAGAATGTTAAAGGTTCCATACAATTAGACGAGTAGGGGCTGAAGGTTCCGACTGCAGTTCAACTGAAGAATGGAGGAGTGAAATTCCAGGTCAATGCTGAAAAAGTGGACGACATCAAATATGAGGGGAAAACTCTCACTTTGGTGCCGTTGAAATTGGATGTGGACTCAGAAGTATATATAAGAAATTTGATTGCCCTGGAGATCTGTTCTCCAGACTACAAGCACAAGAGAATGACTGCATATGCGAAGTTCATGTATGAGCTGTGCCAAACAGACAAGGGAGTAGACGTGATGAGAAAGAAGGGCGTCATTATTGGTAACCTTTGGCACAGCAAACGGGTCATCCGATTATTGAGCGTCTCCAACTTCTCAATTTCCCAACCAGAGTACAAATCCATTAAACAAACAAGGAAAAAACTGAGCCTCTGCTATAAGACAGAGCGCTCTAGTGGAGGCTTCGAAGCAACCACTGTCATCTTCCTTACTGCGATCCAGGTGGTTTGCTTCTTTTGCGTTCTCTTTTATATCGTATTGCCTGTTGTTTTCTTCCGTGTAATCCATAATAAACTTTATAGCATAGTGAAGGCTCTGAGATGGTAATATACCAAATCGGGATTTCTTCCTATGCTATGAAATTGAGTATGGGCTCAGCCATTATCCACCAAGATGTTTCTTAGTGAATGTTGCTGTATCTGAGCAATAGTTTATGGACATGTGTGCTCCCCTGTTCTCCGTCAATAAAAACAAAAATTATTATACACAATGTATAAACTAGCAATTGGAACGATAGGTTCATTTAGTTTATTAAATGTTTTGTTTAAACAATAGAAATTGGTGAAATATTTTTTATCATCGAATATTATGGAAAATTAAATTAAATTAAAAATTATCATAATTAAAATTATATTCTATCTAAAATTTATTATAATTAAATTATATGGGGTTTGAAATCTTAAATTGTGTATTATTGTTGATCTTAATGTGAATGTATCTTAGAGAGTGCATTAGAATTGAAATACACTTCTTGATAGAATTTGAAAGCTTCCGACATAAGAAGGCAAGGGGCTCATTGGTGAAAAATATCATTAACCACAAGTAGGTTCTTAGTTTGAACATTAGTCTATCCAATATTTGCATCCTAGTATCTATAATTCCTTACAGAAATAAAGATAATTCTTATTACAAAGTAGAAAAAAAAAACAATTAAAATCTATATTAAAATAACTAAAATGATTCAAATAACTCTTGTACCCTATGAGATACATACATTTCAAATTCTTGAGAATGAATCTACACATTTACATTGTAAAATAATTTTATCTTCTTTAATGAATATCAATTCATTCATTATTTATAGAAAAAAATACTTACATCGAATATCACTTTTTGGTAGAGACAAAGTGTAAAATTATTGTTGAAAATTTGACTATAGAAGAGTGTGGTGTTTAAGTAGAGTGTAGAAAGATGAAAAACCATGTGTAAAAAAATTCTTTATATAGTATACTATGTTTGTATCATGATTGCAACAAAAACATGAAATGGATATATAAAATAAATATCCCCAAAATATAGTACTTTGATTCTTAAGTCATACATTGATTCAAAAAAGTTAGATAATCCAATTGAATATCTTATCAGAATATCAAAGTTGAGGATGAACACAATAAAACATACAAGAATATTAAATTTATAAATAAATTTAATAGAACATCGCTCTGATTATTGGAAAAAAAAAAATAGTAAGAGAAATTGTTAGACTACCTACACAAATATAAGAACTTTAAAGAAAAGTTCCCCACTTTTAACAATATTTGGCAAAGGAATGTGGTGTAGTTATCCCATCCACGTTGTTTGTTTCTCTCACATGAGAAATATCAATATTACTATAGAGGTATGCTGAGTATAATAATCAAATCCATCATGAAAACCTGATCAGTATTTGACTCAATATGCATACTAAAAATATCTTTCACAAAAATTATCCTTGTGCTCTTGTACCTGAAATTCACCTAAATCCTTTCAAAAAAAGATTGAAAAACAAACATTATTGGAAAGATAGTAAACAAATAAGGATGAAAATCCAAGGGGGCACTCTTTCATTGGTAAAATTGAAGGCTTCATCATCATGAAAAGGGGATTTTAGCCATCCAAATTACCTCCAAGATAGTGTTATCATATTTGGTGTATAATGGGAAGCTAAAAAGGAAGGTATGCAGCCATGCAATCAAGTAATAATAAAAATATACGTAATGAAATGTAAAAATGATGTGTATATTGTATAACACAGTCTGAAAATTAACTTTTCATAAGCATTCATGAGAATAAGGTAGTTTCAAGAAAGGGAACATATGTGCATTCAGAAGAGAGAATTTCTATTGGAACCAAAGATGATGTTCAAAGCCTTTTCTTTAATTTAGATAATTTTCCCAAGAGCTAGATATTTTTCAAAATAAAATTGAATAAAAGATGTTAGTTTGTATGAAATTAAATATTAAATCACATAATTCATTTTCTACAAAAATATATTTATACAAGGTTTCTTAAGAAATCCACAATACTCCATTAGTAGCTTCTATCAAGCATTGCTCAAGGCAATGAAAATATTCTTAATAACTATATTGAGCACATACATAATCTTTAAAAATTAGAATAATTTGTACAAGAAAAGACATATGTTGTCTACTTATAATTTATCTATTATATAATGTTTGAATGTACTATATCTCTCAAGAAAAATCAAATGTTATCTACTTGTAATTCCCTCATTGTCTAATGATTGAATGAATAGGTTATATGGTTAAAATAATTTGATCACTCTTTTAGACTTATGAAGAAATAGTAGTTGTGGGATGCTTCTATTATATACTCCTACACATAGCTAATATGGTAAAATAGAAGGAAGTATCATATCACATATTTATAACTATATCTTTTTTGAGGCAACATAAGCCTAGAATATTATTAGTTTAATATATTTTGACCCAAACACCTTCAAGACATGCACTTAGGATAATATCATCATAAATTCACATAGTAGTATATCTATGAAATAAAATGTTAAATACAAAAAAAAAAAAATATTACATTTCTTCAAATGGTTTCATTGCTCATAGCTCTACTTAAACCTCTACCTTTTCCTCTTTAAATGAAGGAAACAATAGAAATAATAGTCAAAGAGATAGAAGGAATAGTTTAGATCAAGGTGGAAAGAAAAACTAGAATATCATTTCTCATAGCTCTAGAGGGTCACATCAATTTAAAAAGTAAATTTGAGGTATTATAATTATAATACTCAATGTTCTTTCTACAAGATAATCATTATGAATATGAGCACCAAATAATAAGTAGATGAGGATAATCAAATATAAATACTTTAAATGTATTTGAAAGAAATATAGGGTTATTATTTATTACATGTCATGTTTCTTAAGATAGTTCAATCGATTTAGTTTTTATATAGTGGATGTGTAATCATATGATAATAAATAAATATTTATTTAAAATTTTAGATTGTTTTGTGAAGTTATAATTCCAACTAGGTAATGAAAATAATGTTAGTTATTAGTAAAGGTGTGATTAATTTTGTTGTATAACATGGTGAAAGAAAGCATATTATAGATTATTTTGTGATAGAATAATCTCATGAAGGTTATATACCTTATGCATAATGGTTACAAAGTATATTTAAAACATAATATGTTACACCCCATTGTGTGTTTACCTATTTACTAAATTACTATGATTCATTAATATATTGAATAAATAAATTTGTTTTAGCATATATTGATTTATTTTAATAAGTTATTGTCCAAGCTATCTGAGAGACAATATTAAAATTGGATAGACTATATGCCAATGAAAGAGTTCCCCCACATTGGAAAAATATCCTTAAAAAGAGGATACTGCTTCATAGTTAGGACTAGATTAAACTTTAGATATTTAATTGTGTCTTCACTATATTAAAAAATATTGTAAAATTTAAAAGAAATTATATAGCACATGCAATATCAAATATCAAAAGAAACATGACTAATATGAAAGGATAAGTTGGTTGTATGAAAAAAAAATAGAAAACATATGGGAGTGTAGCGTAGAAAAAATTATCTCTTGCTTGAAAGGAAATAATTAATGATAAATTGAACCTAATTTCACCTTGATCTAGTGTTGTAATGCGGATAACACATTTATATTAGGTCTTGGACCATTGCAAACTAAATAAAATACATTTATCGATGTCTTGTAAAGGTGTTGTAAAGTGTTGTAAATGGCTTTCACACTTTTCTAGACTTTTATTAATCATCTAAGTCTAATGGACCTATTTTTCCCTTAAAATGTATTTAATTGCATTCTCACATCAATATAGAGGGATTTTAAATTAAACTTAGTTTTAATCTAGTGTTGTAATGTGTTTTACACATTCACATTGGACATTGTTCCCTTCTACGCTGTGTACCTCATTTTAATGTTGTAAAGTGTATTTAATCACACTTTCACATTGAAATTTGTGTCCCTAGCACTAATCACCCTTTATATCATCATTAATATGCCCCTATGACCCCATATTGTGCATCCTGAGGCTTATTTTTATCAAAGACCTCATGAAATCAACATATAAACCTGATTTGTTCACTCCCCGACATCCCAGCTAGCAAAAGAGCCCATGTGGGACCCATTTTCCACTTTGGGTGAATGATTCAAATCCAGGTGGGACCCATTCACCCAGGATGGTGAATGAGTCCCATTTGGACCATTTTTGAGGTTCGAGCAAGAAAAATTGGGTTTTAAGTTTAATTTTCTTAAATATCAACCTCAGGGATCAAATAAATGGGCATTTGAGTGGATTGACTATATAAAAAACTAATAATCATTATTTCATTCATTCATTATCCATCTCAAGTCAAGCAAGCTAGGGTTAGGTCATTTAGAGAGCATTGAAGATCACTTCTAAGGCATTCAAGGGTAGATTATTCATCCATTGCAGTAGCAATTCAAGATCTATCATCATGGCAAGTTTCTAATTGCATTATCTCATGTTTATACTTCATCATTTTGTTTCATCATTTTGGTTTAATTTCCTAAAAGGGGTTCAACCAAGGCAAACCCTTATTCTCTAACAATCAACATTTCTCTCTCTTTCCTTGTGTGATTGCAAATCTAGGTATTTTGAAGGCTTAGAAATAATTGAAGAATAAGTTACAAAGTTGTTGGAGTAATTTACCTATTGGAAAGGTCAAAATATTCATTAAAAGTCATTTACAATGCCAAAAAATAGGGTTTCAAATATGGACATTTGGATGAGCAGAAAGAGTAGACCGAGAGCTTCCAGTTCCACTTTCGAGTTTTTAGAAAGGTCAAAGTGGATGCATTCACCATTAGTGGTGAATGAGTCCCACTATACCTATTTTTGAGATATTTCTACAAATTCGGATACCCATTTTCCTGAAACTGACTCTAGTACATTTTTCTAGATCTCGGACAGATTTGTCCAGAATGACAAATGAGTCCTAGTAGGTCAAAATTTTAGAATCAACAACATTTTTCAGTCTTCAATCTAGTCTCTACAAGTTTATAGGTGAACACTTTCAGTTTTACAATTTTTTGTTTTGTTTCATGATCATTTCTAGGTCATTTAGTATTGTATATAAAGATTTTGGCTCCTAATGGCTTTCTTACACCTCTAGGGTTTTTCACCTAAAAGGAGAAAGATGGGAAAAAATGGGAAATTTCTATACTCAAAATCAATTTAAGGATGGATGAAGTATGCCTAAATGCAATGTCTAAATGCAATAAATTGATTAAAGTAATGACTTAATAATGTAAAACCTAATAAATGCAAGTTTTTTGAAAACATAGTGATGTATGGAAATGATAGAATAAATCCAAGTAAACAATAATAGAAATAAACAAGACTAGAGAGGTGCACCTGGAAACTGAAGTGTGATGCAAAGAGGCTCTGGAATCCTATAGATTTTGTTGTTGAATCCAACTCTGACACTTATCCCAAGTTGGGAAACGTAGTCCTATTTCAGGGAGATTTTTCCAAAACAGGTTTTTGCCAAATGTGTACTCACAAATGAAAAAACCACTTTTTAGGCCTAATAGTGGGACTAATTCGCCACAGATAGCGACTTAGTCCACCTAGGAATCTCGGGAAATTCGAGACGAAAATCTATAGCTTTCAGTCTTGTGACATAGAAAAATGGCCCCTTATCATTTTCATGGCCTTTTAGGTCTTGTTTTATGGTGTTGGAACTATGTTACTTTGATTTTATGTTGCAACATGGCTTGAACATGCTTATTTAGGTACTAAAACTCAAAGAACAATATCTTGTGAAGTGTTATAAAACATTTATACATTCTTCTAGACTCTATTAATTACAATTCACCTAAAAATTAGCTTTTTACTCATCAACAAGTCCTATTTTTAAGTATTGTAAAGTCTTGTAACAAGATTCCATGCTTTTCTAGGTGCATTTTCACTATTTATCCCTTTCTCATGCTTTATTTGACCCGTTTATGCTCTCATATGCTTAATTAAGTGTATTTTTGAGCATTATCCTGACAAACAACATTAAACACAACATACTTCCCGATACACATTTTTAGGTCCTAGGTGGGACCCATTCGCCATGTGTGGTGAATGAGTCCCCCTTGGCCCCAAATTCAAAAAAAATTAAATTTCTTTTTAGGATTTTATTCAAAAACACTTGATGTTTGCTTGTGATGAGGTATGAATGGGTAACTAAGGCACAATTTTGTATAAATAAGTGATTTTCACCTCATTTCAAACCCCATTCATCAAGTTAACTTATCCACCTATTCATTCAAGCATTTAAGCATTTCACAACATCTTTTCAAGCACTATTCAAGCAGTTTGAAGCAGCCATTGACATTACTTCAAACTTGTATCATCAAGAGTTTGATAAGTTAATAGCAATTGCATGTTGTTAGTTTATCATTCCTTTGCATTTCACTATTTTATTAAAGGTTTGATTACCAAAAGTGGGGTTTGACCAAGGAAAACCCCTATTCACTAACCTTAAACCATTTTTCCTCATTCCATATTTGTTTGCAGACCTAGGTATGCAGATTTGACAAGATTTTTGGTGTTGAAGATTGGTTTACAAGTCAACTGGGTGCTTCAAGTCAACTTAATTCTATTTCAAGCTTGGAGAAGGTTTTATGTCCGTTTCCCACATAATTGACTTTGGTGTTGCAGAGTTGTCTCCTATTTTTTTAGAAATTTGGGAGAGGAATGATTCACCACCTAAGGTGAATGAGTCCCACCTTAGGACTGAAAATCTGAATTTTTTTAGATTTTGGATCCTGACAGACATAAATTTGCTTCTAACAGTTTTCACCAGAGGAGGACTAATTTGCCACCCTGGGCGAATGAGTCCCACTGTGAAAAATTAGTGATTTCAGCCAACATCCACAACATTCCAGATTTATCATATTTTTCCTAGGTGCACTCAGATTCATCCTGTTCCTTTCTATTTTGCATATTTTCTTCATTTAGTTCATTGTTGCATTACACAATGTGTTTTCAAACATAATTTTAGTTTCACTTTTTCATTCGTTTTCATTCATTTAGATCAGTCAATTGCATTTAGTTAACTTCATTTAGGTTAGAAAACATCACCCATAACATTATTGGAATGAACCATTAGCATTTTTGCTCTTATTAGTCTCCTTTTAAGTGAAAAACCCTAAAAGAGCAAGAGTTGTCCATAGGAGCCAAAAATCTATGGTTCATTTTGGTGAACCTGACTTTTGAAACACTTTTCATTTCTTATTTCATGTACATACTACATCCTAGTTTACATTTGCATTAACATTCAATTATTACTTTGTTTTTTTTTTTTGCATTTTATCTTGCATTAGTAAAAGCTTCATTTAGATTTAATTTTTGCATTGCATCACATTGAAAAAAGTAAAAATCTACATTCTGCATCTTTGATTGCATTCTATAGAGCACTAAAATCACATTAAATTATTTGAAAAACACATAAAAACATCATACACAGACTCATTTGCCACCTAGGGCGAAGCAGTCCCTCTTCATTTGTTAAACAACATTTTTAGCATTTTTCTGGCATTTGTTTGCATTTCTAATTTTTGTAGTTAGATCTCAGTTGCAGTTAGCAACATTTATGTTATTTGCATTTCAAACTCTTAGATTAGTTTACATTTTCATTCACCCCTACTTTGTGGTACTTGCATGAGTTTTTGGTGCCTCGTTGATAATACTTTAGTGAGAATAAGTTCTAGACTCATGGCCTCCCACAATAGCACTTTTGTTGTGGACCTTGGGATTGTTAGAGTAAAGGTTTAAATTTAATCATGTTAATTAAATTACCTTTATCTCCTTCTTAACATTTCACCTTAGTTTGCATAATAAGACATTTAATAATTATATTAATTATTAAATGTATTATCCTTTTAGGGTTTTGTTGATCTCCTTTCTTAAGGATTGATCTTTTATGTAATTATGCTAATTCAGTTATTGAGAATACAGTTTTTCAATTTCACAGAGCAAAATATCTCTCTTTCTCCATTTTTTCTTCCCTGTGATAGGTATTCTTGCATGCAGGTGTTCTTGGACTCAGAAGTTGGATTCTTAACTTCAACATGGTATCAGAGCACAGACCTGCTGCAGCCTGTTCCTGATTTTGAAGAATTTTGGGTTGAAAGGGTTAGATCTGGCTTTCACAGGTTTATAAGGTATTTTTGTGTGGATCTGGGTTACTCCAAATTTTGGGTGCATTTTGGACCCAAACTGACCTCACGGTTGGACTCAGAGCGCCCAAAAACCCATATTTTCATATATGGCATGCCCTATTTGAGCACAGTTGCACTAGGAGGCAAATGTTTTTAGGCCCCAAGGCCGTACGGCCTCATGGCACGTTTTACGAGGTGAAAATCAAAAATAAAAATAAAAAAAAACACAAATTTTTGGTTTAGGTTTTTGTGCCACCCATTTAAATTGGCAGCGCCGCCAGTACGCCGCCCGGCGGCCACCACTCGGCCACCGCCACCGGCGGCAACCGCCGGCCGCGGCACCGCCAAGCCGCTGGCGCCACCAGTCACCGCTAGCGATAACCGCCAGAGGTCACTGCCAGCGGTCACAACCAGCGGAAAAATGCCAGCGCCCACCACTGGCCTCCAGCCCCTGAGGGCCTTCCATGCGACCGATGCCCTCGCCCAGGAGCCAAAGACTTTAGCCCTTGAGGGCTATGTATTTTTTTAAAAACCTTTTTGCAGCTACCTTCACGAAATCAGGCGTATCTTGCTCATTTTAGCTCCGATTTTTGAAAAAAAAGAGGCGTTGGAAAGCTGGTTCCGAACCCAATCTAATTGAAAGAGGATATTTTTTCTGATTTTTCCGTTTTGCAGTCGTTTTTGCCAGTCAAAGTCAGAACTTGTTTTTGCACTCCCGGAGCCATATCTTTTGCACACAGACTCCGTTTTTCGCAAACGAGTAGGCGTCGGAAAGCTCTTCTCATGTTTTTTCCAGAACAGTAACTTTTTTTTCATCAAAAATTTACCAGGTACACAGAATTTTGTCTGAAGCATTTTTTGCTTTCTCAAGCTTTTCAGCTTTAAAAATTGTAATAGGGTTTGGGTTCTCGTATTGTGGGGGGGTATTTTTTCTTGCTTTCTATATTTTCCATTAGAAAAACAGAACACCAAAACTCTCAAAACAATCAAACCCTTCTGCATCTTTTGTCTATTCTAAAAGATCACATAATAATAAAAAAACAAGCAGGCACAGGTGCAGGGTTTAATGGCAGACTCTTCTTCGGTTGAGCGTCTTTCCCCACACAATTATCATACCTGGAAAGCACAAATGACAAGACTTCTCATGTCCAAAGGTTTATGGTCATGTTTGGATGATGTTCAACCTCAGTTGCAACATCAATTTGAGATCTTTCAGCACAGGAACAGAATGGATGAGGCCATGGGGTTGTTATCCTTGCATGTTTCAGATAGTCTTCTCTTTCATCTTGAGGGTTGTGCAACTCCTCGAGCTATGTGGTTGAAGTTTGAAACACTCTTTGGCACCATTAATCAGTTCCGAGCACTTCAGATTGAGGCAGAATTGACCACTTTGGTACCTGATTCCTTTCCTTCTATTGAGGATTTCCTAATGAAATTCAAATCTCTCAGATCTTTGTTACAGGGTTGTGGTAAAAAAAAAACAGATACAGAGTGCATTTACCTGATTCTATCTAAGCTTTGAGGATCCTTTCAGATTTTCTCTTCTACCTTCTATTCCACCATGGATGCTTTGGGTCCACATTTTACCATGCCTTCTCTTGAGGTATTCTGTGATCGATTGACACGAGAGTAGGCCAAGCTCACACAATTGGATACTCTTCCTGGATCAAAAAATAAAGCATTGGTTGCTCAGCCATCCCAAGGGAAACAGAAGCAGAAACAGAAGCCGAAGACAGATTCAGTTGGTAGTGAGAGTTCCTCCAAGCCACCACCTAAAACAAATTTCAAACCACAATCCAATCCTAAACAGGGTAAATCTTCTAAGTCTGGTGAGTCTTCCTCCAAGACTAAGAAGAATCCAGGTGATCCTTGTAGTTTCTGTGGCAAGGAAGGACATCCAGTTTCCAGGTGTTGGAAATGATTAGAGGCTTTGGAGGAAGCCATGCAGCAGCATCATATTTCCTCACCTCAGCCTCCTTCTCCATCCACGGGGAAAGGTCATGCTCTTTCTGCATGAGCCTCATCTTCAGGATCCACATGGATTATTGACTCTGGTGCTTCACACCATATCTCACACTCACAAGATTTAGTCACTGCACTTGCTGATAGTGCTACTTCACAGATTGCAGTTGGTGAATCCGTACAACTTTCAGTTCAGGGTTTAGGTACTGTTTCATTGGATGGTGGTTGTCTTCAGGATGTGCTTCTGGTTCCTGAAATTTTGAAAAACCTTCTCTCTATTTATCAGATTTGCCACTCTGGCTCTGGTAAGATAGTTGAGTTCTCACCACATGATGTGGTTATTCGAGACCTTCACGATCCTGACTTGGTTGTGGCTACTAGGAGTGTGGATTCTGCATCTCGCTTATACAGATTTGATGGCTTTGAGAGTTTAGACACTATTGGTTCTTCTCTTATCGCACATGCAGATTCAATGAGCATGCTTTGGCATGAGCATTTTGGCCATGTCAATTACATATATTTATAGCAGATGAGTACTCAGGCACTTGTGATTGGGCTCCCACAGATTTCTTGTACTGATGGTGTATGTCGAGGTTTTGTTCTTGGCAAACATCATCGAGATCCTTTTCCGAAGGGTCGAGCCACTCGTGCTAGGGCACCCCTAGAGTTGGTACACAGTGATCTTATGTCCTTTCTAACTCCTTTTTTAGGGGCTCGCTATGTGCTCACCTTTATTGATGACTTCTCCAGACGTACATGGGTGTACTTTCTTAAGTACAATTCTGATGTCTTTGACTCATTCAGGATTTTTAAGACATATGTGGAGAAGCAATCTGGACTTTCTATCAGGAGGATATGCATAGATAATGGGGGGGAATATATTAACCAGGATTTTACAGATTTTTGCACTGAGCATGGTTTACAGCATCAGTTTACAGTCCCTTACACCCCTCAGCAGAATGGTGTCGCTGAGAGAAAGAACAGAACCTTACGGGAGATGGCAAATTGTATGATACAGTCTCGAGCTATGAGTTCTTCATTCTGGGCTGAGGCAATCAATTGTGCCAATTATATTTAGAATCAGATGCCTCGTAAGGCATTGTGACATATGACTCCTGAGGAGGCTTGGACCCATGTCAAGCCTGATGTTTCTACATTCTGAGTTTTTGGTAGTGAGGCTTGGGAATTTATTCCTGATGCTCAGAGGAAATCCATGGAGAGGAAGAGCCAACCACTCATATTTGTTGGCTACTGTGAGGATGGTAAGGCGTACAGGTTGTTTGATCCTGATTCCAGAGAGGTCTTGTTTCGGCGAGATGTCCAATTTGATGAGCGCTATCCTCAGATGGATTCTCCATCACTAGCTTCTCCCTCATTGCCTACTCCTCCCTCTTAGATGATGGTCCACCATCTCCACCACCACCAGTTGCTCCATCTTTGCCTAGGTGGGCCTGTGTCACTGTTGATGCAACTGGTTGTTTGGCAGGTGATCCTTCAGATACTCGTCGTACTCGTGCTCAGACATCTGGTTCTAGTCTTTTGAGTCATTCCATTTTGGATGATCCTCAAAAGTTTTCAAAGGCGACATGTCACCTTGAGTGGGATACGGCTATGGATGAGGAGTATTCTTCTTTGATGAAGAATCATACTTGGGATCTTTGTCCTCTTCCTAAGGGAAGAAAGTTGGTTCGGTGCAAGTGGTTGTACCATACCAAGTATGCTGTAGATGGTTCTATTGATAAGTATAAGACTCGTCTTGTTGCGAAGGGTTTTTCTCAGGTGGAGGGTATTGATTACTCCGAGACCTTTGCCCCTGTTGCTAAGATGAATTCTATTCGCTTTGTACTTTCACTTGCAGCTTCATAGGGATGGTCAGTGTTTCAGATGGATGTGAAGAGTGCCTTCTTGCATGGTGACCTACATGAGTAAATCTATATGGAACAGCCTTAGGGTTTTGTGCAGGACACTTCTTTGGTTTGCAGACTTCGGCGTTCATTGTATGGTCTCAAACAAGCCCCTCGGGCTTGGTATGAGAAGATGGACTCTTTTTTGCTTTCCACTCACTTCACACGTTGCCATTCCGATCACACAGTGTACATTTGGCATCAGGAGGGTGATCTTTTGATTCTTGTGCTATATGTCAATGATCTCATCATTACAGGTAGCTCATCTTCCATGATTCAGGATGTTCAGCGAGCTTTGATGGAGCGGTTTGAGATGATAGATCTTGGACTTTTGCACTATTACTTGGGCCTCCAAGTTATTCAGTCTTCGGATGGGATTTCCTTATTTTAGCAGAAGTATGCTCTTAATATGCTCCAGCGCTTTGGCATGCTTGATTGCAAGCCTGCCCCCACACCTTTTCAGTCAGGTGTTGTCTTGTCTTCCACTTGTACTACTCCTTTCGTGGATACTACTCTGTATAGACAGTTGGTTGGCAGTTTGTTGTACCTGACACACTCTCATCTTGATCTTTCCTTTGCGGTTGGCCTTGTCTCTCGATTCTCACATGATCCACATGAGAGTCATTGGCAAGCAACCAAACGTATTTTGAGGTACATTCGGGGCACCACTCATTATGGCATTCACTACACATTAGGATCCCCTCACATTGTTGGCTTTACTGACTCAGATTGGGCTGGTGATGTCGATGATCAGAAGTCTACTTCTGGCTTTGTTTTTTGCCTTGGTTTTGGTCCTATTACATGGTCTTGCAAGAAGCAATCAGCTATTGCATTATCATCTACAGAGGCTGAGTATCGAGGAGCAGTGTTAGCTAGTCAGGAGGTTTTATGGCTTCGACAGTTGATGGTAGAGTTTGGGTTTCCTCCTGATAGTCCCACTATGCTTTGGTGTGACAATCAGAGTGCCATTCATATTTCTCGCAACCCAGTGGAGCATCAACGGACTAAGCACATTGAAATCCACATGCACATCATCAGGTAGTTGATTCAAGATGGTTCTCTCATCTTGGAGTACATTCCTACAGAGGAGCGGGTTGCAAACATCTTCACTAAACCTTTGGCATCGCCGCGCTATCTTCAGTTGCTCTCCATGCTTGGGGTGAAGGAAGTTTTCCTTGGGGGGTCTCAGTGAGGCCTTCCTTCCTTCTTTCATGTTTCTTTTAGCATGCTTTTTTCTCTTTTTGGAGTAGAGTTTTCCCATGAGGTTTTCTCTATTTCTCCACTTTACAAAGATTTGGTTGTAATTGGGTACCTTATCTGGCCTTGTTGCCAGGACCCAAGTTTACTTTCTTGCATTGTAGTTACCTTTTCTTTCTTGCATATGTTTGTAGCTGCACTTTTGCTCATCTTAAGGGGGGGTGTTAGAGTAAAGGTTTAAATTTAATCATGTTAATTAAATTACCTTTATCTCCTTCTTAACATTTCACCTTAGTTTGCATAATAAGAAATTTAATAATTATATTAATTATTAAATGTATTATCCTTTTATGGTTTTGTTGATCTCCTTTCTTAAGGATTGATCTTTTATGTAATTATGCTAATTCAGTTGTTGAGAATACAGTTTTTCAATTTCATAGAGAAAAATATCTCTTTCTCTCTTTCTCCATTTTTTCTTCCCTGTGATAGGTATTCTTGCATGCAGGTGTTCTTGGACTCAGAAGTTGGATTTGACAACTTCAACAGGGATCTCACGAGCTCCTACTCCTAGTATGGAAAATGGTACATTAGGCCCTGACAATACCACTTCTATGCCTTCACCTTTCCATCGAATGAATGTTGAAAACCAAAACAACTCCCTCCCGCAAGAAAAGGTCATTAATATTAGTGAGGATTTTGCACATTTACAATAAGACTTGTCACTTGAAAACATTTCCACCACTGCGATACCTGCCATTGACAATCTTCATCATTTGATTGAAAGTGATGATGGCTTGCAAGTGATGAAGCGAATTGTTGAGATTTACAATAAACATGCCTTTTCTAATACCCAATCCGCAACCATTCCTGTAAGCCAAGGAGGACCTCAAGTTCCTCCCCCTTCAACCATAGCTTCCATATCAACTTATACCAATCCACAAGTCCATACAACTATGCATTAGGCTAATTATGCGGCTGCCTCTTTTTTGATTTCCACTAGCATTCCTACTTCTCTTGTGGCATCGCAAGTCCCTTCCACCACATTCACACCCCATAGTATTCCTTTTTATACTCCATCATTATTTTCCCTTCCACCTCAACCCACATACCCCAATCCCCTTCTTACACAACTCCTTACTACTATTTCATCTATGCAACATCAACTTTCCACCATTAGCCAAGGTCAATCTGCTCCACTTACATATCATGTTCGTAGTAGCCCCTTATCCTTAGAAATTTTACGTACCCCGATGCCACAAGGGATAGAAATGCCCCAGTTTGAGAAATATGGAGGAAAAGGAGACCTTGTCAACCATGCTAATGCCTATACAACCTTTTGTAGTGACTTTGTCCTTGATGATAAACTGTTAGCCAAATTGTTTCCAAGGACCTTGAAAGACACTGATTTAGAATAGTTTTCCAATTTTCATAATCATTCCATCTGTTCATTCAATGAATTGGTCAAAGCTTTTATAAGTCACTTTCAAGTTCACATGACACCTAAAAATACAATGGTTGACCTCATACGATGTAGAAAAAATATAGATGAAAAAGTAACAGATTTTATCTCACGATACCAATCTATGTATGCTCAAATTGATGTCAACATTCCTGATGCACATCTGCAAAAGATGTTTATTGAAAGCTTGCACACACACCTTCAAGATAAATTAACAATGATGAAATTCCCTTCATTTATACATTTATTTATAACCTTATGTGAATACCATAATTCAGTTTCAAGTTGTGATTCAAAATCCACCTATAACCAAGTTGAAAAACCTAAACACAACAATCAAAACTAGAATAACACACAAAACTTCTGCAAACCAAATAGAGGCTTTTTATAGTTTAATCTGCCTCCTCAACCTCAACCATAGACAACTTAATCTATTCCAAATCAAGTGGCAGCTATTAAAGCAGTAGTGTCTTGTACCTATGGGGACTCAAAGAGACAGTTTACTCCCCTACCCGATACCCTTCATAACACAATGAACCAATTAATTCAACAACGCCTGCTCACTTTTCCACCCATCCGACCACTTGATCCAAACCAACCTTTACCACCCACCTTCAAACCTAATGCTTATTGTCATTTTCATCACTAGAATGGACATGCCACTGAACATTTCAAGTGTCTCAAACATTTACTTCAATACCTCATTGATTAAGGCCATCTATCCATTATGGGTGTTAATGATCAAGGCAATAAGTCTATTGCACCCCCTAACCAGAATTTGCAAATTTTTACTAATCCCATGCCTAAACATACTACCTCATTTGTCAAGGCTACCAAACCTTCAACCACTTATGTAATGGTTGTTGATACAAATAATGAACAACATGATACACCTCCCCCTATTACTAGGTAAAGTCTTATGGATGAGCTAGTAGCTATGATAGATGTTATCCCTTGTAAGGGACAAACCACTAAGTATCTTGATATAACTTTTTATGCTAAAGACATACGACAAAAACTTATTAATGGTCCTCTTTACATAGTTGGTAGAATCTATAATAAACCCACTAATGGGATATTAATAGATCCCACTTGTGGTGAGAATGTGATCATAGAGGAGTTTCTAGTATTACATGAGCTATATCAATATGAATATAATAAACCAACTGCATGGATTAAGACACATACTGGTTTTGCATGCCCTACGTTTGGATCGATCATGCTACCCTTACAAATAGGACCTACAACTTTGGAGGTAACATTTTCAATTATTCCACAATCTGACCAATTTCATTTGTAGCTAGGCCACCCTTGGCTTCGCTCAATGAAAGCAGTCTCATCAATTGTTCACAAGTGTTTGAAGTTTCCACATGACAATGAGATAGTCACCATACACCATAGTGGCTTTAATCCTTTATCTTCCAAAGGTAATTTTTCATTAGAATCCTTTTGTCCTACACCTATGGAACCCATCACACCATGAAAGGACTTCTTTTTCATAACTTATCAAAAGTTTAAAGCCAAAAATATAGCCGAATTATCTCTTTAGAACTCGTCCTAGTCCACTTCCACACCTCCTATCATAAATGAAACCATGCTTCAACCTGAATCTAACATTGAGCAACCTATACAACCTTCTGAACAACCACCCATAGATACTTCCCCACCATTGTTTAAACGACCAAAGGAAAATGAAACCACTCCTGTCATGCCTCCTCACCTTAAAAAAGTGTATAAATCCAAAGAGAAAGTGGTTGATCCATCCTCTTCAGTTTCTTTTATTCTTCCCTCTTCGAAAGAAGAAGAACCTATGTTGACTCAATCTTCTCTTACAACTCAACAACTCCAAAATAGAATTAAATGAAACTGTGGTGTTAGGGAATGAAGGTGTCATTGTCGTCTCCTTGCTCGTCAATCTCACATAGAAGAAGATAAAGAAAATCAACCTCTACCTTTGACTAAAGTAATAGATGACCACCCTCCTCCTGACCTACCACAAGACAGTCCCATTCAACCTTCACAACAAATTGAACCAATCCAACAACCTCCTCTCTTGATCCATCCATCCTTATAAATCACCCTTCGTCCTCCTTTTGTCATTAATCTTGATGTTGATGATGATGCGACGATATCAAAAATAGACGACAAAGTGTAGAATGATTTAAGTTCTTTATTTTCATCTACAATGAGCTTAAATGATACATCTTGTCCACCAAGTGAAGAACTTGGTATGATTCTTGGTTCTGCGCTTTAAATTCTTTCTTTGGATAGTCAACTGCCCTCACATTACACTGAAAATGATTGAGAGGCGAATGGCCTGTTAGATGGTTGACTTGCATTCACCTAACTAGCCTTTTTTATTTTCTCCTTTTATTTTTATTTTCATGTGTGTATCGTGTTCCACCATATCGTGTGTTTGATGTTTCCCTCTCTTCGTACACTTCTTCTATTTGTATGTTTATTCTTCTATATGTTGTACATTGTCTTTTTCTCTTTTTTTTTTGTGTTCTCCTTTTTGGGGATGACACAAAGTGTAGAGACGCCTATGTCTCTTCCATGTTGACCCAAAAGGTCCTTGTCTTTTTCAATTTTTGTTTTGTGTTCTCTTTTTGGGGATGACACAAAGCGTAGAGACGCCCTATGTCTCTTCCATGTTGACCCACAAGGTCTTTGTCTTTTTTTTCTTTTTCATTTTGTGTTCTCCTTTTGGGGATGATGCAAGGCATTGAGACCGAAATGTCTCCTTCATGTTGACCCAAAACCTTTTTCATTTTTTTTCTCCTTTTTGCTTTCATTTCACTTGTGTTTTCCTTTTGGGGACAATGCAAGGCATCAAGACCACAATGTCTCTTCCATGTTGACCCAAAATGAAGTTTTATTTTCCTTTGTTTTCGTTAGATCTTTGTGTCATTCTTCTAGCTCTATGTGCTTTGGGGGATGCTAATAGTTCTGCGATCTTTCATAAACACATTGCAGCAACGAACATACTGACCCCCATCTCCATAGATCACGTATGTGTTTGGTGTGCTTTATTTTCTGGGGGGTAACTCCCTTTTCTTTGTTTTTCATTTTTCCTTGACATGATGTAGTCTAACTTCGAAACATATGACTTGGAATAGGGCTTTCCAAGTTGGCTCTCATGTCTTGTTTCCTTTTTTCATTTTCTTTCCTTCTCTACTTTAAAGTAATTGCTCACAAAATGATGTGTAGCAATTCCTTTAAAGTGGGGGGCATACATTACCATAATTCATTTACATTCTTGGTTCTTAGTGCAACTTTTTCATTTATGTAATGCATTTGTCACTTTGTGAATGACATTGGCTGTGATGTCCTTCATAAGTGTGACCTTTCTAAGCATATTACATTCCTCTTGGTGGCCTGATGTGATGCACTACATTCCTTCAGTTGTGAATATACTATTCTTTGATTGGTCCTCTCTTGGAGACATTATACCCAATGTTCCCTAAGTGAATGACCTTGCATGAACTATTTATAGGACTCCTTCGAATATTTTACAAGTTTACACTTTCCATTTTTGTATTTTTACATTTTTACATTTTTCATTTTTGCCACCTTACATAACGCAACTTGCATGACTGCAGTACCCCTTCTTTTTATTCATGACGTTTTCCTTGTGGCGCCTTATTAAAGTTATCAATAGGTATAACTTTCATATGGTTGAGTGGGAAGCCCACCTAGTGGCATGAATTTTCCCCATAGCCACTTTTTTGTTTGTGAGTACATACCAACTAGCATATGTATCTCACCTTTTGGGCTTTCTCACCCCACAAATAACTAGTTATGTGGCCCCAGAGTGAGTATAGTTGGGCATTCTCACCTGACAGACCTTCATGTGTTCTATCACCCCAGAGTGAGTACCCATTCTCATTTTCAAACAATCAGCCTAGATCTAATCCACAACTAGTTGGATTGATGATCAAAGCTTCATCCAATTCATCTCAACACTTGTTTGTTCCTTTTTTCGTATGCTTAGTTTTCCATGGGATCTTCATCCTAGGGGATTGATCATCCCTCCTGATTGTTGTATTCCATCTTGCTAACGTAAGTGCATTTGAACCCTCCCCTCGATGTTCATGGCTACTTTAGTGTCAGTTTGAAGCAAGTTCATCATCTCACTAAAGTGGGGGCTAAATGTGCCATATAAAAATGGCCCCTTGTCATTTTCATGGCCTTTTAGGTCTTGTTTCATGGTGTTGGATCTATGTTGCTTTGACTTTATGTTGCAACATGGCTTGAACATGCTTATTTAGGTACTAAAACTCAATGAACGACATCTTGTGAAGGTGTTGTGAAATGTTCTAAGACATTTCTACATTCTTCTAAACTCTATTAATTACAATTCACCTAAAAATCACCATTTTACTCACCAACAAGTCCTATTTTGACGTGTTGTAAAGTCTTGTTACAAGATTTCATGAAGGAACATCTTCACTATTTATCCCTTTCTCATGCTTTATTTGACCCTTTTATTCTCTCATATGCTTAATTAAGTGTATTTTTTAGTATTATCCTGACAAACAACATTTAACACAACATATTTCCTGAAACACATTTTAAGGTTCTAGGTGGGACCCATTCGCCATGGGTGGTGAATGAGTCCCCTTTGGCCCCAAATTCAAAATATTTTAAATTTCTTTTTGGGATTTTCTTCAAAAACACTGGATGTTGACCTCTGATGAGGTATGAATGGGTAAGTAAGGAACTAATGTGTTTAAATAAGTGATTTTCACCTCATTTCAACCCCCATTCATCAAGTTAACTTATCCACCTATTCATTCAAGCATTCAAGCATTTTACATCTTTTCAAGCACTATTCAAGCACTTTGAAGCAACCATTAACATTACTTTAGACTTGCATCATCAAAGGTTTGGTAATTTAATAGAAAAATTGCATGTTGCTAGTTTATCATTCCTCTGCATTTCACTATTTTATTAAAAGTTTGATTACCAAAAGCAAGGTTTGACCAAGGCAACCCCCTATCCACTAACCTTAAACCATTTTTCCTCATTGCATATTTTTTTACAGACCTAGGTATGCATATTTGACAAGATTTTTGGCTTTGAGGACTGGCTTTCAAGTCAACTAGGTGCTTCAACTCAACTTAAGTCTATTTCAAGCTTGGAGAAGGTTTTCTATATGTTTCCCACAGAATTGACTTTGGCAACCCAACAAGCTGTGATTTCCAGATCTAGTGTTGCAGAGTTGTTTCCTAATTTTTCAAAAATTTGGGAGAGGACTGATTCACCACCTATGGCGAATGAGTCCCACCTTAGGACTAAAAATCTGAATTTTGTCAAATTTTGGATCCCGACAAATAGAAACTTACTTCTGAAAATTTTTACCAGGATGAGGACTAATTCACCACCCTGGGTGAATACTTCCCACTGTGAAAAATCAGTGATTTCAACCAACATCCACAACATTCCATATTTATCATATTTTTTCCAAGTGCACTCAGATTCATCCTGTTCCTTTCTGTTCTGCATATTTTCTCCATTTATTTCATTATTGCATTACACAATGTGTTTTCAAACATAACTTTAGTTTCACTTTCGCATTCTTTTTCATTAATTTAGATTAGTCAATTGCATTTAGTTAACTTCATTTAGATTAGAAAATATCACACATAATATTATTTGAATGAACCATTAGCATTTTTTCTCCTATCTCTCTCCTTTTAGGTGAAAAACCCTAGAAGAGCAACAATTGTCCATAGGAGCCAAAAATCTATGGTTTAGGGCTGCACTTCCCTTCCTAACAGGTGTCCAATTCGGATTTTGTAGAAAACAAGTTGAAAGTGGTCTTCAAGCTTCAATTAGGGCTTTGTTGACTTGAATGACTTTGATGGATTGTTGACCATGTTTTAACACCTTGCTCTTTGAAAAATCTACATACAAGACCTATAAAACACACATGCAAAGAGGGGAAAAAGGGTTAAGAGTTATGGAATAGGGGTTTGCCTTGGTGAAACCCCAATTTGGTAATCAAACCCTAGAAAATGAAATGAAATAAAGAGAGAATGATGAATGAACAACATGCAATTTCACAAACTCACCAAACCCTTGATGTTGAAATTTGAAGATATGCAAATGTATGCTCTAATGGATGCTTAATGATGCTTATAATGATTGAGAATGATTAATTAAATGAATATATTTCTTGAATAATGAATGGGGAATTAGAAGATGCAAAATGAGGGGAAAACCCTTTATTTATACTTGATTTTTCAATATTTCCTAAAAATAACACATCACAAGCTAACCTTAAGGTTAAGACAATAAAATCCCACTAGAAAATTAAAATTATTTTGATTTTTGTGCCTAATGGGTTTAGGTGGTGACTTGGTCCCACTAGGGAAATTTTATTGGGTGTCAGGGATTGAATTGTATTTAATAAGGTTTAATGGGAATATTCTAAAAAATACACTTATGTAGATCTGGAAAGTGCATTAAGGGGTCATTTAAACATAAGAAAGGGTTGAATTATTGATGAGAAGCCTAGAAAAGTGTGAGAGTTTGTTACAACTCTTTACAACAATTTGAAATAAGACTTGGTAAGTGATAAAAAGAGATTATTTAGGTGAATTATAATGAAAGGGTCCTAGAAAAGTGTGAAAGTGGGTTACAACACTCTTACAAGACATCCTAGAATTCTTAATGATTCACAAGGTTCCAAGACCTAATGTGAATGTGTTGACCACATTACAACATTAAATCTAGGAAAAATCAAGCCAAAATTTACTAGGATGGTCTAAACATGAGAAAAAGTAGAAGGGTTACTTTTTTTGTGTCTGCAATTAGCCCCCACCTTAGTGAGAGGATGAACCTACATCAAACTCACACTAAAGTATCTAAACATGCAAGTAAGAGGGGTTTCAATGAACTAATGCTTAGCAAGATGAGACAACAACAATCAAGAGGGATGATCAAGCCCCCAGGATCAATATCCCATGGAAAACTAAACATGAGCACAAGAAATATACATGAGAATGATGTAAATTAAGAGGAAGAAGGAAAGAGAGAGTCATATCAAGCTTCAATCATTTTTCCATCCTGTTGTAGATCAATCTAGGTTGTTTGTCTAGAAAAATAAATGTATACTCACTCTGAGGCGACATAACTCATGATTGTCCGCCGGGTGAGAAGGCGAAGAAGGTGGGATACATACACTCATGGATGGTATGCACTCACACACACGTAGGTGGATATGGGGAAAAGTCATTCCTCATAAAGGGCTTCGCACTCAACCATACCAAATTTATACCTCTTGATAACTTTAATAAGGCTCCACAAAAGAAAATGGCATTTCAAGCTTCATGAGACAAGAAAAACTTTGTATGGTTGGAGCTCATGAATAATTACAATGGTACTACAGGCATGCAAGCCATGTTATGCAAAGAGGCCATATAAAAAATGCAAAATGCAACATGAAAAATATGTTCAAAGGAGTCTTATTTAGTTCATTTGAGGTCTATAACTTAGGGAACATTGTGTCTAATTTCTCCAAGAGAGGACTAATCAAATAATAGAAAATTCACAACTTAGGGGATGCAATGCATTGCATCAAGCCCCCAAGAGGAATGTAATATGCTAAGATAGATCATGCTCATGAAATACATCACACCCAATGCCATCCGCAAAGTGACAAAAACATCATATGAAGTAACAAGGCTAGACTAAGAACCAAGAAAAATGAAAAATGAAAAATGATAATGCAAATGTATGCCCCCACATTAAAGGAATTTCTACACACTGTACTGTGATCAATTACTTTAAAGGAGCAAATGAAAATGCTAAAAGAAACAAGACATGAGAGCCAACTTGGAAAGCCTCTATGCCAAGTTGTACATTTCCAAGTAAGGCTGCATCATGTGAAGGAAAGGAAGGGGTTTCCCCCAAAATTAAAACACCAAACACATTAGGGATCTATGGATTTGGGGTCAGTATGTTGTTTGTTGTAGTGTTTTGTAAAGAGCTCAGAGTTGTCATCATTCTCTGAATACATAGAACTGGAAGAATGGCACAAAGAGAGAAAAAACAAAGAAAAAGAAAGATTTGTTTGGGTTAACATGGAAGAGACACAATATGTCTTGACACTTTGCATCATCCCCGAAAGGAAAACACAAGTGAAAAGAAAAGAAATAAAGGTGAAGGAAAAATAGAAAACTTTTGGGTCAACATGAGAGAGACATTTTGGTTGCAATGCCTTGCATCATCTCCAAAAGGAAAAGACAAGAAACAAAAAAAAGAAAAGGAAAAGAAAAATAAAAATGGGGCCTTTTGGGTTAACATGAAAGAGACATTTCAGTCTTAATGCCTTGTGTCATCCCCAAAAGGAAAACACAAGAAAAAGACAAAATAAAATGAAAATAAAAAGGGGCCTTTTGGGTCAACATGAAAGAGACATTTCAATCTCAATGCCTTGTGTCATCCCCAAAAGGAAAACACAAGAAAAATACAAAAGAAAAGGAAAAGGAAAAGGAGAAAGCGATGTATGACATATAGAAGAATGAAGGTACAAATAGAAGAAGGTCACAAAGAGATAGAGAACATTAAACATCACGTCATGGGGCAACACGATACACACATAAAAACATACAAAAGAAAAAGAAAAAGAAAATGCAAAAGGCTAGTAAGGAAAATGAAAGTCAACCATCAAGCAAGTCATCCGCCTCTCAATCATGTTCATGATATGCCAAGGGTGGGAAACTAGCCAAAGGGATAAGTGTGAGTGCCGAACTAGGGGAAGTACTAGGTTCTACACTCTTTGTAGGATATTTATCATTTAAGCTCTTGGAAGAGAAAAATAAAGTATTCAGATCATTATGCACCTCTTCATCTATTTTAGTGATCTCATCCTCATCATCCAAATTAATCATGATAGGAGGATGGATGATAATGTCCAGTGCAGGGTGTATCATGAGTTGTGGTTGGGTAAGTGCACAAAGTTGAGTCCACGAAATGTGGAAGTTTTTTTCCTTAACCAAAAAATTGAAATCGACATTGAGGAAACGGGATCCTGATTTTTAAAAATCGGGATCCCATTACGGTTCGGGATCCCGAGCCTGAGACGAAACGGGATCCTGCTTTTTAAAAATTGGGATCCCGTTTCCAATAGGATTCTGAACCAATGGAAATAGAATAGGATCGTGATTTATAAGAAATGGGATCCCGATTTATAAAACACGGGATCTCGATTTATAAATAACGGGATCCCGATTTCTATAAATCAGGATCCCGTTTTATACTGGTATTTATTTTTAAAAAAATAGTTTTCACTGCTCAACGGACGAGACCCCGAGTATTGGCGACAGTGACCCCCACGATCAGCTACAGGTACCCACCTACAGGCCATCTTTTTGCATTTTTCTATTTTAAATTGAAATTTTGAAAGAAATAAGTTAATTTAGCATGTTTTTTTTAAATTTATTTCACGTTTTAAGCATTTTTTAATTGTTATAGTAGAATTGAATAATTGTAAAAATAGACGAAAAAATGCAATGAAACCTAACTGTTTTTTAATAAAAATGAAAAAAAAACC
>VDFB02000015.1:453407455-453439853 GCA_007258455.2 Sequoia sempervirens | reverse complement strand
AATACATTTTAACAATCAAATTGTTTGGTGTACAAATGACACTAACGATGCAAGGGAAATCATCTATTCCACGATTACATACATCGACACCGGTCATACTTGGCAACCCTTATAGGGTATTTTGATTTCAATTTTTAAAATTATATATGAAATCATAAATTATTTAAATTGAGTTTTAAATTTATAATTGAATCACATATATGTTTCAAATATTCATGTTGGTTTAGGTGAGTCAATCGGCATCCACATCAATTCCTCCTAAGGGATTTCCAAGCACTCCTCCACTATCGAGCATCATAGATCAGGGGCAAGTACATTCATATTGTAAATTTGTTTAAAGTTTACATTAGTATAGTTATAATTTTATGAGTTTTGAATTCACTAGATATATGAAACGCATGCATGTACACTTGTAAATATTATAAGCATTAAATGTCTATGTACATGTATGTCTAGGTTGATACCACAATAAGAATGGGCATTGGGAAGAAGCTTATTTGATATTGCAGAGTTACTACATGAGGCCAGCTAATTTCTAGGTTTGTTTACAAAGAAATTTCTACACAAAATGTGCAAACTTGAATATATATATGTATAAATTAACTGATTAGTTGTACATGCTTTAATTTTTTAGTGCCCTTGGACTTTGTTAGTGCAACTTTAAATTACGACAAGACATAGTTACACCATCGGAGGACATGTAAAGCGGTTTGAGATCAAATGGTAATTTATTTTTATATTTAAAATTAGATTATAAATTTTAAATTGAATATATACATATTCAACATGATATTTTCACATTATTTTTCTTTTATAGCATGAGACACATCTTGTAGTTGAGCATGTACAGACAGGTCATGGAGAAGAGCCTAGTGCACAACCTCAGAATATGGTACAATTAAAATATGATAAATTCTTAATTAAATTGAATTAAAAAATAATAATTGTAGAGTTGTACATCTAATTTCGAATTTCTTTGTCTTGTTTATGTAGATTGATTTAGAGAATTTAGAGGTTTCTTCAGGCGCACCAGAGCATCTAGATGTAGATATGGTGGTAATTTAATTTTATGATGGATTATAAATGAAATTGTCATTAAATCATTTTTTATTGTCTTACATCTAATTTCATCTTTCTCTTATGTACAGAGTGTTTCAGGTCATCCACATAGTCCACATGGTGTGAAGAGGTCTCTTGATTATAGAGATAGTACATGACCTACAAACATGTGATTTTATGTGTTTTATATTTCTTGTTTATCATGTACTCTGTTGGACTTTATCTCATTTGCGCTTAATATATTGGTTTCATGCACTTAATATGTTACATAAATTGTGGACTTTATTATTGTTTGAATTTTTAATTTACACATGTACATTTATGCATTTTATGTTCATAGTCAAGACATTAATATAGGACATTAATGTGAAATTTAGTGAAGACTTCATAATTGTATTATATTATGAATAACATACTTTGAGTCAAGTAAATCTTCATATTGTATCCTAAATACAATCCTGATCCTTTTTCATAAATTAATGTTGATATTAAGGAAAAAAGTACTATATAACTCCCTTACACTTTGTTCACATGGATGCATAAAAAAAATTATGATATTATCACAATGAATTCATGTTCATTTTGAATGTTTATATTTAATTCATAATAATTTATTCCCCATGATAGTCTTATTACCTTATGATTTAAGAATCTTGTCCCTAATATCATTAGACACTAGATTTGGATAGTTTAATATTCCATTAAAAAATAGTTTTCTATGTCTCTTAAGGCCTAATGAGGAATAACTATTTGTTATCTTTAAAAAATTACTTCTAAACTATTCCCTTATTTAGTGTTGTGTACATTTAACTTATATGCTTACTTTTTATTGATATAAAACTTGATGATACTATTATAATCTTTGGTTATAGATATTAAGTCTTGAATTTTGGTGTCCATGTTGCATTTGTTAATCTTGCTATGCAATATAAACCTACCATGACTCAATTTATTGATATATATATCTTTTTAAGTTCATCCATCATGGCTAACCTTTGCTATATGTGTTTTAAAATATTTTTATTATTTTGTTGATCGTATGCATGTGCATCTTGAAATTAAGTCTCATGTTCAAAACCGACATAGGAATGTGTAGAATTATTGAATAATATATGATTAGGATTTATTCTATTATGATCATCAACAATCAAAATTTATACTTATATATTATATATTTGTTCCTCAAATTTTTCCTGTTATGTTTCTTGGCTTGTATAATCAAACTATAGTGATTCTTATCCTAGTCCTAAAATACAATTAGTAGAATAATTTTAGGTTTAATCTTCTTTTCAATGAACAACAAGATATTTTCCTTCTAATGTATTAATTTTAATTTTATGAGAGAAAATTTATGTGGATTTACCTACTTATTTAGTTCTATAAATTGAATTTTACCTCATTGTTGGTGCACTTGGAATTCCTATACCTTGTGAATATCATGGATATCACCATTCTTTGTTATTTTATTCTTTAATTTTTCCTTAACTAGATTGACAAATAAAGTCATTGCTCTAAACTCTTAAGAAAATAAAATTGTTTATAGTGAAAAAATCTAACAAGGTATTACCTTTACATTTTTCAAAAGACCTTTGACTTATTTTAATATTACCAGGTAACACTGAATCGCTACAAAATTTTCTATAAAATTCAGTTTGTGTTGTATCTAATAGGTGTTTTGGGTGAGGATCACTAACTTTGGACCCCACCCTTAATTTTAAAACATCTCTAGCATTAGATGAAACCCTAGTATTATCATGCCAATATTTTTCGATCAAAGATTTAATTTCAACATTCAATTTTATATCGACTCGTAGTCATCCAAAAAGTCCAACATTGATTGATAGGATCACTTTCTCTTAATTTCTTCTTCTTTTTCCGCTTAGTAATGTTTTTAGGATGCATTTTAAAACTTCACTAATATTGCTTACCATTCTTTTATTCAAAGTTGTTTTATTAACTATAGCAGTAGTTATAGCTCTTCTTACTGCGTTTTAATCTTTAGATCGACTATTTTTCCCAATAGATTGAATGGCACTAGCAACAAGAGACATAGCATGTTTTAATGATTGATCTTTTCTTTTTGGTTTAACATAAAAGCATAACCTTTTCATTACTTTCCTCATTTTTGCATTCTCATCAATTGCATCATTAGTTGACATTGAAATGCAATTTTTTTACGATAAAATAATTTGGTGTATATTCTATTCGCATGTGTTCTTATTTGCCTCCAAGAAATTTGATCAGGAAGATTATCGAAAACACCACTTCCAATTTTAAAAAAAAGTATTTTCATTAAATTCAACATCACATTCTAGATTTTCATCTTCATTTTCATCTTCATCTTCATTTTCATTTACATTTTCATCTTCACTTTCATCAACAAAATGGTTTTCATTTTCATTTTCATCAACAAAACAGTTTTCATCTTCATTTTCATTAACAAAACGGTTCTCATTTTCATTTTCACCAACAAAACGGTTTTCATTTTCTTTTTCTTTTTCATCAAAAATATAGGTTTTGTTTTCATTTTCAAGAAAATGATCATTTTGATTTTCATTTGCAACAAAAGATTTTTCTTTTTTGTTTTCAACAAATTCTATAAAAGATTCATCTCTCTGAATATAGTCAATGTCAACATCATTATATCTAGCATCTTGTAAAACTTCTACATACAAATTTACCACTTCACTAACATGTGGATTTGAAGACATACCTGGATTTGTGCATATTGAAACATTCTCCTTAACATTCAAAGAGGGATTTGAAGACATAGTAGGACTTGTTTGTATAATCATATTCTTCTCCAAATTGACTCCTTGGAAATTAGCTTCATCTACAACTATGGTATCTTCAATGTTTTCATCTTCAATAGTTGTTGAATTGGTTGCTCCACCATCGTTTATTGATTTCATTCTCATTCTTCTTTCTCTTTGTCTTTGTATCTCTTTTTCTCTATTTGCTTCAACTTCTTGAGGAGTCAATGTCTTTCTTCTCTTATTACGAGTTTTATCTCCCATAATTATAAAATTCTCAAGCACAAATGAATGTTAATAGTGAAATACTTCAAAATATTCAATCCAAATTGGAAGTTGAATACCTATTATGACAAAATTATTCCTCTTGTGTTCCTCAAAACAAGTAGAAAACTACCAAAATTCCACTTTAAAATTTGTTTTCTTCATGCTTCCTTTGAAAAATTCAATCCCTATTGCAAATTGAAACCTTTTGTTCCTCCAAACAAGCACAAAAATAACACAATTTCACTTCAAAAATGGTGTAGATGATGCTCCCTTTGATAAAATCAACCAAAAATCAAATTCACCACCTGTAAATATAATAACTTATGAAAAATAATTCATTTTTAGTGCTCTCGATCGTACATATGAAGTTGCAAAGTTGCAGACTTTTGCACAGTGTTTTTAAATAAAATAAATGAGATCTTGTTTATAAAATGGGATCCCGATTATTATAAAACGGGATCTCGTTTATTAATAAGCAGGATCCTACTCTATAATCGGGATCCCATTCACCGACATTGAATGTCAGAGCCGTTGTAAAGGTAACGGGATCTCGTTCCATTTACAATAGTCAGAATACTGTCGGATGGGAACGGGATCCCGTTTTATAATCTTGATCACGTTTTTTTAAATTTGAATTTTGTTTTGCATCGTGGGTGGGTTTTTGCCAAGGTTTTTGGTTCGGGAAAAGCATTGGAAGTCTGAACCTAGGCCTTCAACTTGGTTTGACCTGCAAGTTGAAGGCCCTAACAATGTCAAAGAAAAATACCGACTTTGGACATATGGATGACGACCTTTTTTGCAAAATTTTCTGACGAAATTAAAACCCATTTTAGATGAAACAATGCAGATTCTAAATATGTAATTTGTTTTGCAATTGAATTATTTTTTCTATTTTTCAATTAATTTCTAATAAAATTGGTCCATAAACTTTAAATATCGAGTTTTTTACTATTTTAATAGCTTTTGATCAACATAACATTTTGACAAACGGATTGCACGAGAGCAAACTTGACAATTCTTTTCAATTTGAAAATAAAAACAGAAAATGATAAGTTTAGGTCATCTTATGCATGTCGTACATGACAATTTTTCAAAATGACAAATCTGCCTAATAAAAAATTAAAACAAAAAAAAATATTCAGTAAAAAATTACAAAAAAATATCAAGAGCAAGCTTCAGTGAGTCATAAAACTTTTCCCTAAAGGATTTAGAAAAATAGGATAATTTAAGTTAAAATATGGATGTCGTACACGTGCATGGTATGGTAAAAAAAAATGACTTTTAAACAGTGGTTTTTAGAAATGCCTATTAAAACTAAATTTGTACAATCTGGGTATTGAAATAAATTACATATTTGGAAACTAGACTCCGAGCACTACATTTTATGATTAATGACTTTTTCAAAGATTTCATCTCTAAGTGCTTCAAATTTTAAGGTCAAATGTGTCAAATACTAAAAATCAAGGAAAACACTTCCACTTTTTGGCCAAAAAGTGTACTCAACTTCTTGCACACACCCGGTTGTTGTATTGGATTGTTTTATTATGATTGGGGAGGAGGATCATCATGCATTACTTTTGTTAAGTGCGAATTTTGATTTTCTTTAATATTTTCTTCGTTTCATAATTTGCGAGCAAGGGCACGATGTCTATGCCTACACTCCCTAGCTCCTCTATTTCTTTTCGTTTTATTATTGAGTTGTGTTTGTGAAGGAGTGGGTTGATCAACCATTGGTTGCTTTTCCTCCCTAAGGGGAGGAAGAAAATAAACCATGGAGGGTTGTTCATCCACTTTCTCCCTTGTCTTATAAACTTGTTTTATATGAGGTGGCATAACAGAGTTGTTATCATTATCTCATGGTCGTTGAGACGATGTGGGGGAAGTTTTAGGTGTTGGTTGAGTTTGATGGGTGGGTTCGAGTTCAGGTTGAAGAATTGTTTCATCTAAGATAAGAGTGTCAGAAGTGGACGGGGACATGTTGCAGAGAGATAATTCTACAATTTTCTTTGCTTTAAAATTTTGGTAAGCAATGAAAAAAGAAGTCTTTGTGAGGCATTATAGGTTCCATGGGATTAGGCCAAAAGGCTTCTAAGGAGAAGTTTCCTTTAGAATAAAAAGGGTTAAAGCCTTTATGGTGAATAGTGAATATGTCATTGTCAAGTGGAAACTTTAAACATTTTTGTATGACCAAAGGGACAACTTTCATTGAGCGAAGCCATTGATTGCCTAGCCTCAAACAAAATTGATCCGACTATGGGATGATGGAGAATGTAACATCCACTGTTTTTGGTCCTATCTATAATGGAAGTACAATTGATCCTATCATAGGGCAGGAGAAACCATTGTGTGTTTTGATACATGTTGGTTTATCATAATCATCTTGATAAAGATCATGTAATACCAAAAATTCCTTAGTGATCACATTCTCACTAGAGGTGGGATCTATGAGTATCCCATTAGTGGACTTATCACAAATAAAACTAGCTATGTAAAGAAGAGCATCAGGGAGATTTGGAAGGATGTCCTTAGAGGAGAAAGTAATATCAAGAGATTTCTTAGGTTGGCCCTTACGAGGGATAACGTCTATCATTACTACCATTTCATTCATAGGATTAATAGTAGTGGTATGTGGAATAGGATTAGGATGTTCAATATCTATATGAACATTCATCATATCATTGTTTTGAGTTTCGCTAGCTTTGACAAATGAAACATTATGTTAAGGCATTGGATCAATGAAAATTGCAAATTTTGATTTGGAGGGGCAACAGATGTATTTCCTTTAAAATTAAAATTTGCAATGGATAGATGGTCGGAATCAATGTGGTCTTGCACAAGGTGTTTAAGATGCTTGCAATTTTTCGTGTCATGTCCATTTTTTCTATGATAATGACAATAAGTGTTGGGTTTAAAGGTTGGAGGTAAAGGCTTAGTAGGATCGAGTGGTTTAACAACAGGTAAAGTAATCATTTGTTGCTATAAAAGTTGGGACAATGTGTTATGAAGAGTGTCTGGTAAAGGTGTAAACTGTCATTTTGGATCTCCATAACTATAAGGTATCATGGCTTTAACAGTTGTGACTTGGTTTTTGATGGGTTTAGTTGGTTGTTGAGGGGGGTTGAATTGTAAAAACCCTTTGTTTCGTTTTCTAAATGGTTGTGAATTGTTGGGATTAGCATGTTCAGACTTCTCAACTCAACTATAAGTGGACTTTATATCACGACTACTAACCGAATCATGATAATCAGAATGGGCAGTACACAAGTGCATATAAGAAGGAAATTCCATCATTCTCAGTTTATCCTGAAGTTTAGTTTGCAAGTTTTCTATAAACATATTTTGAAGATGTGGATCGAGAATCTTGACATTGATTTGAGAATGAAGTGATTGATATCATGAGATAAAATCAGTTATCTTTTCTTCTTCATGTTGTTTGCATCTCATCAAATTGGCCAAGGTCTTCTTTGGAGTCATATGCACTTCGAAATGATATATAAATGCATCAACTAGTTCATTGAATGAACAAATTGAATTTTTTGGTAAGGATGAAAACCATTCTAAGGTAGGGTCTTTTAGATTCTTTGGAAACAGTTTGGCTAACAGTTTATATTCAAGTAAAAAGTCACTACAGAAGGCTGTGTAAGCACTAACATGGTTAGAAGGATCTCCATTCTCTCCATTTTTCTCAAATGTAGGAATCTATATTCCTTGTGGCATCAGTATTTGCAATATTTCTAGAGATTGTGGGCTACTACGAACATAATAAGTAGCTGGTTCATTTTGATTTTGGTTGATGGTGGATATTTGGTTTTGCATGGAGGAGACAGTTTGGAAATTTTATGTTATGAGAGGGTCAATTGAAGTGTTATGGGTGGAAGAGAAAGTGGTGATGGAGTGTCTATAGTGGTAGGGAAAGTAAATGGAATACTTATAAATGGTATGGTGGAAGAGGATAAAACATTTGATGCCACATAAGAATTAGGAATGCTAGCAGGAATAGTCAAGGAATCACATTACTAATCTACATTGCATTGTTGTTGTGACTTGAGGAGTGGTGTAGGTAGGTATGGATGCTACTATTGAAGGAGGAGTGTTAGGTCCTCCTTGACTAACCACAATTTTTGTTGGTTTAGATGTACTAGAGGTGGAAGGAACCTATTTTTGGTATATCTCATCAATTTGTTTCATAAGGTTTAGGCCTTTGTCACATTCAAGCATGTGATGGATATTTTCTATAGTAGGAATTGCAGTGGTTGAAATATTTTAAAGACATGTGCAGTTGATGTGGGAGATATGTTAAGTCCTCATGAATTTTAATGAATTTTTATTGCGGAATGTGATCATTAGATGTGTCAACTTGCATGTGATTAGAAGGAAAAGAGTCACTAAAGGTAGGGTCCTTGCCTAGTGTACTAGTTGCGATACTAGGAGTGGAAGCTTTAGAAAATCCAAGATTCACAATGAGTGTATTATTGTGGGATAACATGAGTCTTGAACTTCTCACTAAGGTATTAGAAATAGGACACCAAACACTCATGCAAAGGTTTCTAAATGCGGGTGGATGCAAATGCAATATAAACTAAGACTAATAAAATGTTAATAACTACAATTTTGGAAACCGTAATAGCAATGCAATAACATAAAATAAAAATATAGAAAATGCCAGAAATTACTGTGTAGAATGTGCAGGAGGACTAAGTCACCCAATGTGGCGAATTAGTCCCAGTAATGATTTTTTTGAGAATTTTTAGAATTTTTAAATGGAATTTTATGCCTTTTAGATGTTTAGATGCAGACACAGTATGAATATGCAAAATTTTTGGAATTTCCAATGAAATGTAATGCAAAAATGTATTCTATATGAGTCTTTCACTAATGTAATTTTTAAAATCCTAGGATGCAAATTAAACAATACAACACCTAATGCATTGTTGATGCAATTTAAACCTAGGATGAAAATGCACTTGAATTTAGAAGTAAAATGTTCAAAAGTTAGGTTCACCAAAATGTATACAAAAAATTTGGCTCCCAATGGCTTTCTTACACCTCTAGGGGTTTTCACCTAAAAGGAGAAAGATGGGCCAAAATGGGCAATGTCTACACTCAAAATAAATGCAAGGATGGATAAAGTATTCAAAAATGCAATTTATAAATGCAATAAATTGATTAAATTAATGACTTATTAATGTAAAACCTAAGAAATGCAATTTTTTTGGAAACACAGTGATGTATGCAAAATGATAGAATAAATGCAAGTAAACAATAACAAAAATAAACAAGACTAGAGAGGTGCACCTAGAAACTGAAGTGTGATCCAAAGAGGCTCTAGAATCCTGCAAATTTTTTTGTTGAAGCCAACTGGGACACTTACACCAAGTTGGGCAACTTAGTCCTGTTTTAGGGAGATTTTGTCAGAACAAGTTTCTGCCAAATGGGTAGTCAAAAATGCAAAAATCACTTTTTAGGCCTGGTAGTGGGACTAATTCACCACATATGGCGACTTAGTCCACTTGGGAATCTCAAGAAATTTTGGATAGGAATCTATAGCTTTTGGTCTGCACTTCCCTTCTTGACAAGTGTCTAGTTCAGATTCTGCAGAAAACGGGTTGAAAGAGGTATCCAAGCTTCACTTAGAGATTTGTTGACTTGAATGACTTTGATTGATTGTTGACCACTTTTTAACACCTTGCTCTTTGAGAAATCTACATACAAGAGCTGCAAAACACACATGCAAAGAGGGAAAAAAGGTTTAAGGGTTAGAGAATAGGGGTTTTCCTTGGTCAAACCCCAATTTGGTAATCAAACCCTAGAAAATGAAATGAAATAAAGAAAGAATGATGAATGAACAACATGCAATTTCACAAACTCACCAAACCCTTGATGGTGAAATCTAAAGATATGCAAATGTATGCTCTAATGGATGCTTGATGATGCTTAGAATGCTTGAGAATGATTAAGTAAATGAATGGATTGCTTGAATAATGAATGGGGAATTAGAAGATGAAAAATGAGGGGAAAACCCTTTATTTATACTTGATTTTTCAATATTTCCCAAAAATAACACATCATAGGCTGACCTTAAGGTTAAGAGAATAAAATCTCACTAGAAAACTAAAATTATTTTGACTTTTGTGACCAGTGGGACTAAGTCGCCCCTGGTTGCGACTTGGTCCCACCAAGGAAATTTTATTGGGTGTCGGGGATTGAAGTGCATTTAATAAGGTTTAACAAGAATATTCTCAAAATTAGACTTAAGTAGGGCCAAAAAGTGCATTAAGGGGTCATTTAAACATAAGAAAGGGTTGAATTATTGATGACAAGCCTAGAAAAGTGTGATTTGATTACAAATCTTTACAACACTTTGAAATAAGACTTGATAAGTGATACAAAAAGATTATTTAGATGAATTATAATGAAAGGGTCCCAAAAAAGTGTGAGAGTGGGTTACAACACTTCACAACACTTTTACAATCTGACATCCTATGATTCTTAATGATTCACAAGGGTCCAAGACCTAATGTGAATGTGTTGACCACATTACAACATTAAATATAGGAAAAATCAATCCAAAATAAACTAGGAGGGCCTAAACATAAGAAAAAGTAGAAGGGTTACTTTTTCCATGTCCACAAGTATATGTTTGCATATCACATTGTGTTTTCAAACACCTTGTATTTTATAGGTTTACATTTGGTAGTGAATCTCTTTTATCAGTTTTAAGTCCTTAGGACAATCCCCTTTGTCATATTTCAATCTCCCCTACATTGTAATCTCAAGGGTTTTTTCTTGAGTGAAAGAATGAAAATAGCCTCTCTCCTTTTAGGTCTTAAACTCTAGAAGTGAAAATATTACTCTATTTTCTATGTTTCAAGGAGATACTATAATAACTTTGAGAATCTATCTAATGATAGCTCTCTAACAATTGAAGGTGAAACATGATGTTTCAAAATTCCATGGTGGATAATATGGGCCAACCAATTCTTATCCAATTCTATTGTTTCAAATTTCTAATTGTACGTTAGTGTAATTAAAAAAATTAATATGGTTGTATATCCACATGTAAATAAAGAAGATTACACTAGAGGTGGCACATATTCAATTTCTTTTGAATCATTAGGGAAATTCTTCGTACACCATTAATAGAGTCCCTTTTACTTGTGCCTCTATTTCTAAAGGGTCATTGTATTCTTTATGTTCAGTATTGAGGACATAGTCAATCTAACACATGGATAACAAAATGCTCATTCCCATGCTTTGTATGCTCCCATAAGAAGGGATAAGGAATAATATTAGTGACGTTTTCCTCCACTTTTCTATATCCAGTCTACTTCTCTCTAGTCTCATGGACATGGTTTTAGTGGTTGTACAAACACTAGAAAATTCCCTCAAATTACTCTCCCTATATTTCTAATTCTTAAATTTAAAACGAAAAAAAAAAAGATATAATTTTTCTATTCAAATAAAAACTAAAGCATGTTTATAGCTCAATGGAGGAAATAAAACAATGGGTATGTGCAAGATCATCATGGAAAAAATAGGCCCATAAGTGGTGAAAAATTTAGAAAAATTAGAGTTAAGCAACCTAACGTAAAAATTTGAATAAGTTATCTATATTATTTTAAAAATGTGTAAGAATAGAATCTATAGAAAATTGAAAGTAATTTCTAAACTACTAGGTTTATTTAAAAAAAATATATCCATTTGGTGAAAATTGTAAATTTCAATACAGTAGCACTTAAATTTCAGGGAAAACATAAGTAGGTGTCTGTCTAACCATCCTAACCACAATAAAATGATATTAATTTTTTATAATATTTAAGATATAATTATAGGACTCATGTCTCGATGTGATGCATATTTTTTTGTAATTTTTTTACAAGTATGTAATTAATTATGATTTTTTTATTACAACTTTTTAAAAATATAAAAAACTTGTATGTCTGACCACCTCAATTTCGTCAAAACTTCATGAAATTCATTTTTTTTGTTTGAATCCTATAGTATGAAAAGCGTAGAATGTGACACATGTTTCAGATTCAAAAAATTTGATATCGTTTGAAAGCTATAGATATTTTTCAATCAACCTATCAATCAAGACTTTAGTCATAATTCAAAAAGAAAATGAATAATAATTATTTATTAAATTCAAAGTAAAGCATAATTTATATTGGTGGAAATATGGGAATATCCTTTAAAAACCCTTTTCATTTCATCAATTTTGGGTAAAAAAAAGTCGTCAACCACATACCATACACATACCCATTATATCGCCACTTTTTGGACCATCATGATCCTGCACATACCCCAATGCAACCAAAAAAATATTACAAGTAATTATATTGTTGGAAGATTTGGTCTAATGATTGGGATGTGAATTCTCTTGCACAAAAGGTTCCTATTTTGAATGCACATAGTTATCCCAAATGTGATGATGACAAGTATGAAAATGTTCCTCAATTTATATATTTTTCAGAGAGGCAATGGACAATTGAAATATGATGTATAGATCAATGGTGAAGACAAGTTTTCTTATGTATCCTTTATTCTTGAAATTGGTCAAAATAATATAACCATAATTAAATAAGAATAATTAATTATTTTAGAGATGTGTGAGGTGGAAAATAGGTGTAAATAGTAATAAATTTTTTTGTTGATATGTGACATGGGATGGAAAAGGGACTGATTTAGCAATAATATTATTCAATTAAATATCGACATAAGGTGACTAGGTGGTTTATTAGGATAATGTTATAATAGGGAAATATCTAGAAATATTTATATGTCTACATTTCTTCCCTCTTTGATGCAATGTTATGACTAATTGGCATTGTGCAAAAGAAGAATAAAAATTAGGATGGGATAGAGATTCAATGGAAAGTTACCCCAATTTATTAGGGATGATGTTGGAATTAGTTCCCCCCTCTAGAGAGTTGTTGGAAAAAATGGAGACCAAGAGGTCTCTTTAAAGGACAAAGGATGATAATAAAATGTACCATGATTAATAAAATCTTGCATAGAAGAAATTATATTGGGATGATGTACAAAATATTGATGTAGATTTTGATCATGGATGAAGATTGGACATATTTATTGATGTTGCTTAGATGATTGGTGTTATACACATGGCATGTGAAGAAAATAAAGTGGCTTCCAAATCCATCCAACTTACTCTTTGATTTGATTGGAAACTTCTTCGACAACACTGCATTTACTCCTTTGTCTACCCATTGTCTAGAGTTTTCTAACATCTATTGTATGTATGATTTGGAATGAATTTTTCAACTACATTAGCCTATGAATTATGATAGAAGTGTGTCGAAGCATGAAAACATGTATATATTTGGGGTTTTTTGAATAAGAATATAGTTTTTGGGTGTATGTGTGTGTGCACTTTTTATTCTTTGTATCCTCTGTATCCTTTGTTCTTTTCTTCTCTATTAATTTTTTATGTTAATTTTTATGTTGCAATTCCTTATTTCTTTGATAACATAAGATAGTCTAGGAAAAAAATTTCCCAACAACTAGTATCAAAGTTGTACTAGAGAAAAATGGATCATTGACATTTTCATGGTCTTTTAGGTCTTTCTCTTGTGAAGCTTGATCTATTTTTCCTTGATTTATTGTTGTGATGTAGCTTTTGCATTCACATTAGGTCCTAAATATTAAAATTATGATGTCTTGTGAAGGTGTTGTGAAGTTTCGTAACACATTTCTACACTTCTCTAGACTCTTCTTATTATAATTCATCTAAAAATTACATTTTTATCCCTTTTCAAGTCCTATTTTAAAGTGTTGTAAAGTCTTGTAACAATATTTCATGTTTTTCTAGGATTGTTATCACCATTTACACCTTTCTTATGCTTTATTTGACCCCTTTATGCACTCATAAGACTTAAGTAAGTGTATTTTTGAATGTAAACCCGTCAAACAACATTAAATGCAAATTAATTCCCAACACCCATTTACAAGCCTAGAGCGGGACCCATTCACCATGGATGGCGGATGAGTCCCTCTTGGCTCCAAACTCAAAATAATTCAAATTTTCTTTTGGTTTTTTATTCCAAAAGACCTTATTTGTGCCTATGATGAGGTATTATTGGGTTATTAGGGCATAAGTGTGTATAAATGTGTTTTTCCATCCATTTTAACCCCCATTCATCTCATTTTTCTCATTCAACACCAATTAGCATTCTTAGATTCAATCCATCAAAGCATCATTCAATCAAGTGATTGTTAAGTATCTTGGAGTAGCCATTGAAATATTTTCAAACTTCTACAACAAGGATTTGGTGAGTTTAGGAAATTATGTTGTTATTCATCATTCCTTACTCATTTAATTTCATTTCTTCATTAAGGGTTTGATTACCAAAGTAGGATTTGACCAAGGAAAATCCCTATACTCTAACCCTTAACCATTTTCTCCCTTTTGCATGTGCATTTGCAAAATTTATATGTAGATTTTTCAAGAAAATAGGTGTTGAAAGGTGGTCAAAAATTCAACAAAGGGCTTCAAGTCAACTAAACCCTAATTCAAAATTGGAGACAACCTACAACCTATTTTCTGTAGATTTGACACTATCAACCCAACAAGAAGACAAGTGCAGATCTGGACCTACAGGATTGACCTTTGGATTTGCATATTTTTGGAAGATGACTGATTCACCATCAGTGGTGAATGAATCCCACCTAAGGGTTGAAAAACTTGATTTTGTCATAATCCAGTACTTGACAATCAAAAAGCTATTTCAGGTGTTTTTACTAGTAGGACTAATTTTCCATCAGTGGTGAATGAGTCCCTCTGGTGATTTACACTAGTTCTAGCCAACTTCTAGAACCTTCCAAGATCAACATATAAATTCCAGGTGCACTTTGTTAAACTTCATTCAATTATGTTTACATTAGTTTGTGTTGTTAGTTCATTATTGGCATACCTCACTATGTTTTCAAACATTGCATATTTCATTAGTTTTGTATTCATAATCAATCAATTTCATAGCTCATATGTATTTAGATCATTCCATTTAGTCATAATTCCATCTTACGTTCCTTTATTTGAGTGAACCACCTCAATTTTAGGGTTCTATCTCTCTCCTTTTAGGTGAAAAACCCTAAGAGTGCAAGAGAAATCCATAGAACACCACAAAATTGATGGTTCATTTTGGTGAGCCTACATTTTGAATATTATCTTTCTAATTTCAATTACATTTACATCCTAGGTTTCCTTTGCATCAACATTCAATTAGGTTTTGTTTTGTTTTTTCATCCTAGGGTTTGTAAAATTGCATTACTAAAAGAATCATATGGATTTCATTTTTGCATATCAAATCATTAAAAAACTAAAAAATATGCATTTGCATCCTCATTTTGCATCTGAAAAGCATTAAAATCACTTTATATTTTCTGAAAAACAAAAAAAATCTCATACCTAGACTCATTCGCCACCCTGGCCAAATCAATCCAGTTGCATTTTCTGCATTCAAATTTCTGGCATTTTCATAAATATTTCCTACATTTTCATTTCCTGTTACTGCATTCTTGTTTCAGTTTATAGAATTTTTATCATTAGCATTTTGTTATTCCTAGTTTTCATTTGCATCCACCCCATATTTTTTGGTACTTGTATGAGTGTTTGATGCCCTATTGATAATACTTTATTGAGACAAAGTATCATGTTAGAAACCAAGATCTGAAATGCAAACCAAAAATTCACCTTCCATAGAAGAGAATAATAGAAAAAGTAGAGCTATTGCAAAAATATGTACAACATAATATTATTGAAGAATAAATTAATTACAAGATATAATTTCCTTTACAAAAGAAAAGATCCATAACCCTAATCTTATCTTGAGTAACAAGATAGCTCAATAAGATAAAGATGAGAATTAATGAACCTAGGAATTAAATATTACCTAAGTAAAGTTATGCAAGTGTAATTAAATATTAATTACACTAACACCCCCCCATAAGTGCAACTTAGGGAGACTAAAAAAGCATGCACCTAAAACTAAGATGAATGCAAGAAAGCATGAATGGGTCCTGACAACAAGGCCTGATCAGGTACCCAAGTACAAATGCAATAATGAGGTAGAGAAGGAAAACCTAGTGGGACAAAACCCCCCTACAATGAGATGACCGCTGCAAAGAAGCACTGGAAGAACCCTATGGATTGGAACCGCAATCTGACAAGCAAGGAAAGATACTTTTGTCTACAAGAAACCAAAAATAGAATCATAATAATGCGACAACAGACCTGATCCCATGGAACACTGGAAAACTCACAAACTGGAACAACCCTAGAATCTATGAAGCAATAGTAGATGAAATGATGATAGAATCTGGAAACTGTGTATCTCAATGCCGATGCCAAACTGAAAATAAAACTCTTCCATGGGAAGGAGTACCATGAAGACTCTGGAACATTAACCATAAAAACATGGCCCTCAAATTGAGAAGGATCTAAACCAATGCGGATCAAGAAACATAATCTCTCAACTAAAGTGTGAACCGATGTGAATCTAATATGTGTCAAGCTAAGACAAGATGTGGCCAAAAGAAACTAAGAAACCAGATAACCCATGTGAGTTTTCATAAAAAAAAGATGGAGATCAAAGTGAAAACTACACTCTAATCAGATTATTATGCAAGAAACCCCCCTAATGGAACTTTATCTCAGTTCATTTATTATAATAACCCAATGATTGTAAAAGGAGAGAATACAAACATGCATAAAAAAAAATTAAGAATAGACCTTAGATCTGTGTAGAGGATTGAATCAGCTTTCCAATGCCACAAGAATGACGAAAAAAGGATCATCAAGTCAAAAGATATACCCTTCGAAGTGAAAAAAAAATCATCTGAGTTCAAGGACCTGAAAAATGAATCTGGAGAAAAATAAGAATAATCCATCCCCACCACTAGATTGGTGTCAGAATCAGTTTTCCAATGGTATCTCGTTTGCTAAAAAAGGACACCGTACGCAAAAGTTATGCTCGATTTTGTAAAAACTGCTCCAGGGGGCCCAATAAGGGTTGTAGGGCCCCCAAGGGCTAAAAAAAAGTGGGCCCCTAGTCGCATGCAAGACCAGGGGGTTGGCAACTGGGGGCTAGGGTGGAACCCTTGGTTGCCCATATGACCAGTAGGTATGCGCTAGGAGGTCGTCGGGGGCTAGACACGGGCCCTTGGTCCTCCATAGGACCTCGGGCTTGCAGAAAGGGACCCAACGACCCGACAGGGGTTGAGCTAAGGGCCAGTGGCAGATCGGGGCACTGCCCAGTGGTCGCCGGGTGGCGCGGCGGTGGTGCTGCTTGCATCTATGTAGGCAGTGCAATTTTTATTTTTGATTTTTTTTTTAAATGTGCCTCGTAATGTGTGTTGGGGAGGCCGTACGGCCTCCCTAGCAAATTTTTTTTCCTTCCAGACCAACTACTCAGAAATTGACAAAATGAAGGGTGTTCTTAGGGTTTTTGGCCACTGTGAACACGATGGTGACCTCCGTTGTGCCTGAAATTCTCTAAAAAATTAGCTATCCCTAGAGCTTGCAAAAAATCTCCAAGCTTGAAACCCTCACAGATCTGGAAAACAGTGACCAAAATCTATAAAATAAAAGTCAATCCTAAATTTTTCCAATGCTTTGAATCCAATGGTGAAGCCCGATTTGATCCAAAATGCCTCATAGATGAACTCAAGGCATGATACCCTGAAGGAATCCTAAACCACTCTGCAGTGAATCTCTCCATAAATCTGAGAAGGGGTTGTAAATAAAGGCTCTGATACCGTGATAGAAACCAAGATCTGAAATGCAAAATAGAAAATCACCTTCCACATAAGAGAAAAATAGAAAAAGCAGAGCTATTGCAAAAAGATGTGCAACATAATATTTTTCAGGAATAAATTAATTACAAGATATAATTTGCTTTATAAAATCAAAGACGCATAACCCTAATCTTATCTTCAGCAACAAGATAGCTCAATAAAATAAAGATCAGAATTAATGAACCTAGGAATTAAATATTACGTAAGTAAAGTTATGCAAGTGTAATTAAATATTAATTACACTAACATCATCGCTTTCCGCGATAACACTTTCATTGTGGACCTTGAGATCTCAAGAGCTCCTACTCTAGCTATGGATAATGGTGCATTAGGTATGGATACTACCACTAGTATACCTTTACCTTCACATACAATGCATGTTGACACAAAAACTGATCAAATTCCACAAGATAAAGTCATTAGTATTCATGAGGATTTTGCACATTTACAACAAGAATTATCCCTTGAAAATATTTCTACCACTACTATACCTGCCATAGAAAACCTTCATCGGTTGATTGAAAGTGACAGTGGCTTACAAGTTATGAAAAGAATTGTTGAGATATACAAAAAACATGTTCCTTCCACTTCCCCACCAGTAAACATTATGGTCAGCCAAGGAGGATCTCACATTCCTCCTCCATCAACCATGGCATCCATCCCCACCTATACCATTCATCAAGTTACAACAACCATGCAATAGGTTAGTCATGTGACTCCTTTCGCTATTCCAACTAGCATTCCTAGCTCTTTTGTGGCATCAAATGTTCCCTCTTCCTCCTTCATCCCTCTTAGTGTCCCCTTCACTTCTCCTAACATTACATACACTCCATCACCATTTTCACTTCCACCTCATACCACTTACACCGATCCCCTCATTACACAACTCTTTAACACCGTTTATTCCATGCAACAACAAATATCCACCATAAACCAAAGTCAAAATGCTCCACCCACATATCAAGTCTGCAATAGCCCATTATCTCTAGAGATCTTAAGAATACATATGCCACAAGGAATTGAGATGCCTAGGTTTGAGAAGTACAGAGGTAAAGGAGACCCTACTAATCATGTTAATGCCTATACAACATTGTGCAGTGATTTTATCCTTGACGACAAACTATTAGCCAAATTTTTTAATAGGACCTTAAAAGACACTGCATTGGAGTGGTTCTCAAACTTACCTAATCATTCAATTTGATCATTTAATGATCTTTTCAATGCCTTTATAAATAGTTTCCAAGTCCATATGACTCCAAAAAAGACAATGGTTGACGGTATGTGCAAGATCATCATGGAAAAAATAGGCCCTTAAGTGGCAAAAAAATTAGAAAAATCAGAGTTAGGAAACTTGACATAAAAATTTGAATAAGTTATATATATTTTTTCAAAAATATTTAAGAATATAATCTATAGAAAAATGAATGTAGTTTCTAAACTAATAGGTTTGTTTAAAACAAAAATCTATTTGGTGAAAATTTGAAATTTCAATGCAGTAGTACTTAAATTTTAGGGAAAAAATAAGAAGTAGGTGTTTGTCTGACCACCCTAACCACAATAAAATGATAATATTTTTTTATAAGATTTTAGATATAAGTAAAGGACTCGTGTCCCCATTGTAAAATTTTAATGAACATATTATATGCATGGAAATAAATTCAAATCAGACACAATAACACAGTAGATACCCTGGGAAAACCCTCCTCTTGAGGGAGAAAAAACCCAGCAACAAAGATCACTCTTATATATATAATTGGCAACAAAAATTCTCTTTACAATGAGGCCAATTACAAGGCCAATCTTCAACACCTAACACAAATGCAATGACTGATAGTAATCTGCACTAATTCTGCCCTTGAAAAGATTTGCAACCTGCTCTTAAGGAAATTCATACTTGACTGAAATAAATCAAACTTGATGACAGCAAATGATAAGAGAACTCCTATATATACAATTTGAAGAGGTACCTCCTTCTATAAAGTAAGTCGGCCAAGTAATGAATATATATTTCTTACAAATAAATGTGTCCAATAAATGATAAGTCGTCCTCAAGATAATCGTGCCAATCATGAAGGAGGTCGGCCTTGGATGAGTCTTTATTTCTTTAACAAATCGTTGCTATAAATATATAAATTAAATAGCCTTAAGGCTATCATTTAATTTATCACGCTGGAATATCAAATCTTGAAGCTGTTTATCATTAACACTCCCTCTCAGCTAGAGAGAATACTTCCAGCTATTCAAAACAAATGACCTCAACATGATTCCCATCACATTGGCTACAACTAGATGTGAAAAAGAAGAATATCACCTCAACGTGATATTAGATATCACCTCAACATGATATCAACCATAATGGCTACAACCATACTATGGTGTGTACAAGTGATCATCACTTGCGTGATGTTGTCACCTCAACGTGACATCCACAAGTACAATATGTGTCATGGAGTCTGACACATGACATCCACCATGACTCAAGCTCAGAGGGTGGAAACAAGGGCCTTCACCTCAAATTCCTCCGTCTCAGAGGAAAATGCATTAACAAGGGCTTGCACCTCAAATTCCTCCGTCTCAAAGGAAAATGCATTAACAAGGGCTTGCACCTCAAATTCCTCCGTCTCAGAGGAAAATGCATTAAAAAGGGATTTCACCTCAAACTTCTCTCACAGAGAAGAACTCATTAAACAAGGCTCACTGATACTGAGACTCTTTCTCAGTCAAGGCTGGATTCTCCACCATTCCAAGCTTATCTCGAAAGTACACAAACTTTATCCTGGCGAGAGGCTTGGTGAGAATATCTATTGTCTACTCATGAGTGTTGATGTACCTCAACTGTATAGCCTTCCGCAGTACCATATCTCTCATGTAGTGGTACTTGATCTCAACGTGCTTGGTTATGTCATGGAACACAAGATTGACAGAAAGCTTCACACAAATCTGATTATCACAATGAATGATAGTAGGCTCTATTGATTGTCCAAACAATCCTGTAAGGAGCTTACGAAGCCACATTGCTTCCCGAGTTGCCATACAAGTTGCAATATACTCTGCCTCTATTGTACTTAATGCTACATATGACTACTTCTTGCTGCACCAGGAAATCATAGCTGAACCCAAACTAAAGCAACAACCAGAGGTTCTCTTCCGATCTGTGACACAACCTGCCCAATCAAAATCATTGAAACCATGTAACTCCAAGTCTACATCTAAAGAATACCTCAACCCATATCCAACTGTGCCACACAAGTATCTTAGGATATATTTAGTTGCAACAAGATGTATCTGTCTCAGATCACACATAAACTGGCTAAGTGCACTTACTGCATAACAAATGTCAAGTCTAGTGTTAACTAGATACATCAAAGATCCAATAAGCTGTCTGTACAATGTAGGATCCACCAAGTCTAAATTAGTTGTAGCCTCTTTCAACTTATGTAGGTTGGTCTCCATGGGTGTAGACATGGATTTCCAATCCATCATGCCAAATCTCTTAAGTATATCAATGGTGTACTTCCCTTGACTTAGAATCATCTCATTTGGTTTCTGCCAGACTTCTAAGCCAAGAAAGTAATGCATGAGCCCAAGGTCCTTCATCTCAAATTCAGAAGTCAACTCCTTTTTACACTCAAGAATCAAGTGATCTTCTCTAGTAAGGATCAAATCATCAACTTATAAAACCAATATTAATGCTTCACCATTGATTACCTTGAAGTAGAGATTTGAATAAGCATCATTCTTCAAGAAGCCCAAACTTGATAGGTACCGATCAATCCTTTTGTACCATGCACGAGGAGCCTGCTTAAGACCATACAAGGCCTTCTTTAGCTTGCAAACATGTGACTCCTTCCCATGAACCTCAAATCCATCAGGTTGCTCTATATAAACCTCTTCCTCAATTACTCCATTGAGAAAAGCTGTCTTTACATCCATCTGGTGAATCTTCCATCCTCTAGATGCAACAATAGCAATGATGGTTCTTATTGAAGTGTAGTGAGCAATAGGAGCAAATGTTTCTTCATAATCAACTCCCTCTTTTTGAGAAAACCTGCAAGCCACAAATCTTTCCTTGTACTTCTCAATGCTTCCATCTACAACATGCTTAATCTTGAATAGCCATTTAGAAGATACCACAGACTTGCCCTCGGGTCTAGGAACAATGTCCCAAACATCATTCTTAAGAATTGACTGATACTCCTCTATCATAGCATCTTTCCAAACCTACTGACTAGATGCTTCCTCAACATAGGTAGGCTCAGGTTCTATAATCTGACTCATCAAGGCAACATAACTAGAGAATTTATGTGGCCTTTTGCTTTCTTTGAATGTGCCTCTAGGAGCTGCGAAAAATTCAGCCTCTTGCATAGTACGCATGGCCCATAGAGGTCTCTTTCTCCCAATAACAATGTCAGTAGGCCCATTAGTAGGTTCCAAGGGTTCAATAGGATCAATATCTTCTCTTCGTTCTGAAGTATCCCTCTAAATCTCAGGAGTATGATCAACTTCCATATCCTGAGGAGACTCTTCATTATCAATCTCCATATGAATCCCCCTGGATCTCCTGAATGCAACATCTTTCTTGAATGTGAAATCCCTACTGATCTCGATCATCTTCTGACCTAGAATGTAAATTTTGTAGGCTTTTGATGTCTCACTATAGCCCACAAATATTCCCTTCTTGCCAGAAGGCTCCAACTTGGTTCTCTTTTCCTTGGGAACATGAATATAGACAAGAAATCCAAAGATCCTCAAATGACTGACTTCAGGCTTCTTCACTGTAAAGGCTTCTTCTGGAGTCATATTCTCCAAGATCTTATGAGAACTTTTGTTCTGAACATACACAGTTGTCCTGGAAGCTTTTTCCCATAGGAAGGTTTGCAAATCTTGATCATGGATCATGGCCTTTGCTACTTCCACGATTGTCCTGTTCTTTCTTTCTACAACACCATTTTGTTGAGGATTATAGGGAACACAAAACTCCCTATTAATCCCTACATCAATACAAAAATTTTGAAAACTACCAAAGGTGTATTCTCCACCATTGTTAGATCTGAGGACCTTAATTCTTTTACCAGAAAGATTTTCTACCAATGCTTTAAACTCTTTAAACCTATCCAACACTTCCTCAAACTCTTTAGATTTCAAAAAATAAATCCAAGTCTTCCTAGAGTGGTCATCAATAAATAAAACATAATACAAGAATCCACTCGAAGATGAAACAGACATAGGACCATATAAATCAGAATGAATAAGATCTAAAATACACTTAGATCTATTTTCTCTACTATGAAAAGGGGATTTTATATTCTTACCCAATGCACAACCCTTGCAGGTACCTTCGTGCTCTTGATTGAACTTAGGAAGGCTCGTCACCATCTTCTCCATGATAGGTAAGGCTCAGAAGTGTAAGTGAGCCAATCTTCGATGCCAAATATCACAAAGACTTGAAGAGTCATGAACCAAATCTTGTAAAGAACATGTGCAAACTTTGTAGAGGTTTTCATGTCTAACTCCAATTACTTGAGCATCCTTGAAGCTAGAGTTCTCCATCCACACTAGAATTTTTCCTTTGGAGAAGGAAACTTGATATCCTTTATCTTCCAAAGCTGAAATAGAAATAAGATTGTGCTTGATTCCAGGAACATAAAGAACATTATCCAACTGGAGTGAGATGCTAGAATCCAAATGAAGTGTAGAGGTCCCAATTCCTTTCATGGATTAACTAGCATCATCTCCAATGATGACTTGTTCAGAAGACTCCTTTTCCACCAAACTTGATAAGTGCTCCTTAAAGCCGATGATGTGTCGTGAATCACCACTGTCGATTATCCACGTGTTGGTGTCGGAAGGTACACTGCTTGATAATGCCAAATAGAACAAATATTCACTTGAATCATTTTGTGGAGAAGCATCATCAACATCCACAACGGTATCTTGTTGCTTAGGCCTAGTTGGGAAATACTTGGCAAAATGCCCAAACTTATCACAGCTAAAACATTGAATCTTGGACATATCCCTCTTCTTCTTGAATGGAGGTGCATCATCATTTCCCTTGTCACAATTCCTCTTAAAGAATCCTTTCCTTCCATCTTTTCCTTTCTTCTTTGAAGCATGGTACGCGAGAACATAGATGTCTTCATTCTTTGAACTTTGACCAATGCCTCTTGCCACCAACCTTGATTCCTCTTGAATGCAATCAGATCTTAGTCGATCAAACTTAGGAAATTTCAAACTTGCACTGATTCCCTAAATGTAAGATTCCCAAGACAAAGGTAGACCATTGAGAGCAAGCATAGTGAGGTCTTTGCCATCAACCATATGCCCTATTGTCGATAGCTGATCTCTCAAATCTGCAATCCTCATAAAGTATGCAATCACTGTTTCACCTTTTTCCATCTTCACATGATGAAGTTGTTGCTTTAGTGCAAGTGCTCGACTGGTATTGTTGATTTCGTACATCTCTTCCAATGTTTTGAACATGTCTCTCAATGTCTTCAACTTAGAGACGATAGGCACAATATGATCCTTGACAGAATCAACCAATATCTTCATTGCTTTAATATCTTTCTTCACCCATTGTAACTTCACTTCTTCCTCCTCGGGTTTAGAAACACTGGACTCTACGAACTCACCCAAGTCATTTTCATGCAAGGTAAGCATGATCCTAAACCTCCATGATGTGAAGTTAGATGCACCCTCGATTCTATCCTCGATCTTCAACCTGTTCACCATCTTGACTAATGTAGATAGATGAAAAACTAGGTATTTTTTATTAGGAATAATCTGATCACGATCCTCTCAAACCCACTCTGATACCATGTAAAATTTTAATGAATAGATTATATGCATAGAAATAAATTCAAATCAAACATAATAACACAATAGATACCCTGGGAAAACCCTCCTCTTGAGGGAGAAAAAACCCAGCAACAAAGATCACTCTTATATATAAAATTGGAAACAACAATTCTCTTTACAATGAGGCCAATTACAAGGCCAATCTTCAACACCTAACACAGATGCAATGACTGATAGTAATTTGCACTAATTCTTCCCTTGAAAAGATTCGCAACCTGCTGTTAAGAAAATTGGCACTTGACTTAAATAAATCGAACTTGATGATAGCAAATGATAAGAGAACTCCTATATAAACAATTTGAAGAGGCACCTCCTTCTATAAAGAAATTCGGCCAAGTAATGAATATATATTTCTTACAAATAAATGTGTCCAATAAATGATAAGTCATCCTCAAGATAATCGCACCAATCATGAAGGAGGTCAGCCTTGGATGAGTCTTTATTTCTTTAACAAATCGTTGCCATAAATAATTAGTTATGAATTTTTTATTATAAATTTTAAGGAGGCCAGCCTTGGATGATTCATTTTTTTTTGTAATTTTTTTCCAAGTAAATAATTAGTTATGAATTTTTTATTACAAATTTTAAAAAATATAAAAAACTCATATTTCTGACCACCTTAATTTGGTCAAAACTTCATGAAATTCATTTTTCCTTTTTTTAATCTTATAGTATGTGAACCATAGAATGTGACGCATGTTTTGGATTCAAAAAAATTGATACCGTTTGAAAGCTATAGATGTTTTTCAATTAGTCTATCAATTAGGACTTTAGTCATAATTTGAATAGAAAATAAATAATAATTACTTATTAAATTCAAAGTAAAGCATAATTTATATTGGTGGAAAGCTAAGAATCTCCTTTAACAACCCTTTTCGTTTGATCAATTTTGGGTAAAAAAATGTCGTCAGCCACATACCCATCATATTGCCACTTTTTGGCCCATCATGATTCTGCACATACCCTTGATTTAATGAGATGTAAACAAAACAGGGATGAAAAAGTAATTGATTTCATTCCACATTATTATCAATGTTGTATGCTCAAGTAGATGTGAAGATTATTGATTCACATCTTCAAAAGATGTTTATCGAAAACTTGCACACTCACCTTCAGGATAAGTTGACTATTATGAAATTTCCTTCATTCATGCATTTATGCACAACCCTTTGTGATTATCACAACTTGGTTATTATTCGTGATTCAAATTCCACTTCCAACCAAGCCACAAAGTCTAAACAAAACAACCAGAACAACACACAAAACTTTATAAAACCAAATAGAGGCTTTTTACAGTTCAATCCACCTCCACCACAACCAACTCAACAAATTCCTAATCAAGTGGTCACTATTAAAGCAACCATGCCCTTTACCTATGGGGACCCGAAGAGACAATTTACCCCTTTACCTAATACACTCCATAACACAATGAATCAAATGCTACAACAATATATGATAACTTTTCCTACCATTAATCTCCTTGATACTACCAAGCCTTTACCACACACCTTTAAACAAAATGCTTATTGTCATTTTCATCACCAAAATGGACATGACACTGAACAATGTAAGTGTCTCAAAAACTTAGTTCAAGACCTCATTGATTCTGGTCGTTTGTCCATTGTGGGTGTCAATTATCAAGGCAATAAGTTCATTGCACCTCCCAATCAGAACTACAAATTTTTACCAACCCTATGCCTATACACAATGTTTCATTTTTCAAAGCTAGTGAACCTTCAAACACTCATGTGATGAACATTAATACGAATAATGAACAACATGCTATTACTCAAAATGTTACCCAAGTTAATCCTATGGATGAACTTGTGGGTATGATAGATGTTATCCCTTGTAAGGGCCCAACCAACAAATCTCTTGATATTACTTTTTCTTCTCATGATATACTTAAAAATGCTTCTTGATGGTCCTCTTTACATAGCTGACAAAATCTATGATAATCCCACCAATGGAATATTAATATATCTGGCCTGTGGTGAGAATGTGATCATAGAAGAATTTTTAGTATTACATGATCTCTATCAAGATGATTATAACAAACCAACTACATGGATTAAAACACATACTAGTTTTGCATGCCCTACGATTGGATCGATACATGTCCCCATCCACCTCTACTATTCCTATCCTAGATGATACAATGCCTCAACCTGAGTCTGAATCTGAACAAATAATGCAACCTCATGACCAACCAACTATAAACACTTCCCCTTCATTATATAAATTTCCAAGAGATTATGAAAACAACCTCGTGATGCCTCTTCAAATTAAACAAGTTTACAAAGCCAAAGAGAAGGTGATTGACCCATCACCTTCAGTTCCTTCCATTCCTCCTCCTTAGAACGAGAAGGAGCCTATGGTGGATCAACTTGATCTTACACCTCAACAACTTCAAAATAAAATTAAAAGAAATCATGGTTCTAGGGAGCGTAGGCATCATTGTCGTCTCCTTGCTCGTCAAATGCAAACTAGAAAAAACAAATAAAATCAACCTCCAACTTTGACATAAGCAATAATTGATCACCCTACACCTCTTGACCCACCACAAGATAGTATGATACAACAGTCACAAGAAAATGACTAGATACAAAAACCACAACTCCTAATACATCCTTCATTAGAAATCACTCGATGTCCTCCCATCGTGATTAACCTAGATGGTGATGTTGATGAGGAGATCACCAAAATAGATGAAGAGGGGCATAACTATTTAAACTCTCTATTTTCATCTACCATGAGATTAAATGATAAATCTTCTACATCAAGTGAAGAACCTAGTACTTTCCCTAGTTCAACACTTACAATTTTCCCTTTGGACAGTTAACCACCCTCGCAATATCCTGAACATGATTGGGAAGTAGATGACTTGTTAGATGGTTGACTTGAATTCGCCTTGCTAGCCTTTTACATTCATTTTTTTAATTTTTATTTTTATTTTCTTTGGTGTGCTTGCATGTGCATATTGTGTTCCTCTATAACGTGTGTTTGATGTTCTCTCTCTTTGTGCACTTCCTCTATTTGTACCTCTATTCTTCTATATGTTCTACATATGCATTTTCTTTTTCACTTTTTTTTTGTGTTTTCCTTTTCGGGATGACGCAGAGCATTGAGACACCCTATGTCTCTTCCATGTTGACCCAAAAGGTCCCCTTTCCTCTTTTTTTATCTTTTCTTGTGTTTTTCCTTTTAGGGATGACCGAAGGCATTGAAGACTGAAATGTCTCCTTCATGTTGACCCAAAAGATTTTCCTTTTCTTTTTCCTTTTCATTGCTTGCTTGTGTTTTCCTTTTGGGGATGATGCAAAGTGTTGAGATTGCAATGTCTCTTCCATGTTGACCCAAAATGGACTTTTTTTTTCTTTTGTTTTCACTCTCTTTGTGTCATTCTTCTAGTTCTATGTGTTTTGGGTAATGATGATAATTCTGAGCTCTTTAATAAAAACATTACAACAACAAACATACTGACCCAAAATCTATAGATCCCTTATGTGTTTGGTGTGTTCCTTTATGGGTGGCAACCCTCCTTTTCTCTTGTTTTCTTTTTTGGTTTACATGAAGTAGCCCTACTTCGAAACATATGACTTGGCATAGGGGCTTTCCATGTTGGCTCTCTTGTCTTATTTTCTTCTTGCATTTCTTTTCCCTTTGCTACTTTAAAGTAATTGCTCACAGAACAATGTGTGCTAATTCCTTTAAAGTGGAGGGCATAAATTGGAATTATTCATTTGCATTCTTGGTTCCTAGTGCAGCCTTGTTACTTTATACGATGTGTTTTGTCACTTTGTGGATGACATTAGGTGTGGTGTCCTTCATAAGCATGATCTATCCTAGCATATTACATTCCTCTTAGTGGCTTGATGTGGTGCACTGCATCCCCTAAATTGTGAATATACTATTCTCTGATTGGTCCTCTCTTGGAGACATTAGACACATTGTTCCCTAAGTGATAGACCTTGCATGAACTTAACAAGACTCCTTTAAACATCTTTTGCATTTTACATTTTTTATATTTTTTCATTTTCAATCTTTTCCACCTTGCATAACGCAACTTGCATTCCTCTGGTACCATCCTTCTTGTCTCATGAAGCACAAACTAACATTTTCCTTTGTGGCACCTTGTTAAAGTTCACAGGAGGTATAACTTTGATATGTTTGAGCGAGAAACCCATTCTACAGCACGACTTTCCCCGCCAATTGTATATTTGGGAGTGCATACTAACTAGTGTATGTTTCTCACCTTTTTGACCTTCTCACCCAATGGACCACCATGAGTTCTATCACCCTAGTGTGAGTATGCATTTTATTTTTCAAACAAAAAACCTAGATCTGATTCACAAATAGTTGAACAAACGATAGAAGCTTGATCCAACCTTTTCTCTTTTCATCTACCTTCTCTCATTCTCTTTCACACTTGTGTTCCTTTGTGCTTATTTTTAGTTTACCATGGGATCTTTTTCCTAGGGGCTTGATCATCCCTCTTGATCATTGTTGTCTTATCTTTCTCACATAAGTTCATTTGGATCCCTCCCGATATGCATGGCCACTTTAGTCTGAGTTTGAAGCAATTTCATCCTCTCACTAAAGTGGGGGGTAAATGTACCATAGAAAAATCGATCATTGACATTTTCATGGTATTTTAGGTCTTTCTCTTGTGATGCTTGATCTATTTTTCTTTGATTTAATGTTGCAATGTAACTTATGCATTCATATTAGGTCCTAAATATTCAAATTATGATGTCTTGTGAAGGTGGTGTGAAGTGTTGTGACACATTTCTAAACTTTTCTAGACTCTTCTTATTATAATTCATCTAAAAATCACTTTTTTATCCCTTGTCAAGTCCTATTTTAAAGTGTTGTAAAGTCTTGTAAGAAGATTTCATGTTTTTCTAGGCTTGTTATCACTAAATTTACACCTTTCTTATGCTTTATTTGACCCATTTATGCACTCATAAGACTTAATTAGTTGTATTTTTGAATGTAAACCTAACAAATAACATTCAATGCAACTCAATTCTTGACACCCATTTACAAGGCTAGAGTGGAACCCATTTGCCATGGGTGGTAAATGAGTCCCTCTTGGCTAAAAATCCAAAATAATTCAAATTTTCTTTCAAGTTTTTATTCAAAAAGACCTTATGTCAGCCTCTAATGAGATATTATTGGGTTATTAGGGAATAAGTGTTTATAACTATGCATTTTTCCATCCATTTCAACCCCCATTTATCTCATTTTTCTCATTCAACATCAATTAGGATTCTTACATTCAATCCATCAAAGCATCATTCAATCAAGCAATTGCTAAGTATCTTGGAGCATCCATTGACATACCTTCAGACTTCTACAACAAGGATTTGGTTATTTTAGGACATTTTCATGTTGTTATTCATCATTCCTTGATCATTTCATTTCATTTCTTCATTAAGGGTTTGATTACCAAAGTGGGATTTGACCAATGAAATTCCCTATACTCTAACCCTTAACCATTTCTCCCCTTTTGCATTTATGCTTGTAGACTTTATATGCAGATTTATGAAGTAAATAGGTGTTGAAAGGTGGTCAATAAGTCAACAAAGTGTTTCAAGTCAACTAAACCCTAATTCAAGCTTGGAGACAACCTGCAACCCATTTTCTACAAATTTGACTCTGTCAACCTGACAAGAAGACAAGTGAAGATCTAGACCTACAGGATTGACCTTTGGATTTGCATATTTTTTGGAGGAGGATTGATTCATCATCAATGGCGAATGAGTCCCACCTGAGGGCTGAAAATGTTAATTTTTTCATAATCTAGTTCCTAACAATCGAAAAGCAGTTTCAAGTGTTTTTACGAGTAGGAGGACTTATTTTCCATTAGTGGTGAATGAGTCCCACTAGTGCTTTACAGTGATTTCTACCAATTTCTAGAACCTTCCAAGATCAACATTTAACTTCTAGGTGCACTCTGTTAAACTTCATTCAATTCTATTTGCATTAGTTTGTGTTGTTAGTTCATTGTTGGCATACCTCACTATGTTTTCAAAGATTGAATATTTCATTAGTTTTGCATTTATAATCAATCAATTTCATAGCTCAGTTGCATTTAGATCATTCCATTTAGTCATCATTCCATCTTGCATTCCTTTATTTGAGTGAACCACCTCAATTTTAGGGTTATATCTCTCTCCTTTTAGGTGAAAAACCCTAATAGTGAAAGAGAAGTCCATACAAAACCTCAAAATTGATGGTTCAAGAGCCTATCATGGAGACAACAACAATGAGGGATATGGAGCAGTTAAACGAGGCTAATTTTTCCCTACAAAAATCTCAAATGGAAGATATACCGATTCTGAAGGATGAGTATTTTCCAACTGAGGGAATATCAAAGTGTAGTGTAGAAAAATGTATCCCTTTACATTTTCACACTTTTTTGGGCCCTCCCTACAAAAATTGGGCTTCTTTATGCCTTATTTTGCATCCATAAGCCTTAATTAATGCATCTTTCTAAGGATGATCCTGATAGATATCAATTGACCAATCGTAAATTAATGATTTTGGAAATTGTATGGCCTAGATTTAGTGATCTAGGACTCATATGCCACCTTGGGCTTATGGGTCCAACCTAGTTTCAGTCCCTAGATCTAAGTTTGGCATAGAACTAAGAATTTCTTGAAAAATGTGTCCCAAGCTTAGCCTAATGGGACTCATATGCCCCAACTGGCATATAAGTCTCACTTAGCTTAGACCTAATTTAAATTCAAATTCTTGGTGGTATTTTCTTCTTCTATATCTGATGTCGACTTGTAGTGTTGTAATTTAAGGAAATTTTGCATAAGCAAGTATAAATATAAGGTTAATTCACATATTTTCTCCTAGCAAGTTTACAATTCATCCAGGACTTTTTAAGATCAAGAATTCTAGCATTCAAGAGCATTCAAGACTGATTATCAAACATTTTGGAGCATTATTCAAGTATCAATCATCATGTCAAAGTCATCATGCATCATTTTGTTTTTGAGCTAACATTTGTGATGTAGGGCTTTGTGATTCAAACAAGTATTCAAATCAAGATCAATATCATTCAAGCAAGATTTGAGATCTATATCCATGCTATCCATTACATATAATATTGAAACCTTTTGATCAAGGGTTTGGTGAGTTGCAACATTGCATATTCATTCATCATTCCTTCATTATATTTCTATTCATTTCAAGGTTTGATTACCAAAATGGGGTTTGATCAAGGAAAACCTCTATCTGCTAACAAAATAACATTTTTCCCTCTCTTTGATGTGTGATTTTCAAATCTAGGTTGAAGACCCATTGAAGAGAAAGATTGGAGAAAAGTTTTCAAGGTTGCAAAGTTGTCAAAGTTGTCACCTTGTTTGCAAGATTAAAAAAAGTCACCTAAAGAGCAAAATTTAGTGTTTCAAAACTAGAGATTTGACATGAGGGAAGCTATAGGAAATAATTAGAGGATAACATAATTTCAAAGCAACCCCAATACTGGAACTAAATCTCCACTTGTGGCTTATGAGTCCCAATATACCTATTTTTAGACTTTTTTTTGTAGATATTGATTCAACAATTCTAGATTTTGGTTCCAACCCTAAACCATAAACTAGGATTGAATCGCCAGTAATAGCATATGATTC
>VDFB02000015.1:453328540-453407355 GCA_007258455.2 Sequoia sempervirens | reverse complement strand
TATAATTTCTATCATTATCATTTTTTTATTCCTATTTTTCATTTGCATCCACCCCATATTTTGTGGTACTTGTATGAGTGTTTGGTGCCCTATTGATAATACTTTATTGAGATGAAGTACCATGTTAGAAACCAAGATCTGAAATGCAAACCAGAAAATCACCTTCCATAGAAGAGAAAAATAGAAAAAGTAGAGCTATTACAAAAATATGTGGAACATAATATTATTCAGGAATAAATTAATTACAAGATATAATTTGCTTTATAAAAACAAAGATGCATAACCCTAATCTTATATTGAGCAACAAGATAGCTCAATAAGATAAAGATGAGAATTAATGAACCTAGGAATTAAATATTACCTAAGTAAAGTTATGCAAGTGTAATTAAATATTAATTACACTAACACCCCTCCATAAGTGCAACTTAGGGAGACTAAAAAAGCATGCACCTAAAAATAAGATGAATGCAAGAAAGTATGAATGGGTCCTAACAACACGGCCTGATCAGGTACCCAATTACAAATGCAATAATGAGGTAGAGAAGGAAAACCCAGTGGGACAAAACCCCCCTACAATGACATGACTGTTGCAAAGAAGCACTAGAAAAACACTATGGAGTAACACTAGAACTGCAATCTAACAAGCAAGGAAAGATACTTTTGTCTACAAGAAACCAAAAATGGAATCGTAATAGTATGACAGCAGACCCAATGCCACAGAACACTGAAAAACTCACAAACTAGAACTACCCTAGAATCTATAAAGCAATAGTAGATGAAATGATGATAGAATCTAGAAACAATGTATCTCGATGCCGATGCCAAACTGAGACTAAAACTCTTCCATGGGAAGGAGTGCCATGAAGAATCTGGAACATTAACCATAAAAACATGGCCCTCAAACTAAGAAGGATCTAAACCAATGCAGATCAAGAAACATAATCTCTCAACTGAAGTGTGAATCAATGTGAATCTAATATGTAAGCTAAGACAAGATGTGGCCAAAAGAAACTAAGAAACTAGATAACCCATGCTAGTTTCCATCAAAACAAGATGGAGATCAAAGTGAAAAATACATTCTAATCAGATTATTATGCAAGAAACCCCCTTGATAGAACTTTATCTCAATTCGTTTATTACAATAACCCAATGAATGTAAAAGGAGAGAATACAAACATGCATAAAAAAAATAATAGACCTCAAATATTTCTAGAGTACTGAATAAGCTTTCCAACGCTGCAAGAATGACGAAAAAAGGATTACCGAGTGAAAAGATATATGGTCCTCTGAAGTGAAAAAAACTTCATCTGAGTTCAAGGACCTAAAAAATAAATCTGAAGAAAAATAAGAAGAAGCCACCTTCACCACTAGATTGGCATTAGAATCAGGTTTCCAACAGTACCTTGTTTGCCAAGAAGGACACTATACACAAAAGTTACGCTCGATTTTGTAAAAACTGCTCCAGAAGGCCCAATAAGGGCTGCAGGGCCCCCAAGGGCTAAAAAAGTGGGCCCCTAGTCACATGCAAGACTAGGGGGCTAGCGGTTGGGGGATGGGGTGAAGCCCTTGGTTGCCCATATGACTGGCGGGTATGTGCTGGGAGGCTGTCGGGGGTTGGACGCGGGCCCTTGGTCCTCCATAGGACCTCAGGCTTGTAGAAAGAGGCCCGATGGGGGCTAAGCTAAGGGCCAGTGGTAGATCGGGGCACCGCCCGGAGGGTGTCAGGTGGCGTAGGAGTGGTGTTGATTGCATCTATGCAGGTAGTGCAATTTTTTTAACAAAATTTTAAATATTTTTAACTTTTTTTGAATTTTTTTTAAAAAATTGCCTCATAACGCTTGCTGGGGAGGCCGTACGACCTCCCTAGCAAATTTTTTTCCTGCGAGACCAACTACTCATAAATCAATGAAACGAAGGGTGTTCTTAGGGTTTTTTTCCACTACAAACACTATGGTGACCTTCGTTTATGCCCAAAATTCTCCAAAAATTTGGCTACCCCTAGAGCTTGTAAAAAATCTCCAAGCTTGAAACCCTCATAGATCTGGCAAATAGTGACCAAAATATGCAAAATAAAAGTCAATCCTAAATTTTTCGAATGCTTTGAATCCAATGGTGAAGCCTGATCTGATCCAAAACACCTCATAGATGAGCTCAAGGCATGATACCCTCAAGGAATCCTGAACCACTCTGCACTGAATCTATCCATAAATCTGAGAAGGGGTTGTAAATCAAGGCTTTGATACCATGATAGAAACCAAGATCTAAAATGCAAACTAGAAAATCACCTACCATGGAAGAGAAAAATAGAAAAAGCAAAGCTATTGCAAAAAGATGTGCAACATAATATTATTCAGGAATAAATTAATTACAAGATATAATTTTCTTTATAAAATCAAAGATGCATAACCCTAATCTTATCTTGAGCAACAAGATAGCTCAACAAGATAAAGATGAGAATTAATGAACGTAGGAATTAAATATTACCTAAGTAAAGTTATGCAAGTGTAATTAAATATTAATTACACTAACATCATCATTTCCTGCGATAACACTTTCGTTGTGGACCTTGAGATCTCAAGAGCTCCTAATCTAGGTATGGATAATGGTGCATTAGGTATGGATACTACCACTAGTATACCTTTACCTTCACATACAATGCAGTTGACACAAAAAATGATCAAATTCCACAAGATAAAGTCATTAGTATTCATGAGGAGTTTGCACATTTACAACAAGATTTATCCCTTGAAAATATTTCTACCGCTACTATACCTGCCATAGAAAACCTTCATCGGTTGATTGAAAGTGACAATGGCTTACAAGTTATGAAAAGAATTGTTAAGATATACAAAAAACATGTTCCTTCCACTTCCCCACCAATAAACATTATGGTCAACCAAGGAGGATATCACATTCCTCCTCCATCAACCATAGAATCCATCCCCACCTATACCACTCCTCAAGTTACAACAACCATGCAATAGGTTAGTCATGTGACTCATTTCGCTATTCCAACTAGCATTCCTAGTTCTTTTCTAGAATCAAATGTTCTCTCTTCCTCCATCTCTCTTAGTGTCCCCTTCACTTCTCCTAACATTACATACACTCCATCACCATTTTCTCTTCCACCTCATACCACTTACACTGATCCCCTCATTACACAACTCTTTAACATCGTTTATTCCATGCAACAACCAATATCCACCATAAGCCAACGTCAAAATGCTCCACCCACATATCAAGTCTGTAATAGCCCATTATCTCTAGAGATCTTAAGAACACAGATGCCACAAGGAATTGAGATGCCTAGGTTTGAGAAGTACAAAGGTAAAGGAGACCCTACTAATCATATTAATGCTTGTACAACATTGTGCAGTGATTTTGTCTTTGACGAAAAACTATTAGCCAAAATTTTTAATATGACCTTAAAAGACAATGCATTAGAGTGGTTCTCAAACTTAGCTAATCATTCAATTTGATCATTTAATGAGATTTTCAATGCCTTTATAAATAATTTCCAAGTCCATATGACTCCCAAAAAGACAATGGTTGATTTAATGAGATGTAAACAAAACATGGATGAAAAAGTAATTGATTTCATTTCACATTATTAGTCAATGTTGTATGCTCAAGTAGATGTGAAGATTCTTGATTTACATCTTCAAAAAATGTTTATCGAAAACTTGCACACTCACCTTCAAGATAAGTTTACTATGATGAAATTTCCTTCATTCATGCATTTATGCATGACCCTTTGTAATTATCACAACTCGGTTATTAGTCGTGATTCAAAGTCCACTTCCAACCAAGCCCCGAAGTATGAACAAAACAACCAAAACAACACACAAAACTTTACAAAACTAAATAGAAGCTTTTTATAGTTCAATCCACCTCCACCACAACCAACTCAACAAATTCCTAATCAAGTGGTCACTATCAAAGCAACCATGCCCTTTACCTATGGGGACTCGAAGAGACAATTTACCCCTTTACCTGATACACTCCATAACACAACATAAATCAAATGCTACAACAATATATGATAACTTTTACTACCATTAATCTCCTTGATACTACCAAGACTTTACCACGCATCTTTAAACCAAATTCTTATTGTCATTTTCATCACCAAAATGGACATGACACTGAAAAATGTAAGTGCCTTAAAAACTTAGTTCAAGACCTCATTGATTCTAGTCATTTGTCCATTGTGGGTGTCAATTATCAAGGCAATAAGTCCATTGCACCTCCCAATCAGAACCTACAAATTTTTACCAACCCTATGCCTATACACAATGTTTCATTTGTCAAAGCCAGTGAACCTTCAAACACTCATATGATGAGCATTAATATGAATAATGAAAAACATGCTATTACTCAAAATGTTACCCAAGTTAATCCTATGGATGAACTTGTGGGTATGATAGACATTATCCCTTGTAAGGGCCCAACCAATAAATCTCTTGATCTTACTTTTTCTTCTCACGATATTCTTAAAAAGCTTCTTGATGGTCCTCTTTACATAGCTAATAAAATCTATGATAATCCCACCAATGGTATATTAATAGATCTTTCCTGTGGCAAGAATGTGATCATAGAAGAACTTTTACTATTAAATGATCTCTATCAGGATAATTATAAAAAACCAACTGCATGGATTAAAACACATACTGGTTTTGCATGCCCGACGATTGGATCGATACATGTCCCCATCCACCTCAACTACTCCTATCCTAGATGATATAATGCCTCAACCTGAGTCTGAACTTGAAAAAATAATGCAACCTCATTACCAACCAACCATAAACACTTCCCCTTCATTATATAAATTTCCAAGAGATTATGAAAACAACCTCATGATGCCTCCTCAAATTAAACAAGTTTACAAAGCCAAATAGAAAGTGATTGACCAATCACCTTTGGTTCCTTCCATTCCTCCTCCTCAGGATGAGAAGGAGCCTATGGTGGATCAACTTGATCTTACACCTCAACAACTTCAAAATAAAATTAAAAGAAATCATTGTTCTAGGGAGCATAGGAATCATTGTCATCTCCTTGCTCGTCAAATGCAACCCAAAAAAAAATCAACCTCCAACTTTGATAGAAGAAATAATTGATCACCCTACACCTCTTGACCCACCACAGATAATATGATACAATAGTCACAACAAAATGACCAGATACAACAACCACAACTCCTAATACATCCTTCATTAGAAATTACTCGGTGTCCTCCCATCGTGATTAACCTAGATGATGATGTTGATGAGGAGATCACTAAAATAGATGAAGAGGGGCATAACAATTTAAACTCTTTATTTTCATCTACCATGAGATTAAATGATAAATCTTCTACACCAAGTGAAGAACCTAGTACTTCCCCTAGTTTGACACTTACAATTCTCCCTTTGGATAGTTAACCACCCTCGCAATATCATGAACATGATTGGGAAGTAGATGACTTGTTAGATGGTTGAATTGCATTCGCCTTGCTAGCCTTTTACATTCATTTTTTTTATTTTTCTTTTTCTTTTATTTGGTGTGCTTGCATGTGCATATTATGTTCCCCTGTAACGTGGGTTTGATGTTCTCTCTCTTTGTGCACTTCCTCTATTTGTACCTCTATTGTTCTATATGTTGTACATTTTTCATTTTCTTTTTCACATTTTTTTGTGTTTTCCTTTACGGGATGACACAAAGCATTGAGACACCCTATGTCTCTTCCATGTTGACCCAAAAGGTCTCCTTTCCTCTTTTTTTAATCTTTTCTTGTGTTTTTCCTTTTAGGGATGACCAAGGCATTGAGACTGAAATGTCTCCTTCATGTTGACCCAAAAGATTTTCCTTTTCTTTTTCCTTTTCATTGCTTGCTTGTGTTTTCCTTTTGGGGATGATGCAAAGTGTTGAGATTGCAATGTCTCTTCCATGTTGACCCAAAATGGACTTTTTTTTTCTTTTGTTTTCACTCTCTTTGTGTCATTCTTCTAGTTCTATGTGTTTTGGGTAATGATGATAATTCTGAGCTCTTTAATAAAAACATTACAACAACAAACATACTGACCCAAAATCTATAGATCCCTTATGTGTTTGGTGTGTTCCTTTATGGGTGGCAACCCTCCTTTTCTCTTGTTTTCTTTTTTGGTTTACATGAAGTAGCCCTACTTCGAAACATATGACTTGGCATAGGGGCTTTCCATGTTGGCTCTCTTGTCTTATTTTCTTCTTGCATTTCTTTTCCCTTTGCTACTTTAAAGTAATTGCTCACAGAACAATGTGTGCTAATTCCTTTAAAGTGGAGGGCATAAATTGGAATTATTCATTTGCATTCTTGGTTCCTAGTGCAGCCTTGTTACTTTATACGATGTGTTTTGTCACTTTGTGGATGACATTAGGTGTGGTGTCCTTCATAAGCATGATCTATCCTAGCATATTACATTCCTCTTAGTGGCTTGATGTGGTGCACTGCATCCCCTAAATTGTGAATATACTATTCTCTGATTGGTCCTCTCTTGGAGACATTAGACACATTGTTCCCTAAGTGATAGACCTTGCATGAACTTAACAAGACTCCTTTAAACATCTTTTGCATTTTACATTTTTTATATTTTTTCATTTTCAATCTTTTCCACCTTGCATAACGCAACTTGCATTCCTCTGGTACCATCCTTCTTGTCTCATGAAGCACAAACTAACATTTTCCTTTGTGGCACCTTGTTAAAGTTCACAGGAGGTATAACTTTGATATGTTTGAGCGAGAAACCCATTCTACAGCACGACTTTCCCCGCCAATTGTATATTTGGGAGTGCATACTAACTAGTGTATGTTTCTCACCTTTTTGACCTTCTCACCCAATGGACCACCATGAGTTCTATCACCCTAGTGTGAGTATGCATTTTATTTTTCAAACAAAAAACCTAGATCTGATTCACAAATAGTTGAACAAACGATAGAAGCTTGATCCAACCTTTTCTCTTTTCATCTACCTTCTCTCATTCTCTTTCACACTTGTGTTCCTTTGTGCTTATTTTTAGTTTACCATGGGATCTTTTTCCTAGGGGCTTGATCATCCCTCTTGATCATTGTTGTCTTATCTTTCTCACATAAGTTCATTTGGATCCCTCCCGATATGCATGGCCACTTTAGTCTGAGTTTGAAGCAATTTCATCCTCTCACTAAAGTGGGGGGTAAATGTACCATAGAAAAATCGATCATTGACATTTTCATGGTATTTTAGGTCTTTCTCTTGTGATGCTTGATCTATTTTTCTTTGATTTAATGTTGCAATGTAACTTATGCATTCATATTAGGTCCTAAATATTCAAATTATGATGTCTTGTGAAGGTGGTGTGAAGTGTTGTGACACATTTCTAAACTTTTCTAGACTCTTCTTATTATAATTCATCTAAAAATCACTTTTTTATCCCTTGTCAAGTCCTATTTTAAAGTGTTGTAAAGTCTTGTAAGAAGATTTCATGTTTTTCTAGGCTTGTTATCACTAAATTTACACCTTTCTTATGCTTTATTTGACCCATTTATGCACTCATAAGACTTAATTAGTTGTATTTTTGAATGTAAACCTAACAAATAACATTCAATGCAACTCAATTCTTGACACCCATTTACAAGGCTAGAGTGGAACCCATTTGCCATGGGTGGTAAATGAGTCCCTCTTGGCTAAAAATCCAAAATAATTCAAATTTTCTTTCAAGTTTTTATTCAAAAAGACCTTATGTCAGCCTCTAATGAGATATTATTGGGTTATTAGGGAATAAGTGTTTATAACTATGCATTTTTCCATCCATTTCAACCCCCATTTATCTCATTTTTCTCATTCAACATCAATTAGGATTCTTACATTCAATCCATCAAAGCATCATTCAATCAAGCAATTGCTAAGTATCTTGGAGCATCCATTGACATACCTTCAGACTTCTACAACAAGGATTTGGTTATTTTAGGACATTTTCATGTTGTTATTCATCATTCCTTGATCATTTCATTTCATTTCTTCATTAAGGGTTTGATTACCAAAGTGGGATTTGACCAATGAAATTCCCTATACTCTAACCCTTAACCATTTCTCCCCTTTTGCATTTATGCTTGTAGACTTTATATGCAGATTTATGAAGTAAATAGGTGTTGAAAGGTGGTCAATAAGTCAACAAAGTGTTTCAAGTCAACTAAACCCTAATTCAAGCTTGGAGACAACCTGCAACCCATTTTCTACAAATTTGACTCTGTCAACCTGACAAGAAGACAAGTGAAGATCTAGACCTACAGGATTGACCTTTGGATTTGCATATTTTTTGGAGGAGGATTGATTCATCATCAATGGCGAATGAGTCCCACCTGAGGGCTGAAAATGTTAATTTTTTCATAATCTAGTTCCTAACAATCGAAAAGCAGTTTCAAGTGTTTTTACGAGTAGGAGGACTTATTTTCCATTAGTGGTGAATGAGTCCCACTAGTGCTTTACAGTGATTTCTACCAATTTCTAGAACCTTCCAAGATCAACATTTAACTTCTAGGTGCACTCTGTTAAACTTCATTCAATTCTATTTGCATTAGTTTGTGTTGTTAGTTCATTGTTGGCATACCTCACTATGTTTTCAAAGATTGAATATTTCATTAGTTTTGCATTTATAATCAATCAATTTCATAGCTCAGTTGCATTTAGATCATTCCATTTAGTCATCATTCCATCTTGCATTCCTTTATTTGAGTGAACCACCTCAATTTTAGGGTTATATCTCTCTCCTTTTAGGTGAAAAACCCTAATAGTGAAAGAGAAGTCCATACAAAACCTCAAAATTGATGGTTCAAGAGCCTATCATGGAGACAACAACAATGAGGGATATGGAGCAGTTAAACGAGGCTAATTTTTCCCTACAAAAATCTCAAATGGAAGATATACCGATTCTGAAGGATGAGTATTTTCCAACTGAGGGAATATCAAAGTGTAGTGTAGAAAAATGTATCCCTTTACATTTTCACACTTTTTTGGGCCCTCCCTACAAAAATTGGGCTTCTTTATGCCTTATTTTGCATCCATAAGCCTTAATTAATGCATCTTTCTAAGGATGATCCTGATAGATATCAATTGACCAATCGTAAATTAATGATTTTGGAAATTGTATGGCCTAGATTTAGTGATCTAGGACTCATATGCCACCTTGGGCTTATGGGTCCAACCTAGTTTCAGTCCCTAGATCTAAGTTTGGCATAGAACTAAGAATTTCTTGAAAAATGTGTCCCAAGCTTAGCCTAATGGGACTCATATGCCCCAACTGGCATATAAGTCTCACTTAGCTTAGACCTAATTTAAATTCAAATTCTTGGTGGTATTTTCTTCTTCTATATCTGATGTCGACTTGTAGTGTTGTAATTTAAGGAAATTTTGCATAAGCAAGTATAAATATAAGGTTAATTCACATATTTTCTCCTAGCAAGTTTACAATTCATCCAGGACTTTTTAAGATCAAGAATTCTAGCATTCAAGAGCATTCAAGACTGATTATCAAACATTTTGGAGCATTATTCAAGTATCAATCATCATGTCAAAGTCATCATGCATCATTTTGTTTTTGAGCTAACATTTGTGATGTAGGGCTTTGTGATTCAAACAAGTATTCAAATCAAGATCAATATCATTCAAGCAAGATTTGAGATCTATATCCATGCTATCCATTACATATAATATTGAAACCTTTTGATCAAGGGTTTGGTGAGTTGCAACATTGCATATTCATTCATCATTCCTTCATTATATTTCTATTCATTTCAAGGTTTGATTACCAAAATGGGGTTTGATCAAGGAAAACCTCTATCTGCTAACAAAATAACATTTTTCCCTCTCTTTGATGTGTGATTTTCAAATCTAGGTTGAAGACCCATTGAAGAGAAAGATTGGAGAAAAGTTTTCAAGGTTGCAAAGTTGTCAAAGTTGTCACCTTGTTTGCAAGATTAAAAAAAGTCACCTAAAGAGCAAAATTTAGTGTTTCAAAACTAGAGATTTGACATGAGGGAAGCTATAGGAAATAATTAGAGGATAACATAATTTCAAAGCAACCCCAATACTGGAACTAAATCTCCACTTGTGGCTTATGAGTCCCAATATACCTATTTTTAGACTTTTTTTTGTAGATATTGATTCAACAATTCTAGATTTTGGTTCCAACCCTAAACCATAAACTAGGATTGAATCGCCAGTAATAGCATATGATTCCCATTGTACTTCAAAATTTAGCATTCCAAAATTTCAAACCTCATTCCAACCCTCTATAGTTTCCAGGTGCACCTCTATACTTTTCCAGTTTGTTGTTCTGATTTGAATTCATTTCTAGGTCATTCGTTTAAGTCATGCATATCATTTACATTTCTTTTCTTTCCAAGCCCTATCTTGGTGGTGAACCCCTCTTTATCCTTTAATCACACTTTCCTAGGACACCTTATTGTAGATCTCTTTCCCTCATTCCATCCTTGGATTGAGATCTCTAAGGTTTCCTTCAGTGAACCCTGTAGAAAATTAGTTATTCTATAGATCCCAAAAGATTTAGTGCACTACATTTTTCTATGTTTCATTTCGGTGAACCTAGCCTTTAGAACACCTTTATTTTTTATTTGGAGTGTGTCATAGTTCTAGATATAACCTGCATTAACTTTATAGTAGGTATTGCATTAGTTAATTTGCATCTAGGGTTTCTAAATATTGCATTAGTAAAAGTGCATATAGGCTACATTTTTGTCTCTTGTATCATTAAATTTGATTTGAAAACTATAACTGCACTTATTCTAGAAATCATACAAACCAGAAAAAATAACATTTTGTAGTAATGGAAAAAGTAGCCTTTTCCTTGATTGTTTGGATAATTGGCATTAAAGTCGAATTAATGATGTCTTGGAGTGGTGTTTTAATGTCTTATACACATTCACACTATTCTAGGACCTTTATTTACCTAAAACATGCTTTAATTGGTCCTTTGCAAGGGTGTCATAAAGTGTTGTAACACACTTTCACACTTTTCTAGGACTTATTTGCTTAATTAAGCCTAATAGGCCCCTTTCTAAATAAAAATATGCATGATGTATACCTTGTTCAAGTGTTGTAAAGTGTTTTAAAGAACTTTCACATTTATCTACGTGGTCCTGATTCATTGTGGTTAATTGGATTTCTTAAGATTCCCCCTTTTAGGTCTTAATTTTGACACCTCCCAAAGATCTTTCCTGACAATCATAAATTAAATATCAAATTATTTCATTGAGAAAAAATTGGTCCTGGTAAGTTGAGCCAGGACCTATTCACCCTTGATGGTGAATGGGTCCTCCCTTAATAGGACCCCCATTTCTCAAATGATCTAGAATGGATTTTGGGCCTTCTTTCAACTCCCCAAAGCTTGGTCCTAGAAACATAGCTAGGACCCATTCGCCTTTGGTGGCGAATGGACCCTCCCTTAATGAGACCCCTATTTTTGAATTTCATTTTGGTGAGAATTTAATTATCTTTCTTTCCAGAGTTGGTGTCGGCCTTAATTCATTGAATTTTGGGGTTTATCTTCTAATTTAGTATAAATAAGGGATTAATTCACATAGTTTCTTCCTAAGACTTGGGTGATCCCATAATATTGGTTTACAATTTTTGGCCAAAGTAGACATTGAACTAAATTTTATTAACTAAATCGTCACTTTTGGGCACCTATAGCTGCTAAACCATGAGGAATTTGAAGATGATGCAAACTAGTGATTTGTGACATTTTTTCTATAGATTCTAAATATATTCTTTTAATCTTTTAATAAAATTGCATTTATTTTTCCATCTCCTTCAAAAACTAGTTTTAAACAGTGAACATCACTTTTAAAGAGTGACGCTCACCATAAACAACATAGCCTTTTTCTATGACGGATAAAATTCTTTTTTTTTTGAATTTAGATTTGTAACTATGATATCTAGCATGTTCATTTTCTTTCATAGTGTTTTATTGAATGTTTTTTTCTTAATAAAGTTTCAAATTCAAACCAATTACAATTAAGATATAGGCAGACCATAAACAGCATCACCTTTTTTGTATTTTTTGAAATTCAATTTTTTTTCTTTTTACTAGATCAAGGGCATCAATATCTAGTCAGAACATAATTTTCAGAGTTATTTTTGATAATCTACTATTTTTCCACATGTGGAGAACATAGAGCTTGATCTTCAGTGAAAAACTTACATTCACAAGAAATTAAAAAAATATAAAATCAAATTAAATATATTAAAAATCATACATTTTGGGAAGCTTATAATAAGGAATACATTCTTACAAATAATAAATTTTAAATGAATTCATTTGATCACCCAAAAGGTAAATCAAAAGTGGTTTTTTATGAACATTTTGATAGGTGTAAAGGAGACTTTGTTATAGGCATGGTTTAAAAATAGCGGGGTTCTATCAAAGGGGATTTGATCTAAGGTGGTTTAATCAAACCCTCGTTAATTAGGATCCTTTAAATGGAACTTTTCAAGGTTTAAATCATTATATTTTCTAAAAATATATGATTTTAGCAAAAATTAGGATGTCTCAAAAAGTGTAAATCGCTATTTAGGGATCACTCACTTTCAAGCATTCAAGAATTCAAGCATTCAAGTGATCAAGCATTCTAGAGCATTTCAAGAGCATTCATAAGGAATTTCAAGGTAGATTTCAAGTGTTTATTGCAGCAATTCAATTTAATATGATCATGTCAAGTGTTTAATGCATTCATGTGTGTTGAGCTAAGAAGTTAATGTTGCATTGAAGATCCACATTATTCATGGCCACTCCATGATTGCTCACAGATTTGCTTCACAAGACATAAGCCAAAGTGACATCATTTACTTCATTTCATTCATTTCATCATTTGGTGTAATTACCTACAAGGGGTTTGATTGAGGAAAACCCCCATTCACTAAAAAATCAACAAGATTTCTTTCCCTTGAGTGTGTGATTGCAAATTTACAGGTTGATGAGCAAGTTGAGAAACATTTGGAGCAAGATTTTCAAAGTTGTCAGAGTTGTATTTAGTTGCTAAAATTTCATTCAAAGTGCAAGATCATAAAAAATATCTATAGAATTAACTAAGGGCTTCCAAAACTTAATTACCAGTATTTCAAGAGTGTAGAAATGAAGGTATAGGATCTTGAAATTAGTTTTCTAAAACCCTAAAAGGACCCATTCACCCTTGAAGGCGAATGAGTCCTCCATATCTTAAAAACAACAAATTTATGTCCAAATACACAACCTTTTATGCTCTAAAAACATCCCCCATAGTTGCTATAATAGTTAGGTTGCATTTTTGGTTGTTATTAGCATCTTATTTTACATAATATAAGTGATTAAGGGCTTTGAAAAATAAGTGATCCATCTCTTTTTCCCACACATTCTAGGGTGGATCCTACTTCCACCGTAATAATTTTTTGTGAACACGACTCATTCAACATTGCAATTTTTTTAATTTTAGAGTCTTTAATTTCATTTTAAGTTAAAATATTACATTCATTGCATTTAGATTTGCATTGGATTAGGGTTTCTTCTTTTGCATTGAAATCTTGCATATCACATAGGGTTTAGATTCTAAACCTAAAAATTATTAAAAAAATCAGTCATTTCTCATCTCATTTAGATCTCATTCAATTGTATTTGAAAATCAAAACAAAATTGCATTTCAATCTAGGTCTTGCATTTCATTTTTTTATTGCATTTTTGCATTGAATTTTAGGAAAATCTGAAGCTGTATTTCACTGTCTACAACCTGGAATCAAAAGATATATCTAAAATTTTGTAAACCATTAGAAAATAATTTAAAAATACCTAACTTGGACCCATTCATCCTTACTGTTGAATAGATCCTTGATCAGGTCTAATGTAAAGCTTCTGGCATCTCAAAAGGCCTTAAAATTGACTCTGAATTCAATAGAAAAATCTTAGAAAGACCTAACCACGACCCATTCACCCTTATTGGTGAATGAGTCCCTATTAAATACAAATCTACAATTTTATGACATTAAAATATCAGTTTTTAGCTTATTTTTGGTGCCATTATCTTTCTATTTTAGTTTCCCAATTTGTTGTCTCATCAATTTCATTGCATTTAGCTTAAATTGCTTCATTTTAGTGCATTATTATAAATTCAAAATTGCATCAAAACCTTTCATTTTAAAAATATTCTATTGTTTAATCAGTAAATTGCATTGCTTAGAATTTGAAAATTTCATTTCATTTTAGGTTATTGCATTTCCATTCTAGGGTTTACACACTAGGTTTGTAAAACTTGCATGAGCTTTACAACTTGGTGCCCTATTCACAATACTATTATAAGATGTAGTTCAAGGCTCATGTCATCCAACGATCTCTCACTTGTCATGGATCTTGGGTGCTCTAACTCTCTTTCTAATAGTGTTGAGAATCAACCCTCCATGGCTCATATTTTACATACTTCATTACCCATGACTTCACCCCCTACAACCAATGTCCTTAACATTACCACTTCCACTCAATCTTTGCCCAAGTCTACTCAAAGCCAAGGTCAAATTCCAATCCCATCCTCTACGATACCATTATCCATTCCCACATACACTAGTACACAAGCTACAACAATATTCCAACCTACAACAACCTTTCAACCCACAAATACCATTCAACCAAGCACAATAATCATACCTACGACCACCGTATACACTTCCATAGGTATTCCCATAGGAAATGCTTGAAACAAATAATACCTCAACAATCCACCTTGAACAACCTACAATTCACTAACCCTCTGCATACATGCACTACACCTTATTCCCCTCAACAAATTACAACCAAATTGACCCTCTCATTAACTCACTTTTACAAACCATGACATCCCTTCGACAACAAGTGGCAACATTACAACAAAACAATTATGGTTGACCTTTACAATACATCAAATCCACCCTATTTTCCCTCAACATATTAAGAGCGCAAATGTCACGAGGTATAGAGATCCCTCACTTTGAGAAATATGGTGGGAAAGGAGATCCTGTAAGCCATGTTTCCACCTTCACAACCTTGTGTATTTATTTCATCTTTGAAGATAAACTGTTGGCTAATTTATTCCCTAGATCCTTGAAGGAAACTACTTTAGAGTGGTTTTCATCTTTACTGAATAATTCAGTTGGTTCATTCAATGAACCGATTGATGCCTTTTACAACCACTTCCATATTCACATGGGTCCCAAGATGACCCTTGTGGATCTAACGACATGCAAGCAAAAGGAGGATGAAAAGGTGACTGATTTCATAGAAAGATATCAAACACTTTATTCACAAGTGAACATTAAGATTCCTGATGTCGACCTTCAAAGAATGTTCATAGAAAACTTACAAGATAAACTATGAAGAAATCTTGAAATGTTAAGGTTTCTATCCTTCACACAATTATGTACAACCCTTCGTGACCATGAAAACTCGACTGGTGGTTGTGATGTGAAAAATCCCCCTAGTCATCCTAAAATGTTTTAATCCACATCTCAAAACAATTATCAACCATTCAAGAAACAAAATAAGGGCTTCTTATAATTAAATTATCCTCAAACAATCCAACAAAATAGTAATCAAGTGGCTGCTATAAAAATGTAACTCCTTTTGGGGATAGAGAGACATAGTTCACTTCTTTACCCAATACCCTTTATAATATCATATTGCATCTCATTGAAAAAAAAATGCTTACCTTACCTCCTATTAGAGAAGGCGACTCTACTTTACCATTACCTAAAGGCTTTCATAAAAAATGCTTATTGTCATTACCATCAAACAAATGGACATAGTATATAATACTATAAGTGTCTTAAACATCTTGTGTAAGACCTTATTAATTCTAATCATTTACTAATCGAAGGTGTGAATGATCAAGGGAATAAGTCTATAGCTCCTCCTAATCAAAATTTGCAAATATTTACAAATCCCATACCTAAGCACAATATTTCATTTGTCAAAGCTACTGATACAAAGACTGATGTGATGAATGTTAACACGAATGATGACAATATGAATACCATTAAACAAAATCCCATGAATGATGTGATAGCATTTATCAAAGCTAGACCTCATAAGGGCTTGAGTAGACAACCTCTTGACATTGATTTCTCAAAAAATGATATACCTAGAAACATGCACCTAATGGTCCTCTTTATATAGCTAGTTGAATCAATAATAAGCCCACCAATGGGATATTGATTGATCTAGTATGTGGAGAGAATGTGATCACAGAAGAATTATTATATGTGCATGAGCTATATCAAGATACATATGACAATCCAAAAGCATGGATCAAGACACATAATGGATTTTCTTGCCCTATGACAGGCTTGATAAATCTCCCTTTACATGTGGGATCAAAAACATTAACAGTCTTGGTTATTTTTTAAGAACCAAACTTAATCTCAATCCTAACCTATGAGCTTGCCACAACCCAATTATTAGCTAGGTTGAGGATTGGCCAACACCTAAGTAGAGTAATTAATACTTTACTTCGCATCAGGCTCTATGAGACCTAGGGAGGGTAATTCCACACATGCTCATAATATTTCACACTTGGTCAAGAGTATTTCTTCACACAGATGCACTATTTCATGAAAATAACCTTATCAAAGGCTCGACAAACCTCAAATAGAAGTGTTACTTATTTCAAGGAGTGTGCTTTCATACTTAGAGTTGGGACAATGTAGTTTAAATTATTTTGTGAGTCATTTTTCATCTTGAATCCTAGGCCCAATTCAATACTGGCTCAATCTACTATAAGATAAACTAATAAAACAATTGGTGATTTATTTAAGGGAGAAAGAGTCACAACTAGTAATCAATCGGTAGTACAATTTTGATTGAATTTCAAAAATAAATGGACCATTAGAATGTTACTTTGTAACATTTAACTCATTGTGTCTACAAAATATCACTTCCTTACTGAATCCTATATCCTTTTCTTACAAACTAATGAGCTCATTTTACATTTAATCAATTCATTGAACTGAAGCATAAAACGAATTCACCCATTTTTCTACAAATGACAAAAAGATAAATGAAACTGTCATTAGCAACTTCATTCATAGCTTGAAAGAAAACACATAGGAGAGCAACAATTTGAAACTATAATTCTTCTTTATTTTTTATATTTCCTTGTAAAACCATATTTAAGATTCATATACAATATAACTTTCATCTTAAACTTACTTTTGATATATTTACTGAAGTATCCTTCTATATTCTATTATGCTTTTAGAGCATAGCATTTACTATGACCATATCTAGACTCAAAATTTTGAAATCTCTCATTTTCAGCCATGAAATCCCCTTTATATATGTAGGGGAGCAACAAGCACCTAGTTGAATTACAATTTCAATCTTCATTTGAGTTCATTTCAAAAACCTAATTCTAACTGACTCCTCAAAGAACTGCTGCATGGTTTCATAAGCAATCATTTGTGAATAGCGGAGGACAAAAGGAAAAAATAGGTGTAGGATATTATTCGTCATTGTCACAACATTCGTTGTTTGGAACAAAAAATATTCCATTCATATCTTTTTGAAGACCTTCCACATTAGCATGAGAAAAAAATAGAAAAACCATGGTTATATGAAAATAAATACCTCCTATGCAAAGACCATGGTTTCATCAAAAACTAAAATTAGGAGGTGACCCTATTCAGAGTCGTCAGCATCCAAAAATGCTCGACCGCTCCTTGTCCTCGATGCAATTGGAGAGATTACTAGTACGTCATCATCAAAGCTCCCATATGGCACCAAGGAATGAAGGTACTAGCAATAGTCTAAGTTGATATCAGCTTCAACATCCAAAGGATTGTCCCAAAGAATGATAGGAGAGTTGTGTTTACCTAGGTAGGCCCTATGGTTGTTCTCCCTTTTCTTGGCCTTCTTCACTGGCAGTACCAGTTCCTTGCCTTTTCACTCGACCACTTTACCCAAAAGGGTCCTATTTCCCAAGCGATAAGTACTCTACACAATTGAATTCTTCTTATGGACCCTATCCCTCCTTTTACCCTTTTAAATCTCAAGAGAAGCCATGGCTTCCTGCTCAGCTATGTCTTCATGGCACTTAAACACACTTAGCTAGCTTGACCTCCTAATAGGTAGAATTGTTGCACCAGCTTTTCCCATTTTCTCTAAAGCTAGCAGAGTGATAATTAAAAATATTTTTGACTCAAGACCCACAAGAGAAGTGCCCCAACCCCAATAATTGTAGATAACTCAAGCAACATAAATCTAAAATAGACCAGAGAACCTAATTTCATACCAATTTTCTCTAGATGAAAACACTGAAACTCTACTTAGGAAACCTTATAGCCCTTTCAATCTCCTTTACTACACACTCCTTACTTCTTTTGTACACTGAAAAGATAGTGTGAATAAAAAATGATCAACCTACATTAAATAGAAAATTTGAGCATGCAAAATTAATGATTTGAAAACTCCTTATGTGAGCAAATTGGTAACTTATCAGCTTGGCTCTAAATCTGGGCCATTCATCTTAGAGCAATTAAAACTTCATCTAAGGTAGCCATGAGAATTTCTTTTTTACCATTATTAGCTTTCTCCTTGAAAAAAACTAAGGCTATCTCAAATGATTCTATATTCTTTTTTAACCTTGATTAATCATAGCTGATCTGACAATTAGCATGTATCACCAACCTAAATCATGCTTTTTATTAATATCGGAAAAGTACATATGACCAATCTCTTAGAGAGAGACTTTCTTTACGTGATTCATCACTGATCCTCCCCAAAATTTAGGGTGCAATTTAGTGATGAAGTTATTTATGTGATGATTTTTAGTCCATCGGATCATCTCGTTTTAAAACTTTATCAATAGTTCTCTAGTCCTCTTGTTGCTTTCCTTTTTTCTTTATGTGGAATCCCTAGGATCATGCCACGTTTCCTTTTTCATTAATGGTCATTGCTTGTTACTGATCTAATTCATCCTTTCTTGGCTCCATCAGAGATGTAAACATCCCAACAATGATCTTTAGCCCCTAGTTTTGCGGCCTAACCTCTGCTCACATTCATCCTTCCATCGTGCATTGCTAATTCAAACCTTGCACTGAGGCTTCTATGTGTGACGGAAGATGTTGTGGAGGCATCATATTTAGAAACATACAACCTGCATAAAAAAAAATGGCACAAAAGACATCGCTCATAGGATCATATCACATTAGTGAAAGAAAAACCCTTTAGAGGACATCCATCGATTATCGCTAATTCAGAACTCAAGTTCTAAAAAGAACCTGTGATGAGCAATGAATTTATTACATAAGGCCTTTGTTCATTGCTTATTCTCCTCATATATTTTGCAAGAAATTAGCGATGAGAGGATTTACAACATTTATAAGGTCCATCGCATATCGCAAATGTGAGAATTACAATAAAAAAAAATCCATGATCACGTGATATCACATCATATCACTCATCGCTAATTCAAATTTATCTTTTCACTGATGATCTGTGATGAGTGATAAGAACATAGGACTGGGGAATCACTCATCACTAATACAAATTTGGAGGCTCAAAATCCATTAGCGATGAGAAATATCAAAGGGAAAACATCAATCCATCACTCGTCACTAATTCAAGGTGTGAACCAATGAATAAATCAGTGATGAACGATACAACTATGAGGGCCATCAAGACATAAGTGGGAAATTTTTAAGCACATGCTCATTATTTGTTCTAAAAGAGGGGAATTCTCTAGGATGATAGGAGAATAGTGAGCTCAAGAATTCCAAGTCACGCAATACAAAGGATGTAGAAGTTAGGCGATTCAAACCTAGACACGAGTAGTGCCAGTCACATGATGACATTTAACGAACATGAAAAAAAAAACTTTTTGTGATCAGAAATAGGCAATACCAGTAAACAATAGAATAGAATTCCAAGAAACTAAAATAAACAAAACCCTCAACCTTATATAAGACCCTGTAATAGATGTAAAAAATATTCGAGTGATCCCATAAAGCTGGTTTACAATTTCTGGGAGGAATTGATTTTTGCTGAAATCACATATTTTTAGAAAATATAATGATTTAAGCCTTAAAAGGTTCCATTTAAAGAATTCCAATTGAAGAAGGTTTGATCAAACTACCTTAAATCAAACCCCCTTGGATAGAACCCCTCTAGTTTTAAACCATACCTATAATGGAGTCTCCTTTACACCTATCAAAATGCTGATAAAAAACCACTTTTGATTTAAATTTTGGGGGATCAAATGAATTCATTTAAAATTTTATTTTTTTAAGTATGTATTCATTATTATAAGCTTCCCAAAAAGTATAATTTTAAATAAATTTTATTTTATTATTATATTTGTTTTTTATTTCTTGTGAATGTAGGTTTTTCACCGAAAATCAACCTCTTTGTTCTACACATGTGGAAAAATAGAATATTATGAAAAAAAAAAATTTAAAAATATTAGTGCACTATATATTGAAGTCCTCGATCCAACAAAGAAAAAAAAATTGAATTTCGATACATACAAAAAAAATTATGCGTTATACAATCTTGCTATGTCTAAATTATAATTGGTTTTAATTCAAAACTTGATTAAGGAAAAAATATTCAATAAAAAAATATCTAACCAAGTGGAAGAAATATATATTAGAGTTAAAAATCTAAATTCGAAATAATTAGAATTTTATCCTTCACAGAAAAAAAGTTATGTGTTATACGGTGAGTGTAACTTTTTAAAAATGTTGTTTTCTGAAAAAACTAGTTTTCGAGGGAGATGGAAAAGAAGTGCAATTTGATTCCAAAATTTTGAAAAAAATATATTTATAATCTATAGATAAAATTTCATGAAACTCTAGTTTGCATCATCTTCAAATTCCTCACGGTTTAGCCGCTATAGGTGCCCGAAAGTGAAGATTTAGTTAAAAAATTTATTTCAGTGTCCAGTTTGGCCAAAAATTGTAAACCACTATTAGGTAAAATTTCTTAGGGTTTAATATGAGCACTCTAGATTTTGAAAATTCGAAAGTGCCATCAAGTCTCTTTCTCCATCATTCCACAATTAGATCAATTTCGTGTGAATATAGGCTATCCATGGCTTCACTCCATGAATTTCATCCCTTCAGTTGTGCATAAATGTCTAAAGTCTCCATTTGGAAATGACATCTTCACTTTACATCATAGAGGATTCCATCCTACCTTGGAAAAAGGGAATTTTTCATTATATTACTTTTGGCTAGAGCATATGGAACCTATCTAGCCTCGTGAAGATTTCTTTTTAAATCATATCAAAAATTCAAGGCAAAGAAAATAATGGAACTATCCCTTTGAAACATACCTCAACCTATGGCTGAAGCAACCATCCTTGATGAGACAATTATTGAACCTAAAACACTTCCAACCATACAAGAAAAATCTATACAAAAACCTCCTAAAATTTCCCACAAGAGACCACGCGATAGTACAAACATTCATGTTGTCCCTCCTAGTTTCAAACAAGTTTACAAAGTAAAGAGAAAGTAGTTGAACAACCTCATGTTTTTTCTTCTAGTCCCCCAAAGGAAGAGAAGGAACCTCTTATTGAAAAACCTGATCTTACTCAAAACCAAATTTACAATAAACTAAAAATAAATTGAAGTGCTATGGAGTGTAGACATAGATGTCATGCTATTGCTCATATATTGAAAACTCAAGAAAATAACCATAACATACAAAATCAAAATCCAAGCATACCTGAAGTAATGCATGTTGAATCTCAACACTCACTATAAGATAAATAAGAAAATTGTATGGAAATTTTTATTCAACCTCCTATTGTGATTGACTTAGATGATGACATTGATATTGCAAAGATTGATGAACAAGTGCATGATGAGTTGAATAATTTTTTTTCTTCTTCTATGAGCTTAAATAACAAATCTCCTAAAAGGAGTTTTGAACTTGGTGTGTTTCTTAGTTCAAAACTTGATGTTTTCCCTTTGTCTAGTTGTCCACCTTCCGTTTATATCAACTGAGATTGGGAGGTGGATGAACTGCTTTAGGTTGACTTGCCTATGCCTTAGTAGTCTTTTTTCTTTTCATTTTTCTTTGTGATCCAGCACATGTTTTTAATGTGATCCCCTATGACGTTTCATTTGATATTCCTCTTTCTTTTGTGTATTCTTCTATATGTACCTTCATTCTTCTCTATGTCATAATTATTTTTCACTTGTCTTGCATTTTCCTTTTGGGGATGATGCAAGGCGTCGAGACATTTATGTTTCTTCCATGTTGACCCAAAAGTTTTTTCTTTGTTTTTTCTCTCTTTGTGTCATTCTTCTAGCTCTATGTGTATTTAGGGAATTATGATAGTTTTATGCTCTATGACAACATTGTAGCACAAACATAGTAACCCCAAATCCATAGATCCCTTATGTGTTTTTGGGGGAAACCCTTCTATTGGTTGTTTTTTAAGAACTAAGGTGATCTTCAGAATTTCCTATGGACTTTACCATTTCCAATAATTAGCAATCTAAAGGGATTGGCCAACAAATGAGTAAAAGATGCAAATATTTCACTCCTACACTTTGGGCTCTATGAAACCCAAGAGGGTGATCCCATAATGTATACTCAAGGATTTATGTGACTAATATTTAAATACATTGTAAAAAATAGTTAATTCTCATATAACCACTCAACAACGTAGTGTATCAAAAGGTTGGAAAGTCTATTAGTAATATACTACACTCGGAGCATGAGAATATGAATCTCAACATAACTACAATGTTAACTCATTTGAAAAGTTTGTAAATAAAGAGTGATTTGTTTTTTAACCAACCTAGTAATTGTGTTATGAAAAATTTTACTCACACCAGTGTCTTATCCTAAACACGAAGTCAATCTTAACCTTTGCAACCCGATAACATTTTCACATATAGCATCATGTAATGTTGGAATATATTGCTTTACAATACCTCCACATTATACTCTAGACCATTACTTCTTATGGATATCCTAGCACCTAATTTGTATGAATCAACAATTTCATTCAAGCATTTACACTAATTCCTAGAATTAACAAGCAAGAACAAAATCATACATCTACTGGAATTCAATAGAGATGAACAAAATAATCCTTGATTATATTATTCATGACTCATAGAATAAGTACATAGAAGTGAAAAATGACCATGAGATTGGCATCATTTTGTTTTGTATAAACTATATTTGTTATCAAAATTACATATGTAAAAACAGACTTAGAACCTAAGAGAAAAACTCAAAACATTCTCAGTATTCCTTTACAATTCACTATGTCAATTGCAATACAAAGAACCCCTACTTTCAAGCCTTGAATTCCTTCTTATAGAAATGAAGGATCAAAACAAGCCTCGAGCCAGAAAGTACACATGTCATTATCTTATTGGACCGCTACAACATATATTCCATTTTCAATTACTCTGCATTCCCAAGTGGTGGGAAACATACATTATGAGGAAAAAGTAATCCTCATTCATTGTTGGAGATCCAGTACCACTTTTCAAAAGGAATCTTCAAATAGTTTCCTCAAAAAAATTTCCCACACACAAAATTAAAATGAAAGAAAGTATGAAAGAAACAGAAAGGAAAGGCCAAAGAATATGTCCACATCTACAAGCTTGTTATTAATTCAATTTGGAGAAAATGCACTATATTTTCTATACTTTAGCAAAATCCTAATCTCTATTAAATCCAGGCTATGTAATTTATTTTCACCTATCTGTTACTCATCGTGATTGTAGGCTTCAAAATAAAAAAATTCAAGTCATCACCCCACCATTTAAAATCAATCCATCAGCCTGTCCAAGTATTTGTCTCTCCATGCTAGAAATTCCTCTTCAGTAGGCCAATTGAAGTTCATGACCTCATCAAGCTTTTCTCTATAATTCGAATACTTGGTAACATTTTTATTTACCTCCCTATCAAATTCTAACAATACAATCTCCACATGAGCCAACATATCCATATTTCTTTTTAGTGTACACCTATATCATATTTTTGGCAAATTAAAACTACTTGCTCTGAAATGGTTTATTAGTTTCATCTCTCCACTCCCGTAGGGTTTTTATGCTACCATCATCCCTTAGAATGGATGGGAGGAGACCATGATGTGATTCATGAAAGGATTTCACCGGTTCCCTTATTTTGACTTCCAAAGGCTCAATGTTTCCCCTGTACCCCTCAATTTTACTTATAAGAGCAATAGTGGGATTAAGCTTTTTAGTGGGATTAGCCTCCTATTTAGTTCCAATTGACATCAATCTTAATTCCTTCATCCTATTGATCCATGTTTCCCTAAGTGAAATATCTCTTTCCCTATCATTGTCAAAATTATTTATAGTAGCCACCATGGAGGAATAGTTATCATGAATACTATTCAATTTGTTATTAACCCCTCTGTTTAGATGCTCCAAGACTATGGTGGAAATCTTCATATTTCTCATAAAGGTTTCATTATCATGATTGTCACATTTCTCTTTATACTCTTATAATTTCTTGAGCAACATCTCCCTACTGATATCTTCCTTAACTTATGGCACCTCTGATGTGCTAGGCTCTATCATTGAAATGGGTACACTTCCTATGTTGTATGGCACAATTTCCCACGAGGAACTTTCTTCTAGGGTAAATTTATGGGATACAACTTCTTGTGAAGTGGTAGGGGAGTCAGCAACAGTCTCCTCATGCTTTTCAAGTTGAAAAATCTTAAACTTATCCTCTAATAATGCTACTTTTGTTTGTAACTGTGTATTTTGTTGTTCAAGCTTTCCATAGTCAACTAAAAATTTATTGTAGTCTGTTATGAGCTTTTCCTTTTCTATAGTTACAAATTCCATAGTGGCTCTTGTGAACTGTGCAACATGTACTGGCATGTTTTCTACCTCAGGAGCTAATGATTTTGACACCATCTTTATTATTAGGCTTCCACTATAGTTAGGTGCAGGCTCAGCAATGTCTGGATTCCTTGTACTTGGGGCTAGAGACCAAATGGATAATGCATCCCACTGTTCACTAAAGGTAGACCCTTGCAATGCAATTGCAGCCTCTTCCTCTAAATTGTAAAGGGGTCTCTCACATATTTTTATTGTATCAAAGGCTATAGCAGAAGCTAAATCCCACTCTGGTAGGACTAAAATACCACTACTTCTCGCCAATTCTCTACCTTCCTTGGAAGTCGTCCTTTGGAACTTAGCTCTCATTTATTTTAAGACCTTTTCCTAAATTGTAGTGTCAAGAAATTTTAGATGAAGACTCATTTCCTTGGCCAGGTTGCTTACATATTCATATTTCTTAGCCTTGTATGCAAATTCCATAAAAGATTGAGACTTTACAAATGCATTGAATCATCCATAAACTTTGTGCATGCTTCCACCTGAACATCATCTTTTCCATTAAGCCTGGTTAGGCTAGTTTTACTGAAATTCATACTCAATTGTTGTGATGCCATCATTGTTGGTGCAGAGGGAATCCCTTGTTGTATTTCCTACTCTGATACCTAAATTTCATCATCAAATTCTTCATCAGCAAAGTCCACCAAACCAGTTACTTCAACCTTCTGCTTTTTTAACGGTGGCTATTTTGGTGGTGAGGCATGATGTGATAGGGCATCGATATCGATAATATAAGGCCCTATTGGCCTTGGAGGAGATAGTGGTGGTACCTATGGTAGAGGAGAAAGAGGTCTTTTCTCCTCTTGTTGGGAGGGAGTAGTAATTGCATCATTTTTCTTTGCCTTACCCTTTCTCCTTACAAAGAACTTTATTTTAGGTTCCTTAGGGGCCTAAGATGTAGATTTCTCTTCTATAATAGGGATCTCTCCCCCCACCCTATTCTCTTCAATGGGGGCTTTCCCCTTAACTTGAATCATCCCTTCACTTTCAAGGTGGCCCACTCTTGTCTCAAAAAATTTGGATACATGTTCCACCTTTTGCATTATATTTTCAATCTCTAGAAGAACAATGAAGTTAGGTTTTTTCTCCTTTATCTTTCTCTACATTTTATTGAAAGCAATCCATCTTGCTTTTCTTCTTTCTTGTTCCAAAATATCAAACACATTTCTTATCACATCCTCCAGGAATAGGAAAATGTGAACAAATTTGTAACTCTTGTTCCTTTCCTTCAACCAGACCATGAAACCTTTGAGATCATACATGTTCCTCTCTACTACTCTTTCCATGTTGAAGGGTTTGACGATATCAAGTATCTTATTCCAACCTCCCTTTGTCATTACAAAATTAGAGAAGCATGTGTATGAAGGGAAAAATGTTCCTTTTCCTTGATTCAACAAATGTTCATTTTCCACACTTCCCAATTGTCATATTACTTCAAAGAAACCAATTCTCTATATCACACATTTTGGTAGCAAGTGACGCGCAATAGTGGAAACATACACTCTTAAAATAGTGTAATCAGGATACGCGATAAAGGTATGTGCAGGGTCATCATGGAAAAAACAACCCTTTAAGGGCAAAAAATTAAGAAAAATCAAAGTTAGGAAACTTGACATAAAAATTTGAATAAGTTATCTATATTATTTCAAAAATATGTAAGAATAGAATCTATAGCAAACTGAATGTAGTTTCTAAACCACTAGGTTTTTTTTTTTTAAATCTATTTGGTGAAAATTTGAAATTTCAATGCAGTAGTACTTAAATTTCAGGGAAAAAATAAGAAGTGTTTGTTTGACCACCCTGATCACAATAAAATGATAATAATTTTTTATAAGATTTTAGATATAAGTAGAGGACTCATGTCTAGATGTGATGCATATTTTTGTAATTTTTTTCCAAGTAAATAATTAATTATGATTTTTTGTTACAACTTTTAAAAAAATATTAAAATTTGTATTGTCTGACCATCTTTAACTTGGTCAAAACTTCATAAAATTCACTTTTTTTTGTTTTAACTTTAGTATGTGAAGGCTATAGTGTACATGCTTTGGATTCAAAAAATGTGATACCATTTTGAAAGCTATAGTTTTTTTAATCAGCCTTATCAATTAGGACTTTAGTCATAATTCAAATAGAAAATGAATAATAATTATTTATTAAATTCAAAGTAAAGCATAATTTATATTGGTGGAAAGCTGAGAATCTCCTTTAAAAACCCTTTTCGTTCCATCAATTGTGGGTAAAAAAATTTGTCAGCCACATACTCTACACATGCCCATCATATCGCCACTTTTTGGCCCATCACGATCCTGCACATACCCATAACATCTCCCCAATTGTGATCAACTCCCAACTCAGGCCTTCTTTCCTTGGGTCTTAAGAATTCATGTAGGGCCTTAGAAATTCTAGGTACATTCATAACCAGGTCTCTCTTTAACTCTAAAGAAAACAAGCTCTCAAACATCACAAAGTCATACATCCTGTCATCCTTGTCTAGGATAGTAATCCAACATTGAAAAAGCAACTCCAAAGTACCCTTCATCCTATCCAAAGTCTTATTCTGCCCAAAGTAAGATGTACCTTTGAACAAAAACATATGCATTAATAATGAGTACCAGCTAAACCTTACTCCATCTACACCTTTCTTCAATCTTATCAAACCCTCATGAATTCATTTTGTAAGAAACCCCACATAGTCATATACTGTGCAATATTGGGGGTGTTGAATGTGGGCTTCCATATACATCCATTCCATAGGAATTCAAGTGACATGATCATAACCAATTATCTAGAAAAAGGAGTAAGAAACAAAATAACTAATAGGAAAGGGTTCCTTATCAAATTTTCCCAATGTAATTCTTCGCCCCCCAATGTCTGCTAAATACCTCGATAGTATATGGACTCTGAATGCAATATTAGTCTTATCATATTACCCCCTAATAATTTTTCCATCAATTTTAGGTGGTTCATCACTCCACTTGGTGAGTTTGAAAACATGAGAAATTTCCTCCTTGGTAATTCAACCATTTCCTTCCCATCATATATCTTTAGAGTCCTTGTAACTGGATCATAATTGGTGGCTACTACTTTAAGAAAATCAATATCCATATAGACATTGGGTACAGTTAACTTCCCTAAGTCACAATTCCAAGGGTTACCAACTGGAATACCCATGTTTCTATTTCAAAACCAACCATAGAATAATTCCCACCCAGTACAAGGTAGTTTAGCATCCCTAATAGAGCATTTTTTTCAAACAAACCCTCAACTACTTGCAGACCCCAGTGAAGAAATTGACCCTTAGATTTTTCAATGATCGAAGGTGGCATCTGGTCACTAAGGTCCTTACTCAAAATCTTTTTGGGAACAAAGTCTTCCCCTTTAGATGAGGATGCTTTTGATTTTTCTTTGGGAGCCATGATGCAAGGGTTTTACAAAGCAGGGTTTCTGGTTTGTTGGAATAAAATTATGGCTCAGATAAGGGTTTGACCCAAACTACAGCAATGTAGGGCCAACTAATTCCCTTTTTATGAATGTAGAACCTTAAAATAAAAAATAAAAAAACCCTAACTGATAGAAAGATTTGGAGATTATAGTTTGTCAACAATTTGAGATGAGAAGTTAATCCACTTATTGGTTTTCTTGAAGTTACCAACCCTAGTTTTAATGTTGCACCAGCCTGGAAACCATAGCATAGTCTCTCCACATGTTTAGAATGTCCTTCACAATGCTCAATTATACCTTTAAGACCAATTTTAATAGTTATGCAATGTCTTGCTTCGGTAGCTTGATGTCCTTTCTACCATTAAGGCTCACTTGTGTGAACTAGAATGGCTCACTTTCCTTCAAACTGAGTTTTAAATGCTAGTTTTTGATCATGTGGGTGTGTTAACTAATGGATGATCCAGATTTAGTCAGCTTGATTTAAAAAGTATAACTCTATGTAGCTGCAATACTCATCAAATGATACTAAGCCACATGGAACCACTTGTTGGTGATTTGCGAACTCCACTAGTTTTTTTCTGCTGCAACCAAAATCCATGTGTCCTCTTTCCCTCACCCACATGCTTCTTAAAACATGTGCAACTTTCATCACTGGGGAAATGGGGAAGGGTTGAGATTAAATCTCACACATTCAATATACTCATATCTTCATCTAAGAACAATTTCTCGTGGCCTTATTCTTCTGACATAATCAATGGATCGGATTAAAAGATCTCAAATGTCATTAAAATACATGCCATATTTTTCTCTTTAGTAGCACGCATTTTATTTTCCATGCCCTGTGCTGAAATATTTTCTTAATATCCACCATTATTCTAATGTCTTCCATACTCTCTAGGTTTCTCCACATGGATGTCACCCATCTCCCCACTAAGAGCTACATGATAGGGATGGGACCCACATGGGATAGTGGGGAGCAGTCTAGATGATTACATGTCACATGCTATCAACCATTGATTCTCTTCAAAGCTCCACTTTTTGACCACTTGGAAACACTAGGCCCACTATTGGACAAGACACGTGGCAACTGTCTGTTATCCTGTGTGATTATTTTAATAGAAAAGGAAAATGAATGGGGTGGTAGGGAGTGGCTAGGATGTAGCCACATCATTCAATCACCACCATTGATTTCCTTTTAATACCACCCACAATCTTTATCAAAGGGATCAGGCCCGCCAATGCACAAGACACATGGCTTATGCTTGCTAGCCCATGCAAATAAAATAATAAGCAATAAAATAGAATAGGCACGTGAGGAATGATGGTGATTTGCTTGCAATGATCGAATGGTCAACTTAGCACTTAATATCTGCACATGCCAAAATGTTAGTTTTAAGAAAGGAATCCAACTAGGTTGACGGGGCCAAAACCCACAAGGTTAATGACTTAAGGCTCAAATGTTCTTAACAGGAACTATTTAGCCCGACTTAGGAAATAATAAAAAAATGGCCTAATACATGATTATCAATAAAACTAGACCTAAGGGTCTAGTTATTTCATGGATTCCAATGGCATAAGATGTGACTTAAAAGACTGAGAACCGGTAGTAAGGAGTCAATGAGGAATTAGATCCTTGGCAAGGATATAAGCTCAAAGGATTTTTAAGAAGGGTCTCAGATAGCATAAAACCATTAAATAGTGATGGTATACAAAACCCTAAGCCCTTAAACATAGACTTTAACCAAAATTTTGTAAAATTTTGAGATGGAACATGAACTTTTTTTTTAAGGGGTCCATCACCTTCCTTCCTACTTCATGATGTAGCTTGCTTCGAGAACATATGACTTGGCATAGAGTTTTCTAAGGAAAGCTCTAATGTCTTAGGATAAAAAATATTGGCTACTTTAAAGAAATTTCTCACAATGATGGTGTAGCAACCGCTTTAAAGTGGGGGCATACATAGATGACATCCTTTTGCAAATTTCATGGCGTGATTTTCCTATTTTCTTGTGATGTGTCCTCTTCTTGGTGGTTTCATTGGGTTTGATGTTGTCCAAGAGTGTATGATCTACTATCATGGCATGATGTGAATGAGGCATCCCATGGGAAATGATCTAACACTTTTGACTTGTCCTCTCTTGGAGACATTAGGTACAATGCTCCCTAAGAGAAAGACCATTACACGAACAAAGCAAAATACCCTTTAAGATTTTTACATGACATTCAAAAGAATTTACAAAAGAATTTTCATTGTGGTACCTTATTAAAGTTATTAGGAGGATAACTTTGATATGGTTGGTACATATGATGGGAAGTCGATACACTAGCATGACTTTCTCATTATATAGTGGGAAGTCGACACATTGGCATGACTTTCTCACTATACCACTTCTTGAGGACAACTCATAGGTAGTGGACAGATTGAGGTTCCACTACCCCAGAGTGAGTAGCATATGTTATGGAAAAACAACCACCATCTCACATCATGTTGAATCAGTTGTACTTGATCCTTTGTTTTCGATTATTTTTCTAGGCCTTTGACAGGGTATGATAATGTATCTTTCTTATTGCTACATACTTAAGTGTCTTAGATTTCTACTTTAGTATGAGTTTGACATGGGGTCATCATATCACTAAAGTGGGGGGAAAATGTAGTAACAAAAAAAGTAGCATTTTCCTTGATTGTTTGGATAATTGGCATTAAAGTTGGATTAATGATGTCTTGGAGTGGTCTTGTAATTTCTTGTACATAGTCACACTATTCTAGGACCTTTATTTAACTAAAACATGATTTAATTGTTCCTTTGCAAGGGTTTTGTAAAGTGTTGTAGCACACTTTCACACTTTTCTAGGACTTATTTGCTTAATTAAGCCTAATGGGTCCATTTCTAAATAAAAATATGCATAATTTATACCTTGTTTAAGTGTTGTAAAGTTTTTTAAAGTACTTTCACATTTATCTAGGTGGTCCTGATTCATTGTGGTTAAGTGGAGTTATTAACCCTCTTTTAGTCCTAAATTTTGACACCTCTCGAAGATCTTTCTTGACAAACATAAATCAAATTTCAAATTATTTCATTGGGAAAAAAATTGGTCTTGGTAAGTTTATCCAAGACCCATTTACCCTTGATGATGAATGGGTCCTCCCTTAATAGGACCCCCTGGCTCACACTCACAAAAGGATATGAATATCACAGTAAAACTTTCCTGGGAATTGGACATTCCGACAGGTGACTAATATCTTTCTGTGGATGTTCATTTACTTGTCAAACCAGGGGACGTAGACTTTAAATGGCGTAGCAAAATATATGCACTAGGAATTTGTTTTAGTCAAATCTTAGCAAAAATACATACTGGAAAGAAATTCTATCTAAGCTACAGAATGGTAATGCAGAATTCTTTAACTCAACTATGCTTGATTAAAACAGAAACCGTAATAGCTACGATCAAGCACAAACCATGAACTGGCCTTATGCTGCAGGAACAGTCACAGTGGATGGACTCTCTATGCTGCAGGAGCGTGTAAGACTGAAGTTTGCATAAAACTTCAAAAGATGAAAGCTAACTGGATATCAACAGAAAAGAACATCTAACTAACTAATATGATACTTACTAAGTGGGCCCCCTTAGCAAGCATCTACTGATTACACAGATGCTGAACTCAGAACTTCATCGATCTTTATTCATGAAAATAGAATGAAATACATTGTCTTGTTGGTGTGAAAACTAACAACAAACTCGCTTCTAGTCAAACAGATTCTATCTTTAATTATCATACTGATTCTTACATGATCTCTGCTACTCTGTTTCTATCTTACCTAAAAATCATCTATTACTCATTCTATTTCTCTTCTATCACCACCTCGCGCAGGAGGAGTATCTTATTTTTAAATTAAAAGAACAACTAACTAACTAACTTCATCAAAGAAAGACGGAAGTATATCCCCAATAAGGAACAAACTTCATAAATGAATTTATGTGTTCAACCCGATTCAGAGAGAATCTAGCGCTCCACTCTCTCCAGATTGACTTTCCATTAAAAATATTTCCAAATCGGTTTCGGTCAAAGAGTCTTTGGCGGAGCTTCCTCAAAGTCGTGTAGGAAATGGGCTTTACTGCAAGGCCGAGATCGGCTGCGCTTGACTCGATCCTTCTTCAACAACCTGCAAAAAAAAAAGTAACAAACGCGCAAGAAGAGGCATATGGTACATACACGATATCTATTCATTAATCACACATTTCAAATCTACTTCACCATTTAAAAACTGTATACAATATACCAGCCATTTTCGGGAGTCAACAGGGCAATAAATGCAATCAAGTCAACATAATAGGCTGCAGGAATACAAAAGTGTCTTGCTACAGGATATCCCCCATAAAAGGTTTCATCAAAGTTTAAACAGCCATGAAATAACAAAAAATGAAATCATTTAAAAGTTTATCATATCATCAAATTATGAGCATATTTTAGGCTCATCACTACCCCCTACTTAGCCCAATGCCGGTCCTCCAGCATTAACTTTCCTGGTGATTTCTCTGAAGTCAGTAGTGGCTGCATGACTCTGGAATGGATGTCCAAACCTGTAATAGAATCCTCTGAAATCCTGACACCTTTCATATCTGCGATCTTCTAATTCACTGTTAAGATTTGTAGCCTGATGAGAATACAAGGGCCACATTAGCACAAGGGGTCTGAATATCAGTGGCAGCCACAATTCAAATCTTGTTTGAAGTCCCAATTGAATATATCTGCTGGTTCGTTTGAGTGCAGCTGTAAATTTGAGGGGACCATGTGGTTCTGACTTTCTTAACCCAACAGTCAATTTTTCCCATCTTTTCTCAGTTCTGGTATATGCTAATCTCCAAAATAAATATTGTTGTGCCTGGAATTCATCATATACTTGCTTTCTGATGTCAAATATTTTTGCTCTGGCTGAAACATTATTAATACCATATGTCAATGCAAACCAATCTTTCAGCATTGCATGTGGGTTTGAACTTTGAGAGCGTACTGGGACAGGGTCTGTTTTCTCAATTTCCTCATACATTTTCCACTGTCTGCCATAATTCACCTCATTTGTTGCCCATGACATGAATGCTCTCAAATAAATATCACCAATGTATGGAAGAGGATTCCATTCTATTTCAAGTGGTATTAAAAAGCCATGCAAATAGAATTCACACAGAGAATTCCTTAACCAGTTAGGGGCTACTTCATATGCTTCATAAAATTCTTTGGCAGAATGAATTATGGGGTCTTGGTTTCTGGAAATTCTCATCAATTGAAACCATAAAAACTGTTCTTTGAGGCACAGAGCATAAACTCTGGGTGGCGGTCTACATTCCATAATTTGACCAGTTACCTTTAGCATTTCATCCATTTTTGCTTTTAATTCAGCAATTTCCTATTTCTGATTTTCAATTTTTTTTTTCAATTTCTTCTTTTCTATTTGCCACAGAATTTGTTGCATATCAATCTGGGAAATGTGTCGAAAAGTCACAGTTTGCAGTGTAACTGTTTCCCAATTATTTTTAACAAATTCCATAAATTCAATTAAAAAGGTCCTCCTATACACAACAATGGCTTTACACATTACATGATGAAATATAACTTCATTAGGCACATTTAGTTGTTCAGCCTATTCTTGTTGTTGCTGCAGGATAAATTCTTCTTGTTGTTGTGGTGAAGAAGTCTGAGCTTCCTCCGAGAATTGCATAGCAACATTAACCAGATCATCAAGACTTGGCAACTCATTCCCATTATGCCCTGCTTCATTTGTCTCTACTTGTTCCTCTTCAGGAATGACCGAACTCTGAGCAGCATTCTCAAATTCAACAGATCCTTCTGAAATTACAATCACCTCAGGTTGTGGTGAAACAGGGGAGGCCCTAAATTGTTTCCTTGTGGAAACCCTTCTTGGTATTGATGTGGCTGCAGGGGGTGTTCCAGTAGCTTTTCTTTTTCTTGTTTGTTCAGGGGGCTCTACCCTACCAGAGGATGATGGTGAACTGGTAATATCAACAACTGTTGCTGTAGGAGAATCTGCTGTAGGGGAAGGTGCTACAGGAGAGTAGCATTTCCTTTTCTGAGAACGAGGGTCAGATTCTGGGGACCTTTCTGCCTTTGATTTTCCTTTCTCCCTCCTAGCGGCAGACCTAGTTTGTACCCTAGCAGAAGATTCAGCTGTGACAGCTACAGGATCGGGTGCTACAGGAGTAGATGACCCTTGCCCTGTTCCACTAGTAGATGCAATTTCTTTCTTCTTTCTTTAAGGTCATGGGGTAATTACCCTAGGGGGTTGTGGAGGTTGTAAACTCTTTTGGGCAACAAATTGTTGCCAGGAGAGAGATGAAACGTCTCTCAAAGAGCGCTCAATAAGAAATTTAATAAGGCCATGATGAGTGACAGAGTTATCTTTCCCCTATTGAGTTCCATGGGCACTTTGCTCTAAAAACTTTAACAAGAAATTTAGAACATTCACAGCCAACCCATGCCTTATATGGCTTAATAATTTAAAATGATGCAAATGCAGATAAGAAAAATGGCCTTCACAGGTTAAATACCTCATTATATAAGTGGCATACTCTGAATATGGAAGAGGTAGTGACACTCGCTTGCATCCTTGCTTGAAGATGTCCAGCGGTCCATCAGCAGGCATCAAAAATTCAGCCCTTGCAGCTGCAGCATTTGAAGAAAAGTTTTCTCCAACGGTTGGGATCCCGGTTACCTCAGCAATTCTGTCTTCGGTTGCAACAACTGTTAGTCCCCATACGGTGGCTTCCCCTTCAGAAAGTGTTCTCAAAAATTTTATCACAGCCTCCTCATCAAAATTATTTAAACTCAGAAAATAATTTAACCATCCATAGAGGCTAAATGTTTGGGCTGTCTGCGGGTTTTGCAACAACAATTCATGAGCTACAGGCTCATGTCATACCAACTGACCACCCATGTCTGTAGTTTTTCTAGCTGAACTCAATTTCTTGCTGAAGATTCAAATTCTTTATTTCTTTTTCTGCTCTAGTTTTTTTCCATCAGGCCGCCACATTTCTTTCTTTTTTCCAAAAATGAACTTTCTTAAACAAACAGTCTTAATCATAGTTTGCAAGAAAAAGATGCATTAAAGAAGGTCATGCAATCATGTTTGGAAAGTACCAGAAATATATTAAAGAAAGATTATTTTGCAGTTATGGTAGTGGCGAAAAAACAGGCTTCAAACGATGAATTACCCCGCCCCCTACTTAAAAGATGACATGTGTCCTCACATGTACTAAAAAATAGGTAGAGATTCAGGTGATAATGATCGGTACATGCATAGCAGTAATTGAATGGAATGAAATAAATCAAATATGCAATATGAAAAGATATGGCGTACCTTTAGTAATTGCACGTGCGTGTGAAGAAAGATGACGGTGCTGCATGAATTGACAAGTTGGAAAGATATCTGAATTAAGGTTGATGCAGACGGATGAAGTGGACGGATGATGTGGGCGGATGAAATGTATGAATGAAATGGATGGATGGGATGGATGGATGGACGATAAAGAAATGAGGTAGGGGCGATAAATTTAAATGGAAAAAAGGGGTTTTCTTAAAAAGAAAACCTTTATTATGGGCATGCTTTTTAAAAATTAGAGGAACGCTACAGGAGAAAGGCCAGAGCCTTCGGCTGCAGGAAGAGTAGCGGGAGGAACTTGAATGAACTGCTTCATGAAGTCTTCTTTGGAAACTGGCTTATGGTACAGTCAGAGTCGGTGGCCATTAACGAGCAATTTGAAACGGACTGGATCAATTGTGACCAGCTGCACAGCTCCGTTGTCAAACACATTTTCAACCTCATAGGGGCCAAGCCAGTATGTTGTGATTTTACCCTAGTTTTCTTGGTACCTGGAATCATATAACAAACCCCAATCTCCAGCAGAAATTTTTTTGGTTTTGATGTGCTGATCATGCCATCTCTTTCTCTGCTGTTGGATTACTTCTGTATGCTGCAGGGCGACTTTTCTCATTTCGTCCAAAGCATTTAGCTACAGGAGAAGGTCCTTTTGTGCTTCGGATAAGTCCATGTTGAGTTCAAGAGCTGTCCTCAAAGTTTTATATTCAAATTCAATGGGTAACATAGCTGTTTTCCCATAGAGCAACTCAAAATGTGTAAACCCAGTTGTTGTTTTCCATGTAGTTCTGTAAACCCAAACTACTTCAGGAAGTCTATTACTCCAGTCTTTCTTATGAATCTGCACTATCTTTGTGAGGATTGCTTCAATTTCTCTGTTTGTTACCTTCACCTGACCATTGGCTTGAGGATGATAGGGGCTGGACTTCCTGTGTTTGATCTTATAGTCATTCATAAGTGCAGTGATCAGATTTGACGTAAACTGAGCTCCTTGATCAGTTACAAGCTCTCTGGGAACTCCAAATCTGGTGAAAATTTGTTCATACAAAAATTCAGCAACTTTGTTATCTCGGGCATTAGTCATAGCTTTTACCTTGACCTATTTTGTGACATAATCTGTGCAAACTAGAATATATGACTTTCCATTTGATGGTGGATCAATTGGTCCCACAAAATCCATCCCCCATTTATCAAAAGGGGTGACTATTACCTGCAGATATAGTGGCATTTCATCTGACTTAGTTGGTCTTCCCATACGCTGGCATCTGTCACACTTCCTTGTATAGGCCACAGCATCCTTATGTAATGTTGGCTAGTAATACCCTGTTGTAAGAATTTTCATTGTTGTTCTTTTTGCTGCAAAATGCCCTCCGCATGGTTCATCATGGCAGGCATGCAAGATATCATAAGTCTCATCTTCTCTTACACATCTTCGCATTACTTGATCAGGGCCAGTATAAAACAGATAATTGGCAATCCAAGTAAAGTTGAAACTTTTCTCTATCAACAACTTCTTTTCTTTTTGGGAAAAATGAGTTGGTATTCTGTTTGTTGCCAGATAATTAGCAATATCTGCATACCAGGGTGTATGTGCAACAATGGAAAAAAAGTGTTCATCTAGAAATCTATCATCAATGACCTCTTGTTCCTCAGATGCAGCTGATTGAAGTCTTGATAAAAAGTTAGCTACGACATTAGCTCTTCCTGGTTTGTCAATGATTGTGATATCAAATTCTTGTAACAACAGGAGCCATCGTGCCAATCTACCAAAAATGGCAGGTTTGTTCATCAAGTACTTGATTGCTGTATGGTCGGCAGGGACAAATATCTCGATAACCCCGTGACATAATACCTCGGTCTTATTCAAAGCATATACCACCGCAAGCAATTCCTTCAGAATAGTATAGTTGAGCTCGGGGATCTGGCTGTTTTACGACAAAGCGATAGCATGCTCAATTGAATTTTTCTTTGACTTAAAACTGCCTTATACCACAAAAATCGACGACGCGATGGCAGCATAGGTTCCATTCTTAACTTCAAGAATGTGGCTTTGGTAAGCAAGTCCTTTAACTGCAGGAAGGATTTTTCACAGGCCTCGGTCCACTCAAATTGGGAATCCTTTGTTAACAAAGCATAAAGTGGACTGGCAATTTTACTAAAGTCTTTTATAAACCTTCTATAATACCCTGCATGACCAAGAAAACTTCTAACATCTTTTTGTTTTGCAAGAGTTTGTAAATTCTGAATAACTTCAATTTTAGCAGGGTCAACCTGAATTCCATTCTTTGAAATATGATGACCTAGAACAATACCTTCTTCCATCATTAGAAAGCACTTTTCACTGTTTAGAGACAAATTTTGCTCTCTACACCTTTTTAATACTTTTTCTAAATTCACCAGTGCCTCTTCAAATGTGACTCCATATGTAGTGAAATCATCCATATAAATCTCCATACATTCATGAGATATATCAGCAAATATACTAATTACTGCTCTCTGAAATGTTGCTGGTGCATTGCATAAGCCAAAAGGCAAGACCGAATAAGCAAATGTTCCCCATGGACAGGTAAAAGTGGTCTTGTCTTGATCTTTAGGGGCAATTTTTATCTGATTATACCCACTGTAACCATCTAAGAAGGAAAAATATCTTTTACCAGACAGTGAATCTAGTACTTGGTCTACAAAAGGTAATGGAAAATGATCTTTCTTAGTGGCATTGTTCAACTCTCTGTAATCTACACATACTCTCCATTTTCCTCCTTTCTTGGGGACAATGACTAATGGAGAAACCCATTGGCTGTCAGAAATTGGGTAAATAAAATCAGCATCAAGCAACTTTGAAGTTCATTTTCACTCATTTAAGTACCGGATTTACTCTCCTCAGGTTGTCTAACTCAGAACAATCTTCTTTGATATATATCCTATGAGTAATGCATCAGGATCGCATTCCTCAAGATGTTCCCATATTCTACGCAAAAGCTTTATGTCGTTTCAGGCATTTTAATGTAAGTCATCCTTTGAGACTCCAGACAACTTGCTATTAACATTCAAACAATGACCGAGACAATTCTATCCGCTATCGATTACTCATAATCACCGTAATGTTTGCACTCTTGTGGGAAGCAGAAAATGTCTAGTTTAGGCAATGAACTCTCAGAATCTAGCTGCTGCAGGAAACATTGATGCTGACTGTCACTTGGATCTGATAAATTATCTGCATCAAGATTGAATTGTAGAATTTGAAAAAGCAAAGCATCTTCACTTTGAAGTTGAGAGAATGGATCATTTTGAAGCATCATCAATTGAGCCAAAGAATTGGCTTCTTCAGTTTCTTCTCCCACATCTGGCCAAACAGGTTGGGACAAATCTGGTTGAGGTTTAGCAGGCAGATACAAAGCCAATTTCTTTGTGGACTGCCCATCATAAATGGTCATATCTCCAGAACGGCATCCTATAAAAGCATCAACAGTTGCTAACCATGGCCTACCAAGGATAACTGGATACCCTCCTAAAGTTACCTTAACTGATAATATTGTAAAATCAGCAGGATACTCCCAAGATTCAAGAGTGACAATTACATCTTCTATCATCCCATCAGGTTTGATCAGTGGACCGCAAGCCGCGTAACCATGGGTGTAGACCCACGTTTGAAATATTCAAGGAGTCCATAGTATGCTTTGTTATGACATTAATGGCAGCACCTAAGTCAATCATAACATTTTTTACAATTTGGCCATTTATATATATTTGGACTACAAGACTTTCAGGGTCTATACTTTGGAATGACTGCATTTCCCAACATTATATCAGCCAATTTTCCTAAGACATGAATTATTTGGGGATCCTTTTTTGTCCATCCAGGCTTCTTCAAACATGCTTCTTTAATAGCTTTTCCAAAAATGGGAACATCTTTAATAGCGAAACAAAGGGATTTGAATTTGCACATTCTTGAGCTGATCTAGTATATCAAAAGTGGGTTCTTCCATGAGTTTAGATTCAGTACTTTGTAACCTCTGAGGAAAAGGTGGTTTATCTTGTCTCTGTAGAACAGGTTCCATAGAAACTGTATCAGGTATAGGCATGTGTTCAGTGGAAACAGCAGGTGCATTAGATTCTTCAAAGGGTGAATCAGATATTTCTATAATCAGAGGTGGTTTGGGAGCAGGTAAAGTGGTTCTAGACCTCAGATGGATGTCATTAACATTTAAGGCATAAGCTTGATATTGTTTGGCTTCAAAAATATACACAGGCTGTTGAGGCTGATGCAGTTGCTTATTATTGGGATTAGGCAATGGCTGGGCAGGCATAGGCATTTGCTTTGGAGGTCCACGATTTGTGGTAGTTGCTGCAGGAGGTGGCATAAGGGCCTGTTGTTGTGGCTGTGGAGGCTGCAGGAACCCAGGAGACTGGTTTTGCCATTGTTGAGGACCTCTCCATTGAGGATTTTGTTGCCCATTTCCTGAAGGTGGGGTCCATTGACCTTGTGGCTGTTGCCAACCTCCTTGAAGAGATTTCCATTGCAGGGTTTGATAATTAAGCCAGCTTGGTTGAGGCGGATTCCATGGTGGTGGTGGTCCATATGCTTGTTTCCATTGGTTATTATAGCTAGAATAGGGATTACCAAAAGTTAAAGGGTCTTGAGGCATACCTTGCCTTTGGGCCCATGGTCTCCTTTGTGCAACAAAGAACACTTGATCATCATCACCTTCCAATCGGTTTCCGAAATCAAGAAAATTGTTCCAGTTTCCGACTAGCCACCATCTTGCATCCGCAATCACACTTCTTTGTCTACGTAGGGACAACTCACTAAAGCACTTCAAATTTTCCAGATGTTTTTTCGAAGCTTGCATAAGATCTAATCATGGTAGCCATATTATTAATGACAGTTCCGCTTAAATCGAGCATAGATTTGATCTCCATCTGGGAAACTCCACCAGAAGAAGACTTCCCCACTGAAGCATGATGACCTCGACCTTTCTTAACTATTGCTCGAGAGTAGTTAAGGCATATCTTCTGTATATCATCCCAAGGCAGTTGAGTTATATCACCTCCTCCCATTAGGTCCAGGGCGTCAATACAGGCATCAATGATTCCCCTTAGAAAGAGTAGTTTCTGAGAGTCCTCGTTAAGATTATGGTTTGAGTTTCTTTTTAATGAAAACAAAAACCTTGAAATATAGTCTTCCAGACTTTCATCCTCCTTCTGCTGAATTCAAAATATGTCATCACCTTTGCTGGCACTCTTACAATATTCCTTATATTTTTCAAGAAATTTCATCTGCATGGCTGCCCAACTATCTACAACGGCTCTTCCCAGACTCATGAACCATCTGAGAGTTCCCTCTTTCAAAGTGGAAGGAAATAGCTTCAGTTTATGAGCGTCAGTGTTGTAGTCATAACTGCGACAGAGGACATGAAATTCAAACAGAAAGGTTTTGGATCTTCATGACCAGGCCATAAAACTTTGGAAGCAAGGAAGAGGGGATGTTTTTAAGATTATCAGTATCTTGTTGGGGAACAATGGAAACTCAAATGCAGGAGGTGGATTATTAGGTGGATTATTTGCCATGTCTGGGTGCTGGAATAGCAGAGCAAATGGGTTTTCCTCAGGTTCGTTATCAGCTGGGTCAAATGGTAGTTCAATAAACAAATTTTCAGGGAGGAACCTTCCCAGTGCGTCTCTCCTTCTTCTATGCATGCAATATGGTGAATAACGGCTTGAAAGATTTTGAAATTTTTTGACTAACAGACTAAACTAATGCTGAAAATGACTTTGTCAGACTCCTAGTTAGACACCATCCCTGGCAACGGTGCCAAAAATGGCTCGCACTCACAAAAGGATATGAATATCACAGTGAAACTTTCTTGGGAATTGGACATTCTGACAGGTGACTAATATCTGTCTGTGGAAATTCATTTACTTGTCAAACCAGGGGACGTAGACTTTAAATGGCACAGCAAAATATATGCACTAGAAATTTGTTTTAGTCAAATCTTAGCAAAAATACATACTGGAAAGAAATTCTATCTAAGCTACAGAATGGTAATGCAGAATTCTTTAACTCAACTATACTTGATTAAAACAGAAACTGTAACAGCTACGACTGAAGCACAAACCATGAATTGGCCTTATGCTGCAGGAACAGTCACAGGGATGGACTCTCTATGCTACAGGAGTAGTGTAAGACTGAGTTTGCATAAAAACTTCAAAAGATGAAAGCTAACTGGATATCAACAGAAAAGAACATCTAACTAATTAACTACAGATACTTACTAAGTGGGCCCCCTTAGCAAGCATCTACCACATTGTGACAGCCTAACTCAGAACTTCATCGATCTTTATTCATGAAAATGTAATGAAATACATTGTCTGCTGGTAGGAAACTAACAACAAACTCTCGCTTCCGTCAAACAGACTCTTTCATTATCATAATGATTCTTACATGATCTGCTACTCTATTTCTATCTTTACCTAAAAATCATCATATTACTATTCTATTTCTATAACCACTTGCACAAGAGGAGTATCTTTATTTTAAATTAAAAGAACAACTAACTAACTAACTTCATCAAAGAAAAGACGTGGAAGTAAAGTATATCCCTAATCAAGGAACAAACTTCATAAATGAATTTATGTGTTCAACCCGATTCAGAGAGAATCTAGCGCTCCACTCTCTCCAGATTGACTTTCCATTAAAAATCTTTCCAAATCAGTTTCGGTCAAAGAGTCTTTGGCGGAGCTTCCTCAAAGTCGTGCAGGAAATGGGCTTTACTGCAAGGCCGAGATCGGCTGCACTTGACTCGATCCTTCTTCAACAACCTGCAAAACAAAAGGTAACAGACGCAAAAGAAGAGGCATATGGTACATACACGATATCTATTCATTAATCACACATTTCAAATCTACTTCACCATTTAAAAATTGTATACGATATACCAGCCGTTTTCGGGAGTCAACTGGGCAATAAATGCAATCAAGTCAACACAATAGGCTGCAGGAATACAAAAGTGTCTTGCTACAGGATATCCCCCATAAAAGGTTTCATCAAAGTTTAAACAGCCATGAAATAACAAAAAATGAAATCATTTAAAAGTTTATCATATCATAAAATTATGAGCATATTTTAGGCTCATCACCCCCCTTTCTCAATTGATCTAGAATGTGTTTTTGGCCTTCTTTTAGCTCCTCAAAGCTTAGTCCCAGAAGCTTAGATAGGACCCATTTTCCTTTGGTGGAAAACGGTTCCTCCCTTAATGAGACCCCTTTTTTTAAATTTCATTCTAGTGGGAATTTAATTAGCTTTCTTTCCAGATCTAGTGTTGGCCTTAATTCTTTGAGTTTCGGGGTTAATCTCCTAATTTAGTATAAATAATGGGTTAATTCACATAGTTTCATCCTAATACTTTCAAGAATTCAAGAATTCAAGTGATCAAGCATTTTTGAGAATTTAAAGAGCATTCATAAGGCATTTCAAGGCAGATTTCAAGTGTTTATTGCATCAATTCAAATTCATATCATCATGTCAAGGGTTTAATGCATTCATGTGTGTTGAGCTAAGAAGTTAATGTTGCATTGAGGATACATTTACAAGAATCATCCTACATCCAAGATGCACATTATTCATGGCCACTCCATGATTATTTGCATATTTTCTTCACAATACATAATCCAAGGTGACATCATTTACATCCTCCATTTCATTCATTTTATCATTTGGTTAAATAATTACCTACAAGGGTTTTTACTGAGGAAAACACCCATTCACTAACAAATCAACAATTTTTCTCACCATTGAGTGTGTGATTGCAGATTTACAAGTTGAAGATCAAGTTGAGCAAGATTTGAAGCAATATTGTCAAAGTTAACAAAGTTGTAAAGTTGCTAAAGTTTTCATTCAAAGTGCAAGATCACAGAAAAAGCTTTACAAAATTAACTACGAGCTTCTAGAACTTGATAACTAGGATTTAAAGAGTATAGAAGTCAAGGTACAATATCCTAAAACTATTTTTTTAAACCCTAAAAGGACCCATTCACCTTTGACGATGAATGAGTCCTCCATAGCTCAAAAACAACTTTTTGGCTAGGTATATAACTTTTTATTCTCTAAAAACTTCCCCCATAGTTTCTATAACCGTTAGGTTGCATTTTTGGTTGTTATAAGCATCTTATTTTACATAATTTAAGTGATTAAGGGATTTGAAAAATAAGTGATCCCTCTCTTTTTCCCACACATTAGGGTGCATCCTATTTTCACCCTAATCATATTTGCTTAGAATTTTCTAAAGATAGTGAAAAAACCCTAATCTAGGACTTATACGCCCCTTTGGGCGATTTAGTCCCAATATATGTAGATTTTTTGAATTTTTGGGTATTCTGTGTTTAGTGTTTATTAGCATTTGAATCCCTGAAAAGCTGTAATTGGGACTCATATGCCCCTCTGGGAAATTTAGTCTCGTGTTAGATTTTAAACTATATTTTACAACATTAAAAACTTTGTTTCTCTATTTCTATTTGTTGTTTTTAGAGATATGTTTTAGTTTTCTAAGTTTTTGTTACATTCATTTCATTACATCTCACTTAATTTCATTTGAATCAGATTTAGAGAATATAATTTATCTTGTGTTTAATGTATCTTGCATTTCCTCGATTGTCCCTTGCATGAGCTTTACAACTTGGTTTCCTATTGCTAATACTATATAGTGAGACAAAGTTCAAAACACATGTCATCCTGTGATAGCACAATCATCATGGATCTTGTGTTATGTAACTCTTTCACTACTAGTGTTGATACTAGTTCACTAAGTATGGACAATACCCTTAACAATTCTTTTCCTTCAAGTAGTATGACAAGTCGAGTGAAACAATGCTTGCTAGTATTCCACAACAAAACATAATCCAAATTCATGAAGACTTAGCAAACCTACAAAATCAATTGAGTATTGAAAAAATTTCAAGGTTCCACTACTATCCCTACCATAGATAACATACATCGCATGATTGAAATCGAAGGAGTTGAAATTATGCGTAACCTAGCTCAGATTTTCGGAAAACATCTTACCTCAACCACTAGTTGTGCTCAACCTTTGAACAATGTCCAAAGTCAACGAGGAACCCAAATTCCTATCACAACCATTTCCTCTAGTCCTACCTATACCAACCCTCAAGTTACAACAATAATTCAACCTACTAGTAATGTCATTCCTACCTTGAGTATTTCCACTAGCATCCCTAGTACCTTTGTGGCATTGCTCGTCATATCTCCTACCACTTTACTGCCCATCATCATTCCATTCACTACTCCCTCGAACACATATACACCTCCACCATATTCACCTCCATTTGAAAATACAAATAATTTATCCATCCTAAACCAACTTTTGCAAATTTATCATCCCTTCAAAAGAAAATTTCCACCATAAACCAAAATCAAAATGGCCAACCTACATACTATGCCAAAAGTAATCCCTTATCCTTGGAGATATTGATAAATCTGATACTACAAGGTCTAGAGATTCATAGATTTGAGAAATGTGGGGGGAAAGGAGGTACTTCTAGCCATGTTTCCACTTATACTACCTTATGTAGTTATTTTTTCCTTGAGGATAGGATTTTAGCTAAGCTTTTCCCTAGATCCATGAAGGATACCCCCTTAGAATGGTTTTCCTCATTACCAAATAACTCAATTCATTCATTCAATGTAATTTTTGATGCCTTTATAAACCATTTCCAAGTGCACATTCAACTCCTAATATGACCTTAGCCGATTTGATGAGATGTAAGCAAAAAGATGATGAAAAGATTATTAGTTTCATTTCACACTACCAATCGCTTTATTCCCAAATTGATGTAAAGATCCCTAATCCTCACCTTCAATAGATGTTCATTGAGAACTTACAAACTAAAATACAAGATAATCTTACCATGATGTAGTTTCCTTCCTTCGTACACTTGTGTAGTATCCTTCATGATTATCAAAACTCAGTTAGTAGTCGTGACACAAAATCCACATCTAGTTGACCTAGAAAGTCTAAAGCTGAAAACCAAAACAATTATCAGCCTTTTAGAAAATATAATAATGGATTCCTTCAACTAAACCCCCCTCAACCAACTCCACATGTTGATACTGAAGTGGCTGCTATAAGGAAGACAACTCCTTTCACATTTGGGGATTCAACTAGACAATTCACTCCCTTACTCAATACCCTCCATAACACGATGTCACAAATTTTAGAATAGAAATTGATCACTTTTCCTCTCATTAAAACTCCATATCCTAATAAGTCCTTTCCTCTGATCTTTAGATCGAATTCCTATTGCCATTATCACCAAAAAATTGGATACGACATGGAACATTTTAAGCATCTTAAACATCTTTTGCAAAACCTCATTGATTCTAGTTGACTTTCAATTGGAGGTGTTAATGATTAGAGAAATAAGTCCATTTCCCCTCCCAACAAAACCTATAAATATTTACCAACCCTATTCTGAATCATAACATTTCATTTTTCAAAGCTAGTGAAACTAAAATGAATGATGTGATGAGTGTTGACATGGATGATGACAACATGAATATTATTGAGCAAGGTCCTATGAATACTATTGAAAAAGGTCATATGGTTAAAAAATATTTGATTGTGTTGATTGAAACTCAAACTCGTAAGGGTCGAACTAAAAAGCCTCTTAACATTACTTTCTCATCTAAAGATATAATTAGAAATGCACCTGATGGTCCTCTTTACATAGCTAGTTGAATCAATGATAAGCCCACTAATGGGATATTAATTGATCCCATCTATGGAGAGAATGTGATCATTGATGAATTCTTACTTTTGCATGAACTCTATGAAGAAACATATGATAAACCAGAAACATGGATAAAAAAAACAAGGGTTTTTCTTTCCCTACGATGGGATTGGTCATCCTTTACAAATAAGATCAAAAAAATTAGATGTCTCATTCTCCATCATCTCAACATTGGATCAATCTTGTGTGAAGCTTGGTTATCCATGGCTATGCTCCATGGAAGTTGTCCTGTCGGTCTTGCATAAATGCTTAAAGTTTCCCTTTGACAATTCAATTTTCATTGTGCACTATAGTGGCTTTAATCCTTTGCCTTCCCAAGGGAACTTTTCCTTAGATTATTTTGGCACAAGCCTATGGAACCTATCAAACCTCGAGAAGACTTATTTTTGAAATCCTATCAAAATTTCAAGGTGAAATGCATAGAAAAACTATCCATTACAAACATGCCTCAACCTATGACTGAGCCTCCTATCCTTGATGAAACTATGATCGAACCTAAAGACATTCCAAATAACCAAGACCAACCTAAGATTGATCCTTTTCCCATCTTCTATAAAATACCAAGATACAATGAAAACAATCTTGTCACACCACCTAAGATAAAACAAGTATACAAAGCTAAAGAGAAAGTGGTTGAACAACCTCCCATGGTTCCTTCCACTCCCCCACCTTAGGGAATAAAAGAAACCTATGGTTCATAAACTTGCTCCTACACAAACACAACTTCAAAATCAAACTAAAATAAACAAAAATTCTAGAGAGCATAGGCGTAGATGTTGTGCTCTTGCTCGAAGGTTAAACAAAGAAAAAAATAAAGAAAATCAACATCCCAAGTTGAAAAAAGAAATACATGATGAGTCTCCCTCTTTGCTGCAACAACAAGATCCTATACCACAACAAGAGCTAAATCATTCTTTAGAAATTATCTCTCAACCTCCCATTGTGATTAACTTAGATGACAATAATGAGGTTAAAATTGACGAATAACTGCATAATGAATTGAATACATTGTTTTCCTCTTCTATGAGCTTAAACAATAATTCTCCTAGGAAGAGTGTTGAACTTGGTAGTGACCCTAGTTCGACACTTGTTATTGTCCCTTTGGCTATTTGTCTACCTTTTGTATACAATGAACATAATTGGGATGCAAACAACCTGCTAATAAATTGACTCGCATGTGCCTTACTAATATTTTACTTTATTTTCATTTTCATGTTTTTTCTGTGATTACATGTGTGTAATATGATCCCCCGTACTATTATGTTTGATGTCTCTCTCTCTCTCTCTTATTTGGGATGTCATAAGGCTTCAATACATTTAGGTCTCTTCCATGTTGACCCAAAATATTTTCTTCATTTTTGCTCTCTTTGTGTCATTCTTCTTGTTCCTTGAGTATCTGGGGAACGATGATAGTTATGATCTCTCTAAAAATATTGTAGCAAAGACATATTGACCCCGAATTTGTGGATCCCTTATGTGATTTTTGGGATTTCATTATGGGGGTAACCCCCTTTTATGATGTAGCTTTATTTGGAAACATATGACTTGGTATAGGGATTTACAAGTAAGCTCTCATGTCCTCTTTATTGTTAGCACTTATCTTTTGCTACTTTAAATTAATTTCTCACATCGTGTTTAATAATTTCTTTAAAGTAGGGGCATACGTTGGCATTATTCTTTTACAACTCATGTTTCATTGTGTAGTCTTCTTACTTCATGTGTGATGCATCTTTCTCTTTGTGGTGACATTGGGTGTGATGTCCCTCAAGAGCATGATCTCTCTTAGCATATTATATTACTCTTAGTGGCTTGATACGACACAATGCATCCCCTAAGCTGTGAATCTTCTATTCTTTGATTGGCCCTCTCTTGGAGACATTAGGAATGATGTTACCTAAGTAAAAACCTTACATGAACTAGGAAAAACTCCTTTGAAGGTACCTTTCACTATTTTATGTTTACAATATATGTTATATGGGGGTATGTGCAGGATCATCATGGAAATAATAGGCACTTAAGTTGCAAAAAATTCAGAAAAATCAGAGTTGGGCAACTTGACGTAAAAATTTGAATAGGTTATCTATATTATTTCAAAAATATGTAACAATAGAATTTGTAGTAAATTGAATGTATTTTCTAAACTACTATGTTTAATTTTATTTTATTTAAATCTATTTGGTGAAAATTTGAAATTTCAATGCAGTAGTACTTAAATTTCAGGGAAAAAATAAGTAGGTTTTTGTCTAACCACCCTAACCACAATAAAATGATAATATTTTTTTATAAGATTTTAGAAATAAGTAGAGGACTCATGTCTGGATGTGATGCATATTTTTGTAATTTTTTTTCCATGTAAATAATTAATTATGATTTTTTTATTAAAGTTTTTAAAAATATAAAACTTGTATGTCTAACCACCTTAACTTGGTCAAAACTTCATGAAATTCAATTTTTATTTTTTTAATCCTATAGTATGCAAAGTATAGAATGTGATGCATGTTTTGGATTCCAAAAATGTGACACTGTTTGAAAGCTATAGATGTTTTTCAATCAGCCTATCAATTAGGACTTTAGTCATAATTCAAATAGAAAATGAATAATAATTAGTTGTTAAATTAGAAATAAAGCATAATTTATATTGGTGGAAAGTTGAGAATCTCCTTTAAAAACCCTTTTCATTTCATAAATTTTGGGTAAAAAAAAAGTCGTCAGCCACATACCCTACAAATACCCATCATATTGCCACTTTTTGGCCCATCATGATCCTGCACATACCTATGGCCACCTTTTATAATACACTTTGTTTTCTTGTGGTGCCATCTTGCTTGTTCATGAGTATCTAGCATGCGAAGCTTTTCTTGCCTCCTGAAGCTCAAAGTTCATTGTTGTTTGGCACCTTATCAAATTTATCAAGAGTTAAGCGCATACCAGCTGCGTTCGTATGTGTCTTGCTAGGGGCTCACCTAGTGGACAGTTTGAGGTTCCACTAGCCCTTGTGAGCATGTGTTGGCTTGCATAGTGGACATCATGTTTCAATTGTAAACAATTTTTTTGGATGAACAACCTAGATTTGGTCCACAACATCCAGTACAAATGATCAAAGCTTGATTCACCCCTTTCATTTTTGTTTTTCTTTCTTTTTGTCTTTGGCATTGTATGCTTGTGCCTTGTTATTGCTCCTTACATCATTTTTCATGAGTGTTCTTGATCCTAGGGGCTTGATCACCCCTCTTGATCGTTGTCATCTTATCTTGCTAGCATTAGTACATTTGGACCTCTTTTGATGCGATTTTGTCTACTTTACTGTGAGTTTGAAGCAACTTCCCCCTCTTGCTAAAGTGGGGGAAAAATTTAGTGTAGAAAAATGTATTTTGTTACATTTTCACACTTCTTTTGGGCCCTCCTTGCTAAAATTGGGCTTCTTTATGCCTTATTTAGCCTTATTTTACATCCAAAAGCCTTAATTAATGCATCTTTTTAAAGATGATCATGAAAATATCAATTGACCAATCATAAATTAATGATTTTGGATTGTATTGCCCATATTTAGTGATTTTGGACTCATATGCCACCTTGGGAATATGGGTCCCACCTAGGTTCTGGGGCCTAGATCTGAATTTGGCATAGAACTAAGCATTTCTTGAAAAATATGTCCCAAGCTTAGCCTAATGGGACACATATGCCCCAACTGGTGTATAAGTCCTGCTTAGCTTAGACCTAATTTAAATTCAAATTCTTGGCATCAAATTTTATTCTCCTAGATATAATGTCGGCTTGTAGTGTTGTAATTTTGAGAAATTTGGCACAAACAAGTATTTAAATACAAGGTTAATTCACATATTTTTAGCTAGCATGTTTACAAGTCATCTAGCACTTTCTAAGATCAAACATTCTAGAATTCAAGAGCATTCAAGATTGATTATCAAAATTTTGTTAGCATAATTATATTCAAGTATCAAGCATCATGTCAAATTCATCATGTATTATGTTTTTTTTTGAGCTAACGTTTATGATGTAGGGTTTTTTGATTCATGTGAGCATTCAAATCAAGATCCATATCATTCAAGCAAGAGTCAAGATCTACATTCATGCTAGCCATTACATATAATATTGCATTCTTTTGCTCAAGGGTTTGGTGAGTTGAAACATTGTGTATTTGTTCATCCATCATCCCTTCGTTATATTTCTATTCATTTCAAGGTTTGATTACCAAAATTGGGTATGACCAAGGAAAACCCCTATCCACTAACAAAACAAAAATTTTCCCTCTTTGATGTGTGATTTGCAGATCTAGGTTGAAGACCCATTGAAGAGCGAGATTGGAGAAAAGTTGTCAAAGTTTTGACCTTGTTTGAAAGATTACGAAAAGTCACCTATAGAGAAAAATTTAGTGTTTTAGAACCAAATATTTGACAAGAGGGAAGCTACATGAATGCATTAGAGGATACTCTAATTTTAGAGCAACCCTAATACTAGTACTAAATCACCACTTGTGGTGTATGAGTCCCAATATACCTATTTTTAGACTTTTTCTATAGAACTTGATTGAGCAATTCCAAATTCTGGTTCTAGTATAAAAGCTTAAATTGGGATTAAATTGCCCCAACTATCATGAGTCCCAGTTTACTTCAAAAGTCAAAATTTCTAGAATTTCAAACCTCATTGCAAGCCTCTACATTTTCTAGGTGCACCTTTGTACTTTTCCAGTTTGTTGTTCTAATTTGAATTTATTTCTAGGTCATTAGTTTAAGTCTTGCATATCATTTACATTTCTTGTCTTTCCAATCCCTAGCTTGGTGGTGAACCCATATTTAGCCTTTAATCACACCCTAGGACACCTTATTGCAAATCTCTTTCCCTCATTCCATCCTTGGATTGAGATCTCTAAGGTTTCCTTGATGAAACTTGTAGAAAATTGGTTATTCTATCTCCCAAAAGATTTAGTGAACCACATTTTCAAGGTTTCACAAAGAAACCCAGAATGATGGCAAATGAAGATTGGAATAAGCTAGATAGAAAGGAAATTGCAACCATCTATCAATATTTGGCTAAAAATGTGTATTTTAATGTTTTTGTAGAGAAGACAACAGTAAAACTATGTAAAAAGTTACATGATTTATATGAGAAAAACATAGCTTCGAATAAGGTCATCTTAATAAAGTAATTATACAACCTCATGATGAAGGACGATGCTTTAGTAGAAGAGCACTAAAATGAGTTCAACATAATCACCAACCAACTTGCCTCTGTTAAAATTGCTCTGGATGATGAGATTAAATCCATCCTACTAATGTACTCCATGCTAGATAGCTGTTAAAACTTGATTGTAGCCATAAGCACTTCTGCACCTGCAAGAAACCTAAAGTTTGATGATGTTAGCAACAACTTAATGAATGAGGAGCTGCAAAAAAAATCATTTTACATAAAACCAAGGAGGAGAAGCCTTAACTATAACTGATCGTGGTAGAAAAAATGATCGAAATCATCAAGGGCGTTCAAGGTCAAGTGGATGATCAAAATTGAAAAAGAGGTGGGATAATTTATTATCATTGTGGAAAGCTAGGACACATGAAAGGATAATTTTGAATTTGGAAGCGAGAACTGAAGGATCAAAATTCATCCAATACAAATAAAAAACTAGCTAGCACAAATGAAGGTGACTCCACTACTGTAGTTTTAGATAATGAGGTTTTATTTACTACTTCAATGAAGATGCATATTTTTATACCTCTAGCAATAGCATTGATTGGATTCTTGACCCTGGGGAATCTCTCCATGTAACCCCAAACAAAGATAATTTTTTTTTGTATAATATTGGTAATTATGGTAGAGTCCACTTGGGAAACAATCATTTTTGTAACATTGTTGGAGTGGGATATGTAGAGATTAATACAAAGGATGGAAAATATATTTTATTGAAATAGGTTAAGCACGTTCCAAAGATGGGCATGGATCTAATTTCTATAGGATGTTTGGAAGATGAAGGCGACTATAAAATTTTTGGAAAAAGTGGCTAGAAAATTTGTAAATAGGCACTAATCATGGCTAGAGGATCCAGGATAGGAACATTGTATACATTAAGAGAAATAGATGTGAAATCAGATGTAGATGCTATTGTAAAAGAAGAAAACTCAACAGATTTGTGGCATAAGCATTTGGGTCACATGAGTGAGAAGGGCCTAAAAATTCTTATTGGTAAAAATATGCTATGAGGTTTGAAATCCTATAATCTTGACCTTTGTGAGCATTGCATATATATGGTAGGCAATGAAGGGTTTCATTTATTAGAAGTGTCCATGAATGAAAAAAAAAATTGATAAAATTAATACATTCTGATGTATTTGGGCGAGTAAACATTAGGTCATTAGGAAGAGCCTCATACATCGTCACATTTATAGATGATGCATCTAGAAAGGTTTGGGCCTACCCTATGAAAAGAAAAGATGAGGTATTCAAGATATTTTAGAAGTTTCATGTTGCTATTGAAAGAGATACTAATAAATCTCTCAAGTGGTTGAGAAGAGAAAATGGTGGAGAATATTGTTCCAATGCATTCAAAGAGTATTGTAACAAAAATTGTATAAAGCATGAGAAAACTATACCTCTTACTCCTCAACAAAATGGGACTACAAAAAAATGAATCACACTATCATGGAGAAGGTGAGGAGCATTTTGTCAAACTCGAGATTGGAAAAAAAAATTTGGGAAGAAGCTTTAAGGAAAACATGCTACCTAATAAATCAATCCCCTACTACAACCTTGGATGGTGGCATTCCTGAAGAAGCTTGGACTAGTAAAGAGGTAGATTACTCTCACCTAAAATCTTTGGATGTGAAGCATTTGTGCATATTCCCAAAGAACATACAAGTAAGCTAGATGAAAAATCCATGAAGTGTATTTTTCTAGACTATGTGGATAGTGAGTTTGGTTACCGATTATGGGATCCAAATAAACTAAAAGTCATTAAAAGAAGGGATTTCATATTCAATGAGTCAAAGATCTTTAAAAAACTTGTAGATATAATATGGAGGTCAAGAAAGTTGTTGATAAGTATACTAAACAACAATTAGATATTCCACCATTACAAGAAAATGGGAAGCATGCTCAAGAGCAAGTTGAACAAGAAATTGAAAATGATGAACAACAATAAGAATAAATTATATAGCAACCATTAGAAGAACTCCAACCTAAAAATACACAACCACAATTGACCCACAGGTCTACTCTATCTCACAAGCCTTCATAAAGGTATCCTCCCTCAAATTATATCTTATTAATTGTGTAGTGTAGAAAAATGTATCCCTTTACATTTTCACACTAGTTTGGGCCCTCCCTGCTAAAATTGGGCTTCTTTAAGCCTTATTTTGTCCTATTTTGCATCCACAAGCCTTATTTAATGCATCTTTTCAAGGATAATCCCAACACTTAACTAAAGATGAATCATAATTTAATGATTTTGGGTTGTTTGTTCCAAATTTAGTGATCTGGGACTCATACACCACCTTGGGCATATGGGTCCCACCTAAGTCCCGAGGCTTGATCTTAAATTTGGCATAGAATTTAGTATTTTTTGAAATTTGTGTCCCAAGCCTAGGCTACTGGGACTCATATGCCCCAACTAGAGTATGAGTCCTACTTTAGCTTGGACCTATCTTGAATTCAATTCTTTACAGGATTTTATTCTCATAGATCTAATGTCGGCTTGTAGTGTTGTAATTTTGGGAAATTTAGTATAAAAAATTATAAATACAAGGCTATTTCACATATTTTCTCCTAAAAATTTTCATGAGAAAGTATACTAGCAAGTTTATGAGATCAAGAGAATTGAAGAGCATCCAAGAGCTTATTATCAAGCATTTTGGAGCTACATTCAAGATTCAAGCATCATGCCAAAGTCATCATGCATCATGTGTGTTTTTGGGCTAACATTTGTGATGTAGGTTTTTATTATTCAAGCAAGCATTCAAGTCAAGGTCCATAGTATTCAATCAAGTGTCAAGATATACATTCATGCTAACCATTTCATATAGGATTGTAGCCTTTATTCACATGGTTTTGTAAGTTGCAACATAACATATTGTTCATTCATCATTCCTTCATTCTATTTTATTTCATTTCAAGGTTTGCTTACCAAAATAGGGTTTGACCAAGAAAAACCCATATCCAATAACAAATCAACATTTTTCTCTCTCTACATGTGTGATTGAAGATCTAAGTATTTTGAGGTTTGAAGATCATTTGAAGAATAAGTTGCAAGATTGGAGAAAGTTGTCAAAGTTGTTAAGTTGTCATCTTCACGGAAAGTCACCTACAGGTTGGAATTCAAATTTTTGGACTCGGAGATCAAAAAAGAGAGAAGCTACAATACATCACTAGAAGATACTAGAGTTTTAGGAAAATCCTAATACTAGGACTAAATCGTCACTTTGGGCGTATGAGTTCCAGTATACCACTTTTTAATCATTTCCTATATAGATCCTTGTTTACCAGTTGCAAATTCTAGATTTAGCCCGAAACCCTAAACTGGGACTAGATCACCCAATCTGGCATATGAGTCCTAATTCACATCAAAATTCATAATTTCAAGATTGCAAACCTTGTTTCAAGAATCTCCAATTTTCTAGGTACCCCTCTGTTCATTCTGAATTTATCATTTTGATTTTAAGTTTCATTCCCTAGGTTGCATAACTAGATTTGCATATCATTTGAATTTCCTTCTTTCTAAGCCTTTGCTTAGTGGTGAACCCCCCCTTTTTGTTTAATCACACCCAAGAAGACCTTATATTAGCCTCTTCTCTAAATTGAATCATTAGGTTGATACTTGTAGGATTTCATTAAATGAACTAATCTAGCAAAATAGGAAGAGGATCCTTGCCTCCTTATGTGTTCCATCTCCTAAAAGGTGGAGCACCCCATTTCCTTTGATTCAAACTGATGAAGGTGAACCTGATTTTTTTTCAGGAAGCTTGTGAAGTTAAGAACAACAAAGAATGGAAGAAAGAAATGGAGGAAGAAATGGAATCTTTGTTAGAAAATTAAACTTGGGAATTGATAAAGCTTCCAAAAGGAAGAAGGTCCCTACAAAAAAAATGGGTGTACAGGATCAAGCATGAGGGAGAAGGGAAAAAGGAAAGATACAAGGCAAGGCTAGTGGTGAAAGGATTTTCTCAAAAGAAAGGTATAGAATTTACTGAAATATTCTCACCTATTGTAAAGATGTCATCCATTGGAATTGTTATTGGTCTTGATACTGCTTGAGACATGGAGTGTGAAAAAATAGATGTAAAGAGAACTTTCCTTCATGGGTAATTGGAAGAGGAGATTTATATGGAGTAGCCAAAAGGATTCAAAATAAAAGGTAAAGAAAATTTAGTTTGCAGATTGAAGAAGTATTTATGGACTGAAACAGGCACCTCACTAGTGGTATAAGAAATTTGATTCATTCATGTTGGAACATGGTTTTAAAAGGATAGAAGCTTATCATTATGTCTACATTAGGAGGTATGACCAAGATAGTTACATTAAATATTATTTTTGTATGTAGATGACATGTTACTTATTGGACATGATAAAAATATGATTAATCAATTGAAGAAGGATTTGGGTAAACAATTTGCAATGAAAGATTTGCGTCTAGCACAACAAATACTGGGCATGAAGATCATATGTGACAGAAAGGAGAAGAAAATATGGTTGTCACAAGATCTTGGTAGGTTTAATATGATGGATGCCAAGCCAGTTGGTACACCTCTTGCATCCCACTTTAAATTGAGTAATGATTTGTACCCTTGTGATGACAAGGAGAAGGAGGAAATGAGTAAAATTCCTTATGCTTCAACAATTGGAAGCTTCATGTACACCATGGTATGTACTTGAATGGATATTGCACATTCAATGGGAGTAGGGAGAAGGTTCCTTGCAAATCCAAGCAAACAACATTGGCAAGTAGTGAAGTGGGTTTTGAGGTATCTTAAAAGTACTAGCCATCATTGTTTATGTTTTGGTAATAATGATGTTGTGCTTAAAGGTTATACCGATGCAGATATGGCTAGAGATGTGGACACTAGAAAGTCCAACATTGGTTATCTATATATCTTTGTAGGTGATGTATCTTGGGTGTATAAACTATAGAAAGTAGTAGCCCTTTCAACAACATATGAAAAATACATAGCTGCAACAGAAGCTTGCAAAGAGACGTTGTGGATACAGTGATTCCTATGAGAGATGGGAATAAAATATGATAGATATACATTGTATTGTGCTAGTCAAAGCACCATCCATTTAGAAAAAACCCTAGCATATCACTCAAAGACCAAGCACATTGATCTAAGGTACTGTTGGATTCGACGGGTATTAGAGGAAGGGCATTTCAATTTGGAAAGGATCCATATGGATAAGAACCTTGTTGATATGCTTACTAAAATTTTGTCGAGAGGAAAGCATGAGCTATGTAGAGACTTGGTAGGTCTAGGGGTGATTTGATGACTATAGTTTATTCTGACCCCCCTTCATTGGCTTCAAGTGGGAGAATGTTATACACAAGACGTGTGAAGCAAATGAAGTGGCTTCCAAAGTCATCTAACTTGCTCTTTGATTTGGCTGGAAACTTCTTCGACAACACTGCATTTATTCCTTTGTCTACCCACTATCTAGAGTTATCTAGCATCTATTGTATGTATGATTTGGAATGATTTTGTCGATTACTTCATCGGCCTATCAATTATGATAGAAGTGTGTGGAAGCATGAAAACATGTATATATTTGGGGTTTTTTAAATAAGAATAAAGTTTTTGGGTGTATGCATGTGTGCACTTTGTATTCTCTGTTTCCTTTGTATCTTCTATATCTTTTGTATCTTCTGTTCTTGTGTGCTTTGTTAATTTTTCGGTTATATTTTCTACTACAGATTCTTATTGCTCTAATAACATAAGATAGTATGGGCAAAAGTTTCCCAACAAGTAGACGATATGATTCTAGATTGCATGGTTATAAAAGATTAATGATGGTTTTGTTTTTATGATATGAATTTTTTATTATTTGAAGTTGTGTTGACTATGTCAAAAGAAAAGCAAAAACCTATATGAAGGATAATCATAGGTGGTCTTGTGGATGATTTGGGAGCAAATGTTTGTAGCTAATTCATTTCACCTAACATAAAAGCAATTTCTAATTGTCAATATAGAATATACCCATCAATCGTGCCTTAAAGTACGTTTCTAAATATTATTATTATTGATGCATGTGAATAAGTGTGAATGCCATCTAATTTTTATTTCAAGTTGGCATTCAATTTTTCTGGTCAACCCTCTCATATTCATTTTGTCCGCATTGAATTTAGCATCTTGTATAGTAAATGATAGAGCAAGTGACGAATAGCTGATCCTCATTCACACCGTGGGAAAACTAGAAGTCTAATAATACAATACAATATTGCAAAATGTAATAAATTCTATACCATTATCGAAAGCTGGAAAAAGTACAACTGTTGAACTTTATGAAATATTTTTCTAAATATTAATAAGTGTTATGTACGTATCAGACAAAAACGTGACCCTAATTTTTGGTTCCTTTCTATTATATATAACCCTCTCATATTGACTTGGTCATTCCTTTCTATTCAAGTTTTGTTTTGTTTTGGTTTGACTCTTCAAAGCCAAAAATGAGTGGAACAGTTCCAAGGGAGGTTTAATCTGGTCATGTAGTTATATATTTCTGAGTAGATTTGGTCCGTCTCCAGAGAGAAAAGCTCGACCTGTAAGTATGTGGAAGTTTGATGAGAAGAAATGGATGGAAGAAGTGAAATGCTATCTCACTCTTGATAAAGACCAGTGGATGAAAGAAGTGAAAAGCTATCCCACTCTTGACAGGAAGTCGCCCTGCATTTTCAGTGTATCACCGGCCTTGTTGAAGGAATATAGAGATGCGTATGTGCCGCAAATTGTTTCCATCGGGCCTTGCCATTTCGGAAAAGAGTGGCTCGGTGGAATGGAAACATTCAAAGGCGACGCAGCACGTAGAGAGGTTGTAAGAATTCAGAGGGCAACTGGTAATTCTGAATTTAACTTCGAGCAAGTGATTGATAAAATTAGAAGTAGGGAGGAGGAGATAAAGCGTTGCTATGACAAGGGAACAGCATTCAAGGGTGAGGTACTGTGTTGGATGGTGGCGCGGGATGCTTGTTTCATCCTTGACTTTTTCAGAAATCATCTCTATGGATTAGAAGATGATGATGAGGATGGCACTGATAAGTCCTTTAGAAATGATCCAAAGCTTCATCACATTTTTGGACACGAATCCGAGAATCCTAGGGTTACGTCAGAGGTCATGAAGGATTTAATCAAGTTAGATAATCAAATACCGCTCTTTGTCTTGGAAGATGTTCTTGCTATGGAGATGCCGGATTCCCCTGATAATGCCAAAGCTAAACTTGACAAGATGCTGAGGACTATGTTCAAAAAAATCTACTATCGGCCTTTCGAGTTTTGTGTAGAGGGCGAACCACGGAAACGGGGCCATATCCTGGATATATATCACTACTTTTGTATTGGAATTGCGGCACCCGAAAATGAAAAGGAGAATGAAGATGAAGTGAAACTCAACGTTTATTGCTCGTGTGTTGCAGGTTCAGATGATGGTCAGTGCTCATGTTTTGGACGTGTTAAGGAGCTGCAGAGCTCGAATTCTCCTACGTCTGCAGTTGGAGGAAGCTCTGAGAATGTTAAAGGTTCCATACAATTAGACGAGTGGTGGCTGAAGGTTCCCTCTGCAGTTCAACTGAAGAATGGAGGAGTGAAATTCCAGGCCAATGCTAAAAAAGTGGACGACATTAAATATGAGGAGAAAACTCTCAATTTGCTGCCGCTGAAATTGGATGTGGACTCAGAAGCATATATAAGAAATTTGATTGCCCTGGAGATCTGTCCTCCAGACTACAAGGACAAGAGAATGACTGCATATGCGAAGTTCATGTATGAGCTGTGCCAAACAGACAAGGGAGTAGACGTGATGAGAGAGAAGGGCGTCATTATTGGTAACCTTTGGCACAGCAAACGGGTCATCCGATTATTGAACATCTCCAACTTCACAATTTCCCAACCAGAGTGCAAATCCATTAAACAAACAAGGAAAAAACTGAGCCTCTGTTATAAGACAGAGCGCTATAGTGGTAATAGAAGCCTTTCAAAACCATGGCTAGTGGTCGGAGGCTTCGGAGCAACAACTGTCCTCTTCCTTACTGCGATCCAGATGGTTTGCTTGTTTAAACACTGTGGAGCATGATCGACAGCAAGTAGTTTTTACGTTCTCTTTTATACCGTATTGCCTGTTGCTTTCTTCCGGGTAATCCATAATAAACTTTCTAGCGTAGTGAAGGCTTTGAGATGATAATATACCAAATCGGGATTTCTTCCTATGCTATGAAATTGAGTGTGGGCTCTGCCATTATCCACCAAGATGTTTCTAGTCATTGCATCCATCTCTATGATTTTTCAATAATGTATAGTGCTGTATCTGAAATGAGAAGTCGTTTATGGACATGTGTGCTCTCCTATTCTCCGTCAATAAAAACAAAAAATATTATACACAATGTATAATCTAGCAATTGGACCGATAGGTTCATTTAATTTATTAAATGTTTTGTTCAAACAATAGAAATTAGTGAAATGTTTTTTATCATCAAAGGAAAATAAAATAAAATTAAAAATTATCATAATTGAAATTATATTTCATCTAAAACTTATTAAAATTAAATTATATCGCGTTTGAAATCTTAAATTGTGTATTATTGTCGATCTCAATGTGAATGTATCTTAGAGAGCGCATTAGAATTGAAATACACTTCTTGATAGAATTTGAAAGCTTCCAACATAAGAGGGCAAGTGGCTCATTGGTGAAAAATCTCATTAACCACAAGTAGGTTCTTGGTTTGAATGTTAATCTATCCAATATTCTCATTCTAGTATCTATAATTCCTTATAGAAACAAAGATAATTCTTATTACAAAGTAGCAAAAAACATTACAATTAAAATTTATATTAAAATACCTAAAATTACTCAAATAACTCTTGTACGTAATGGGGTACATACATTTCAAATTCTTGGGAATGAATCTACACCTTTACATTGTGTAATAATTTTATCTTCTTTAATGAATATCAATTCATTCAATATTTATAGAAAAAATACTTGCATTGATTATTACTTTTTGGTAGAGACAAAGTGTAAAATTATTGTTGAAAATTTGACTATAGAAGAGTGTGGTGTTTAAGTGGAGTCTAGAAAGATGAAACAACTAGTTTAAAAAACTTCTTTATATAGTCTACTATGCTTGTATTATGATTGCAACAAAAACATGAAATGGATAGATAAAATAAATATCCTCAAAATATAGTACTTTGATTCTTATGTCATACATTGATTCAAAAAAGTTAAATAATCTAGCTGAATATCTTATAAGAATATTAAAGTTGAGGATAAACTTAGTAAAACATGAAAGAATATTAAATTTATAAATAAAATTAATAGAACATCACTCCAATTATTGGTAAATATTTTTAGTATAGAGAAATTTTTAGACTACCTACACAAATATAAAAACTTGAAAGAAAATTTCCCCACTTTTGATATTATTTGGCAAAGGAATGTGGTGTAGTTATCTCATCCATGTTGTTTGTTTCTCTCATATGAGGAAGAACAATGTTACTATGGAGGTATGTTGAGTATAATAATCAAAATCATCATGAAAACTTGATCAATATTTGACTCAATATGCATACTAAAAATATCTTTAGCATAGATTATCCTTGTGCTCCTATACCTGCAATTCATCTAAAAATCCTTTCAAAAGAAGACTGAAAAAAATCATTATTGGAAAGAGTAAAAAAAGAAAGAAGAAAATCCAAGGAGACACTCTTTTGTTGGTAAAATTGAAGGCCTCATCATCATGAAAAGAGGATTTCAGCCATCCAACTTACCTCCAAGATAGTATTCTCATATTTGGTGTATAGTGGGAAGCTAAAAAGGAAGGTATACATCCATTCAATCAAGTAAGTAATAGAAATATACATAATGAAATGTAAAAATGATGTGTATATTGTATAGCACAATTTGAAAATAATTTTTTCATAGGAAATTATGAGAATAAGGTAGTTTCAAGAAAGGGAATATATGTCCATTCAAAAGAGAGAATTTCTATTGGAACCAAAGATGATGTTCAAAGCCTTTTCTATAATTTGGATAATTTTCCAAAGAGATGGATATTTTTCAAAATAAAATTGAATAAAAGATGTGAATTTCTATGAAATTAAATATAAAATCACATAATTTATTTTCTATAAAAATAAATTTATTCAAGGTTTCTTAACAAACCCATAATACTCTATTAATAGCTTCTACCAAGAATTGCTCAAGAAAATGAAAATATTCTTAATAACTATTTTTGAGGACATACATAACCTTTAAAAATTAAAATAATTTGTACAAGAAAAGACATATGTTTTCTTCTTATAATTTATCTATTATATATTGTTTGAATGTACTCTATCTCTCAAGAAAAATCAAATGTTATCTACTTGTAATTCCCTCATTGTGTAATGATTGAATGAATAGGTTATATGGTTAAAATAATTTGATCACTCTTTTAGACTTATGAAGAAATGGTGGTTGTGGGATTCTTCTATTATATACTCCTACACATGGCTAATATGATAAAATAGAAAGAAGTATCATATCACATGTTTATAACTATAATTTTTTTGAGGCAACATAAGCCTGGAATATTATTAATTTAATACATTTTGACCTAAACACATTCAAGACATGCACTTAGGATCAAATCATCATGAATTCACGCAATAATATATCTATGAAATAAAATGTTAAATACAAAAAAATGTAAAAAATCACATTTCTTCAAATGATTTCATTTCTCATATCTCTAATTCTACCTCTACCTATTCCTCTTTAAATGAACAAAAGGACAAAAATAACACTCAAAGAGTTAGAAGGAGTAGTCTAGATCAAGGTGGAAGCAAAAACTAGAATTTCATTTCGCATAGCTCTAGAGGGTGACATCAATTTAAACAGTAATATTTGAGGTATTATAATTCTAATATTCAATGTTCTTTCTACAAGAAATATGATCATTATGAATATGAGCACCAAATAATAAGTAGATGAGGATAATAAAATATAGATACTTCAAATGTATTTAAAATAAATTTAGGGTTATTATTTATTGCATGTCATGTTTCTCAGGGTAGTTTAGTCGATTTAGGTTTTATATAGTGGATGTGTAATCATATGATAATAAATAGATATTTATTTAAAATTTTAGATGGTTTTGTGAAGTTATAACTCCAACTAGGTAATGAAAATAATGTTAGTTATGAGTAAAGGTGTGATTAATTTTGTTGTAAAACATGGTGAAAGAAAGCATATTATAGATTATTTTGAGATAGAATAATCTCATGAATGTTATATACCTTATGCATAATGGTTACAAAGTATACTTCTGAACCATCAATTTTGTGGTTCTATGGACTTCTCTTGCACTCATAGGGTTTTTCACCTAAAAGGAGAGAGATAGAACCCTAAAATTTAGGTGGTTCACTCAAATAGAGAATGTATGATGTGATTAAGACTAAATGGAATGATCTAAATGCAGCTAAGTGATGAAATTGACTAATTCTGAATGCAAAACTAATGAAATATGTAATGTTTGAAAACATAGTGAGGTATGCAAAAGTGAACTAAAACATGAACAAATACAAATATAATTGAGAAAGGCTTAACAGAGTGCACCTAGGAATTGGATGTTGATCTAGGAGGCAGAAATCACTGTAAATCACCAATGGGACTCATTCACCACTAATGGTGAATCAGTCCTCCTACTGGTAAAAACACTTGAAACTACTTTCTGACTGTCAACAACTAGATTCTGACAAAATCAACCTTTTTCAGCCTTCGGGTGGGACTCATTCACCACTAATGGTAAATCAGTCCTCCTTCAAAAATTTGTATATTCAGAGCTCAATCATGTAGCTTCAGATCTGCACTTGTCTTCTTGTCGGGTTGACAGAGTCAAATCTGCAGAAAACAAGTTGTAGGTTGTCTCCAAGCTTGAATTAGGATTTAGTTGACTTGTTGTCCACTTTTCAACACCTATTTTCTTGAAAAATCTGCATATAAAGTCTCCAAACACACATGCAAAAGGGGGAAAATGGTTAAGGGTTAGAGTATAGGGATTTACCTTGGTCAAATCCCACTTTGGTAATCAAACCCTTAATAAAGAAATGAAATGAAGTGAAAAAGGAATGATGAATAAAAAACATGCAAGTGTCCTAAACTCACCACAACGTTGTTGAAGAAATATGAAGATATGTCAATGGCTGCTCCAAGATACTTGATTCAATGATGCTTTGATAGAATGAATGCAAGAATGCTAATTGATGTTGAATGAGTGAATGCAACTAAATGGGTGAATAATTGAATGAATGGGGATTAAAATGGATGGAAAAACACTTATTTATACACGCTTATTCCCTAATAACCCAATAATACAACATCATAGGCTGACATAAGGTCTTTTTGAATAAAAACCCAAAAGAAATTTTAAATTATTTTGAATTTGGAGTCAAGAGGGATTCATTCGCCACCCATGGTGAATGGGTCCCACCTTAGGCTTGTAAGTAGGTGTCAGGAATTAAGTTGCATTTAATGTTGTTTGTCGGGTTTGCATTCAAAAATACACTTAATTAAGTCTTATGAGTTCATAAAGGGGTCATATAAAGCATAAGAAAGGTGTAAATAGTGATAACAAGCCTAGAAAAGCATGAAAGCTTGTTACAAGACTTTAGAACACTTTAAAATAGGACTTTATAAGGGATAAAAAGGTGATTTTTAGATGAATTATAATAAGAAGAGTCTAGAAAAGTTTAGAAATGTGTTGCAACACTTCACAACACCTTCACAAGACATCATAATTTGAATTTTAAAGACCTAATGTGAATGCAGAAGCTACATTGCAACATTAAATCAAAGCAAAATAGGCCAAGCATCATTAGAGAAAGACCTAAAAGGCCATGAAAATGTCAATGATCCATTTTTCTATGGTACAATTTCAAACATAATATGTGCACTATATTTGAAACACTTTCAAATGACAAGTTTACTTCAAAGCTTTAGATGACAATGAACCAAATATATTCCAAAATTGTATCATGAAATAAAATACAACCCAAGGAGTGTATACAGAAATTTTCAAAGTGATTTATTTATACAAAACATGGATATTGTATCTAAAGTATGGACATCTACATTTTGTAAGATATATGTCATTATAGAAGAGGTAGATGGTGAGAGGATTGACATTAATTGAGGACCTATTCGGTTTATGTGAGAGTTATATTTTGGAAAAAATGCTATTTTTTAAAATAGGAACGTCTTACAAAGAAAGGGAACTATTATAGATTGATCACTCTGATCAAACTTCTTCATTTAGAATTAGTATTTGTTCTCTAACTTGCACATAGATGATTATTTGAAGAAAAAATGAATTTATTTTCTCAAGAAGTTTGAAGCTTTAAAAATATTTAAGTATTTCAAAGAAATGGTTGAAAATTAAATTAACCCTATTATATCAAGCTACTCAAGTTAGATAAAGGTGAAGAATATAATTCAAATGATTTCTTAGAATTATTTTTAGATATCATGGATTTCAGAAGTAGTTTACTACAAGATACACACCATAGTAGAATTATGCTACAGAAAGGAAGAATAGAACAATCATGGATAAATAAGGAGCATGTTTAAAGGCAAGCACTTTCCTAATTAATATTGGGTAGAAAAAGTAGTGCCTATAGTGCATAGTTTCAATAAATGTACTATAAAGATTCTTAAAGACAAGATTCCATAAGAATAATGAAATGGTAAGAATAATAGTCTACCTCATTTAATAATTTTTGGATTTCTTGCATATGCTCACGTGCTAGAGAAAAGAGAATAAAATGGAATGATAGAGGAAAATAATGTATATTCATTGTTTATAATTAGAAAAATAAACATTTCATAATTTTTTCTTATGTCATGAAATGAGTATGGGATCTTCCATTATACACTAATATATTTCTTAGACATTACATCCATTTCTACAACTTTTCAATGATGTATACTACTATATCTGAAATGAATTGTGGTTTATAGGCATATATGCACTCTTATTTTTAGTCTAAAAATAATAATTAACCATACAAAATTTATAAACTAGAAATTGGACCCATAGGTTCAATGGTCATGCAATCTTATATTTATTTTATTGTAAAATATTATTAGAAAGATAATTTTTTATAGTCAAATTTAAAATTATATCAAAAATGACACAAAATGTATGTAATTTATTAAATTCATTATCTATTAGAGAGAAATTGGTGAAATAATTGTTATTGTAATGCAATTAAAATATAATTATAACTAAAAAATTATGTATCATAGCTAAAATTCTATCTCATATAAGATTCATTAGAACTACATTATTTCATTTCTAAAATTGTGAATTTTATACCATTGTTTATTTTAACATAAATGCACCTTAGAAGGTGTGATAAAATTAAAATAAAATTCTTGATGGAATTTATAAAGCTTCCATAATACAAGGAAAATTTTCTTAATGGTTTAAAATATCACTAGCCATAAGTATGTTTTAAGTTTGATGGTCAAACTATCAAAAATTCTCTTTAATTATAATCATTAGATACAAAATAGATGAAAACTAATTAAAATTAAAATCTATATCATGTGCCTAAAATGGCTCAAATAACACTTGTGTGTGGTGGTGTACATACTCTTCAAGCCCTTGGGAATGAATCTTCATATTTACATTATGCAATAATTTGAGCTTGTTTAGTTAACACTTTTTTGGGGAATGTATTTGAAGTTTTATATGAAGTGGGCAAAGATTATCCAAAATAAACACTTGGATAATGTAGATTTTAAAGAATAAATATTATTGAAGATCCTTGTTGAGGATTAGTAATTTATAATTTCATCTTGAATTCAAAAAGTATAATTATTAAACACGTTAACTGGTAAATCAATAATGGAAGGAAGGATCTCTTTTGGAAAGATTATTGGAACAATGTTGACACTCTCAAATACCTTCCAAGTATGGGTGTGTAGATATGGAAAAAGTAACCCTTTTAATTTTTCTATTTTTGTCCCTCCTTGTGCTTATTTGGCTTTATTTCACCTTGATTTAATGTTGTAATGTAACTTATACATTCACATTAGGTCTTGAATATTCAAATAATTAAGACTTTATGATGTCTTGTGAAGGTGTTGTGAAGTGTTGTAACACATTTCTACACTTTCTAGACTCTTCTTATTATAATTCATCTAAATATCACCTTTTTATCACTTATCAAGTCCTATTTCAAAGTGTTGTAAAGTGTTGTAACATACTTTCATACTTTCCTCTTGAAATCTAATTCTTGTTCTTACCTAGCACTTCATAAAAAAATTCTTGCATCAAATAGGCTTCAAAACTAGGATTCTTAAGTCCTTCTAGATGTGTATTATGTAAAATTGATGAATAATTTGTGAATCATTTGCTTCTTGATTCTCTATTTAAAAAATTTTATAACGAAGTAGCGTAAGTGCACCAATCTGTGACATAATTTAGGTGTCAAATTGTAAAAAGTAACAAAAAAAGGCCAAAATTGTCCATTTGGCGCATGCCAAATTTGGCGATCAAGTCATTTGGCATGCGCCAATTTTTGGCACTCGCCAAATGCAAAATGTAAATAAAAGGAAAAAACACAGTTTGAAACCTCATTTCAGTTCAACCCGTGGTTTGGCTTGGAGGATTTGAGGTCTGCAACTCACACTTACCAAATATCATCCATTATTTGCATCCTTAGATTGCTATTTTTTATGAGGATGCCACCAACATGTCAGAGACGTCGAAGATTGCGAAGAGGTATGCATTTTTATTCTATTTATTTTGAATTTGATTTAGAATGCAGATTGAAATAGGCTTTTATAATAAAATTTTGTTCTAATTCTCAGGAAATGAATCTCCACCTCCAAACATTGAGAATTCATAGTCACCCCCTCAGGAAGAGCCTCTTATTCAAGAACAACCTGAAACCCCTCCATCAATTCATAGGCATCCTCAAGGAACACGATAAAATATTCTAAATCAAATTGAAAACAATAAAAGAGACATTGAACAATTAATCGGAAGATTAACCGAGCATGCTGAAACCCACCCTTACAGGAGAGGGATTGTTAAATCATTGAAGTCAATTGTATCTCATGTAGGAGAAATGAGCAAGAAAATAAATTTTTGGTCAAATAAGAGGCATGAGATGAGACAATATTATGCTAGAGGTTTTTCATATGCAGATGTTAAAAAACAAAAAATTAGCAAAGCCGACTTTTGTACCCTATTTATAGACCCGAAAACCAACGCACCTTTGTCTAATACATGCAAGAGGTTCCCCATCCATTGGTTCCGCCATGATTTAATTAAAAATAAATTTTGGGAGTGGTGCTGGATGGTATTTGACCAACCTCCATGCAATAACGATGAGGTACCATAATACTTTTTGAGGAAACTCTATTGTGAGTTTATCCTCAGGTACTGTCATAATAGTGAACAATTCAGAGAGGAATGAATTTTAGCTGAAATCCATGTTTTAGAAAATATAATGATTTAAAACATAAAAATTTCCATTTAAGGATTCCAATTAGAGTTTGATCAAATCACATTAGATCAAACCCCTTTGGATATAGAACCTTGCTAGTTTTAAACCATACCTATAAATCGTCTCCTTTGCACTATCATGAAATCGATAAAAATCACTTTTGATTTAGCTTTTCAAATCGATAATTCATTCCATTTATTTCGTGATTACTGGTATTCCTGAAACAAGCTATCCAATAGATATAATTTTTAACCTGAACATTGTATTTGTTTTTAAGTTTTATTAAACGCTGGTTTTCATAGAAAATGAATTTCTTCTTGCCTAATACATGGGAAAATAGAAGATTATCAAAGCGAAAAAATGAAAAATATGAGTGCACCAGATATTAAAGTCCTTGATCCCAAAGATTGGAGATTAGTTGCGACGCCGCCGAAAAGAGGATTACATTATACAGTTGCATTGTGTCTGAATTGTAATTTGTTTCACTTTGAAACTTGATTAAGGAAAAAATATTGAATAAAAAACTATCTAACCAAGTGGAAGCACTAGATATCAGAGTTACAAATCTAAATTTGAAAGAATTAGAATTTTATCCTTCATGAAAAAAAAGTTATGAGTTATACAGTGTGCTTCACTTTTTAAAAATGTTGTTTTTTGAAAAAAATCAATTTTCATGGGAGATGGAAAAAGAAGTGCAGTTTGATTCCAAAAATTTTGAAAAAAATATTTTTAGAATCTACAGACAAAATCTGATGAGACTCTAGTTTGCACCATCTTCAAATTCCTCACAGTTTAGCCACTATCGGTGCCCAAATGTGAAGATTTAGTTAAAAATAATAATTTCAGTGTCCAATTTGGCCAAAAATTGTAAACCACTATTATGGGATCACCCCCTCAATAAGATACCCAATTATTTTGACATCTTAGACTTTCAGGGTAGAGGTGGGGGCTCCACACATGATACCTATTGCACGACGTAATCCACAGTTGGCACCGAGACCCTTGGCCAGACCCATGGTCGAGCATGTCATCGCTCCTTCCATTGTTAAGGATAGTGTAGAGGTGGACACGCTAGAGTTGATTGGCTCACTCACCTAGACCATTTTACAGTGTGCGAGGCCTCTAGTAGAGCTTGGTGTGGAGGAGACGTGTAGGCCCCGAGCTCCACCCCACCATTGTGGCACTTGTGGGTAGTTTTCACATATGATTATCAGAGTGCTCAAGATGCAGCTACACAACCTACCTCAATTGCAAAGGTGATGGATTTTATTGATGATTTGTTGAATGATACATCGGACATTGACACTAAAGTAAAATTTAGCAAGTTTATTTAATGTTGTTTATTAAATTATCTTTGAAATTTAAGAATAAGTAAATTAGTAGAATATTGATATGATGAAATTTTAGGGTCGAAGTGTTCATGAGACGTGCCTCATTCCTATAGACACTTATTCGTTCTCGATGTTGAGTCCACAAGTATGCAACTAGTATTAAAGATATTATTATTGCATTTGAACAATTGAATGTTATATTTGAATGTTTGTCTCATAACATGCTTTGGATTTCAAATAGTTTCCTGGTGGACCTTCAACCTCCACAACTCGTAATTAATTTCCTCAAACAACTTACACTCAAGTAGCCTTTATTCAATAATGGTGTTGTAAAACAATGTTAGCTAGTTTTCATAATTTTGCATATACAAATCTAAAAAATTGATGAGAAACACAAACATTACATTTGTATTCCTTGATCGTGTAACATTATCTTCTCCTAATTCACTTTTTGTTCCTTTATTCCTTCCTAATCCCATCACATTAACATTTAATAGTTTACCCTACCATTTACTCTTTCTTTACCATTTGCAGATGTTGACATTAGACAACCCTAGTGATGTTGGTGGCACGATGGACCATAGAATTGGTGCAACAATAGCCAGTTCTGATCCATTCAAAGAGGCATGCAATAGATTAGTTGATTTGAAATTATATTTGCTCTTTTATGGTCTATTATAGAAAATTTTCATGATACTTTTGTGTAGCTTAATTTCTATCTTGATGGTTGCTACAGGTGGTTGTCACTCTAGATCGTGGACGTGGTGATGATCTAAATGTGAATGATGACTATCTATATGCAGTAAGTGATTATATTTTGTTATATGTCATTCCACAATTCAATTTTTGTGTATTAACATCTTTACATTTTATTGTATCAGTTGAAGGTCCAGATTGAAGAGAGGATCACTAGCAAGCGTGTTTGAAAGACTAGAGAACAAACAGTTACTCCTTCTAGCCAAATTTTGAAGGCAGCACGAGCTCTATTTCCTTCCCCTAGAGGGAAATGATTGTATTAGGGTTATTTGTTGTATGCCTATGTGGCATTTTGGAACATATGTTTTGTACTATCAATTATAGATTATCTTCTTCAATCTCAAAAAATTATATCGAATTTAGTATGATTGTATGTGTAATAGCATCTAGTTTACTGGGGATAGTAATGAATCCAATTGTTGCAATTGCCCAGGATACATTATTTTAGAGTATTTATATAAACCTTTTTCTTACTAACTGAAAAAACTAGGATTTGCCCTTATATTCTTAAAATGGTAGGGAATAGGCTGAAATTATCAAATGAACTTCTAATTACAAAATCAACTTGATCATTAAATTAGAAGTTCATTTTGTACCATGTAATATACATTTTCATTCTCAGAAAATGTCGTTCAAACATGCGTAAATAAAAAAAATATTTGTCATTCTGTTCTATTTAAGTTATAATAGAAGTTAAGAATAACAAAACATGAGCGCAGATATATATATGTGACATTTTATGTCCATAATATGGATCCTTTGTCCTAAGCCTGTATGGCCTTTTTGGATATATTGTATATACTTTTATCAATATATATCATTGTATACCTTACGTCTTTTTTATTAACAAAATCTTATTTTTCTACTACCATTCTTGAATGATGTTATCATGCATATTGTGTAAATCGTATGCTTGAATGTTGTAGGCATGGATTTTGTTTACATCTAACACTTAATTAATTACTATCGATTGCTCAATAAACTCCATCTAGAGCATATTGTGTAAATAAGCTATATTCCTGGTGGTCTGTATCCTTTGGAATGCTTCAATTACTTGTGCCTCAATTATTAACATGTATGCTTCACTTATTCACACGTATACTTCATGTATAGTGTGTGTATTCACATGTATGCTTCATGCTTCCAATGCATAGCAGCAAAAGTATTTTGGGGAAAATTTTGAAAAACCAAAAGTATAAGAGTTTTTTAAAAAGTCAGGAAAAAAACATATTTAAAAAAAACGTAAAAATTGTAGAACAAGAGATAAAATCTATTTATTTTGAAATTGAAAGGTATTTCCATAGCATATAGAGATAGCAGAGAAATGCAATAACACTAACTAACAAACAAAAATATTTTTTGTAGTTTATATTCATATCATTGATTATATATTTTATTGCACATCTTTCAAAAGTCAAAAGCATTAATACACCCACAACACAACTAGATGTTGCATAGACAAAATCTTTTCAATTACAATATAGTTTTTAAAAGTCAACCTACAAATACTCAATGTATAACCAATAAGTAGGAGCACTCTTCCAATTGCATTTTCTTATCATGGCATTCTATGAGGCCAAATTTCTTTGACGTATTTTATCAAATAGTTCATTGCCTTGTCTATGTTACCACATTTTTCATACATGTCTACCAAAGTATTTTGTCAAAAAGTTCATTGCCTTGTTTCTATGGTTAAAATCATAAAACAAGGACTTTCGAACAAGCTATGGATGCTTGGAAAAAATCTATCAAAAGCATAATAGCAAGCAATACTATAGACAAGGCATTGAACTGCTTGAAAAAAAATTCTGAAAGAAATGTGGTCTCATGGTGATGGAATGCCATGACATGCAAATTGCTATGGATTTTCATGCCATTCCATCACCATGATACCACGTTTCTTTGAGGAATTTTTTCAAACAATTCATTTCCTTGTCTATGCTACCACATTTTTCATACATACTTACCAAAGCATTTTATCAAATAGTTCACTGCCTTGCTACTATGGCTAAAAGCCTAAAATAGGTGCTTGCAAAAAAGCTATGGATACTTGGAAAAAATCTATCAAAGCATAATAAGAAGTAATAGCATAGACTAGGCAGTGAACTGTTCAAAGAAATGCCTCAAAGAAATGTGGTCTCAATGTGCTTGTCATGGAATTCCATCACCAAGAGAACACATTTATTTAAGGATTTTTTTTCAAACAGTTCACTGCCTTGTCTATTCTACCACATTTTTCATACATGTCTACCAAAGCATTTTATCAATCAATTCACTACCTTGCTGCTATGGCTAAAATTCTAAAATAGGTGATTTCAAACAAGCTATATGGATTCTTGGAAAAAATCCATCAAAGGGTAATAGTAAGCAATAGCATAGAAAAGGTAGCGAACTATTTGAAAAAATGCCTTAAAGAAATGTGGTGTCATGGTGATGGAATGCCATGACAAGCAAATTCCCTCAATTGTCATGGCATTCCATCACCATGAGACCACATTTCTTTGAGGCATTTTTTCAAATAGTTTACTACCTTGTCTATTCTACCACATTTTTCATACATGTCTACCAAAGAATTTTATCAAATAGTTCACTATCATGCTACTATGGCTAAGAGCCTACAACAAGTGCTTTCAGACAAGTGATGGATGCTTGGAAAAAATCTATCAAAGCATAATAGTAAGAGAAAGCATATACAAGGTCATGAATTTGTAGTATGTGATGGATGCTCCCATGTTTTACAAATGAGAGGTGAGCTCAATTTATAGGCTCCTCGAATATAATTCAATGGCCAAGATTTATTTTCAATCAACAACCGAGATTACAAAATAAAACCTTAATTAGGGTTTGTCACAACTAAATACCTCTTGACCAATGAGAAAATTACATTTGGGGACACTTGTCCTTCTCCTAAATATAAACCAACAATAAAAAGTTGTTGCATTATGAAGTGTCAGGTTCATTGAACCTAGACATGCTAGCTTCAAACAATTTGATTGGTTGGAAGATGACGAGGAACCATCTCAATGTGTTTGATGTCCCCTTTGATCTTGGCCTAAGGCAGACTTCAAGATATGTTTTCCATCTCCTATTTTCAGCTTAGGGTGGACTTTAAGTTGTCTTTGCTATGTATGCTTTGAGTCGGGCCGACTTTACGTTGTCCTTTCCATGTATGCTTTGAGTTGGGCGGACTTTACATTTTTCTTGGACAAGCATTATTCAAGAAAAGGGAAGAATTGATAATAGTTTGGACATAGCATTTCTTTCCCAAGCATACTTTGCATCATCTTAGACATTTTCCTTAACCATGGGCATGGCGGACTTTGCTTGTGCCTTGCCAAGATTGGGCGAACTTGCTCTTGACTTAGACATGCTTATTTTTCTTCCAAGTGAAAATTGACAGAGGTTATTGTAGAGAGGTTATTGTAGAGGGGAATAACACAATCCCATGGGCTCAGACAAGAATTTTCTAAGCATCACGGTGTCTGAGTAACGTCATGCTCAAGTTTTCCGCCATTTTGCACTTCGAACTCTTGAGGGATTCAGCCGGTTAAACATAGCTCAGAGCGATTCGGCACCTTTGGGTGAAAAAGAGGACCATTCCTAGCGTAAACGTACCCACTTGGACATGTTGGAATAGTTGGTTTGGTCACACGAGATGTAGAACAAAAGTTGCACCACTTTGCAACTTTGCACTACTTGCATTTGACAACTTTTTCCCCAAGAAAAATCTCGCCGCCATAGGAAAATACCTCTGTGATAGCGAAAACCAAGAGAGGTTATTGTAGAGGGGCTCAACACAATCCCATAGGCTTAGATGAGAATTTTCTAAGCATCACGGTGTCTGATTAATGTCATGCTAAATTTTGCACTTCAAACTCTTAAGGGATTCAGCCGGTTGAAGGTAGCTCGGACCAATTCGGCACATTTGGGTGTGAAAGAGGACCATTCCTAGCATAAACATACCCACTTAGATGTGTTGGAATAGCTAGTTTGATCACATGAGTTGCAGAACAAAAGTTGCACCACTTTGCAACTTTGTACTACTTGCATTTGATAACTTTTTTCCCAAGTGAAATCTCACCACCACAGGAAAACACCTTCGAGATAGCAAAAACTGAGAGATTTTATTGTAAAGGGGTTTGACACAATCCCATAGGCTTAGATGAGAAGTTTCTAAGCATCATGATGTCTGAGTAATGTCATGCTAAAGTTTGCAGCCATTTTGTACTTTAGACTCTTAAGGGATTTAACCAATTGAACATACCTTGGAGTGATTCGGCGCATTTGGGTGTGAAAGAGGACCATTCCTAGCATAAACATACCCATTCAAACAAGTTGGAATAGTTAGTTTGGTCACATGAGTTGCAAAACAAAAGTTGCACCACTTTGCAACTTTGCACTACTTGCATTTGACAACTTTTTCCCCAAGCAAAATCTCACCGCCACAGGAAAACGCCTCTAAGGTAGAAAAAATCAAGATATTTTTTGTAGAGGAGCTCAATACAATCTCATAGGCTCAGACAAGAATTTTCTAAGCGTCATGGTGTCTGAATAACATCATGTTGAAGTTTGCATCCATTTTGCACTTTGGACTCTTAAGGGATTTAGCCGGTTGAACGTAGCTCAGAGTGATTCAGCATGTTTGGGTGTGAAATAGGACCATTCCTAGCATAAATTTACCCATTCGAATGCATTGGAGTAGTTATTTTGGTCACACGAGTTGTAGTACGAAAGTTGCACCACTTTGCAACTTTGCACTACTTGCATTTGACAACTTTTTTCCCAAGCGAAATATTGCCACCACAAGAAAACACCTCTGAGATAGTGAAAATTGAGAGAGGTTATTGTAGAGGGGATCAAAAAAATCTCATAGGCTTAGATGAGAAGTTTCTAAGTGTTACAGTGTTTGAATAACGTCATGTTGAAGTTTGTAGCCATTTTGCACTTCAGACTCTTAAGGGATTTAGCCGGTTGAACGTAGCTCAGAGCGATTCGACGTGTTTGGGTGTGAAAGAGAACCATTCCTAGTGTAAACATACCCATTCGGATGTGTTGGAATAGTTATTTTGGTCACACAAATTGTAGAACAAAATTTGCACCACTTTGCAACTTTGCAGTACTTGCATTTAACAACTTTTTCTCCAAGTGAAATCTTTCCGCCATAGGAAAACGCCTCTGAGATAGAGAAAACCAAGAGATTTTATTATAGAGGGGCTCAACATGATCTCATAGGATCAAATGATAAGTTTCCAAGCATCACGATTTCTGAGTAACATCATGCTGAAGTTTGCAGCCATTTTGCACTTCAGACTCTTAAGGGATTCAGCCGGTTGAACGTAGCTCGAAGCGATTCGGCATGTTTGGGTGCAAAAGAGGACCATGCCTAACATAAAAGTACCCACTTAGATGCATTGGAATAGTTATTCTGGTCACATGAGTTGCAAAACAAAAGTTGCACCACTTTGCAACTTTGCACTACTTACATATGACAACTTTTTCCCCAAGCGAAATCTCGCCACCACAGGTAAATGCCTCTAAAATAGAGAAAACCAAGATATTTTATTGTAGAGGGTCTCAACATGATCCCATAGGATTAGATGAGAAGTTTCTAAGCGTCACGGTGTCTAAGTAACGTAATGTTGAAGTTTTAAACCATTTTGCACTTTAGATTCTTTAGGGATTCAATCGGTTGAATGTAGCTCAGAGCGATTCGGCGCATTTGGGTGTGAAAGAGGACCAATCCTAGCATAAATATAGCCACTCGAATGCATTGGAATAGTTAGTTTGGTCACACAAGTTGTAGAATGAAAGTTGCACCACTTTGCAACTTTGCACTACTTGCATTTGACAACTTTTTCCCCAAGTGAAATCTTGTTGCCACATGAAAATGCCTCTGAGATAGCGAAAGCTGAGTGAGGTTATTTTAGAGGGGCTCAACACGATCCCATAGGCTTAGAAAAAAAATTATAAGCATCACGGTGTCTGAGTAATGTCATGCTAAAGTTTGCGGCCATTTTGCACTTCAAACTCTTAAGGAATTCAACCGGTTGAACGTAGCTCGGAGCAATTTGGTGCATTTGGGTGCAAAAGAGAACCATTCCTAAACATGACTAAAAAATATACCATTTTAGGAACCAATTAGGGCACTCTTAAACATATCACAGAATCACATGTACTTACTTTGGAATGATACCATCAAACTGACCTTGAATGCTCAGAAAGGGGCTCCAATTAGCCCATTTTAACAAAGGAAGTCTCCTTAAATCTTGCTACCCACTCAAAATACCATTGGATAATCCTCAAAATACCTCCAAAACCACAAATTCTTCAACCACTAAGTCAAAACTCGCTTGCTAAGACCCTCTTTCATGAAACCCTCATTTTTTACCAAATAAGCAGGTGTTTATTGAAAAACCCATCTCTAGACCTCATTCAACCTCAAAATATTTTCAAACACTCTTATTTCACCCTGCACAAACTTAATTCACCTTTAAATTATGCTTCCCCCAAATTTCTCACATATTTCCTTCTTAAAACCTCTTAATTTCACCCATTTTCCCTCTTTGTTCAACTAGGGCTTCAAGCCCAAACATCCAAATGACCTACCATGCCTTTGTAGACCTTCTATCATATCAAACTCCACTTGATAACACTGAAACAACCAAGTTCTAACCTTCTTCCAAACTATTACTTTAAGCTGCTACTTCAAGCTATGCCTCCTAGGCCTAAATTCATGCTTTTTCCACAAGGTCAGCGTGGAAATTTCCACCAAATGTCTCATGATTTAGGTTTGAACATGGTTCGTTGGAGCAGGGAAGATGATTTAGGTTTTTGTGCAAATTTTGCTTGAAAATGGAGGTTTTGAACTAGGTTTTGGTGAAATATTGATGATAGAAGCTGGTGAATGAACTTATAAGCATATGTAGACATAATTAAGGGTGTTTGAAGTGGTGGCAAGGCTAGACAAGGTCTAGGATATATTTTTTCAATAAACCCCCATGTAAATTGCCTAAAATGAGGGTTTCTTGTTTAGATGTCTTCGAAAGTGTGTTACTACGAATAAATGGTGAAATTGGAGGTTTTTTTGACTGGTTGTTGCTACCCCATTGAGTTTTGGGATTGGGGAGGAGTTTCCAATAGGGCCCCTTTGTAAATCTCTTAGCTTTTCCAAATTAAACTTGCACATTAACATTGATGAAAGCTCTTAGGTTTTCCAAATTAGTTGAAAATAAAAGTTTTCCCACAACCATCAATAATAATGAATTTAATGTTCATTAATTCTATGTGTAACAATGAAGATTAATAAAATCATCAAATGAATGGTCTATAAAATGTCAAAATAAAACAAAAAAACTTGTGTTAAGTTGAATTCATTTATGTAAGCATGTTGGAAATTGACTACTATAAGCAATGCAAATAGAATTCATAAGCAAATTTGTGTTAAGTTCATATCATTTATATAAGTTTAACATGAATTCATCTAAATTATGTCATGGTTTTCATTTTTTTCTTCAAAGTCATAAAAATTAAACTTTTTTATGCAACTCCTATCTAATTCAATGTTGAATTCTATGTCCAATTATTATGATTAATAAAATGATTAAAGAATTTTAGATTATTGTAAAAAATAAACAAACATACTAAATATAAACATTTCAATATTACAAAAATGAATATATTACCTGGGATAATGTAAAATGATGTAGAATCTTCAAAATGTCTTCATTTATGTTGTCTGGCATGCAAATTGGTGGCAAAAAGGTGATGGCTCAAGCATAGATTGGTACAATAGGGAGTCAACTACATAAAAAAGGCATTTCTCTATTGAACAAAGTACTGAACCAGACAAAAGCAGAATCATGTGGGCCTGAATCATGGGGTTAACCCCTATTTTACCATTTCAAGGTAAAAAAACACATTTGGCACTTGCCAAATTTGGAGAGCGCCAAATTTGGAGAGCGCAAAATTTGGTGCTTTGAAATGCTTTCACAATATCAATAGGAAGGGAGTGAGACTTGAGATAGAGAGAGAGGGGATATGAGTGAGAGAGATTAGTCTTAGTAGTGTGGTAGGGACTGAGACCTAAGAGCAATAGAGACTTGAGAGGGATAGAGAGTTATCCAATTAGGGTGGGGGGAAAGACCTCACAATGGGAGAGGGGTTGGAGTGAAATAGATTTTTCTACCCTCTACCCTTAAACTGTAAACCATAAACCCTCAAACCCTCAACCCTCTCTCTCTCTCAACCCTCAACCCTCTACCATCTACCCTAAAACCCTTAAACCCTAAACCTTAAACCCTCTACCCTCAACCCTTAAACCATAAACCGTAAACCCTAAAACCATCAACCCCCTATCTCTCTCTCTCAAGCCTATACCCCCTACCCTTAAACCATAAATCCTAAACCCTAAATCCCTTAAACTATAAACCTTAAACCATAAAACCATAAAACATCAACCCCCCCTCTCTCTCTCAACCCTAAATC
>VDFB02000015.1:453238915-453328440 GCA_007258455.2 Sequoia sempervirens | reverse complement strand
GGAAAACGCCTGCGAGATAGCAAAAACTGAGAGAGGTTTTCGTAGATGGTCCCAACACGATCACGTAGCCTTCGACGGAGTGTCTGTATGCCCCACGGTCTCCGAGAAATAGCCCTCCAAATATTGCTGCCTTTTAGCACTTTGGACCCTTAATGGAAATCAGCGGCCCAATGTAAGCGAGGAGTGATTCGACGTATTTGGGTGTGAGAGAGGACCATCCCTAGTGTAAACGTACCCATCTAGACGTGTTGGAATAGTCTGTTTGGTCATACGAGTTGCGGAATTGGTGCAGGAGCACCTAGGCTAAACCCCAATCTGGTTTGCTCAATTTTTGGCTTGTACCTGATCTTGGCCAAATCAGGGTGTTAATATGTTTGTGAGTTTGCTTTGGAACTTAGAAGGTCTTGCAATTTTGTGTGAAGAGTTAGTCACTAGGACTAAAATCTTCATTAGGTTGTCATTAGTATTAATTTTTTCTTTATTAACCTTTGGACAGCATATGGTAGGATACAAAGCATTTAATGTGTTTAATACCACATCCTTGTTGCTTGATGATGCTAATGGTCAGTTAAGGGATTTTTTGATTCGTAATTAAGGTGTTAGAGGTCCAAAGATTCAGGATCATGGCATAATGGAAGTTACAAAGTGCTGTTGTAAAGTTGCATGTCAAGATTTATGGAATTGCATGCAATTTAGTGATTGGAATCCCTTGAAATCAGGGGTAAGTGGTCGAGCAACTGCCCTTGAATGGTGGCTAAGGTATCAAAATGGATGTGATGGCTCGTAGAGAGCAGTTAGTTGAGTTGTAATCAAATTTTGTTGTGTGCAATAGAAGACAATTTGGCATTTTTCTATGTTTTCTGAAAATCCCGTGTGTTTTGTGGAGATAGTGGTACCAAAGGCAGTGTATTCTCTATTTTTGCATTGTCTCAGTGTTCATAGGATAGTTGTGAATAGTTTTCATCTTACATTCAAGTCTCGTAGAGTAGATTATTGCTTTGAATCTTTAAAGTAGATTGTAGAGGGCTTATTTTCTTTGTTTTGAGCAGTAAAACTTTTCATGGTTCCCTCATAAACCCTGGCCACGGGTTCTTCTTGAGGTTGGTGGAATATGGAATGGGAGCCAATCAAATGTAAATATGTAGTAGTAGGAAATCTTGAGAGCCAAGCTATGTTTTGTAAGATCAAACCCTAGGCGAGCTAGGACTGCCCAGTTAGGTGTTCGAGAGTGAAAGTTAAAGAGAATAGGCAGGGGAAGAGAACACTGTACGGAATCCATACAGTTCCAAGAAGGGCAAGGTAAGGTCTTCACATTCCAAGGGGATTGAGACTTCCATCAATCCATCATAGGTAGATTTGAATCAAGAAGCAGTGAAACCCTAGAAAATAGTACAATTAGCCCTTTCACCCAAGAACATAGGAAACCACTGTACGGCAAAGACAGGGGCTTGAAACCCTAGCAAAGATTTAAAAGTCCAAAAAGGGTATCAGGAAATCAAGTTTCTTTGATAGGTTATTTGTCAAGTTTAAGAGAAAAAATCCAAAAAACTGACTGGTAAAGGCTAGTAGAGAATTAGGCCTGTGCAAGGCAAATTCATGAAAGCGGGTGATTTGAAGTTTGAACACCAAGCAAGATGCATCCATTTGGAGGTGAAATGCAAGAAACCAGTGTCTCCAGTTCCCCTGCAAGAAGTTCAAGTCAGATGGAGAATTTGGCACTTAGATCCTTCTAAGTCCAAGGAAGAGAAATCAAATTGCAAGAAGGTGTTGATCTACCAAAGGTAAAACACAAGGGGAAACTCTTTGAGGAGAGTTTGGGCAGGGCTTGGTTGGTCATCCAAGTTCAACAAGAACCATTGATAGCAGGTTCAAGCAAGGGGATAGTGAAAAGGTCTCCAATAGACTGTGCAAGCAACCTTTGGTTTTATAATACACCATATTGGTATCAGAGTTTAGCTTGATTCAAGGCTTGTGATTGATGTTACAGCCCACTGAGTCAGTTGGAGAGAACACACCAGAGGAAGGAACCATGGTGACAAATGCAGAGCTAGCTAAAAAGGTAGAAGAGCAAGAGGAAGACAACCGGTTGCTCAGAGAAAGGATATCTCAAATGGAGAAACTCTTGGATGAAGTCCATGAGATAGCAAATAAAGTGAAGGACAAGATAGAGTAGAAGGAAGAGCAGGAAGCAAAGGAGAAAGAAGAGGATTTGGAGGAGGAAGCTCCAAAGCCTGACCTTGTTCTTGCTGAAGAACCATTGTTGAAGGCATTGCAAGCCTTAAGTGGTAAAGCATTGGAGGGTGTGCCACTTTTTAGTGGACAAATGGACCCTGATTCAGTTGTAGACTGGATTGAGAGTATTGAAAATCACTTTGAATGTGATGGCATAATAGAGGCCCAAAAGGTAAAGGTGGCCAAGTCAAGGTTGAGAGGAGCAGCTTTGACATGGTGGAATTTTGTGCAATCTGAAAGAGAGAAAGAAGGCAAAGGTCCCATAGTTTCATGGAGAGGAATGGTAACTAAGATAAGGCAGACCTATCTCCCTGATGATTATGAAGTTCAGTTGCATAGGAGGAGACACAATCTGAGGCAAAAGGATATGGATGTCCAAACATATACATAGGAGTTTCAAAAATTATTTCTAAGATCAAAGGTGGTTGAAGATGAAAGTATCAAGCTAGAAAAGTATCTAAATGGACTCAAGTGGTCTATCCAAGAAGATATGAGCTTAGTAAACTTCAAGACAGTCTGCCAATGCTATCAAATGGCTTTGAAAATAGAGGAGAAAGGCAAAAAGAAACAAGAACAAAACCCTAAAAGTAGAGGTAAAGGGAAAGAAAGCAGAGGACAAAGAGGTGGCTATGGTGGAAGAAGTTCAGAACCAAGAGCCCAAGGAGAAGTCATATTTTTAGAACAGCAAGAAGGAAGCTCTAGTAGAGGTGGTAGAGGAAGAGGTTTCAGCTCCAGAGGAAGAAGTGGTGGACAAGGAAGAGGCAGCTACTTCACCAACATGAAATGTTACCATTGCAACCAATTGGGACAACTGACCTATAGATGCCCAGAGAAAGGTAGCACTTCTCATGGAGGAGATAAGAGAACCAATTTGATTCAAGATGAGATAGCTGCAGCAAATAAACAACCTGAAGTGTCATTGAACTCAGAGGAAGGTGAGAATCTCATGATGAGGAGGACTTTGATCAAAGAACCGGTTAAAGGAGAGCCAAGCCAAAGAAGGTCCTTGTTTAGGATAAAGTGCAAGATGATGGGGAAAGTGTGTAAAGTCATCATAGACTCGGGTTCTACTGACAATATTGTGTCAGAAGAGGCAGTCAACAAGCTAAAGTTGACAAGGATACCCCACAACAATCCTTACAAGGTCACATGGCTCAATAAGGGTTAGCATGTCCTGGTAAATGAACAAGCATGGGTGGAGTTCTCAATTGGTAGATACAAGGACAAAGTTTTGTGTGATGTGTTACCTATGGATGCATGCCACTTGCTCCTAGGTAGACCATGGCAATTTGACTGCCAAGTTGTGCATGATGGAACTAGGAATTCCTACACCTTCAAGAAAGACAAAGTAACCTTCAAGATTCAGTCTTTGTTAGAAGACACAGAGGTGCAGACAGCAGGTTCTAAACTACTCATAGCTGGTGAAAAGGAGATCTTAAAAGCCTTGGAAGAAGGAGAAGGAGTTGGCTATGCAGTGATGATCAAGCCAAGAGAGGTGAGTAAAGAGAAAGCAGCTGAAAAGCAAGAGTTACCCCAGGAGATACAAGAATTGTTGCAGACCTATGAAGGCATTGTAAGTAGTGGTCAACCAGCAACCTTACCTCCTAAAAGAGCCATAAGTCATAGGATAGACTTGATACCAGGAGCTACCCTTCCAAACAAAGCAGCTTACAAGATGACACCTCAACAAAATGAGGAAATAGCTAGGCAGATTCAAGAACTTCTTGACCAAGGTCTCATTAGGAAAAGCATTAGTCCATGTGCAGTTCCCATTGTCTTAGCACCTAAAAAGAGAGGAGAATGGAGGCTTTGTACTGATTCCAGGGCAATAAACAAGATAACCATCAGGTATAGGTTCCCTATCCCTAGGATTGAAGATCTCATGGATTGTCTAGGTGGAGCTAGGTACTATACCAAGATAGATTTAAAGAGTGGTTATCACCAAATTAGAATACATGAGGGAGATGAGTGGAAAACAGCCCTCAAAACCAATGAGGGTCTCTATGAGTGGCTAGTTATGCCATTTGGCTTGTCTAATGCCCCCTCCACATTCATGAGACTCATGAATGAAATCCTCAAAGACTGCATTGGCAAATTTGTAGTAGTGTATCTTGATGATATACTAATCTATAGCAGAACAAGAGAAGAGCACCTCCAACATATAGAGCTGATTTTCAAGAAGTTGTAGGAGGAGAAGCTGATGATCAATCTGGAAAAGTGTGAGTTCATCAAAATAGAGCTGGTGTACCTTGGATTTGTGCTATCACATGGCAATTTGAAGATGGACAGCAGTAAAGTGGAAGCCATCCTCAATTGGCCTACTCCAAGGATAGCAATAAAGGTAAGAAGCTTCCATGTTCTTGCTCAGTATTATAGGAAATTCATAAGGCAGTTTAGTGCTATTTGTGCTCCTATGTTGGATACCATTAAAGGAGGCATGAAAACCAAGTTTGTATGGAATGAGCAAGCTAACAAGAGTTTTGAGTTGCTGAAGGAAAAGATAGCTACCCAACCTGTTTTGGTGTTACCAAGTTTTGAGAAGCTATTCACCATTGAATGTGATGCAAGCAATGTAGCTATTGGAGCTGTTCTCAGTCAAGAGGGCAGACCGGTGGCTTTTCATTCAGAGAAGTTAAGTGAAGCCAAGAAGAATTATTCTTCTTATGACCTTGAAATGTATGCATTGGTTCAAGCTTTAAGGAAGTGGAGGCATTACTTGCTTCCCAAGGAGTTCATTGTGTATTCAGACAACCAAGCACTCAGTTTCTTGAATTCACAAGAGAAGTTGAGTCACAGACACATGAAATGGGTGGAGTATTTGCAAGCTTACACCTTCAATATCAAGCACAAGAAAGGAGCTCTCAACAAAGTGGCTGATGCATTGAGTAGAAGAGTCCTCACAATTCAGGAAATTCAGTTGAAGAGCATGGGAATGGATCACTTCAAAGATCTATATGCAGATGATGAAGACTTTGCAGATATTTATAAGGTATGTGATGAATACAAGAATCATTTCCATAGCAAATATGTTGAATATACCTTGCAAAGTGATTTATTGTTTAAAGGGAATCAGCTTTGTGTTCCTAGAGGTTCTATTAGGGAAAACTTGATACAAGAAAAGCATAATGGTGCATTGAGTGGTCATTTTGGGATCACCAAAACTCAGGAACTGGTTCAAAGATTTTACTTTTGGCCAAGAATGAACTTAGATTTCAAGAGGTATGTGGAGAGTTGTGTAGTGTGTCAAAAGGCCAAGGGCACTTCTTCAAATGTAGGCCTATACCAACCACTACCTATCCTTCTAGGCCATGGGAATGCTTGAGCATGGACTTTGTAGTTGGTTTACCCAAGACAAGGCAAGGTATGGACAGTGTTTATGTTGTTGTAGATAGATTCAGCAAAATGGCTCACTTTATACCCTGCAAAACAACCAATGATTCCAGTCAAATAGCCTCTCTTTTCTTCAAAGAGATAGTCAGGATTCATGGCTTACCAATCAGCATTGTATCAGACAGAGATACTAAGTTTATGAGTCATTTTTGGAAGACTCTTTGGCAAAGAATGGGCACCAATTTGTCCTTTGGATCTGCATACCATCCCCAAACTGATGGTCAAACCGAAGTTGTGAATAGGACACTTGGAAACCTCTTGAGATGCTTGACCAAGGAGTATGGTCAACAATGGGATCAGATTATTGGGCAAGCTGAATATGCCTATAATGATATTGTCAATAGATCAACAGGGAAGAGTCCCTTTGAAATTGTTTATGGCTTGCATCCCAGAGGTTTTTATGAGCTAAGAGAGTTGAAGGATGGAGTCAAGGGAAGTGGATATGTTGATGACTTTGCTTGTGCAATGCAAGAGATTCATGAGACAGTCAGAAAAACCTTGGCAGAAAATACCATGAAACATAAAACTAAGGTGGATGAGCATAGGAAAGAGGTCCAATTTAATGTTGGGGACTTAGTCATGGTGCATTTGAATAATTATAGACTATAGAAAGGAGTTCTTAATAAGTTGCAGATGAAGAGGATAGGTCCCTGTCCTATCTTAGAGAAGTATGGAAACAATGCATTCAAGGTGCAATTACCAGATGACAGTGAACTATCCCCTATTTTTAATGTTGCAAATCTTGTGCATTATAGAAGACCACCAATAAACATGGATCAGACCTTCCATGTAGTCATTCTAGATGTAGAAGAACTTAAACTGCCTACTATCACAGTCAAACAAGCTGATAAGATCTTGGATACCAGGGTCTACAAAAGAACAAGAACCAAAGAGTACAAGGAACATCTTATCCAAAGACAAGGATAACCTGAAGTTGATGCAGTATGGATCAAGGAGGCAGAGTTCAAGAAGTTGGGGATTGATCTCAACTTGCTCAATCCAAGGGTGGATTGAATTTTCTATTTTGGGGAGGATGGTCCAGGAGCACCTAGGCTAAACCCCAATCTGGTTTGCTCAATTTTTGGCTTGTACCTGATCTTGGCCAAATCAGGGTGTTAATATGTTTGTGAATTTTCTTTGGACCTTAGAAGGTCTTGCATTTGTGTGTGAAGAGTTAGTCACTAGGACTAAAATCTTCATTAGGTTATCATTAGTATTAAATTTTGCTTTATTAAGCTTTGGACAACATATGGTAGGATACAAAGCATTTAATGTGTTTAATACCACATCCTTGTTGCTTGATGATGCTAATGGTCAGTTAAGGGAGTTTTTGATTCGTAATTAAGGTGTTAGAGGTCCAAAGATTCAGGATCATGGCATAATGGAAGTTACAAAGTGTTGTTGTAAAGTTGCATGTCAAGATTTGTGGAATTGCATGCAATTTAGTGATTGGAATCCCTTGAAATCAGGGGTAAGTGGTCGAGCAACTTCCCTTGAATGGTGGCTAAGGTATCAAAATGGATGTGATGGCTCATAGAGAGCAGTTAGTTGAGTTGTAATCAAATTTTGTTGTGTGCAATAGAAGACAGTTTGGCATTTTTCTATGTTTTCTGAAAATCCCGTGTGTTTTGTGGAGACAGTGGTACCAAAGGCAGTGTATTCTTTGTTTTTGCATTGTCTCAGTGTTCATAGGATAGTTGTGAATAGTTTTCATCTTACATTCAAGTCTCTTAGAGTAGATAATTGCTTTGAATCTTTAAAGTAGATTGTAGAGGGCTTATTTTCTTTGTTTTGAGTAGTAAAACTTTTCATGGTTCCCTCATAAACCCTGACCACGGGTTCTTCCTGAGATTGGTTGAATATGGAATGGGATCCAATCAAATGTAAATATGTAGCAGTAGGAAATCTTGAGATCCAACCTATGTTTTGTAAGATCAAACCCTAGGTGAGCTAGGACTGCCCGGTTAGGTGTTTGAGAGTAAAAGTTAAAGAGAATAGGCAGGGGAAGAGAACACTGTACGGAATTCATACAGTTCCAGGAAGGGAAAGGTAAGGTGTTCACATGCCAAGGGGATTGAGACTTCCATCAATCCATCATAGGTAGATTTGAATCAAGAAGCAGTGAAACCCTAGAAAATAGGACAATTAGCCCTTTCACCCAAGAACATAGGAAACCACTGTATGGTAGAGACAGGGGCTTGAAACCCTAGCAAAGATTTAAAAGTCCAAAAAGGGTATCAGGAAATCAAGTTTCTTTGATAGGTTATTTGTCAATTTTAAGAGAAAAAATCCAAAAAACCGACTGGTAAAGGCTAGTAGAGAATTAGGCATGTCCAAGGCAAATTCATGAAAGCGGGTGATTTGAAGTTTGAACACCAAGCAAGATGCATCCATTTGGAGGTGAAATGCAAGAAACCAGTGTCTCCAATTCCCCTGCAAGAAGTTCAAGTCAAATGGAGAATTTGGAACTTAGATCCTTCTAAGTCCAAGGAAGAGAAATCAAATTGCAAGAAGGTGTTGATCTACCAAAGGTAAAGCACAAGGGGAAACTCTTTGAGGAGAGTTTGGGCAGGGCTTGGTTAGTCATCCAAGTTCAACAAGAACCATTGATAGCAAGTTCAAGGAAGGGGACAGTGAAAAGGTCTCCAATAGACTGTGCAAGCAACCTTTGGTTTTATAATACACCAGGAATGAAAGTTGCACCACTTTGCAACTTTACACTGCTTGCATCTGGCAACTTTTCCCTCCACTGAAAAGTCATCACCATAGGAAAACGCCTCTAAGATAGTAAAAACCGAGAGAGGTTTTTGTAGATGGTCCCAACACAATGCCATAGCCTTGGACGAAGAGTCCGTAAGCATCACGGTCTCTGAGAAATATCCCTTCAAAGATTGCTTCCTTTTAGCACTTTGGACTCTTAAGGGAAACTAGTGGGCAACATAGTTACCTTCTTCACAAACTTGGTTTGAAGTAATTTCATTTTTTTTGTGCATTTAAAATGAATTTTTAAGCCTTCCACCCTAAAAGTGACCTCTAAATAACTTCAAACACCTTAACTACCTAATTCTTATTCATTTGTTTTGCAAACAAGCATTTTCATTCCAAGAGGCTGAGCTTTGATTTTTGCTTGTTGGATTGAATGCGGACCATGACACAACTTTCTTTTTCCTAAAATTGTTCAACATCATTGAACTAAGAATTTATCACACATCTGTAGAGAAACAAAGGAGTACCACAACTAAAACACATTACACTTTGGTTCTCACTGACTTGATGTACTCTTCAACATCTCTCTTCCTATGCCACTATTACAATGCACAGGTAAACTAGCCTTTGTATTGTCCAGACCTATATTAAGTTACCACTCTCAAGACCAATGTAACAATGATACAAAATAATGCTTTGAGTTTGAAAGATGGGTCACTTTCCTACTTTGGGTGGGATTTCAAACTCTCTAATACTATCATGCATTTCTTTCATTCCTTGTGCCTCCACCTCCCACTTCCTTCTCTTGTGGGCCTTTGAAATTTTTCCTTTCCATTCGCATAACACCCTAATACCTTGACCACCACTTCTCAAACCATACATTCCTCTTTGGATCTTTGGGCCTTTTGATGTTGTCTTATGTTTGTAAAATAGCCAATGGGGTATCCTAATCCTCAAACCCCTAGATCCCCACTGTCTTGTGTCCTAACACCCAAGAATCCCATCACCTGAACCCTTGATGTTGGACCTTGGGATAATTATTTGCTTGAACTTAAAGCAATCATTTCCCTAGATCTCCACACTCAAGCATGCACTTTCACAAAACCTCACCATTTGAATGGACTCCACCCATGACCACGACTAACCAAGAATGCAATTAATGAGCCCAAATTTGAATGTGAGAAAATGGCAAGAAACTTTGGACCTATGTTAGGCCTTCAACCTATATATAAGGAATACAACTTAATTAGTTTGGATAATCTTTGGACAACATCTCAACAAATCCAAAATTGCAAAGTTGGACACTTGTGTTCACTTGTTGAATCTAAGGACAAAAACCCTTAGGTTATGGAGGTTTTTCGACGAAACCCCATTGGTTTCCTAGAGTTTGGAGGATGAAACTTGTTTGGATTTGTGAGGGAAATTTCACACAAAGGTTGCATCTGTACCCCAAGCATAGTGGATTTCAGCATTTAGGCATTTCAGCATCCCAATATTTTTCTAAAAAAAAATTTGATCATTGTAATCTTGGTTATGACCAAACAATTGAAGAAAAAAAATTGTAATCATGAAGTGAGTTATTTGAATTAAATACTCTATTCCAACCAAATTATATGTGTAGATCTATTTATCATATGTCAATGTTTTAGATCTAAATATCTTGTTTAAATGTTTTGGCTTATTTTCATTGAATTATTCCAGATCTAAGAAATTTGTATGAATAATTTAGTTAAGGATCATTGCATTTATCATTGAGCCTATGGTAAAATGTTCTCATCCTATGACATAAGTCTTGAATTTCTTTAATCAGTTCTGACAAGTCAGACTTAAAATCAGTGACCAATGATAGACTGATAAACTTTATCTTCACATTCTACAGATACCTGTAAAGTGTTTCCTAGTTTATGAACTTCTTGTTGTTCTATATAAAGTCAAAACATTAATGTGATGACATTATATTAACAAATAATAATAGATTCTTTTGTTTAACCAATTCCTTCTAGACTCTCTTCACAAAGATAACCAATCCAAATGTTAAAGTCCTTGATAAATCCTCACTTTTTCATGCACTGAGAACATAAGTTGTTGACAGATGCAACAAATCCTCAAGTCTACTAAAAGCTTTCTTAGACCCATACATAAAATGTTCCAAAGTGGATATGGACTGAGGTGGTAGAAAATTAAAAGCTTGAAAAGGCCAATTGTGTTTAAATAATTTACTCCTTTGGATATAGAAATCTACCGGCTTTCATTGAGAATAAAATTCTATGGGCATATCCCTTCCTAAGTCAGAGATTGAGAACAAATTTTACCTAAACAATATTATTCTCTCTACTATTACACCTTATTTAAGTACACTTGTCCTTTACTCACAGGGAAAGAAATAGTTTTTTTGGTGTATAATTTTGATGGTTGTCATGACCTCTTTCTTGGGAAGGTTGTAACTCCCCCATTCATTCAGGAAACTAGATGTATGTTTGTTGACAATATCAAATAAAACCTCCAGCCAGGGTCTGCTAGTGTAGGGAGAAGCAATGCATGAACTTTTCTTTTTTATTTGGGCTAAATGTGATTAGGACAGGCCCTGACAGGGTTGTATCAAAGCCCAAGAGAGAGATATGTTGAGGAAGAAAATAGAGAAATTATAGTGAAAATGTGCATTAAAGAATGTCTCATTTTATTTATAGAAGAAAGTACAGTGCACAACAATCAAGCAAAAGCTAAAATCCATCTATGAAATAAATTACTCATTATCAAAACTAACCTTCAAATTAAAGAAGAATTTAAGAAGCTATATTTTCATATAACTTCTTCAAAAGTATTTAAATTATTGTTCAAGGAACATAAAATATTAGAGATGCATTTTCCAAGCAATGTTGTTTTCCTATCGGTTTATGTAAAACATAATTATTGTGGGGATTCTACGTAAGATTCAATTAATCAAGGAAATCAAAAATGTTTTGGAGTTTTGTTCTACCAATGCAATTATTTTCTATACTAGCCATTATGGAGAAGCGGTTTATAAAAATTTTCTTTGTGAAAAATACATTGTGATTAAATTATTTATTTAAAAGTTATGTCTTGATTTTTATTTTCTAAAAGAATCCATATTTAGATGGTGTCGCAATCAGATAAACATCTATTTTTCACAGAGCTCACAACTTTTAATAGTATTCTTTTCCTAAATTTCTAGGTCAAAGTGCATAATGATGTCATTTCATGCCTGCAAATAATTGAATCTTCTAGTCAACAAATGGTCACAACATCTTGGGATGGAATGATTAAAATATGGAACATTGATGAAGGTAGAGGTAGTTGGGCAACAAATTTTGGCTCATCTACGAAGACACAAAGTGCTAGTAAGTATATGAAGAATGGTCATATGATATATTATTTGTATTCATATGGGAGTCTAGCCATATTAATTTTTTGAAAAAGGTGAATTTATGTTATATAAAAAAATTGATGGTTACAAATGGACCACCAAATTTACTAAGGCATGGTAAAGTTGACAAAGAAGAAAATTAGATGGTGTAGGGTTAATCATATGAGTATCTAGTTGTTACATATGCAATGTGAAATAATGCTTTGAGTTTGAAAGGTGTGCAATGCAATGTAATCAAAAATATGAATATAAACTACATAATATTTAACCATTCATTTTATGCTATTGTACATTGATATTTAACCATTGCTCACTTGATTAAATTTTCAAAAAGTTTAATCATGCACATGAGGAGGAAATTAAATTTCGATTGTCAACTTCTATATATATCAAATTATCCAATAATCAAGTGTATGTCCATATACAAAAATGGCATCAACGCCAACTCAAACAAAGTTTTACAATTTGTGGCATATGCCATCTCGGTATCTATTCAAAATTTACATGCCAAAATGTCTATCTCATCCTAAACTACTGGTGGATCATCAAAATGGAGCCTCTTTGAAGCACTCGTTGGCTCTGAAGGTAGCTGCACAAGAAAAAGTCAAACCACAATTGAGATTAGTTATACTATATAATTTAAAATCAAATAATTAACATAAAAATCAATACACATTGAATTATAATTGAACTCTAAAATTGAAATCTTAATTACCTAAAATATACATCTCTTTGAAGGGTCAGGAGTCCTAGAATATACCCCTCTCAAAGAACTAACCAAACCAACTTTTGTAATGTCAATCTATATATGTGAACAAAAACATGAAATTGATCCAAGTTAGCATAGAATTGTCAGTAATAAGAACATATTTACCAAGCACAAAATAAAATAAACACATACCTCTTTAGGTTGATCTTTTTTGTATCTCCTTTAGGTGTTTCAACACCTCCTCCTTCAGGTGTTCAAATACCTACTCCTTCGGGTGTTGTGGCACTTATCAACAATGATTTATAGCTCACAACCGCTTGTATATAAAAATGACAAGTACATATGAAACTATGAATCTATGTCAATGTATGCATAATCAATAAAAGATCTTATAAATTTTAATTCAATCAAATTTGAGTTCAATTACTTTCCTTCCCTAACACTGTGCCTCCATAGTCTGGAGAGCTCACACCTCGCTTGCACTAGGTGTTTCCTACAAGCAGAGAGTAAGATAAAATATAAGTTAATATATAATTTCATTATTGACAATTCAAATGACAAGCAAATATACAATAAAAAAATGTAAATGAGTGAGTGAGAAAATACATACTGTGTGTGTGTCAAGGCCAAATGAAATGGCCCTAAGGGTGCTATCAGTCACCCGTGTGAGATCTTCCTTAGACATTAACTATTAAATAGACCATGTAAATAAATATTAGTACTTGATACTATCTCTTATTAATATTCATTTTTAAAAAAATGCAAGTTATGAATTTACACCTTAAATGTTACCTATGTAACTACTCCAATGTCCACCTCTCTAGTAGGAGAGGACTCTGTAGGGTGTGCTCCACTCCCCTACATGTGATCTGCTATAATCTCCACATCCTAGATGTCATAATCAGAAGTGTCTAATGGATGCTCAGGGGACTGTACAATAGGACCCAAGCATATTTGCTGGAACGTATTGCAAATATGTGGCACAAAAATATGTGGACTCGAGGAGGATGATGCAGCAGCACTGGATCGATCACCAAGATCACCAAACTGTGGTTGAGCTACTGAAGAAGCATGGGAAACCAAAAGACCACTCAAAGAGTGAATGGCCTGGATAGTTTGTGTGGCTACATCCTCCGTAACATCTGGATGTTGTACTAGAGGTGGCGGAGGAAGGAGAGGATGGGGAACATGTGGGCACCTAACTACTCTAGCTGCCCCTGGCCTATCCTGAGGCATACCCCTACCAATGCCCTGGAAGGGTTTAATGTCAAAGTAATTGACATGATGCCCTAACAAAAACTCAGCATATAATTTTTTAATAAAGTAAAAAGGTACATCAAGATTATTGTTGGGTGGTTTATCAAAAACCATACATTAACGATCCCAAAAGTTATCTACTATGCCCCTATGTGTGCACCATTTTATAGAAAGTTTTGGTTTGTTAACATTAACTGGAAAACCAGTGCTGGGGTTAATAAATAAAGAGGCTATTTGGGATTTTTTTATTTGGAGATCTTTCACATCATCATAAGACAATCCACATGCATAATATTCCTTCATGGTTTCTCACCAAGAATGAAAGGCATTATGTTGGGTGGAGAGGGTTTCTACATTTGTAATTATTCCTGTCAATGTGTTTGACATATGGGATAATCGAGGGATTTTCTTATAAACATCACAAATGCCCCTCAATTGCTCCAATTTTTCATGAATTAAGTCTTCAATTGATGGCTGCAGAGGTGGTGGAGCATTTGGCATTTCTGCATTTTGATTCTCAGCTAGTGGATTTTCATTCTTAACTGGTGGAATTTGTGCATTCTCATTTTTGGCAGCCATAATGCATGATTAAAGTTAAAAAATAATTAATCTAAAATTAGACAATATAAATGAAACACTATTTTTAAATCAAAATCCATTAAAAACATTCATTTTTTTATCAAAATCCATTATGAACTCAATTGTTTCATAAAAATTCAATCAAAAACCCTATTTTGAAAAAAAATCCACAAAAAACATTCATTTTTTTATCAAAATCCATTCTAAATTCAAAATTTTCATAAAAATTCAATCAAAAACCCTATTGTGAAAAAAAATCCACAAAAAACATTCATTTTTTTATCAAAATCTATTCTAAATTCATTTTTTTCACAAAAAATCAATCAAAAACCCTATTTTTTAAAAAAATCCACAAAAAACCATATGAAATTATTCAAATCTAAATAAAAATTGAATCAAATCAAATAAAACTAAAAAATCTTACCTTTCCAAATCGAATTTAGCCCAAATCGGATATTCATTAAGTGAAGAATGGATGCATTGTGCGCCCACGGGTAATTCACTGCCAAATGACTTCAAAACAGTGACAGACGTTTTTTATATATGCTTTTTGCAAATTGGATATCCGATTTGCAAAAACTAGGTTTGGTGTTTGGTATGGTGACACCCGAGCCTAAAAAAAGTCAACACATTCTTTTCGCATTTTTCGGTCGATGAAAGACGTGTTTTTTTCCTCATTGCCACTTTTTGGCCCACCATTATCCTGCACATACCCACTAAGTGAATTCGACATTCAATATGTTGATAGGAAGGAAATCAAAGGAAAAGTAATTGTGGACCAGTTATCTAAAGCACCATTACAATACAATCACCCCGTGAACATTGAGTTTCCAAATGTTGTTGTCCTAACAGTGTCCACACAACAATGGGTCTTGTACTTTGATGGCTCTTATACACAACATGGATCAAGAGCCAGAATCTTGTTTATCTTGCCATGAGGACACACCATTCCCAAGTCTTACAGACTGATGTTCCCTTGCACCAACAACATGGTCGAATATGAAGCCTTGATCATTGGGATCAAAGTAGCAGTCGAGTGGAAGATCACAGAGTTACATGTCTATGGACATTCATACCTAGTCTTTAATCAGGTAAATGATGACAATCAAACAAAGGATGACAAGTTGATGCCCTACAAAAGAATGGTTGATGACTTTAAAAAGTACTTTGTGGAAATAATATTTGAGAAAATTCCTCGAAGTGACAACAAAGCCATTGATGCCATGGAAACCATTGCTTCTCTCTTGCAAATTCTAGAGAAACGAGCTCATTATGAGTTCATGGTGGAACAACTATTCAACCCATCTTATGACAACCCTAAGTCCCAAGTTATCTACCATCTAGCTAAGGCCGACACTTCCCTCTACGAAAAAATCTATACGTACCTAAAAGATAACACTCTCCCTCCTAACCTATCTCGTAATAAAAATGAAACTTCATTCACCAAACCGCCCAACACACCCTTATCACTGATGTCCTTTATCAACAGGTCTTGACGAAACTATCCTCCGATGTCTGGAACATGACGAGTTTGAAACAGCTTTATGGGAAGTACATGAAGGTGTTTGTGGCACTCATTCAAGTGGTTTAACCCTAGCTAAGAAAATCCTTCATCTGGGATATTATTGGTTGACTACAGAGAAGGATTCTTTTTAGTTTGTCAAGAAATGCCAAAAGTGCCAGATTCATGGAAATCTCATCCATGCACCATCACAGGAACCTCACCCTTTTGCATCAACATGGCCCTTTTGTTAGTGGGGATTGGACCTCGTAGGAAATATTCATCCATCTTCGTCCAATGGACACAATTTCATTATTACATATATTGAGTATTTCACGAAATGGATTGAAGTTGTCCCTCTAGCTACCATCACTAGAAAACAAATCTTGTCCTTCATCCTGAACTATATCATCTATAGATATGGTATCCCTTAATGTATTATCACTGACAATGGATAACCTTTCAAGAATCAAGATGTCGAAGAACTTTGTGATAAATTTCACATCCAGCATCGGTTTTCTACACCCTATTACCCTCAAGGCAATGGCCAAGTAGAGACCTCAAACAAGACTATCCTAAAAATATTAAAGAAAATCATCAACAATGTTGGATGAGACTAGCATGTGCAGTTGAATCCTGCTCTATGGGCTTACAGAACTAGTATCTATACCCCGACGAGAGCTACACCTTATGCTCTAGTCTATGGCTTAGAAGCCATTCTACCTATTGACATTGAACTACCATCACTCTAGGTGTCACTAAAAGGGATCATTTCATATGAGGATCACAGAGTGTCTAGGTTACAATAATTGGAACTTTTGGATGAGTATCATCAACATGCAATAGATCACCTAAAAGCATATCAACAGAGGATATCCAAAAGCTACAACCATAGAGTGAACCTAGGACATTTTAGGTTGGCGATTTAGTCTTGAAAGAGAATCCCTGCAACCAACAAGATCGAGAAAAGAAGGGTAAATTTGAACCAAACTAGCTCGGTCCCTTTTTCATTGTCTCGGTCTTCAAATCAAGAGCATATCAGTTGTCTACACTAGAAGTGGATTTGTTTGGTGAACCCCTCAACAGCCTACATCTCAAAAAGTTCTACACTTGAATCATCCAAGTACATTGGGGAAAAGGTCTTGAAATTTTCCAAAAACATCATAAAATCTCCTGAAAAAATGATTGCCTCGATGAAAACCTGGCAAACAGGTGTCATGGTAACAACAAAAAAATCAGAAAAAGAGAAAAATACAAAAAAAGAAAAAAAGATCAAAAAAATAATAAAATTTTAAAAAGTGCAATATAAACTAGTGAAAACTTGGAAATAGGCGCTATTTGTTGTTGGAAATATATGTCTCAATCCCACAGGCTGAAACCTCTAAGAGAGAAAAGTCAGTGTGACATGTTTTGGGTCTGGCCAACTAGTAGCTTTGGATCTTGTGGTTTGTACAGGTCGCTGAGACAATATTTAATTCATGCCGAAAGAGCTTATCGCTATGACTTGTGACAGTCATTGTAACCCTATGCCGAGTGGAGATCTCTGGCCAACAGGCCATTCATATCGTATATCAGGGAGACCCTTGGCCGAAAGGCTTACTTCAGTGTGAGGTCCCAGCAATGAACAAAGTCTCGCCAACAGCGTTTCTTTTGAAGCCTTCGGGGAGAGTCTTGGGTGTTCGGTAAGAAGTCTTACCGATAGGAATGTCTAACTGACAGTACTCACTCGGGGAACTCAAAAGTCTCGGGAAGAACTCTCAGTGACTAAGTGAAGTCTCACTGAAGGTGGAGGCTTCGATATGAAGTCTCAGCAACTGTTGTTGGTCTCGCCAATGGGGATACACTTGGAGTCTTCGCGATGACATAAATACTTCGCTATGAAGTCTTATCGATGGATAGAAGTCTTGCCGACTGTTGGATGTTTCGGTATAACATAAAGAGCTCGGTATGATCTCTTGGCGAAAGACGATTGTCTCACCAAAAGGAAAATTCATGTCTGTGTGACTTTGAGACCTCGGTATGATGTTTCACCGATAGTGATAAGTCTTGGCGATAGCGATACATGTGATGATCATCGGTATGAGGTCTTGGTGACATGGCGAAGTCTGAACGATAGCTTTTTGGACTCGATGTAACATCTTGGCGATAAGGATGACTCTTGGCGACATTGATGGTTAAGTCTTGTGGCATTGGGGAAACACAGTTAGTGTCTCACCGACATTCCAACACAGGTTGATCACTTTGACCAAGAGAAGACCATCCTAAGTGGTGAGTCATTGGCAAATCAAAGAAGCCAAATGAGAACCGCTAGCATTTGAACTGTTGCGGCCATTACTGAGAGGAAGTTTGATAGATTGGAAGCAACATGGATATACTCTGTGTTTGCAGTTGTGTTTGGTTCGGTAGTTCAACAAATTAATGGTGTGGTTGTATGATCAGTGGATGAATTCAATTCTGAGAACATTGTAATGTGAAAGTTTTGTACGAGGTTGATCATAGTGAATGTTGTTGTAAACTTACATCAGAAAGATAATTCAGATCTTTGTATGTAATCTTTATTACTATAATACAAAGTGACTTCTCTTGGTGTGGTGGTTTTTTCTCCTGTAAGGGTTTTCCCACGTAAATCTGGTGTTCATATGTGTATGTCTAATTCTCTATTTCTATTATCTCTTTCATGTGCATCTTAATTGGACTGTAATTGAAAAATTTAAAAGTGTCTCTCCATTCTTCCCTGAGCTTTTTACATTAGGAGTTGCTTCCGCATCTAGCTTTCCTTACAAGTGGTATCAGAGCCTGGCTAGTTGTGTTATCCTTGTGGGTACGTTGGGTTTTTTGTGTCAATTTTTGTTCAATGGGAGTCTTGTAGAAGTTTGTTATTTCTAATTACAGATTGAGATGGCTAGCACGTCAGGAAATATTGAAATAGAGAAGTTCAATGGCAGCAATTTTGAGCTGTGGAGACTTAAGATGGAAGATCTATTGGTTAATCATGATCTTTGGATTGTTGTGTCTAGAACTAAGCCTACAGGAATGAATCAAGAAGATTGGGACCTTGCAGATAGAAATTCTAAGGGGCTCATAAGGCTTTATTTGGCAGACTCCATTCTTCGCAATGTGCATGAAGAGAAGACTGCATCTTCCTTGTGGAAGAGACTAGCATCTATTTATCAGGGGAAATCCTTGGTAAATAAACTGTTCCTGAGGAAGAAGTTGTACACCTTGAGAATGAAAAAAGGAGGGTTTGTTGCTGATCATTTGAACATATTCAACATGTTGATTGCATAATTAACATCTATTGGTGTGAAGATTGATGAAGAGGATCATTGTATGTTGATATTGTGTTCTTTGCCAGATTCATGGGATCACCTGGTGATGGCTATTAGGAGTCCAACATCCAGTTTCAAGATGGAAGATGTTGTTGCTTCTTTGTTATCAGAAGAGATGAGAAGGAAATCTTCCGAGATGGTGAAGGAGGCCCTTGCTATTAGAGAAAGGTCGAAAGAGAAAGGAAAGAAGAAGGACAAGAAATCTAAATCAAAATCAGAGGGGAGATCAAAGTCTCCTGGCAAGAAGTCCAAGGTGAAGTGCTAAAATTGTGGGCAACCTGGTCATGTCTGAAAGGATTGTAAAGAGGAGAAGAAGAAAAAGTATTCTTCTGAAAATGATTCTTCTCACACTGATGCAGAAGCCTTCATTGCAGCCTTGGCTACACAGGCATCAGATGATGTATGGCTGATTGATTCTAGAGCATCTTTCCACATGACATCTCATAGAGACTGGTTCATGAAGTATGAAGAATATGATGGTGGAAAGGTGTACTTGGCAAGTGATTCAACTTTGGAAATTGTTGGCAGTGGAAGAGTCAAAATTCAATTCCCTGATGGAAGAGTGAAGGGAATTAATGATGTAGTGCATATACCAGGTCTGGCTCGAAACTTACTTTCTATTAGTAAGCTGAATGATATTGGAGTACAAGTCACATTCTCTGGAAATGGCTGCAAGATGACTAGAGGCTCAATGGTGCTAGCAAGGGGTGCTCGTATTGGTACCTTGTACAAGCTGGATGCACATGTTGTTCAATGTAACAGTGTCTCTGAAAAGTCACAGAAAGCTACTCATGGAGGAAAAGAGGGAAATGTTCCTAATTGTGTAAACTCTATGGAAGTTAAACTTCCAGCAGAAAAGACTATGCTATGGCATCATAGGCTAGGCCACATTGGAGAGAAAGGTTTAAAAACCTTGAAGAATAAAAACCTGGTTGAAGGGCTTGAAGATTGTAACCTTGAATTTGAATTCTGTGAACATTGTATATATGGAAAATAGCACCATGTTTCATTTTATTCCAGTCCTCATAAATTTTTTGGTTTGCTAGATTCTATTCATTCTGATGTATTTGGTCCAGTGAATGTTCCTTCTTTGTCTAAGTCAAGGTACTATGTATCATTCATTGATGATTATTCGAGAAAAACATTTGTTTATTTTTTGAAAAGTAAATCAGAAGTGTTTAGTTAGTTTAAGGAATTTAAGAACCTTGTAGAAAATCAGACTGGAAGAAAAATAAAATGTTTAAGGACTGATAATGGCGGTGAATTTTGTTCTGATGATTTCAAGAGGTATTGGAAAGACCATAGGATTAAAAGACATAAGACTACACCTTATACTCCACAGCAAAATGGAGCTGCAGAAAGGTTCAATAGGACAGTGATGGAGAGAGCATGAAGTATGTCGAGTAGTGTTGGCTTGGAGGAGAAGTTCTGGGCTGAGGCAGTTGCTACAGCATGTTACTTGATAAATCATTCTCTAAATTCTTCTCTTGTTGAGAAAACACCTTTAGAAGCATGGTCTGGTAAGAAGCCCTCTTTAAGACATATTTGTGTTTTTGGTTGTGAGGCATATGCTCATGTGTCGTATGAGAAAAGATATAAGTTGGAGAATAAGGTTGTTAAATGTATTTTTATTGGCTATAGTGCTGGCATAAAAGGATACAAGCTTTGGAATCCTGATACAGAGAAGGTTGTATACAGCAGAAGTGTAATCTTTTGTGAGCTGAAGCCTTCTACCTTGGATCTATAGTCAGAGACTAAGTCAGAAAACAATAAGGATGTAGTTGGAATTCCTCCTACACTAGATAAAGAGGAATTCAAAATTCAAAATGTACTTGAAACTGAGGAGAGCCCAAGTAGTTCTGACAGTTCTGAAGAAGAAGAAGAACCTCAGCCTCAACAAGTGAGGAGGTCAACTCGTGAAAGAAAGCAACCTGATAGGTATGGGTTTTCTTTGATAGATTCTACTTGTGCCTATGCTTTAATTTCCAGCACTGATGAGCCTAGGACTGTGAAAGAGGCATTTAGAATGTCTGATTCAGACTCTTGGTTGGAAGCCATGAATGAAGAAATGGCATCATTAGAAAAGAATGAGACTTGGAGTTTGGTGCCCTTTCCTAAAGGCAAAAAATTTGTTGGTTGCAAATGGGTATTTAAAAAGAAGATTAGTCTGGATGGCAGTGTGAAAAAATACAAGGCGAGGTTGGTTGTGAAGGGATATTCCCAGGTAGAGGGAATTGATTATGGGGAAATTTTTTCTCCTATAGCTAAGCTGACAACTATCAGATTTCTTTTGTCACTTGCAGTAGCATATGACTTAGAGGTCGAACAGATGGATGTGAAGACAGCATTTCTTCATGGTGATCTTGAAGAAGAGATTTACATGTCCCAGCTTGAGCACTTTGTGGAGAAAGGTAAAGAGAAACTGGTTTGCAAGTTAAAGAAGTCTTTGTATGGGTTAAAGCAGTCACCTAGAATGTGGTACTAGAAATTTGATACTTTTGTATTGTCTTTGGGATTTGTAAGATCAAAATCTGATCATTGTGTCTATTGCAAAGCTGAAAGTGATCAAGTTCTTATTATTGCTCTCTATGTTGATGATATGTTGTTCATAGGCAATAGTAAGTTGATGATTTTTGATGTTAAGTCTCAGTTGACTGCTAAGTTTGAAATGAAAGATCTTGGTGTAGCAAGGTATATTATGGGGATGGAGATAACCAGGGACAGGAATAGTAGAAAACTTTGGCTCAATCAGAGTAAGTATATCAAGACTGTTCTAGAGATATTTTGCATGAATGATTGCAAGCAGCTAGTTGTTCCAATCTTGTAGGGAATGAAGCTATCTGTTGAAGACTGTCCAAAATCTCCTAATGAGATGGAGGACATGACTAGTGTACTCTATGCTAGTGCGGTTGGCAGTCTTATGTATGCAATGGTCTGTACAAGGCCAGACATTGCCCAAGCAGTGGGAGTTCTTAGTCATTTTATGGCTAATCCTAGAAGGAGACATTAGGATGTTGTGAAGAGAGTGTTTAGATATTTGAAGGGCACTTCAAATTATGCTTTGTGTTACCATGGGAACTTGGTTGAATCACAAAGGACTCTCAGTATTCTAGGCTATGTGGATTCTGATTCGGTAGGGGACATTGACAGCAGAAGATCCACCAGTGGATATACTTTCATGTTGAATGGTGGTGCAGTGAGTTGGATGAGTAAGCGGTAGGCTATAGTTGCTTTGTCCACTATAGAGGCTAAATGCATGGCAGCTACACATGCTTGTAAAGAAGCAGTTTGGTTAAAATGTTTGTGTTCTAACATTGGTTTTGATGCAGGGAAAATAACTATTTTTTGTGACAGTTAGAGTGCAATTTGTCTGGCAAAAAATCCTACTTTCCATGCCAGGACGAAACATATAGATGTACAGTACCACTTTGTACGAGATATGGTGGAGGATGGAAAGGTCAGTTTGGAAAAATTTGATACTCTAGAGAATTTTGTAGATGCATTGATGAAGCCAGTGAGCACAGACAAGTTCAGGTGGTGTGCCAGTTCAATGGGCCTTAGTGCCCATGATTTTCAGTAGTTTCGTTCTACTCTGGAGGTGCCTATGTGATCTTCGTCAACTGGGATATTGTTGGAAATATATGTCTCAATCCCATAGGCTGAGACCTCTAAGAGAGACAAGTCAATGTGACATGCTTTGGGTCTGGCCAACTAGTAGCTTTGGATCTTGTGGTTTGTACAGGTCACTGAGACAATGTTTAATTCATGTTGAAGGGGCTTATTGTTGTGACTTGTGACAGTCATTGCAACCCTATGCTAATTGGAGATCTCTGGCTGACAGGCCATTAATATCATATATCGGGGAGACCCTTGGCCGAAAGGCTTACTTCGGTGTGAGGTCCCAACGACGAACGAAGTCTCACCGACAGCATTTCTTTTGAAGCCTTTGGGGAGAGTCTTGGGTGTTTGGTAAGAAGTCTTACCGATAGGAATGTCTCACCGACAGTGCTCACTCAGGGTAACTCAAAGGTCTTGGGAAGAACTCTCAGCGACTAAGTGAAGTCTCACCGAAGGTGGAGGCTTCAGTATGAAGTCTCAGCGACTGATGTTGGTCTCACCGACGGGGATACACTTGGAGTCTTCACGGTGACACAAAGACTTTGGTATGAAGTCTTAGCGATGGACAGAAGTCTTTCTGACTATTAGATGTTTCAATATAAAATAAAGAGCTCGGTATGATCTCTTGGCAAAAGATGATTGTTTCACCGAATGGAAAACTCACGTCTGTGTGACTTTGAGACCTCGGTATGATGTTTCACCGATAGCAATAATTCTTGGCAATAGCGATATATGTGATGATCGTCGGTATGAGGTCTTGGCGACATGGAAAATTATGAGCGATAGCTTTCTGGACTCGATGTAACATCTTGGCGATAAGGATGACTCTTGGCGACATTGATGGTTAAGTCTTGTGGCATCGGGGAGACACGGTTAGTGTCTCACCGACATGCCAACACAGGTTGATCACTTTGACCGAGAGAAGACCATCCTATGTGGTGAGTCATTGGAAAATCAGAGAAGTCGAATGAGAACCGCTAGTATTTGAACTATTGTAGCCGTTACTGAGAGGAAGTTCGACAGACTAGAAGTGACATGGATATACTCTCTGTTTGTAGTTTTTGTTTGGTTCGGTAGTTTGACAAATTGATGGTGTGGTTGTATGATCAATGGATGAATTCGATTCTGAGAACATTGTAATGTGAAAGTTTTGTACGAGGTTGATCATAGTGAATGTTGTTGTAAACTGACATCAGAAAGATAAGTCAGATCTCTGTATGTAATCTTTATTACTGTAATACAAAGTGACTTCTCTTGGTGTGGTGGGTTTTTCTCCCGTAAGGGTTTTCCCACGTAAATCTGGTGTTCATATGTGTATTTCTAATTCTCTGCTTCTATTATATCTTTCATGTGCATCTTAATTGGACTGTAATTGAAAATTTTAAAAGTGTCTTTGCATTCTTCCCTGAGGTTTTGATGTTAGGAGAGTTGCTTCCACATCTAGCTTTCCTTACATTTGTGATAGGTTAGCTTTTCCATCTATTTGGGCATGTCAACCAATCACTTTCACCATTCTCTTTTGCCATCCATCTACCTATCCTTTGAAAGCTCCATGTACATATCTTGGCATCACAGTCGTGTCTCACCCTAGACTAGGGGAAAAATCTTGAACTCCCTAGGGGAAACAAACTTTGAGCTTGAACCAACAGACAAATAGCAAGAATACAAACACAACAACAACAATGATTAAAATACAATCCAACATTGAACATCAATCACCATCGAAAATGCATCAAACATCCATATCATATCAAAATCCAAAAATAGGTCAAAAGTCAGTCAAAAAGTCAAAAATAGAGTTGTCAGTCGAACTACGTTGTCTTTGAGTTTAAACATAGGCAAGGCTAATCTTTGATCAGCCCTTGAGACACCCTAGGTCAAGTCCTTTAGTGGTCCATTCTAATTAGTTGTCTCTCGTCTATTCATATCTTGGTCTTGTAAATTGGTTGAGTCAATCAAACTATGTGGTCTCTGCGTATATAATGTACGCAATGCTAATCTTTGATCAGCCCCTGAGGCCCCTAGGATAGGTCTTTAGGTTAGGTTCTTGGTCAAAATCTCATCAAACACCTAAAAATTGGAAAAACAAAAAATCCCAAAAAATCAGAAAATCAAATAAAATCAAATCAAAAGGATGATGCTCTTTTGAATCATGGGTTTATCATGTTAAACACAAATGTTCAATTTGTGTACTTTGATTTTTGTTATCATACCTTTGGATTCCCTCGATGATGTATTGAACTAGAGGAGCTAGGAAGGAGTATGATCTTTTCTTGTCTGTTGGATGTGAGTTGATCATTATTATTGTGCAAATTGTTGTGAGATGCGCGCTACAAAGTATCACTTATGGCATTCTGACTTTGCATAGCAAAATGGTTAACTCTTGTTTGTTTACGCAAGCAATTCTCAGGTCATCTCGGTTTAATTATACTTAGATTCTTGTGTTAACTTGCACTATCAAACACCATGGAAGTAGTACTCAGGTCATCATGGTCTAAATATACCATTGATTCTTTTAATTACTTCAACATTTTAAAGACCCAATGATGATAAAAAGCACGACAAATCGGCTATTACAAATGAAAAAATTTTCATATGAGATCTGCATGTTTAGAGTAGATTGCATCCATGCTAAGTTTGCATTAGTTTGCATTATGGGATTTCCAAAGATGCAACAATGATGTTATTGCTCGCATTAAGGGATTGAGTACACTTGACATTGCCAAAAACACACCATTTTCATATTTAATTGCATTTCATTTGCATACATTAGAAAAAATTACAACATCATTCATCCATCCATACATCACATCATAATATTTGCATTAGAAAACACAAAACGAAATCCATCGCATCTCATTTACATAATCAAAATCATTTCATTTAGTGGCATTAGGGAATTCGTTCACTAAGCTTAAATAAGTGAGTCTCTTCAAATTTCCAAAAGAATTAGGAAATATGTTAGGTTTTGTAAAACTTAATGTAACAAAGAATCAACTGACGACAACTCTTCCCACAACTCTTTGAAAGTTGGATAGATTCACCCATTTAAGCTTAAGACCCTAGAACACAATCATTTGCATCACATAATCATAATTCATTAGTACAAAACATCACACATCATTTGCATCACATCCATACATAATCAATATGCACATCGCATTTTCATTACATTTCATCATTGCATTATCATATCATATCATCATTTCATCCATCATAAAGTTATTCATTCATCATTTATGTGCATTAGAAAAGAACAAAAACATAAAATACATCACACATCATTGGCATAATAAAATCCATCACATGCAAGCATCATTCCTAAATCATCATAGACTCATAACACATTAGTTGCATCATCATTTTCATCCATAGCATATCATAACATTAGGATCATCATCATAACATGGAAATTAAATGAATCATAGACATCTATCATCGCATCAACACATAGATCATAATCATCACTGCATATCATATAACCTCAAAAATCATAATGTCAAAGTGTACGAGGACATCCTAAAGTATGACGAGATACATCAATATCACAAATGGCACTGTATCGTAAAGTCTGAACACAAGAAGTGTGTCATCAATGTCACAACAATGTATACATCATGTCCAAGGTAAATCAAAATATGCTATGTCAAGCTCCCCCTAGACAGTGTTGGCATCATGGAACCAATACCTCCTCCACCTGATGGATCTACACCAGGATCTCTCCTATCTCTAGACAATGGTTGTGTAACACCCATGCTAACAATTCGAGACCGGGATCTGCCAGATCGAAATGGTATAAAGGTCTCTCGTCGATCGGAAGGAACTAGCTCATGATATTTACCCTTGTAAAACTGCAACTCCTAAACAGTGTGTCGAATCTCTCTAAGGAACTTTGTTGTACCCATAGTCACTGCAGCCTACTATAATCTCTTAGTAATGGCCTTGGCCTGCTCTTCCCGTTGTCTCACAACATCCCTCTCTGCAGTAAGTATGACGACATGTGCCTGTACCTATTGTACCTGCTACCTATCTACATCTCTCTCAGCTGTCAATGTCTGAACATGTGCCTAAGCCTACACTAACCCTAAATATTTTGAACCTGTGCCTGTACCTATTGTACCTATTGCTTATTTGCATCTCTCTCAACTGTTAATGTCTGAACCTATGCCCGAGCCTGCATTAACTCGCCCTGAAAGGTTTGAACCTATGTTTGTAATGCCTCTATCTACGCCTACTGTTGATGAGAATGGAATCCAATCTAAATCCAAGGAATCATCGACTGAGGTATGGTAATACTCCTCTTGCATCTAGGAACTACAAAATCTAGAAAGGGACTGCCAACTACACCCGATGGCCCTAAACCTAAACCACCACCATCATCATCATCACCACCCCCACCACCACCCTCAGCACCCTTGTCATCCCCTCCATCACAAATATCACCCTCCTCCTCTCCATCCCTCCTTTGTCTCAATGCTCTTTCATCATCATCAATTGGTGGAACTGGCTCATCAGGACTAGATAACCTCATAAAAGGATGTGTGTAGAAAAAAATAGAGTAATCCTCTGTCATCCCTCTATCTACTACCTGTGGAACATAATCCCATACACATTGCACCAATGTATAAAACTCGATACAAGAAGCATCATAAGATAAGCAAGGGCCCCACTCTATCGCATCATGTAGTCACCGTGCATAATGGGTAACCCCATGGGGCATCACTTGAACTCATCCAAACTGTCGACAAACCCGCAGATACAAATATCTCTCAAGCACGGAACGTGTCCGTCCAATCAAATATCGTGATAACAACATGTATGGAATCTCCACCTCATCCTTTGGCCACATCTCATAATCCAAGTACAGGCGCCATGTCACAGTCTCCAAATCATCTAAGGCACATCTCCAATAGGCTAATTTTTCCAACTTATGTTGGACACACGGACCATTGTAGTTGAACACATAGGGTCTACCTATTGGTTGTTGTCTATCTCCCAATGGCTAGGTGATTGCTATATGCTCCCATGCCCATGTCTACAATAGTGTAATTTTGGAAGAGAGGCTCGTCACCCCACAATACATAACCTAGTGCAAATCATGATATAGATGTGCTAGCATACATGAACCCCATGTATATTTGGTCCCCTGCAATGTCATGCACTCCAATACTCGGCCCCAACCCACTGAAAATTCCTTTGACCTATAGTTAGGACAAAGGAATCCACCAACAAACCCAAAAATAACACATGGTAGAGGATCATATCTCCCAACTATCTCCTGCCAGGGGACCCAATGGCCTGAGACATGACCATCTCATAAAATCCTACATAAGGCATTAGTCCCACCCTGCTCTACTCTGTCATATAGAACTACCTCACCCATCACTAGAATCTGCAAGATCTGATAAACATCCCCAAGAGTAATTGTCATCTCCCTAGTCGCCAGATGAAATATATTGTGGTCACTATGCCACCTCTCTGCTAGAGCATTCAAGAAACCCCTATTAATCCTATATTGGGGTATATCTATCAAGGATGTCAACCCACAACAGGTGATAATATCCAAATCCACCTGAGTCAACTACGGAACCATCTCCCACGTCTTTGAGAAACGTTCATGAGACTGGAGCACATCAAATTCCTCCCAATCATATTATGGGAAACAAATCAGCATTACATCAAACAATCTATCAAATTTACCCCTAACACAATGTTCAATCAAGATCATCACTCAATCAAATCATGTTCAATCATGTTCATCACTCAATCAAATCATGTTCAATCAAGATCATTAGTCAATCAAATCATGTTCAATCAAGATCATCATTCAATCAAATCAGGTTCAATCAAGACCATCAAATCAATCAATCAATAAAATTATTAGTTTTATCATCGATTCTCACCTATCATGAGGTCGATACATCAGTGAATCCTATCGTCGATCCTCACCTATCATGAGGTCGATACATCAATTCTCTCATCAATCCTCACCTATTATGAGGTTGATACATTAGTGAATCCTATCGTCCATCCTCACCTATCATGAGGTCGATACATCAATCCTACCAATGATCCTCACCTATCATGAGGTCGATACATCAATGAATCCTATCATCAACCCTCACCTATCATGAGGTCGATACATCAGTGAATCATATCATCAATCATCATCTATCATGAGGTCGATACATCAATCCTACCATCAATCCTCACCTATCATAAAGTTGATACATCAATCCTACCATCGATCCTCACCAATCATGAGGTTGATACATCAATCCTACCAACAATTCTCACCTATCATGAGGTCAATACATCAATGAATCCTACCATCAATCCTCACCTATCATGAGGCCGATACATCTTTAGTCCTATCTTTGATCCTCACCTATCATGAGGTTGAAACATCATCAAATTATCCTATCATTTGACTCTCACCTATCATGAGATCAAATCATCAACTATATCATCAATCAAGCAATGAACATCACACAATCAGACTGAGATCAATACCATTACTGAATAGAACAATGCAATGACCAACATGATTCATGAACATTATACAAGCCTCAACTAACATCAACAATGCAACATTCGACATAAATGAGAGGACTTTAATCAATCAAACATCATCAGACCAGCAAACAACGGGCCAAATCAACAAGAATCATCCAAAGGAAAAACCCCCAAGCTTGCAAAAGGTGCCATTTGGGACCCCAAAGGCACCATTTCAGGGTCTAAAGCACAAAAACATGAAGTTAAGCTTGCAAAAGGTGTCATTTGGGACCCCAAAGGTGCAAAAATAGAAGCAAAAGGAGCCATAACAGAAAAAAAGAAAAAAAAAAAGTGCCAAAACACAAGCAAAAGGTGCCAGAATAGAAGCAAGAGGCGCCAAAACTGCTAGAAACTCCAAAAATGACTTGAAAACAACAAAAATACCCCCCAAAAGTGCAAAAATGACTTTAAAGGGCCTACAACACCTATCTACCAAGTTCAAAACATCGATAAAAAGGTCAAAAAATGACTAAAAGAGGTTTCTCATAATGCGTATCATAGGTCCAGCTACAGTAGGGTGACCATGGTGGCGAAGGCGCTCGAAACAATGCTTGTGAGAAGGGATCTCCATCTTCCTCTAGCTCTCCACTCTCCAAATTCTCCAAACTCACAATGTGCAATTGAATTCACTTTTCCTACTTTTTACCTTTTTAAAGGACAATGGAGGGAATTATGGTGGGATTTATTATCAAAAATAGGGTTTAACTAATCAAAAAATTTCAAGGAGAGAGTGTAGAATCAAATTTCGAGAGATAAATCATATCTGACATCAAAGCATCAATGGTTTAATGTTAGATCATCATTACATCACTACAACATCATCACACAATCATTGAATCCTCGACAAAATATCAAAAATTCCACATTTTACCGATTTATCTCTCAAGGGGGCATATATTCATTAGTACCAGAAAATCAACAGCTGGGGCATTGTCTGGGGCAACGAAAACTTTTATGAGCATCGATATCAAATTTTTCTTTGAAGCAACATATAAACACATTACTTCAAAGAGGGGAAAAATGTATACACCTAAAAATGGTCGTCACCTTTAATTAATTAAATACTAGCTTTTTGATTAATATTCTGACTACGTATAAATAAATTCTCAATTTATTTATATTTTTCACCCTTCTCTAATTCTCCAAATCTAAATCATCTTCCTCTAAATTAATTAAATAAACAAGGTTCCTTAAACTTTTTTTATTTAATTAATCTTCACTAAATCCAATTAGGAATTAGAGCGATTTCTACAACTTTTTGTGTCACCTCACCAAGGTCACATGAAAATAAATAACTCTAATTTTTAATTAGAATTATCTTCAACTCATTTCAAAAAGCACATGGTCTTCTCTTCTCACACTTCCACCAATTTTGGAGCACATGACTTATTCTTCCCACACTTCCACCAATTTTGGAAGCACATGGTCTTCTCTTCTCACACTCAAATCTTCCATGCAAATGGCATGTTTCCCATTGGTCAAGAGATTCTCCCATCCAAATGGCATGTTGTCTTTGGTCAAGGGGACAACATCTTGATTCTCTTCATCTTGACCATCCATTCTTCTTATTTGAATTTGGGTCGTTGATTAATGCCACCTCACTATATGCTTGGAAAAGGCTATAAATACAACCCTTGGGCCTTGTATTTTGCATCCACATTTGAAGTAAAGTTATCATGCGGGTTTATCATTGGAGATTGGAGCATTTTGGGAGTCTTATAGCTAGTTTTTTACATCATTTTTTGCATCATATTTAGATCTTAGATTAACATATTGCTTCATAGTTGCATTTTATCATCCATCTTGCATCATAGTTGCATTTTAGATTAGTTTATTTTAAGTTTGCATTTGAGCATATGTAGAATCATGCATAGAATCATATAGATCACTACCATAGTATCCACCACCGTTTGTGTATTTATCATCAACATCATCTTTCACTCATCATAGCATTCATCATCATTGTTTGCACATAGTTTCATGTAGGCATATAGTTGGCTTGCATGTTGAATGATATCTCGTTTCCTAAGTAGTCATTTTAACAACCTTTGTGCTCATAGAAATCTGAGGGCCAAATGGTTTAATAAATCCTTAGGAATAGAGGACAATGAGACATTCTTGGAAGATTCGTTAAGATGCAATTTTAGAATAGTTTACTTTGCTTTGAATCTTTGAATATAAATCATTTCATTAAGGTTTGTGTTGATACTAACTTTGCACACTTCACACACACACAAGTCCTATTTCAGGAAGATTCTGTCGGAAAAAAGTTTCAGACAACTAGGTACTCAAAACTACAAAATCTTTATTTTGGGCCTAGTCGTGAGACTCATACACCAAGCTAGGTGACTTAGTCCACTTCCAAATTTTGGGAGAATCAAAGGTGGAATCTATAGCTTCCAGTCTGCACTTCTACTCCTAACAAGTTTCTGGATCCGAAACTGCAGAATTTGACTATAGGTGTTCTCCAAGCTTCTTTTAGGGCTTTGACAACTTTGAATGACTTTGACAAATTGTTGACAACTTTTCCAACCTTTCTCTTTGACAAATTTGCACACTAGACCTACAAAACACATGCAAAGAGGGGGGAAAATGGTTGAGGGTTAGTGAATAGGGGTTTGTCTCGGTCAAACCCCAGTTTGGTAATTAAACTCTTGAAAATGAAATGAAATGAAAAGAGAATGATGAATGAACGAAAGAAATGCTACAACTCACCAAACCCTTGAAGTAGAAATATGAAGACATGCAAGTAGAAGCTCCAATGGATGTAGACTTTAGAATGCTTGAAATTCCTAGAATTCTTAAGTGAATGATTGATAATTGCTTGAATGATTAAGTGAATGAATGGAGGTGAAATGAGAGGAAAACCTCTATATTTATACACAATTATGCAATATTTCTATAAAATACCACATCATTGGCCAACCTTAGGTTTTAGAAAATAATAACCTGCTAGAATTTTGAATTTATTTTGATTTTTTGAGCCAAAGGGGACTCATTCGCCCCTAGTGGAAAATGGGTCCCACTTAGGAATTTTAAGTGGGTTTTGGAAATTGTATATTAAATGATGTTTATCGAGATTATTTTCAAAAATACACTTACGTAAGGCATGTAAGTGTAAAATGGGGCCAATTAAGGCATAAGAAAGGGTCAAATTATTAATGACAAGCCTAGAAAAGAATGAAAGTTTGTTACAACACTTTGAAATAAGGCTTGGTAAGTGATAAAAAGAGGTTGTTTAAGTGAAATATATTAATAAGACCCTAGAAAAGTGTGAAAATGTGTTACAACACTTAAGTAAGGTACCACTTGAATTATTTTAGTTCATTACGGTCCAAGACCTAATGTGAGTGTGTTATCCACATTACAACATTAAATCAAGGCGCAATTAAGCCAAAGTCACAAGGAGGACCCAAACAAGACAAAAAAATTAGAAGGGTTTACTTTTTTGGTGTCCACAAATAGTCCTCAATTCACCTTGTTATACAAAGATTAAAGAAATTTGATATTCATGATGTATCTAGAATTGTTGTTGCTACTCTCATATGTGAGGACCAATTTCATGGAATATAAGTACATATAGACTCAAGGGAATTCCCAACCCAATGTTATAAAAATACCCAACTCCACTTTTGTATATTTGTTTCCAATTGTTTAGTAATTGAGGGGTACATTAATGGGAGGTTTTAATGGCTTGTTTGACACCATAATCTAATACCCAAAAAAATCCCTTAAGGAGGCTCATGGGGGCATATGTAGGGGCATGTTAACACCAAAATTTTATTATAAAATATCTTAAAAATCAACTATTATTCCCAAAAAATGGAAGATTCACATCATTTTTTCCAAAAAAGTGATACATACCAAACATATAGTAATCTAAACTATTAATCTACTAATGTTAGCATAAGTGCAAGGAAATAAGGGATAAAAGGACTCATAATTTTTCTCATTTTTCCTAAAATTAGCTAAATTAAAACTTCAATAATTAATTTGAGATGCATCCACTAAAAATTTGAAGATGTGATCAAAATAAGAATTGTAACTCTGAATCTAGTTTATAAAATACTAAGGATTCATAAAAAAATTAAATATTAAGATGGTGAAATTTTGAATGCACAAAAAAAAAAAAAAGTTTTTATCACTAAAATATGTGTCACATGTGCACAACCCCCCCCCCACCCCACCACCATTTTTTTTCTATGATAGTTACTTTTCAAAATAATATGGTGAAAATATAGTTAAGAATGAGTACTACAAGTTTATATAATTGATTTTTTTTGGTAATTTTTCAAGGTGCATACATCTTGAAAATAGTACCATTTTATTTTTTATCACATAACTTTCATAAAAATAATTGAAATTACAAACTTTCTTTCTCTAAAATTTCTAGAACAACTCATAAAACAATCCTAAATAATTATTTTTAAGTTGATCCCACAATAGTGTGCCCCACTTGTGATATGAGGCAAGAAAATGAGCCCATTATGTTAGAAGTACAAAATACCTATGGATGAAGGTCCTACTTTCAAATGAAGGACCTTCATTTGAAAGTGATAAAATCATGACCTTTGAATGAAGGTCTTCTTTATATTCCTAAATGTTTCATGTTCAAAATTCTTTATAAACTTGGGATCTTTAAATGAAGGTTTTAACCTTTAAATGAATATTTAAACCTTCATATTAAATACCTTTGAAATGAATCTTTTGACCTTCATTGGAAGTTCTTTCATGTGAAGGGCCTTCATATGAGGGTCCCTTTAATTTTATCCCATTGTAGCTCATAGAATTTTAACATATTTTTTATTTCAAAGAAAGTGTTAAACCATTTGAAAGGAATAATAAAATGAAATAAAAGAAAAGTACTAATCCAAGAGAAAAAATTTAAATCAAAATATTATTGGATCCAAGATGAAAAGAAAGAGAAAGCACGCCAAATATCCAAGAGGAGACACAAAATTTTGTAAGGGGGGAAAACAAAGAAAAAACCCCAATATTATGAAGATGGCATAAATCCTAAAGAAGATTACAATATGAGAGAGCGTGAGAGAGCTTAAACATAAAATTCTTCTTAACGAAGAATGAGAGAACCACCTTAGTAAATAGAGGTGAGAAATAAATTGCATAAGTAAATCACATTTCCATGCATGTCACCTTTCATCCTATTTGTGTGCAAGGTTTCAAGATCCTCATAAGGAGGAGGCTACACCTAAGCCTTAATATTCCTCCAAATATTTGGAATATTCCTACAAGTATTTAAATAAAGAAAATAATAAATAATCTTCACCTAAGTAAAGATTAATTTTTAACACCCTCCCTTCAGCTTTACTTGGGTATTTTACGTCAAGCCCTTCAATGGGTTGTAATCCTATAATTTTACAATGATGGAGGAATTTATCTTTACAAAGTGGTTTGGTGAGAATATTTGCAACTTATCTTCACCTTTACAATACAAAAGATAAATTTGTTGGGAAAAATGTGTCTCAACCTTGCAATTACATAAGGTATTGTTGATACATCAGCAACGGGGGGCATGGGGGGTCCCCCTTCCCCCCACCATGATGGCTCTGGGGGGATCATCCCCCCGACAAGGGGTCCGAGGGCCATGTGCCCTAGTGGGGGCTCAAAGGAAACACCCCCGAAAGCTAAATTTTATTTATATTTTAGTATTGTAAATTTGGACCATCCATCATTAGGTCTCTAATCTGATAGTCAATATTTAATTAGCTTGACTTTCCCTAGAAGGCAACCCTATTTTATGAGGGTGTTGTATTATGACTGTGTATTGTGATGTATTCTGAGAGTCTGATAGCAGTCGTGTTACCTTTGGATCTCTGGTTGGTGATACTCTTGTGAGAAACTTGCTCTACAAGTATATTGTAATCTTCATGATATTTGAATAATATATTGGGTGGATTTTGCAGTGTGGGGTTTTGTAATCTTCATAATTTTGAATAATATATTGGGTGGCTTTTGCAATGTGGGGTTTTTTTCCCGAAAGGGTTTTACTCACATAAATCAGTGTGTTGTGGTATGCATGATATTTATGTTTATTTATGTTTAATTTTATGTAAATTTTAAAAATTTATAAAGTTTTGCATTATCCTCCTCTCAAGATTAGTGTAGGAAGTTTTTTCACTACCTTAACTTCCTTACAAAAGGTATGAGAACATGATCACCTTTGGTTTCGGTTGTGAGTTGGGTTTTTTTGAACTAATCTAGATTTGAGTGGGAGCTTGTGCAGAAGACACTTTGTGATCTTATTGCAAGAATAATTTTCAAATGGAAATTTCATCAAGGAGAATAGGGGCGGATAAATTTTCTAGAAATAATTTTGAGATGTGGAAGCTAAAGATGGAGGATATGTTGATAGATCAAGATCTATGGGATGTTGTTGATAAGAAAGTTTCAAGGCTTGCAAATCCTACTTTGTCCAGGCTCAATATGATATTATGGACCGTAAAGCCAAGATTCTAATCAGATTTTTCTTGGAAGACTTTGTTTTAATCAATATCCATGAAGAGACCTCTGCACAAAAACTATGGAAAAAGCTTGGTGAGATATATCAAGCCAAATATTTACTAACAAGACTTTCTTGAGGAAGAAATTGCATTCCTTGAGAATGGAAGAGGGTGGATGGATTACAGACCATCTGAAAGCATTCAATATGTTGGTGGATCAATTGGAATCAATTGGTGTCAAAATGGATGAGGAGGAGAAATGTCAAATCTTTCTTTTTTCTTTGCCTAATTAGTGGTATTCTCTTGTTATGGTTGTTGGGAGTACTTTTGTTATATTGAAGACTAAAGATGTGGTGGGTTATTTCCCTTCTAAAGAGATGAGAAAGAAGGTATCCATCAGTGCCAAGGAGGCCCTAGATTTTCGTGGAAGACCTAAGGAAAAATGCGAGAAGAATGAGAAGTGTGATAAATCCAAGTCCAAGGGGAGATCCAAATCTCTTCGAAAGTCCAAATTTATTTGTTGGAACCATGGTCAGCCTAGACATATTCATAAGGATTGCAAAGAAGAAAAGAAGAAAAAGAAGAAATTTGATTCTGATTCTAAGTTCGAGAAGGAAGATGGTGATGCATTCATTGCAAATTTGGAAACTCATGCAAGTAATGATGTATGGTTAATTGACTCAGGTGCATCTTTCCATATGACCTTTAATAGAGATTTTTTTTTAATATGAATATTTTGATGGAGGTAAGGTGTACTAGGGTGATGATTCTTATTTAAATATTGTTGGTCGTGGTTTAAAGTTAGAATCATATTTCTTGATGGTAGAATAAAAAGGGTTAATGGTGTGTTGCATATCCCTGGATTAGTACAAAATTTGTTATTTGTGAGAAAACTAATACATGTAGGTGTGCAGGTAGTATTTTCTGATGCAAGATGGTTAGAGGTGCTATGGTGATTGCTATAGGTGTTAGATATGGCACATTGTATAAGCTTGATCCATGCACTGTTGAGTGAAATAGTACTTATGTGAAAATAAAGTATGTGGAAGAGGTGAGGGTTTCATCTTCAATAGATGGTCATGAATTTTTGGTACCCAAGGGTGCTCTTTCTTTCAAATCAAAGTTACCTGTAGAGAAAATTATGTTATGGTACCAAAGACTTGGCCACATTGGAGAAAAGGGTATAAGGACCATGAAAAATAAAAACCTTGTTCAAGGGTTGTTTGATTGTAATCTTGAATTTGATTTATGTGAGAATTGCATTTATGGAAAACAAAGCCGCATTCAATTTTACTCAATCTCTCATAAATCTTGTGGTATATTAGATCTTATTCATTCTTATATGTTTGGTCCTGTAGATGTTCCTTCAATTAGTAAATCCACATATTATGTTTCATTTATTGATGATTATAGTAGGACATGATGGGTGTATTTTCTAAAGAGTGAATTTGAAGTTTTAGTCAATTTAAATAAATTAAAGCAATGGTTGAGTTGCATACGAGAAAGAAAATAAAATGATTGAGGACTGATAATGGCGATGAATTTTTCTCTAATTATTTTGATAGAATCTTTAAAAATTGTGGTATTCACAGATAAAAGACAACTTTGTATTCTCCATAGCAGAATGGAGTTGCAGAAAGAATGAACAGGACATTGATGGAGAAGGCTAGGAGTATGTTGAGTGGTGTTGGTCTAGAACAAAGGTTTTGGGTTGAAGTTGTTGCCACTACTTGTTACTTGATTAACAGGTTTCCTACATCATATCTTGTTGATAAGACACTTATAGAGGCATGGTCAGGCCACAAGCCTCCATTAAGGCATCTTAGAGTTTTTGGTTGTGAGGCATATGCCTATGTGCCAAAAGAGAAGTGAACAAAGTTGGAGAACAAGGCTATGAAATGCATTTTCGTCTGATACAATTATGGTGTGAAAGGATACAAGCTTTGGGATCCTGTTGCATAGAAGGTAATACATAGTAGAAGTGTTAATTTTAGAGAAATTGAGCCTTCTTCTGTTACATTACAGCCAAAACAAAGTAAATAGTAAGATGTGATTCAAATTCCTTCTACACCTGAGAAAGTTGAATTGGGTCCCATGGATAGAGAAGAATTTGAGGAGAGCTCATCTAGCTCTAAATCTTCAGAAGAAAAGGAAGAACCTCCAACTTAGCTTGTTCGTAAGTCTACAAGTTATAGACAACCACCTAAAAGGTATTCACCTGGTGATTGGAGATGTATTTTTGCTTTGAATACTAACATGGATGAACCCATATTAGTAGAAGAAGTATTAGATATAAATGATGCAGAATCCTAGTATATTGCTATGGATGAAGAAATGACAGCTTTGAAAAGGAATGATACACGGGATCTTGTACCATTGTTTGAAGGAAGAAAACCTATTGGTTGCAAATGGGTGTTCAAGAAAAATATTAGCTTAGATGGAGGTATTGAGAAGTACAAAGCAAGGTTGGTTACAAAAGGTTACTCTCAAGTTGAGGGTGTTGATTATGGTGAGATATTTTCTCCTATTGCAAAAAAATGGTATCCATTAGATTTTTTCTTTCTATTGCTATTGCTTATTATTTAGAGGTTGAGTAAATGGATGTAAAAATTATTTTCCTTCATGGTGACTTGGAGGAGGATATATGTATGACACAACTAGAGCACTATGTGGTGAAAGGAAAAAGTAAATTGGTTTGCAAATTGAAGAAATATTTGTATGGCTTAAAACAAAGTCCTAGGATGTGGTATCAAAAATTTGACACATATGTGTTGAGTTTTGGATTTAAGCATTCTAAATCAAATCATTGTTTTTATTATAAAATTGATGGTGATTGTTTCTTGTTTATTGCATTATACGTTGATGATATGTTATTTATTAGTAGAGGGAAAGGTATGATTTCAAAACTAAAATCTCAACTTGCTACTAAATTTGAAATGAAAGATCTTGGTGCAGCTAAACATATTCTTGAGATGAAAATTAAAAGAGATAAAGTGAACAAAAAGATATGATTTGGCCAAAGTAAGTGTTGTGCAGTTTTCGCGCACACGCCCCACTGAAAGCAAGGACCCTCTTTCGTTTTGGTTTTGATGTTCTGGCCCTTTTATTTTGAGGTGTTATCTTACTTTTGGCATGTGCTTAGATGCTTATTTTTTATTTCCTAAGTGTTTCCCCTAGGTTATTCATTGAAAATCCTAAGTTTTGGATAAATTTTGGGCTTTTACTCGGATTCAAGATTTTCCACCTTGGTCGGATTTTCCCAGATCTCGCTTGGACTTCGGCTATGCACTGTTGTTTGGCGATTTTTGGTCTTCGCGGATTTATGTGTGGGCTGGATGTTCTCGGATTTCACCCTATCGTCGAATTCCTGGTTTCTCTGACTGTCTTATCGATTGCATTAATGACTTCGTGCATGCTTTGAAGGATGTATTTAACTTGATTTTGAGGTCTTTTATGCTATCATGCTTATTATTTGCCATCGTTTGAGTTGAGGACTACATCCTTAGAGTTGGTTCTTTGAGCTTTTAATTCAATTTGGGACATTTGGGCTTGAATTGATCAATTTAGTGGAAATTTCTTACAAATTCCTGCCCCTGTTCTTGGTGGACACCATTCTCTTCGCATTTGTTGTTTCTGAGATCGATTCCTGTGTCACAATGGTATGGTTTTATTACCCTGCTTTTGATGAATGATTTTGGATAGCACGTGAGTGTTATAACAGCTTCTAGAACTTGAAATCCTGTGCATTTGATCATTTCATGCTAGGGTTGTTCATCATTGTGTTATTTGTGATCTCCTGGGTGAGTTTTGAGCCCATTTGTCTATCTGCGTTTTGATGAATCTTTTCTAGGAGTAATTAGTAAACCCTAGTAATGACTTAGCAGTTGAAATGACTGAATTCTAAGCTTGCTTGTGTGCCAATGGCGGATTTATAGGGTTTAAACCTAGGGCATCACCATTCATCTTTAGTTTTCTCTCAAACAGGCCTAAAACGCAAAGTAAATCTTTTGAAGGTCCATGCATAACTTTCCCTAAGCTTAAATAGTTGAAATTCATCATTAATGTGATGTGTGTGAAATCGCGATTTCATGTCGCAATCCTGCTTTTGGCCTTAGTCCGCGATTTCTCGTTCCTTCAGGATAATCCATCTCTGGCAGATTTTCTTGAGATTTGGTGAGGTGCACTAAAATTATCGCTATCATATACACCATCGGCAAGACAAACATTCATCGGCATGAGGTCATTGTGAGCTCCATTAGTCATACCGATATTCTTCGCTTTAGCTGAGACCTTCATCCTTCAGCAAGACCTTTCACCGAACACATTTCCCTCTAGTCGAGCTCCCTTCATTTCAGTCGGGGAGACCCTGCGTAGTCGATGAGACCTCTATCCGAACTCAAAACTTAACGTCGAGACATCCATTTGCTTCGCTGAGACTCCCCCTCGTTGGCAAGATGTTACACCGAAAGCCCTCCTAAGTTCATATTTGATCACCGTGACAATATCATTTCTCATACTGATAGGGTCTCCTGTGTTCTGTCGGCAAGACCGGAGTCATTCGCCAGGACCCTACCCCGACTACCCCTTCGTCATATCGATATGTTTGCTATCTCTTCGGTCAGCATGACACTGCAACTTCGCTGAGACCTCATATCGAAAAACTTTAGTCTAGCTGAAGTGTTTGCTTCAACCCCGAAAGTTGGTGAGACAAAAGTATTCACTGTAACCTCACCCCAGAGAGAAAATCTCTCATCGACATACATTTCCTCGTCGCCGGTCGGCAAGACATGCCCCACTCGGCGTGACCTCATTCCGAATGAAATTTGTTTGGCCGAAGTACATGCTTTTGTACTGATTGGTTAGGAGTTTTTCCTTATCTGCGGATTTCCATCGAGTCTGGATTTTTCTGAAATCCAGCGTCTCTCTGATTTTCTGAAGTTTCCTAACTAGCTCATTCTTCGTGGGAATCCATCCCTCACGAATTTTCCCGAAATATGATGAAATATAATGGAACATGAGATAATTGGATTTCTTTATGATTTGTGATACATTTAATGATTATTTCGTGTCATATTTGGGTTTCCTGTGTGGTTTATTGATTGATCATGATCTAGTTTAATGGTTAACCAGGTGTTTTCTGGTTATTTCGTTGGAATCCGATCGGTCTGGAATTCCCCGAAATTCCTCTCTGGCTCATATTCCACGAATGGTCTTCAAACCCAGAATTTGTTGTGATCATCTCATATGAGATTTAATAACACTTTGACTATGTGAGATTCATTCTAACGATGTATTGATTAATTAACCTTGCTCTCCTATGGTTTTATTATGATTTTCTTGATGGATGCAGGCTGAATCTAGTAAGGTAGCAGAGGGATCCTCTATGTCTAAAGCAGAAAGGATCAAAATGGATGTTAAGAGCAAGATTCCTCATAGCAAGATCATGTCGGTCTAATTAGAGGTGACTGATACAAATGTTGGACAATGGGACTACGAAGAGTTCAAGGAAAGAATGGCGGCTAAAGATCTTTCTTTGGTGGCTCGAAGGATGAAAGAGTCAGGTTTGGCACATGTGGTTGGTTTCCCTTCAACGGTGCAGTGTTATGAGCTTGTCCTCGAATGTGCCCGACATTATGACCGGGGTACACAAAATATTATCAGTCCTCAAGGGAGAGTGATAGCAAACCTCAACCCTGTCTCTATTGCTCAAACTTTTGATATGCCAGACAGATCTCACGTGGTGGCACTCAACATGGGGTCTGCCAAGGAATTCTACGAGGAGCAAACTGTTAAATCTCAGCAATTCATCAACTCTTGGCTAGAAAGGCCTAAATCACACTATTCCAAACTGCCCAAGCAGCTATTCAGGGCAAAGTTCAAGGAGTACTATGTTGCTATTACATTACTCAGCAGGGTGGCTGGATTGAAGAATGAAAGAGCATTTGAGAGTTGGATGTGCCATGCCATTGTGAGGATGGAGCAAGAATTGATTGAATATCATTGGGCTAGTTTGATTAGTAGAGTGCTCCATGAACAGTTATCCAATGTGTTGCAGACCAAGACTTTCACAATGACCTCATATTTGTTCTATGCACTTCCAAGATTCCATCCCTACAAGGGATTGGATACAAAGGGAATTTTTGGACAAGATGTTATTTATGAAGTTTTCCCTCAATTTCATTTGGAAGGTTCAAACTATCGGAGGGAAAATGATGCATTTACCATGTATATCACCAGAATGCTTCAAGAGGTAGAGCATGTAAGAATTTCAGATCAAGCGAAGGAGCTCATCAGGAAGTATGGAGCTTGGTTTATACAATTCCTAACCTTCTCCTACATTCAGATTGATGACTGCCAGGGGGGCCCATACAGAGTTACAAGGTATCCCAGTGATCACATTATATTGTTGGAAGTAACTAGATAGATTTGTGACTTTGATGCTAGTGTCAAGAAAGACAAACACAAGATAGGATTTGGTGGAGATTTTCCCCTAAGGATTGGCACTGGAGAAGCATGTCCTTCCATTATTTCTACCCAAGCTTCAGAGGAAGAAATGAGTACCTTTGGTCTGTCTTTTCATTCTAAGAGATCAAGGTTTGATATTACAGGAGAAGCCCAAAAGAAGGCCAGCAAAGAGTATAGCCATAAGGTGAATTTGGAAGACTACTGGGCCAATTGTAGTGATGAGTTTGAGATAAGAAAGAAGAAATTCTCCCGGCTACCAATTGAGTCAGTTCGATTGTATAATGTAAAGGCAGTTCCTGACCAATTGGAGGATGATGGAAACCTAATTCAAGATCATGCCTATGAAGCGGTAAAGGATAGGCCAATTGGTGATGTGGATTGGTTGGAGGAGGAGAAAACAAAACTGAAACAATTGATGGATCCAGTTATCAAATTTACTAGGATGTGGCTAAAGCATAAGCTATGGGAGCTCAAAAATAATGGTGTACAGTGCACCTATGCGCTGATGGGAGATTTGGATCCCCACTCTACCTCTGAAGAATCTACTGGGCAAGATCCTCAGGGTAAGGGTAAGTTGGATTCTCCTTTCAAAATCAAGATAAAAGGTGTTCAAGAAACAAAGGCCCAAGAAGCAGAAAAACAGAGAAAGCCAAAGGCCAAGAAGAGGACAAGGACTAGGAAGTCTAAGCAGGAAGGGACTGAGAATCAAGGTCCCGAGGCTGGTGATCCTATGCCCAAAAGGAGGAGAATTATAAAATTTTCAGAGAAGGCTAGCACCAAGGTAGGAGGGGAAGAAGTTTCCCCTCCAGGGGTAAATGTTGAAAGTCCAGGGGAGAAGTCTAAGGTATATACAAGGAGGTCTAGGACTCCTTCTCCTAGGGACAGTGTGCCTAAGGCTGACCTCCCTCTGGTTGTTTCTCATGATGTGCAACATGATGATGTTCCTGTCATTCATGAAGCCCAAAGTGAACCTAGTGAAGCTAAAGGAGTTGATGATCATTCAGACACTGAAGGGGAAGAGTTCCATGAAGGAGAACTTTACAATGGAGAGGCCGAGGTTGAAAAGGTAATGCAATCTCCCTTGGTTGCATATGCAGGATCTCTAGTCACAAATGAAGAAGTTGAATCTCCTCCAAGGGAAGAAGAGACAAAAAAGATCCCATCACCTGAACATGAGGAAGAACATGTCGAAGAGAAAAGGAATAAGGATGAAACTCCTGAGAAATAGAATGTGGGTGAGGAGATAGTAGGAGATCAACAAGAAGGAGTAGTGCAGAGCCAAGTGTATTTGGAGCCTACCGTTCCGGATTGGCTTGACAGAGAAATAAAGAGGAAACAGGTAGTAGTGGAGGATGCACCACCGAATTGGGATGAGCTCCTAGCCAAGATTGGAAAAGAAAAAGGTAAAAAGAAGGCTAGAGTGATCTCAAAGGTTGAAAGAGATGAGGCACATAACAAAGTTCATATTGCCACCCCTGCTCCAGATAAAAATAGAGATGATGTGGTTGGAAAGGATTGCAATATTCAGACTTTCAACTTGGGGCCTACATCCATTGAGCAGGATATTGAGGATTACCAAGATTCTAGTGCAGTCATCTTGGGCAGGTTGAGGAAGGAAATGAAGACCAAGCAGGAGTTAAAGAAAGAAAATGAAAATCTCAGGAAATGCTAAGAGGAATTAATGAAACCACTGCAAGCCATTAACCCTTCTTCCTCTGCTGCGAATCCTCTACCTCAAGAGACCATCACCGAGCCAAAAAAGATGAAGGCTTCCAATCTTGCCACAGTGAATTGGCTTAAAGGGGTGAAAATAAAGGGTGATGGGGCTATTAAGGAGACTCTATCAACTGGGAAGGATGTTGCAAGGATGATGGATTGGATGAAGCAGGTGTTGGCACAAGATAAGGAAGACACGGATCTCCTTCTACAGAAAACTAGGACTATCATGGAATACACCAAGGATAGATTAGTAAGTGACAAAATCCTTCCCTTCTCTAAAGCTACTGAACCTTGGGAATGGTTTGAGGCACTGCAGATTAGGCAAAAAGTGTTGAAGAAGATTTATAAAAAAAGAAATCAGATTGATAATACCCTAAGTGATGTATATAATGGCTCCATGGCCTTTTTTGAGATCATGACGAGAAGAAGGAAGATCGCACCCAAGTATTTGAGTCTGGAACAGTTGAGAAGTTGGTGGTAGGATGTTTACGCACCGCTTGATGATGACTCTATTTCTGAGCACCAATTGGATGATGTTGCCACCTACCTTGCAGTTATTGATAAGTATATGACATATAAGGTGGATTGGGATAAGTTGGTCAAATGGTCAAGAGAGGAGTGCATCCATTGAAAATTGACTTAGGGTTTTTCCTTTGCCACTAGTAGCTGACTTGGATGGGATGCTTTTGAAAGTTCATGAAATGTTGGGTCGGAATAGGGATAATAGGGAAGGGAGTTAATGATAGGCTGCAGCGCGATTTGTGCTTCCCTATTATCTTCCCATGCATTGGTCTGAACTTCATTGCGGATCCCAGGCCGACTTGGATGGAATGTGCATTTAATGCTTATTTGACCTCTTTTGAATTTCTCTTGGCCGTGTTGGTGGTGCCTAATTAATGTTGCGAAACTCTTGTTGGTCCAACACGTTTTTGGGGATTCTATATATTGGGCATTCCGCCTCATTTGTGAGGGTTCCTTGTTAAGAAGTTAGAAGATAGAAGTAGAATAGCGTAGAAATAGTTAGAAGCGAATCAAGTAGTGCAAGTTAGCAAGTAGTTTCTCTCAAGCAAATATTGTAACAAAAAGCTAGAATTGTTGCTACAGTTGATAATTCGAATGCAAGTAATGACATTGTGATTTGGTGCCATACTTGTATTCTCTTGTCTTGCATGGTTCTTGTTATTCCATCTTTAAAATTGCGTTGAGTTGGTTAATATTTAGACTAGATTTGATTCAATAATATTTGTGATTTGATACTTGAATGTTGCAGTAATCCCTCAGTCCATACTTTTCGCAACCAACTGATTGTTAGTTGCTTTGCAAAGTTAGCCTGGATTTCATATTCACTGTGCTTAGTTTGATTATGAGGATTTGTTCATCTCAATTGCAATTGGGTTGTTTGAATGAATATTCATGATTTGAAAATTCTAACACCTTAGAAGATTGCACTATTTCTATAAGATTGCAAATTTATCTGTGTCGGGTAGAGATCAGTTTTGAGGGATTGGTCCATTTTGAGTGTTGGGAATTTTCATTGTTAATCTTAGGCTTAGTATTAATTTTAGAAATCTCTTTGAAACCCTTATCTTTTGCTATTTCTTTGATTATTGGGTTAGATCTAGGATTGAAGTATCATTACATCATTAGATCTGATAAATTAGGATTCAGTATTTTGCTTGTAGTAAGGTCCCATTGTGATTACCAACATTTTCACATTTATCACTGAGTTGTTTATGCATTGTCAAGACCTGACATTAGACACCTTGGGGTTATCTCTTGAGGCTTGTTGATAGTGATTTACCTTTTAAGTGAGATAGGATATTATATTATGTCTGAGTAGTTGTTGTGCATAAAACACGATCAACAGGATTGGCGCTAGGAGGGTTGAATGAGCAAATTGGATTGATTTTTGAATGCCATCTCTCCTAAGAGATTCAGAAGAAGGACAAGATCTATTCCAGGAGAGGAGGAATTTCAGGAATTGCCAGACCCCACTAGGTCTAGAAGGACCAACAGAAGGGGAGAATCATCATCATCCCAACCACCTCCCACATCTCCATCATCCCCATCTTCATCAAGTTCATCTGAGTCTAAGGATATTCCCAGTCCAAAACCTCATCCAGTCATAAATCAGCCATTACCACCCCCACCTTCACCAATGGCTTTCCTAGCAACAAACCCATCTCCATTAAGTTTTGTCGTTTACAATTTCATGTCAAAAAACCCTGAACACTTTTTGTTCAAAATTCCACGTCAATGATCCAAATAGGACCACTGAGGAACACATCAGGATCTTTCAAACTGCCCTCAAGGATAGAGGGATAAACCATAAGGATGTATCTTGTAGATTATTTCCTTATTCACTAGGGGAAGATGCATTCTATTGGTACAACCATTTGCCTGTTGGGTCTATCGAGCATTGGACTGAGCTAGAGGCTACTTTTTAGCAAAAGTTTCAAATCCCCATTAGTTCCAATGAGCTCTACCATCAGTTCACTAATGTTAAAAGGGAGGTCAATGAGCCTATAGGATCTTTCAACAATAGGTTTCATCGTGCTTATACCAGACTACAAGCCCCTTATGTTGTTGATGAACCCACTGCTCTAGAAGTTTATTATGAGGGACTTGATAGTTTGATAGCTACCTTTATGAAGTGGAGTAATAATCCTCCTACTAGTCTACTTGATGCATATGCAGAGGCTGTGAAAGTTAGCACTAATCTAAGGCAACATCTGCCTGGGCCTTTACCCTCATTAGGACCCATTGCTCACCCTGGACAAGTTCCAGCTCTCAACCAAGCTCTGGCACACCATACTCCAATCATGAATCTGGTACCTCAGTTGCCTCTAGTCCCATACCCAGGGCCTCCTGTGGGACAAGTGTTATCCATGATTAATTACCCCCAGCAAAATGTGAATCAACCCCTGCATATCCAGCCTTAGGCTAGTTATCCTTCATACTTGCATAATTCTGAAGTCTTAAACCAATCACTAAATGCCAATGCTACAGCTGGGTATTCCCAGAATAACGTGAATCAACCTCCATACAGTAATCTTAATAAGGAAAGACTGGATGAATTGTCTGAACAAATAAAGAAGTTGAATATGGAGGTGACTTACTTGAGGAACCAGAACATTCAGTTGCAAGCTGCTCAGAGAAATATGCAGTCCAATCAGAATAGAGAGAATCCACAAGGAAAGAACTTTGATAGAGGGCAACGTCATGAAAGAGGATACAATAATGATAGAGGATGTAACCAAGACAGAGGTTACAACAATGATCAGGGATTTAATAATGACAGAGGGTATAATAATGATAGAAGACAGAACTATGATAAAGGACAACCCTTAGGTCATAACTTTGACAGAGGACAAGGTGGTGGACAAGGGTTTGATAGAAGGCAGCCATCAGGATAGAACAGGACCTGGAACATAGGGCCCAACAATGGAGGAGTCCCCACCCCATTGGATCAACCAGTTAATCAACCTGTCAATCAGTCTGCCAATCAACCAGTTAATCAAAAGAAGCCTCCTAGCGGTGTATATCTAGTCGAGGCTGCTTTATCAGGGTGGTGTAGGCTCCACAAGACTAGTCAGCATTCTGAGTTAGACTGTCAAGAATTCCAAACAGCAGCCTCAATCTTTCAGTACGAAGTGAAGAATAATGCAAGCGGTCAGGAAATAGTACCATCCAATCCTTATGATTCCCTGGTGTTGATGTTGAACCATGCTCCTTTTCCTCAAAGCAAGGAGAATGTACCTGAAGAAGAATCTGACTAGTTGGAGGAAGAAACAAACCAAGTGTGCAATGGGGATGAAATGACACAGTTATTCGATGAGAGTCAAGCAAATGATAATGGTCCCAGAGATGAAGAAGAGGTTTATGTCAAATAGGAAGCTTACATTGAAGAATTGCAGATCTTTCAGAGACCTGTTAAGAAGTATGATTTGAGAGAGTTGCCACATAAGCACCCACAGTTCAGAGGCCCCTTTACTACTTCCATTCCACCAAACAATTTCAACACGCCTCTGGACCCTAATGCTAGTAATAATCCATCATTTCCTTAGGTGTTGAAGCAGTATTTATCGCAAGATCTAGGACATGCCGACATACTAAAAGGGAGAAATGTTGATGCAAATAAGGAAAAGATGGTGGAATACCCGAGGGAGACTCCTACTAATTTAAATGAAGAACAATTGGCCACGTATGTTGCTAAAGAACTCCAAAAATTGAAGGTAAATCTATCTACATTTGAGTTATTAAGAGTTTCATCCATTAGGAATGCAGTCTTAGGATCTTATAATGCAAATTCCATGTCACAAGATAAATTAGTAAGCGAGAATGTCAATAGAGTATCTAGTTCTCAGTCAGTAGGAAGAAAAAATCAGCCCCATAATCAAGTCCATATGCCCCCTGGAGATGCTGGGAAAGAAAAGGACAAATCTCAAGTTGCTCAAGTGGATACTCCCTTAACTCTATTTCAAGGGAAAATAGACACACCTCCATTCTTGATTTCTATTCGAATATTCGGTAAGAATCTGCATAATTGTTTGTTGGATTCTGGTGCTTCAAACAATGTTATGCCTTTTGGCGTATGTAGAGCTATGGGTATTACCCCTACTGACTCACAAAAGAAAGTCACACAATTGGATAGGACTAAAGTCAATGTTGTAGGAGAATTAAATATGATTCATATGCAAGTCGCCTCTAATCCTAGGGTTCAGCAGGTTATCAATATACAAGTAGCTGACATACCTGACGCTTATGGCCTAATTCTGGGAAGAGACTTCACTAGGGCCTTGAATGGATATGTTTCGACTGATCACTCCCATATGTGGTTTCCCTAGAAGGGAGTGTCGAACCAGATTAGGATTGAAAGAGAACCTCGAATGAAGTACATGATTACAGAATATCAGAAAACTTCTACTGAAATTCTGGTATCAGAAGTAAATATGGGTAACTATATGCTTGTTGCTCCTCTTGAAGAGCCAGATATAGAGGAGGTCCTCATGTTTCATACAGTGTCTAATGGCCTCACGGCAGAGTCTAGTGGTACTGAAGCCCTAGTGGAACCAGTTAAAAACAATGATGAACCAGTTGAAGACGATGATGATCCAAAAGATAGTCAGATTGGTTTGCTAGATAATTTTCAAGAGTTCATTCAGAAGTGCATCGAATATCAAGTCTAGCTAGGAAGAGGAATGAACTTTGGAGAGCTACTCTTTCCTAATTGGTGTAGGGTGCATAATGCTTCTCATTCAGAATTAGACTGTTGCTTATGCCAGGCTGCGGTGGAACAAATACATAAGTGTATCAACCCCTCTCCTGTAGTTGGAATTAGTATCCAGGATGTCCCAGAAGATCCCAAAGGGAAAAGAGTAGTGCCTTCTGAAGAGTCATCTAGTAGTAACAGTGCAAGTGAAAAGGCAGGGAACCCTGCAACTGCTGGTTGTTGGACTTTAAGATTCGATGGGTCCAAATAGAAGAATGGAGTTGGGGCAGGTTTCAAGCTAGTTAGCCCAAGAGGTAAGACATTTTTTTCTGCTCATAGACTTCAATTTCATTGTACGAATAATGTGGCAGAATATGAAGCCTTGGTGCATGGACTGTTAATGGCATTGAAGAAAAAGGTTAAAATCTTGCAAGTTTTTGGAGATTTTGAGTTAATAGTCAAGCAAGTTAGGAGACAATACTCTTGTCATGATAGGAGAATGACCAACTATATACACAAAGTGTGGGACCTCATTGAAGGATTTGATGCCTTCAATATTCAGTTGATTTCCTGAAATAAGAACCAGATAGTTGACTCCTTGGCCCAGGTAGCCAGTACATTGCAACCTCTGTCCCTTTCTGGACTAAAGAAGTTTACTGTGGAACTGACCCTAGTACCTCAGTACCTGATAATGTTACCAACTTCCAGGTATTTGAAGACGATAAGCATATTCTATATTTTATCACAAATACAGATGTTTTTGCTTCTCAAATCATTGATGAAACTGAGCTCCAAGAGGCAGAGATGGACCTTGAAGGGGTAATCAATTTGAAGACCAATATTATTCCCAGGGGAATGGTGCAACTAGAGAGGATTTTTGATCTGGACAAGATCAGAGATTAGGAACAGGATACCAGGAAAGAGTTCATTAGTGGACAGTGTGACAAATATAACATGGGATTCTAGGAGGATGTCAAAAATGTCTATTGGTAAAGTATGCACTCCTGAGGAAAGGCAAGGAATCATCAATGCACTATATAGATATCCAAATGTGATAGCCTGGAGTTATGAAGACCTAAAGACTTATGATACATCAATCATAACCGATACTATTCCTCTCAATCTAGGAGTAAAGCCTTTCAGACATAGGCAAAGGCCCATCAATGCTTTACCGGAACCCATAATACAGAAGGAAGTGCAGAAACTATTGTCTACAAGGATAATATTCCCAGTCAGACATTCTACTTGGATCGCAAACCTGGTTTCAGTGCGAAAGAAGAATGGTGAAATCTAGTTATGCATGGATTTCAGAAACCTGAACCGAGCCTCAGAAAAAGATAATTATCTAGTACCCTCACTGGATGAAGTGCTCCAGATCATCAATGGATCTCACATGATGTCCTTCTTGGATGGTTATTCAGGATACAACTAGGTCATGGTGTAGTATGAGGATAGGCACAAGACTACTTTCACCACCAAGTGGGGCAATTTTGCTTATAGGAGGATGCCCTTTGGCTTGATTAATGTTGGAGCAACATTCCAACGAGCTATGGACCTTGCCTTCAAAGACATCATTGGTAAGTACATAATCATTTATATGGACGATCTAACAGTCTTTTCCAAGAAGAGAGTGATCATATTTCAAATTTGTGCAAAGTTTTTTAGAAATGTAGAGAGTGTGGGATATCTCTCAACCCAAAGAAATGCATCTTTGGAGTAACAGAAGGTAAATTGTTGGGACATGTTCTCTATGAAAAGTGAATTTCCATTGATCCAGAATGCATAGAAGCCATTCTTAAGATTCCATCCCCTGCCAGTAAAAAAGAAATGAAATCATTCTTTGGCAAGATCAACTTTGTGAGGAAGTTCATCACCGGGTTAGCAGAAATAGTTAAGCCATTGAACGCAATGTTAAAGAAGGAGGCCAAAGTTGAATGGAATGCAGAGGTGAAAGAAGCATTTGCAGAGATAAAGAGGGCTATTGTTGAAGCTCCTATTTTGGTAAGTCCAGACTATGCTAAACCATTCTATATATATATTTGTTTTCCTCTGATCATTCTTGTGCTACTATGTTAACTCAAAAGTCGGATCAAGGAAACGAGCATCCCATAGCATTCATGAGTGCGCCATTGAAGGATGCAGAGTTGAGATACCCAAGTGTGGAAAAGCAGGCCTATGCTTTGGTCAGAGCCGTAAAGAAATTCAGGCATTATATCCTTAGAAACAATTTTTTTGCTATAGTTCTTGATCCTGTAGTTAAGTTGTTATTGATGCAAAATGAGCTAGGGGAACGTAGAGCCAAGTGGGTAACTATGTTACAGGAGTATGATATTGAGATTTAGCCCATGAAGCTGGTAAGAGGGCAAGGACTTACAAAGACAATGGCAGAGACTAGCCCTGACCTTACAGCTCAGAGTTATAATCTAGAGGATGTTTCTCCTGGCGAGTGGTATGATGATATTGTTCATTATCTTCTGACTTAGAGATGCCCTGATCATCTTAATTCAGTACAAAGAAGGGTGTTGCGCTTAAAGAGTGATAGTTTTATGTTGAAAGGAGTTGTTATGTATAAAAAAAATCATGAGGGTGTGTACTTAAGATGCCTAGGAAAGATAGAATCTGAAATATTTATGTTGGAATTTCATGGCAGATATGGTACAGGCCACGGGTCAGCACCTTCTACAGCGAACCAGATTCTTAGGGCTGGTTACTATTGGCCTACACTTTTCAAAGATATACACAACCATGTCATAACTTGTCATGTGTGTCAGACTGCGGCAACCAGAGAGAAGTATGCAACACTCCCACTCCAGCCAGTCTTCAAGGTAAAACCTTTTGCACAATGGGGGATGGACTTCATAGGTCCCATCAATCCGCCTTCCTCTATAGGACATAGGTATATCCTTACTATCACTGATTATTTTACAAGATGGACTGAGGCCCTTGCTTGCAAGCAGTGCACTTCAGAGGTAGTAATTAACTTCATCGAATTAGGTATCAATAATCATTTTGGATGTCCTATGTCTTTAGTTTGTGATAATGGTCCTGCGTTTTCATCATTAAAGTTCTCCAATTGGGCTTTTGATCATGGGATTATCATTAAGTTTGCCTCCAACTATTATCCCTAGGGTAATGGTTTGGCTGAGTCATCCAACAAAAATCTTCTGACTGTTATCCGCAAATTGTTAGAAAGAAATCCGAAAGACTGGCATACCCAACTTAGATTTGCTCTTTGGGCAGATCGCACCAAACATAAGACTTCCATAGGGATATCACCCTACCACCTGGTTTATGGATTAGAGTCTGTGTTTCCCATTCAGTTAAAGATCCCCACCTTGCAGTTCATTAATGATTATTATGATGAGGGAGATAGACGTGAGGCTAGACTTGTTGAATTATTACACCTTGAGGAAAAAAGAGACGAAGCCCTGGAAAATTTTGCTAAACATCAAGGGGTTGTCAAGAGATGGTTTGATAAAAGAGCCAAGGTTAAAGCTTTTAGGATTTCTGACTTGGTTCTTTACTGGGATAAATCCCATGACCATAAGGGAGAGCATGGAAAATTTGATAAACTTTGGCTTGGCCCTTACCAGATTTCAGAAATTCTTGGAGATAATGCTTTCCGTTTGAAAACTCTCACTAGAGAGGATATCCCACTACCTATAAATGGGCAGTATTTGAAGCATTATTTCCATTCTTGAGTTGTTTTCAGCGCTGGTCTTGTATATAGTTAGATTAGGTTTTCCTTTCTACTTTTCTTTTGTTTGTTTTGGTTAGTGTAGGTTGCTTTTGGTTTTGGATTGTTTTTGCTTTGCTCTTGCTTTGGGAGGTTTCTCTATTTTTTCCTGGATGTGTTGCACCTGCATGGCAAATATATCATTATTTGGAATTGTTCTAAGTATTTTTTTGGTAAACTGAAGTCTTGTATCTTGAAAGGATGGTTGAAGTCTTTGCTATTGGCAACAGTCTTGATGTCAGATTTATAGAAGATAGGTCACTAGTTTTGATTTGAATTTGAAGTATTCTAAAAATCTTATATCTCCCTTATATCTTAAGAATCCTGATGTTACTATAGGAATCCTTGTGAAGTTTTGTAAGGTGAAAAATCTTATTTCTGCTTCAGTGCCACTGTGGTTCTCAGCCCTGAGTGTGAGCTTCATTGTTCTCAGGTTGAAATGAAAGTGACATATAAAGAATATCAAAAGAAAGGAAAATGAAATAATAAATATCAAAAGAATAAATTCAGCTTATCAGGGATACCTGAATATCTCTACCGGGGCTATAGACGCCTAGCTAGTAGTAGAGCTATGTTCAAGAGAGTCACAACGATAACCTCGTAGGGGCTATGGACGCCTAACTGGCAGCAAGGCCCTATCCAGGTTGCTTTTGAAGTTAGAATCCTTATGTAGCCTGACTTGACTGAACTTGTTTTCTATAGTAGCTTAAGAAGGGAAATGAACTCATATGCACACACTTGGATTTTCAGTTTATGGAAGGTTTGGTCTCTCCTTTGGTTCTGATTCTTTAAATCTTTGCATTTTGATTATTTTGTTTGATGGTGAGATTGAAACCAAAGATTCTAGGTTCTCGATTCCTGTTCGTCATCAAATGCTCTGGAGCATTTTCCCAGCAAAAGTCACCATATGTTATGCAGTTTTCGCACACACGCCCAGCCGAAAGCAGGGACCCTCTTTCACTTTGGTTTTGGTGTTCTGGCCCTTTCATTTTGAGGTGTATCTTAATTTTGGCATGTGCTTAGATGCTTATTTTTCATTTCCTAATTGTTTCCCCTAGGTTATTCATTGAAAATCCTAAGTTCTGGATAAATTTCGGGCTTTTACTCAAATTCAAGATTTTCCACCCTGGTTAGATTTTCTCGGATCCCGCTTGGACTCCAGCTGTGCACTATTGTTTGGGGATTTTCGCTCTTCATGGATTTTCGTGTGGGCTAGATTTTCCCAGATTCCACCCTGTCGTCAGATTCCTGAGTTCTCTAACTATCTTATCGATTGCATTAATGACTTCGTGCATGTTTTGAAGGATGTATTTAACTTGATTTTGAGGTCTTTTATGCTATCATGCTTATTATTTTCCATCATTTGAGTTGAGGATTGCATCCTTAGAGTCGGTTCTTTGAGATTTTGATTTGATTAGGGACATTTTGGCTTGAATTGATCAATTTAAGTGGCGATTTCTTGTGCATTCTTGCCCCTGTTCTTGGTGGACACCATTCTCTTCGCATTTGTTGTTTCTGAGATTGATTCCCATGTCACAATGGTATGTTTTTATTACCCTGCTTTTGATGAATGATTGTGGATAGCACGTGGGTGTTATAAGAGCTTTTGGGACATGAATTCCTGCATATTTGATCATTTCATGCTAGAGTTGTTCAGCATTGTGTTATTTGTGATCTCCTGGGTGAGTTTTGAGCCCATTTGTCTATCTGCGTTTTGATGAATCTTGTCTGGGAGTAATTAGTAAACCCTAGTAATGACTTAGCAGTTGAAATGACTAGATTTTTAGCTTGCTTGTGTGCCAATGGCAGATGTATAGGGTTTAAACCTAGGGCATCGCCATTCATCTTTAGTTTGCTCTCAAACCGGACTAGAACGCAAAGTAAATCTTTTGAAGGTCCATGTATAACTTACCCTAAGCTTAAATCGTTGAAATTCATGATTAATGTGATGTGTGTGAAATCATGATTTCATGTCGCAATCCGGCTTTTGGCCTCAGTCCGGGATTTCTCGTTCCTTCGGGATAATCCATCTCTGGCAGATTTTCTCGAGATTTGGTAAGGTGCAATAAAATTATCGCTATCATATACACCATCAGCAAGACAAACATTCATCGGCATGAGGTCATGGCGAGCTCCATTAGTCATACCGATATTCTTCACTTTCGCTGAGACCTTTCACCAAATGCATTTTTCTCTCGTCGAGCTCCCTTCATTTCAGTCAGGGAGACCCTACATAGTCGCTGAGACCTCTAGCCAAACTCAAAAGTTAATGCCGAGACATCCATTTGCTTCACTAAGAGTCCCCCTCGTCGGCAAGACGTTACACCAAAAGCCCTCCTAAGTTCATATTTGATCGTCATGACAATATCATTTCTCATACTAATAGGGTCTCCTGTGCTCTGTCAGCAAGACCGGAGTCATTCGCCAGGACCCTACCCCGACTACCCCTTCATCATATCGATATGTTTGCTATATCTTCAGTCAGAAAGACAACGCAACTTCGCTGAGACATCATATCGAAAAACTTTAGTCTGGCCGAAGTTTTTGCTTGAACCTCGAAAGTCGACGAGACAAAGGGATTCATCGTAACCTCACCCCAGAGAGAAAATCTCTCATCGACATACATTTCCTCATCACCAGTATGCAAGACATGCCCCACTCAGCGTGACCTCATTCTGAATGAAATTTCTTTGGCCGAATTACATGCTTTTGTACCGATTAGTTCAGAGTTTTGCCTTATCTGCGGATTTCCATCGAGTCTAGATTTCTCTGAAATCCGGCGTCTCTCTGATTTTCCAAAGTCTCCTATTTGGCTCATTCTTTGCGGGAATCCATCCCTCATGGATTTTCTTGAAATCTGATGAAATATAAAGGAACATGAGATAATTGGATTTCTTTATGATTTGTGATACATTTAATGATTATTTCGTGTCATATTTGTGTTTCCCATGTGGTTTATTGATTGATCATGATCTATTTTAATGGTTAAGTAGGTGTTTTCCCAGTTATTCTGTTGGAATCCGATCAATCTAGGATTCCCTGAAATTCCTCTGTGGCTCAAATTCTGCGAATGGTCTTCAAACCCAAAATTTATTAAGATCATATCATATGAGATTTAATAACACTTTGGCTATGTGAGATTCATTCTAACGATGTATTGATGAATTAACCTTCCTCTCATGTGGTTTTAATGTGATTTTCTTGATGGATGCAGGCTGAATCTAGTAAGGTAGTAGAGGGTTCCTCTATGTCTGAAGTAGAAAGGATCAAAATGGATGTTAAGAGCAAGATTCCTCAGAGCAAGATCACATCGGTTTGGTCAGAGGTGACTGATACAAATGTTGGACAATGGGACTATGAAGAGTTCAAGGAAAGAATGGCGGCTAAAGATCTTCCTTTGGTAGCCCGAAGGATGAAAGAGTCAGGTTTGGCACATGTGGTTGGTTTCCCTTCAACGGTGTAGTGTTATGAGATTGTCCTCGAATGTGCCCGACATTACGACTAGGGTACACAAAAGATTATCAGTCCTCAAGGGAGAGTGATAGCAAACCTCAACCCTATCTCTATTGCTCATACTTTTGATATTCCAGACAGATCTCACGTGGTGGAACTCAACATGGGGTCCACCAAGGAATTCTATGAGGAGCAAACTATTAAATCTCAGCAATTCATCAACTCTTAGATCGAAAGTCCTAAATCACACTATTCCAAACTGCCCAAGCAACTATTCAGGGCAAAGTTCAAGGAGTACTATGATGCTATTACATTACTCAACAGGGTGGCTGGATTGAAGAATCTAGGAGCATTTGAGAGTTGGATGTGCCATGCCATTGTGAGGATGGAGCAAGAATTGATTGATTATCATTGGGCTGGTTTGATTAGTAGAGTACTCCATGAATAGTTATCCAATGTGTTGCAGACCAAGACTTTCACAATGACCTCATATTTGGTCTATGCACTTGCAATATTCCATCCCTACAAGGGATTGGATACAAACGGAATTTTTGGACAGGATGTTATTTATGAAGTTTTCCCTCAATTGCATTTGGGAGGTTCAAACTATAGGAGGGAAAATGATTCATTTACCATGAATATCACCAGAATGCTTCAGGAGGCAAAGCATGTCAGAATTTCAGATCAAGCCAAGGAGCTCATCAGGAAGTATGGAACTTGGTTTATATAATTCCCAACCTTCTCCTACATTTGGATTGATAGCTTCCAATGGGCCCCATATAGACTTCCAAGGTATCCCACTGATCACATTATATTGTTGGAAGTAACTAGACAGATTTGTGGCTTTGATTCTATTGTCAAGAAAGACAAACACAAGACAAGATTTGGTGGAGATTTTCCCCTAAGGATTGGCACTGGAGAAGCATGTCCTTCCATTATTTCTACCCAGGCTTCAGAGGAAGAAATGAGTACCTTCGGTCTGTCTTTTCATTCTAAGATATCAAGGTTTGATATTACAGGAGAAGACCAGAAGAAGGCTAGCAAAGAGTATAGCCATAAGGTGAATTTGGAAGACTATTGGGCCAATTGTAGTGATGACTTTGAGGTCAAAAAGAAAAAATTCTCCTGCCTTCCAGTTGAGTCAGTTCGATTGTATAATGTAAAGGAAGTTCCCGATCAATTGGAGGATGATGGAAACCTAATTCAGGATCATGCTTATGAAGTGATAAAGGATAGGCCAATTGGTGATGTTCATTGGTTGGAGGAGGAGAAAACAAAACTGAAACAATTGATGGATCCAGTTATCAAATTTAATAGGATGTGGCTAAAGCATAAGCTATGGGAGCTGGAAAATAATGGTGTACAATGCACCTATGCATTGATGGGAGATTTGGATCCCCACTCTACCTCTGAAGAATCTACTAGGAAAGATCCTAAGGGCAAGGGTAAGTTGGATTCTCCTTTAAAAATCAATATAAAAGGTGTTCAAGAAATAGAGGCCCAAGAAGCAGAAAAATAGAGAAAGCCAAAGGCCAAGAAGAGGACAAGGACTAGGAAGTCTGAGCAGGAAGGGACTGAGAATCAAGGTCTTGAGGCTGGTGATCCTATGCCGAAAAGGAGAAGAATCATAAAATTGTCAGAGAAGGCTAGCCCCAAGGTAGGAGGGGAAGAATTTGTCCCACTAGTGGTAAATGTTGAAAGTTCAAGGGAGAAGTCTAAGGTATATACAAGGAGGTCTAGGACTCCTTCTCCCAGGGAAAGTGTGCCTAAGGCTGACCTCCCTCTGGTTGTTTCTCATGATGTGCAACATGATGATGTTCCTATCGTTCATGAAGCCCAAAGTGAACCTAGTGAAGCTAAAGGAGTTGATGAACATTTAGACACTGAAGGGGAAGAGTTCCATGAAGGAGAACTTTACAGTGCAGAGGCCGAGGTTGAAAAGGTAATGCAATCTCCCTTGGTTGCATATGTAGGATCTCCAGCCACAAATGAAGAAGTTGAATCTCCTCCAAGGGAAGAAGAGGCAGAAAAGATCCCATCACCTGAACATGAGGAAGAACACGTCGAAGAGAAAAGGAATAAGGATGAAACTCCTGAGAAACAAAATGTGGGAGAGGAGATAGCAGGAGATCAACAAGAAGGAGTAGCGCAGAGACAAGTGTAGTTGGAGCCTACTCTTCCGGATTGGCTTGACAGAGAAATAAAGAGGAAACAGGTAGTAGTGGAGGACGCACCACCGAATTGGGATGAGCTCCTAGCCAAGATTGGAAAATGTAAAGGTAAAAAGAAGGCTAGAGTGATCTCAAAGGTTGAAAGAGATGAGGCACATAACAAAGTTGTTCATATTGCCACCCCTGCTCCATATAAAAATAGAGATGATGTGGTTGGAAAGGATTACAATATTCAGACTTTCAACTTGGGGCCTACATCCGTTGAGCAGGATATTGAGGATTACCAAGATTCTAGTGCAATCATCTTGGGCAGGTTGAGGAAGGAAATGAAGACCAAGCAGGAGTTAAAGAAAGAAAATGAAAATCTCAAGAAATGCTTGGAGGAATTAATGAAACCACTGCAGTCAATTAACCCTTCTTCCTCTACTGTGAATCCTCTACCTCAAGAGACCATCACCGAGCTAGAAAAGATGAAGGCTTCCAATCTTGCCTCAATGAATTGGCTGAAAGGGGTACAAATAAAGGGTGATGGGGCTATTAAGGAGATTATGTCAACTGGGAAGGATGCTGCAAGGACAATGGATTGGATGAAGTAGGTATTGGCACAAGATAAGGAAGACACGGATCTCCTTCTACAGAAAACCAAGACTATCATGGAATACACCAAGGATAGATTAGTAAGTGACAAAATCCTTCCCTTCTCTAAAGCTACTGAACCTTGGGAATGGTTTGAGGCACTGTAGATTAGGCAGAAAGTGTTGAAGAAGATTTATAAACAAAGAAAGCAGATTGATGATACCCTAAGTGGTGTATATAATGGCTCCATGGCCTTTTTGAGATCATGACGGGAAGAAGGAAGATCGCGCCCAAGTATTTGAGTCTGGAATAGATGAGAAGTTGGTGGTAGGATGTTTACGCGCCACTTGATGATGATTCTATTTCTGATCACCAGTTGGATGATGTTGCCACCTACCTTGCAGTTATTGATAAGTATATGACATATAAGGTGGATGGGGATTAGTCGGTCAAACGGTCAAGAGAGGAGATTGCATCCATTGAAAATTGACTTAGGGTTTTTCCTTTGCCATCAGTAGCTTACTTGGATGAGATGCTTTTGAAATTTCATGAAATGTTGGGTTAGAATAGGGATAATAGGGAAGGGAGTTAATGATAGGCTGCAGCGCGATTTGTGCTTCCCTAATATCTTCCAGCGCATTGGTCTGAACTGCATTGCGGATCCCAGGCCGACTTGGATGGAACGTGCATTTAATGCTTATTTGACCTATTTTGAATTTCTCTTGGTCATGCTAGTGGTGCCTAATTAATGTTGTGAAACTCTTGTTGGGCCGACGGGTTTCTGGGGATTCTATATATTGGGCATTCCACCTCATTTGTGAGGGTTCCTTGTTAAGAAGTTAGAAGATAAAAGTAGAATAGAGTAGAAATAGTTAGAAGCAAATCAAGTAGGGAAAGTTAGCATGTAGTTTCTCTCAAGCAAATATTGTAACAGAAAGCTAGAATTGTTGCTACAGTGGATAATTCAAATGCAAGTAATGATATTGTGATTTGGTGCCATACTTGTATTCTCTTGTCTTGCATGGTTCTTGTTATTCCATCTTTAAAATTGCTTTGAGTTGGTTAATATTTAGATTAGATTTGATTCAATAATGTTTGTGATTTGATACTCTAATGTTGCAGTAATCCCTCAGTTCATACTTTTCGCAACCAACTGATTGTTAGTTGCTTTGCAAAGTTAGCCCGAACTTCATATTCACTATGCTTAGTTCGATTGTGAGGATTTGTTCATCTCGATTGCAATAGGGTTGTTTGAATGAATATTCATGATTTGAAAATTCTATCACCTTAGAAGATTGCACTGTTTCTATAAGATTGCAGATTTATCTGGGTCAGGTAGAGATCAATTTTGAGGGATTGGTCCATTTCGAGTGTTGGGCATTTTCATTGTTATTCTTAGGCTTAGTATTAAGTTTATACATCTCTTTGAAACCCTTATCTTTTGCTATTTCTTTGATTATTGGGTTAGATCTAGGATTGAAGTATCATTACATCATTAGATCTGATAAATTAGGATTCAGTATTTTGCTTGTAGTAAGGTCCCATTGTGATTACCAGCATTTTCACATTTATCACTAAGTTGTTTATGCATTGTCAAGACCTAACATTAGACACGTTGGGGTTATCTCTTGAGGTTTGGTGATAGAGATTTACCTTTTAAGTGAGATAGGATATTATATTCTGTCTGAGTTGTTGCTATGCAGAAAACACGATCAACAGTAAGTATGTCGATTCAATTTTACAAAGGTTTGATATGCAAGATTGTAGACCATTGTGTGTTCTTTCAGCTGGAACAAAGTTATCTATTTCAAATTGTCCAACATCCCCCAACAGAGGTGGAAGACATGAGTAGTGTCTTACCAAAGTGCAATTGGAAGTTTGATGTATGTTATGGATTGTATTAGTTCAGACATTTCCCAAGCAATGGGAGTTATTTCCAAATATATGTCTAATCTAGGTAAAGTTCATTTGGATGCAGTTAAAAGAGTCTTTAGATATTTGTGTGGTACCTCAAATTATTCCTTGTGTTATCAAAGTAATATGATTGAAGACGATATTCCCCTTGATATTCATGGTTATGTGGATTCAGAATGGGCAGGTGATGTTGATAGTAGATAATCCAGCAATGCATTTGTTTACTTTATTTGGTGGTACAATTAGTTGGATGAGTAAGCAACAAGTTGTGGTTTCTTTGTCCACTACTGAAGCTGAGTATATGATAGCTACTCATACTTTTAAAAAATCCAGTTGAATTAAAAGACTATGTTCAAGTGTTGGATTAAAACAAGGTGCAATGACAATTTATTGTGATAGTTAAAGTGTGATATGTCTAGCTAAAAACTTGACATTTCATGCCAGAACCAAGCACATTTATGTACATTATCATTTTGTTAGAGATATGGTTGAAGATGGTAGGGTGAAGCTAGTTAAGGTAGAGACTTTGATGAATGTTGTTGATTCTTTAACTAAGCCTATGAGCATGGAGAAGTTCAAATGGTGTTCAAAGACTATGGGCCTTTTGGCCCCTAACAATTAAGATATTATGTTTATACACCCTCACATTGCTCTTGCAAGGTGTTCGACAAGTGGGAGATTTGTTGTGAAAAATGTGTCTCAACCTTGCAATTACATAAGGTACTATTGATACATCAACGAAAAGGGGGTGTGGGGTCCCCCCCCCCTTGCGAGGGGTTCGGGGGAGATCATTTATTTTATTATATTAAATATTGTTGTGGATTTGGACCATTCATCGTTAGGTCTCAAATTTAATGGTTGATATTTATTATCTTGACTTTCCCTAGAAGAAAAACCTATTTTATGAGGGTGTTGTATTACGACTGTGTATTGTGATGTATTCTAAGAGTCTAATAGTGATTGTGTTGCCTTTAGATCTTTAGTTTGTGATACTCTTGTGAGAAACTAGTTTTGCAAGTATATTGTAATCTTTGTAAGACGACTTTTTGAGTGTGATTTTTTTCTCCAAAAAGTATTTTTCCCATGTAAATCATTGTATTGTGGTATGCATGATATTTATGTTTATTTTTGTTTAAGTTTCTATTACTGTTAAAGATCTATAATTTTTTGCATTATCCTCTCAAGATTAGTATAGGAAGTTGTCATGCTACCTTAGCTTCCTTACAAAATTTGTTTGTCTTCAATTTTCACTCTAATAAAGTGATGTTAGAGAGAAATGTTCTTGGTCCTTGCATGAAAGATTAGATTATTCGTAAAAAAAATGGCACTTTGATTATTAAAATATAAAGGTGTAGGATCCTTTTGAGGTAGACCCAAGTCTTCAAGTAGTCTTCTCAACCATAGTGCTTATTTGGATGCATTGGTGCAACCTTTATATTTTTTTTGTAGAGAAAAGAGAATTAGATTGGTACTTCTTACTATTCCATGAGATTGCACCTAAATCCAACAAAGAAACAATAACCACAAGTGGATCTCCCATCATTGGGATCACCTCCTAAATCTGAATCATTTAACCATTTAAAGAAAATTCACAATTTGCATCATAAAAGAAACCACAATTAATAGTACCTTTAACATGTCTTTAAAAATGAAACTTTAAAATGAGTTTGGTGTGGTTTAGACATGTACCTAGAAACTAAACCAACAGTATAGGAGATATCAATTCTAGTAAGATTTAAATAATTTAAACTTCCAAATAATTGCCTATATAAAGTAGGATCAAAAAATGAAGTCTCCAAGACTTATATGGAAACAATTGGAAAACAATCTCCACCATGCAAATATTCGTGAAAACCTTAACTGGAAAGACCATCACTTTGGAAGTGGAGAGCTCTAACTCCATTGACAATGTGAAGGTGAAAATCCAAGATAAGGCGGGTATTCCCCCCGCTCAACAGTGCATCATCTTTGTTGGGTTGTAGCTCGATGACGAGCGAACCCTAGCCGATTACAACATACAGAATTTGTCTACACTTCACCTCGTCCTGCACCTGCGCGGAGGGATTGGCTCCCAGAATGTTGGCAGTGTAGCTTTTACAGCAACATACTCTAGTTCCGGGCCTGGCGGTGGTCGTTGCAGGGGTGGCGACCATAAGGTTGTGGCCAGATCTTCTGTGCAGCTCTGGATTGGGAGGGCTACGACTGGAGGGTTTGTCCCAGTCTCCAATGTTGTTTTAGTGGATCTGAAAGTGGAGATAGAAGAGGAAATAGTGGAGAACGTTTCTGAGCTCTCTGAGACTGGAATGATTTGTCGATTCAAGGGCTTTTGGCCCAATCTCCCTCAGCTACATTCTTGGATTTCCAAGGAATGGCAACCTCTAATCTTTGGTAAAAAATTTATTTTCCCCATGGCTAAGGGGTTTTTTGTGGCTAAGTTTGACAATGCCCAAGACAAAAACATTATTCTTTGTGACAATTTTTTTAGCTGGGAGAATAAATTTTTGTTGATGATTAAGCCTTGGCATCCTGACTTCAACCCTTCTTCTGAAACTTTTAGCAAGATCCTAATTTGGGTACGGCTGCCTTACCTTCCCCTCCACTTATGGTTTGACCCCCTTTTGGAGGAAGTGGATGATGCCCTAGGTGATTTCTTGTTAGTAGATGCTGCTACTTCTGACATACTTCACTCTACCTTTGCCTGAATTTTGGTTGAAATGGATGTTTCAAAAGGGTTGTCTGCTGAAATTTTAATTAAAACTTCAAAGGGTTCTTGGTTACAATCCTTGGACTATGAAGGGATTCCATTCCACTATAGATGTTTTAAAACAGGTCAAGCTGTTGCACAATGTGGTTTCAAGAAAAATGCTTCAACTTCTTGGTGGAAAGGTGCCTCTCAAAAGCATTATACGGTTGAGAAGAATGTTGATCAACAGAGGAGCTTTTCTGAGGTGCTTCCCTCGGAATCACAAGTTCGTGAGGAATCCCCTTTGGATGTCACTTCTGGTGGGGTTGTTGATATTAAACATCTTGTGAAAACCCCTAATGTTCATGAGGTGCTTGCTTATGAATCACTATATCTTGGGACGCCCCCTTCGGTCGTCTCAAATGGTGGGGTCGCTAAGGAAACCCCTATTGATTAAACGGCTGCCATTTCAGGGGAATGTGCTTCGGCTTCCCTTTTTGGTGGTTGTTCAGAAAAATCTTTATTTGTGCTAAGGAATCAAGATGTAAATCCTAATACTTTGGTTGTTGGCTTTCATCTTCATGAGAGTTGCGAGCTAGCATGGCATGGTAAGGTGGCGCAAGTGGAAGATGGTTGGATCATAGTTAAGGGAAAAAAAGATAAATCCTCTCGGTCATCTTTCGATATGACTCTTCGCTCCCACAAGAAAAATGTTAAATGTAAATCTTAACTGGTCTTGTTTTGGAGCTAGTCTTTTTCGCTGGCTGCTTGTCTTTTTTGCAGCCTTGCTCTTTTTTGTTAAAGGGTTCTGGATCCCTTCAAAATCTATTTTTTCCTATATCAAAACAAATGAAGTCTCCATATCAATCATTAATTTAGTTCCTAATTCACAAGGAGTAGAAACACAATTTGCATCATTTATTTTATCTAAAATATCTTGAGCATATTTATGTTGAGAAATAAAAATACCTTTAGGTGTTTTCCAAATTTGTACGCGAAAAAAAATAATGTAATAAGCCTAAATCAATCATTTGAAATTGTTGATTGAGTTTAGAATTAGTATCACAAATCAAATTGTTAGAACTAGCAGTGATAATCAAATCAACATATAAAATAATGATTACAATATCATTTTCACTTTGTTTAATATATAAATTTGGATCATTTTTATTTCTAATGAAACCTTCAAATGTAAAGAAATCATTAATTTTAGAATACCATTCTCTAGGAGATTGTTTTAAACCATAAATTGATTTTCTTAATTTACAAACAAGGTATTCATTACCTTTCTTAATAAAACCCAAAGATTGAGACATGAATTTCTTCATGTAAATCACCATTTAAGAATGAAATTTTAACATCCATTTTAGGAATGGGCCAATGCATATGAGAAGCTAAAGCAAGAACTAATTTAATAGTTGGCATTTTAGGCATTGGAGAAAATGTCTCATTATAATCTAGGCCTTCCACTTGGGAGAAGCCTCTAGAAACTAATCTAGCCTTAAATTTTTTAACCTCATTATTTGCATTGAACTTAGTTTTATACAACCATTTACATGAAACAAGAATCTTTTTATGAGGTAAAAGAACTAGATCCCATGTTTTATTTGTAAATAATGTGATATATTCTTCTTTCATAGACTTTTCCCAATTAGGTTGATTTTTAGCTTTTCACAATTTGAGAATCATTTGTATCCACATATTTATACATCTAAGCATAATTAAGATAGTTTGATTTTCTAGCCATAGATTGATTCATTCTAGCTAAAATATTATCACTTTCTTGAATAAAATTTTAAACCATTTAGGCTTTCATTTAGATGTAGAAGTATCATCACTTGAAGAAAAATCTTGATGAGAAGGTTCAACATGATCATCTTCACTATCACTTTGACTAGGATTATCCTCAATAGCAATAACTTTATTTTGAGAAGATTCAATGTTATACACTTTAGAACAATCATGAACACCATTTTCAGCAATACATACATCTTTAGAAACTTTAACTTTGCTAGTGATAGGATTATAAACTTTGTTCCACAAGCGGTTGTCATTGCACCAAAAGATCAACCTATCAATGCCCAATAAAACCGCCAAATTTATACAAGATCCAAGATCCACGGAAGGCAATTAAGCCATGTCAAGAACCCAAGTGCTACGTTGCACAGCACAAGGAGACCAAGGGAAAAGCTCTTGCAACAATCCCCCCAACACAAGCAAGGAGTTTGAACCTGTGACCTCGGCTCTTATACCAATTGTTGCACAGACGGCTATCATTGCACCAAAAGATCGACTTATCAATTGCCAATACAACTGTCAGATTTATACAAGATCCAAGATCCACAAGAGATTGTTAAGCCATGTCATGAACCCAAGCGCTATGTTGCACAGCACAAGGAGACCAAGGGAAAAACTCTTGCAACAAACTCTATAAGCATTAGAATATTCAACATACCCAACAAAAATATGATAAGAAGATTTAGAATCTATTTTTTGCATTTTTTCTTTAGGTTTATGAGCATAAGCAATTGAGCCAAATATTTTTAAATGCTTAATATTAGGTTTCTTACTAAACCAAGCCTCTTCATGAGTTATATCCTTTAAGGATTTGGTAGGAGTCCTATTAATGCTATAAGTAGAACAAAACATTGCTTCAACCCAAAATTTATAATACATATTCTTTGCATGTAACATACATCTAGCCATTTCAACAATTGTTATATTCTTCCTTTCTGCTACACCATTTTGTCGAGGTGTATAGAAAATGGTTAACTTATGTTTAATACTAAAATACTTTAAATAACCATTGAAAAATTTATTCACACATTCTTTACCATTATCAATCCTAAGAATTTTGAGTTTAAAACTAGATTGTCTTTCAATATATTTATGAAATTCAACAAAAGTATCAAGAATTTCATCCTTACTTTTAAGAAAATAGATCGAAGTTTTTCCAAAATAATCATCAACAAAATTAAGTGCATACCTTGACCCTTGGATGGAATTATTCTCCATGGGTCCCGAAAGGTCACTATGGACTAGGTGCAACTTATGATGTACCTTCCATGCTTGACCTTGTGGAAAGGGCTCCCTATGCATCTTACCACTCATGCAACCTATGCATATAATTTTAGATGGAACAATGCTAGGCAATTCTTCTACCATATTAGATTTTTGCATCAAGGCAATATTGTTAGTGTGTGAGTAAAATATGCATAGAAGAATAACAAACACACCTAATAAGGCATTATATCAAGAAATTTAAACAACAATTAATCTATTTAAAATAGAAAATCTCTTAAAAGCGTCATATTGCACTCTCTATCTCCAAAGATTTATTAAATCACTATGGCTCTCAGATTGTGTAAGCACTGTGACTGTTAAAATGTCAATCTAGAGAATGAGATATTGTAAAATGCAGGAAACTAATCCTATGTAATGATTGCTAAATGATATGGTGATGACACTGTAGATGAAATTGACATGAAAATAATAAAACAAACTACTGTAAACTAAGATGTAGCTAAATGAAAAGCCATGATTATGATTGCTATTCTAAAATGATTTGATATTGCTATTGCTTGATTGCTCAAATGCTTAATTGCTATAATACTATTTCATTGAGTAAGATTGCACAAAGTTGGGATCCATTTCCTATGGAAAGAAGTATTTATAGATTTCTGGCAGCATATTTGTGATGTGGCACCAAGGCAAAATTCTGGATTTGATTTGAAAGAATCAAAGGTGAAGGATGAAGAAGCATGAGAAGATTATGGAGATTGTTCCTCCCCACAAAAACATTCAGCCAGAGAATAGGAAGAATCAAAGGAAGAAGATGAAGAAGTTTTCCTGTAATTTGTCTCCAATTTGTCTCCAAATTTGTCTATGAAGGTTGAGTTGAATTAATTAGAGATAAAATATCTAATTTTGTTGGTGGATATGGTGAGTGAAAAGAGGAAATAACTTTAGAAATATGTTTTAATTGAATTATTGGATTTATTCAATTTAGCAAAAGAGGATATTTAATTTAATAAAACAAACTATAAAAAATTGTTTATTAAATAAACATGGAAGAAATATGGTAATCAAATAAAACAAAGTATGTGAACTTGTTTATTTAATTTAGATGAAAGAAAATAGATAATTAAATAAAACAAGGTATTTGAATTTGTTTATTTAATTAAGATGAAATAATATGATAAAGATAGAAGAATTAGAAGTGAACTATATAAATAAATATTTCTATTTATTTATAAGTAGATGAATTAAAGGAGTCAATTAATCAAATAAATCGCATTTAATTAATTAGATTATCTAGACCATTTTTAGGTGTATACGGTTAGTATGAATATGACCAAGTTTTTCATGCCAAACATTAAAGAATATTTAAAATGAGCAAACTCAGCAATGACTTTATGATTTTGTTTTAGATCAATTACATAGCACATATGTTTATAAAATTCTATTTTGTAATCTTTACAAAGGTTAGCTACTAACAGAAAACTAGTCTTTAATTCGGGAACATACAAAAAATCATGTAACTCGCCATTAGGTACATTCACATCTCCAATTTCTTCTACTTTAGAACTATGATTATTAGCAAGTTGAAGTGGAATATTAGACATGTTGGGTCGCATGGATTCAAATACCTCTTTATGAGAAGTAACATGTTGAGAGGCACCTGAATCAATAACCCATTCAAGAGGTTTTGAAGCATTATAACTACAAGTAAAATCAGATAAGTGTACAAAGATGGGGGACCAAAAGGGGTCTTAAGTGGCCATTTTTTTAAATCAAAAAATATTGACCTTGGATGAGAAATTGAAGATAGTTACACTCAAAATTTTAAGATGCAATGAAAACAAGAGTCGTAGTGCTCCAAATCTACTTTCTAAATTACTAAAAAAAAATGGTAGAGATTAAGGGGTTCAAAAAGGGGGGCCATACAAGTTGGTATTTTTTTCAAAAAACATAACATATTGTTTGGTTTGACCCCTCTAAAATGTTAACTTTTTTTAATATTCCAAAAATCGCTTCGATGAGAAACTAGCTAACACCATGTAGTTTATTATTGATTTTTCTACTAATTTTTTTAATGAATATATGATTTTTTACTAAATTTCAAAGTGTGCACATCCTAAAAAATAGAAAATTGAGTGTGCTCCCCCCTAATTTTTTTGAAAATTGATTGAAATACATTTTTTTTTAATGTGTAGAATGGAGTCTAGCTTTTTTTAAATGTAATTAATTTTAAATTTTGATTAATGGCTAAAAAATTTTAAAAATGCCACATTGGGTTTTGACAAAAAAATGAATACACTAAAAAAAGAAATTAAAGATGAAAATCATAACATACTCAAAACATGAAAAAAATTACATGGTTAGATAGGTTAGAGAGAGCTTAACATTATCATGGTATTTTTTACTTGACATTGAAACACATGGAAACCTAATGGGGAGCATACTCGAGATTATGTCAATTTTGTTACTATTTACAAAAGCACGTCCTTGGACATTGAAAATTCACTCCAAAACTTTGTGTTGGAAGCCAAAGGCTCAAAAATTTCCAAAGAAAGACATAACACGAGCATGTTATAATGTGCTCGCACTATTTCAAAGGAAAACATAATGTGAGCACATTATAATGCACTCGCATTATGCTTTGCTTAATATATTTTTCTCCCTCACATAATATGATTTCACATAATGCAAGAACGTTATGCTTTGCTTAGTATATTTATCTCCCTCACATATCTCTCTCCCACTCTATCAATCCTTCCCTCTCTCCATCCCTTTGTTATCTCTCTCCCACTTTTTGTTGATCCTTCCCTCTCCATCCCTTTGTTCTCTCTCTCCCACTCTGTATCGATCCTCCCATCTCTCCATCCCTTTGTTCTCTCCCCCCTCTCTAGGTTTCTCCCTCTCTACATCTCCCTCCCTTCTTACTCTATTTTCTTCTCTCCCCATCTCTTTATCTCTCCCCTCTCTAGGTCATTACCTCTTGCTTTTTCAATTGAGGGTATAGATTTTAGTATTGAGGGTATAATTTTTATGGTTAAGGGTATAAGTTTTATGGTTGAGGGAGTATAGGGTTAAGGTTTTAACATATAGGCTTTAGGTCCTAGGTTGAGGGATAGTGTTTAAGCTTTAGGGTATAGGGTTGAGTGTATAGGTTATAGGGTTTAGGCTATTAGGTATAGGGTTGAGGGTAAAGGGTTTACAGTGGAGGGTATAAGGTATAGATTGGGAGTGTAGGGTTTAGGGTTGAGTAGATAGTCGAAAGATATTACAATTTCAATTTTCCCTACTTTCCTATTTAATTACACTTTCAAAAACAATTCAAAATCAATTTGGAGGAAAAGTAGAAAAGGGGTTGAGTTTAATCCTTCACTAGTAGGAATCATGGGGTTTTATCCCTCATGTGACCAAAGGCTAAACTCTTGGGTGGCAAGGCCCTTCCCATATTATTATGTGAACCCTAGTGTGATTTCTAACCTCATCAATTTCACTTATTGGAGGATGAATAATGCATCATACTTCTCCAAAAAATTTGGTGTCCAAGCTAAAGATAGTTACATGTCAAGTCCCAAACATCCCATGTGGCAATAAAAAATACCATAAAGATATTGTAGCCTTTAACAAATATCTTTATGGAAGGTCACATGTACAAAAAAGGTCTTAAGTGGCCATTTTTTTAAATCAAAAAATATTGACCTTGGATGAGAAAGATGAAGATAGTTACACTTAAAAAAAGATAGATGTGACCTTTTTTGTACATGTGACCTTCCATAAAGATATTGTAGCCTTTAACAAAGATGATGTGACCTTTGAAAAAGATAGTTACCTCCAAGCTTAATTTGCTCATCGTGCAATAAAAGATCTTTTCCCATTGTGTGATGAAAGATCTCAATGTACAATCAATGCATGGCCTCTTTCAAACACATAGACATCAAAACTACTACACCACATTCAATTAACAAACACCTTCAAGAAAAGCATAGATTGTGCTTAAATGGTCATACACAGCATAAACCACAAACACCTAGAAAACAAAATCTATGCTTCAATGCAAAATTAACATTTTTTATTTAAAATTTCCAATAAAACATACTGCAAACAAACCAATTCTACTTTAATACCATGTCAAAACCAAGATCAAATAAGCCCTCACTAGTAGGAATTATGGGGTTTTATCCCTCATGACCAAAGGCTAAGCTCTTGGGTGGTGGGTCCCTTCCCATTTGATGATGTGAGCGCTAGTGTGATTGCTAACCTCATTAATTTCACTTTTTGGAGGATGAATAGAATGTCCTTCTTTTGCAATAAATTTGATAGGTGTACATGATAAAGACAGTCACATGCAAAGCCCCAAACATCCTATGCAACAATAGGTTCCATGCATGCAAAGTAAAACTCAAACTATTCTATTGATGTTACCGAGTTGCTTTACACATGACATTCCATAGAGATATTGTAGCCTTTAATAGAGATGGTTGTGACATTTGACAAAGATAGTTACCTCCAATGTTAATCTGTATGTCTTACAATAGAATATCTCTACCCATTGTGTGATGAAAGATCAATGCATAGTCAATACATGGCCTTTTTCAAACATGTAGAGATCAAAACTATCGCACCACATTCCATTAAAAAATCACCTTCAAGAAAAGAAAAAATTATTCTTAGATGGTCATACATAGCATAGACCACAAACACCCAGCAGACAAAATCCATGCTTCAATGCGTATTTACTCAATAAATTTTCTCCCTATTCCTTTTTTTTTAAGGTGAATATGTAACTCATTGAATGCGTTGAAGAGCCATTAAAGAGAGCATCAACAAGTTAATGCAAAGGAAATTAAGAATAATTAAATTAGTAGAGTTTTTTAAGGTCAATTAAATAGAGGTCTCTCCCATTTTCTTTTTTATAACAGTTATGGAGCTACCAGGAGACCAAGTGATGACCACTTGAGGTGGAAATGTTGTGACCTGGAGGAAGGAACCCAAGTGCAAGCTAGGTCCATTTGATATGGGAGCCAAAATACAAAAAATAGGGACACCAAAATAAATTTTAAAGATAATAATTCTCTTTTGTATAAAGATTTATTGTTTAATAAAGTAAGTTACGACACTTAATCCCTTACTCCACTTGGGGTCAATAAAAAGGAAAATGTGTGATTCTTTTATTTATTTATTATGATTGTTGCAAGATGGTGTTTCCCTTGGTCTTCCTTGTCCAACACAGTGATTGGGTTTGTGACATGGTCTAATCGCCTCTTGTGGATTTTAACTAACGCTTGTATCGAGCATTGACAAGTTGACATTTTGGTGCAACGCCAAGGCCAACAATTGGTACCAAAGCTAGTCACAGGTTCAAAACCCTCGCTTGTGCTTGGGGGGGGATTGTTGCAAGATGGTGTGTCCCTTGGTCTTCCTTGTCTAGCACAACACTTGGGTTTGTGACATGGTCTAACCACCTCCTATGGATCTTAACTGGCACTTGTATCGGGCATTGACAGGGCAACCTTTTGGTGCAACAAGGCCAACAATGATATATATATATAACAATTTGCTTATAAATCATCCTTTTTCCATTTTGATTGTAGCATTTTCCATGATAAATTTTAGAGCTAAAATTTAATCTAATGAGGGAGGTAAACACCAAACTAACAGGTCTTCTTAGACATTGATTTTATTATTATTTTTGTTGAAGCAAAAATTGAAGATTAGGATGATGTATTGATTGAAATAATGTATATTTACTCAATAAATTTGCTCCCCTTTCCTTTTTTCTTTAAGGTGAACATGTAACTCATTGAATGCATTGAAGAGCCATTGAAAAGAGCATCAACAAGCTAGGTCCATTTGATATAGGAGCCTAGATACAAAAAATAGGGGCACCAAAATAAATCTTATAGATAATAATTCTCTTTTGTATAAATATTTATTGTTTAACAAAGGAAGTTACATCGTTTAATCCCTTACTGCACTTTGGGTCAATACAAAGGAAAATGTTTTTGTTTTATTTATTTATTGTGATGTATATTTATAACAATTTGCTTATAAATCATCCTTTCTCCATTTTGATTGTAGCATTTTCCATGATAAAATTTTAGAGTTAAAATGTAATCTAATTGAGGGAGGTAAACATCAAACTAATAAGTCTTCTTAGACATTGATTTTATTATTATTTTCAAGTTAAGGCATAAATTGAAGATTAGGATAATATATTGATTGAAATAATGCTTATTTACTCAATAAATTTGCTCCCTCTTCCTTTTTTATTTTAAGGTGAACATATAACTCATTGAATACATTGAAAAGTCATTAAAAAGAGCATCAACAGATTTATGCAAAGGAAATTAAGAATAACTGAATTGGTAGAGTTTGATCCACAACTTATCCAAATCCTTAACAATTAAGAAGAAAACTCCCCAAATTGTCAACAATTAAGGGTAAATTACCCGTCAAGAAGAAATTGCTTGATAAAGAATGTAAAGAGCAATCAAAGGAGTGGAAGAACAAGATTAACTTTTTTTGCAAAATCTTACAATGGAATTAAACTACCATTCAACAATATTTATTTCGATTAAATGTTGCATAAAGAATGCCCATTTTGAAATTACACAATTCAACCTTTAAATATTAAGGCTCTTTCCTTACCATAATGGTTCTTATATGCCCCCATAGTTTGTCATCCATCACTATTTAAAATTGAATTGAAATATTAAATATATATAAATAATAAGTGAAATAGCTAGAGTTTCTAAAATTTAGAAAATTAAGTATATAAAAAAAAAAATCTAAATTTACTATTGCATATAAAAGTAAGCTTCTAAATTAATATAAGCTAGAGTTTCTAAAATTTAAAATATTGAGTATAAAAGAAATATTATAAATTTACTATTTCATGAAAGTAAGTTCTTAAATTAATATACTCAAGAAGATCTTTTTGAGACAAAATATCCTTTGGCATTTTGTATATAGATTTATTTAAGTAATCTTCTCCAATCAAAAATAATAATTATTTATAAAGAAAGATATTAAAAAATATGCTACAAATAAGAAAAAGGTTAAGTATGAAAGAACTTTCCTAAATTTACTATTGCATATAAATGTAAGTTTCTAAATTAATATACTTAAAATTAAAAAATATTAAAAATCTTTAAGAAAAATAATTTGTAATGTCATTGTAAAAAAAATTTAATAATATTATAAATTTAAGGCTTTACTAAAGATTTTATTGTAAAAAATATAGCAACTTAAATATATAGTAGGCTTTTCATAATAAGTGCACATATATAATCAATTTAAAATTACAAAATTAATAAAAACGAAAAAATATAATAAATTTATTATTACACATAAAAATAAGTTTTTAAATTAATATATTTAAAACTAGGATATATATCTTTAAAAAATTAATGTAATTGAGAATTACATTTACACTTTATCATATAATTTAAAAATAATGTATAAAATATTATTATTATTTAAATTTATGTGAGATAACATAAAATGAATAGAGGCAGGGGTTTGGGTTTCTCTTGTCTGAGATCATGTTTATCTCTGACAAAGGAAAGCAAAGGAGGGGAATAACATTTTTAATGCTAATATTTGTTCATAATGGCGACCAAAACCTAGGCATTGGCTCTCCTGAGGGCAGTGATGGTGAGGGTGGATCAGATGATGGGGATGGCGATGGTGGTGCGTTGAAAAGGATCCCTAGTATTGGCTTCTTCTCCCCTATGGCTTCTACAAATTTGGATGGAGCTGGTGCTTTTGGGGTTGCGGGTTGTGTGGATGGTTTCTCTATTGAATTGGGAAGTGAGGAGGCAGAGGTTTGGTGGGGGGAGGATGAAGATTTCTCATCCTGTGATGGGGTTGTTGGTGCAGGAGCACCTAGGAGGCATTTGGAAACACTAGGCAAAGTTTGGAAACCTAGGAAGAATTTTGTGATTTTGTTGTTTAAGGTCATGTTGACCATTTAGTTTTGAGTTGTAAGATGTTAGAAGATGTTAGGATGAAGGTTGATCAGTAACTTATAGTTGAGTGGATGAGTTTCTCAGTTTGTTTCACTAGGTTTCACTAGGAGTCTGAAATAAAGTCCAAAATGTTGCATTTGTGCAATTTTGGCCTATTGTGGTGGTTAAGTCCGACCAATGGAGAGGTAACCACCTTGGAAGCCTTTAAAAGGTAGTCCTCGAACTGGAATGAGGGTTGGAAAAAGCATTGTATTTGTTTGAGTTTACTGTTCATATGAAAAAACAATGAAGTTCTTGCAATTTTCTATTTTTTTAGTTCTTTTACTGTGTTAATGGAGAGTTCCTAGTATTGAACAGTGTGTAGCACGTGTGGTATTCATTTTACAAGCTTTGTGTAGTTTTTAGAGGTGTTGTTTCATCATTCCCAAGCTTTGTTCTTAGTAGGTTTTGCTTCTTTTCGTTGTTGATCAGTCAAACAGGTTGCTATTCATGGAGTCTTAGACCTCTGTTTTCCACTATACCTAGTGTATAGTTTGTGGGGAATGAGGCTAAGCTCCGCGCTTGTATATAGGATAGGTTTAGGAGGTTGTAGAAGGCAAGGTTCCATGGAAAAGATCTTCTCCTAGGCGAGCTTGACTGTGCTCGGCTAGGAAAGACAGTGCAAACCAAGCCCTAATGTTGCAGGGGTGCTAATTCCCTATCAACCCAAGGTGTGTGGTGGAAGCAGGAGACATTAAAAAGGTTTGTCAGGAAGGCAGAGTCTTCACCAGTCCATTTGGTGGCTGAAAGAAGCAGACAGTTCACTGTGTATTCAAGAAATGGCCTAAAAAGCCCTAATTCTCACAAAATCAAGGTTACGCCTGTGTACGAACTGAGAAAGCCTGAAACCTTAAAAAATCCTTGAGAGGTTAGAAAATGAACTAGGGTCTCAGAAGTAAGTTTGTGGTGTTCATTAGTCAGATAGGAGATTTAGCCTATTCTCTCGGGTTAAGAGGCCTAATAGGAGCTCAAGGGCTAGTAGCCCTTCTTAAACCCTAAAATAGGGTTTGGTGGAAGCGATGAGGAATTGAAGCCTTGTGATTGATCAAGAACCATAGAGGGATGGTTTTGAAGCTATAGAAGACACCACACGCCCCTGCAACAAGTTAGTGAGGTTTGGAGAGTTAACTAGCCTTTAGGAAGATTAAGGGCTAAGGAGAGAATGGAGGAGAAAGCACCAAGATTGGCTTGGTTAGAAGAATGCAGATGATAGTAGGGTTGGCCAAGAGAACCAGGGGTGCCTAACAAGCATTAGGGCCTATAGGTTGAGTGGTGGAGAGAGACACCAAGGGGGTTTGCCAAGGTGAGATCCAGAGCATGGAACAGTGAGAGTTCCATCCAACCCTACCCTTTCAGTTGTCTCAAGTGATGAGGATGAATCTCTCATGAGTATCCTCATGGATGCTTGTCTGAAGGAAAATAAGCTTGTTGAGGTGCTTGTGGGTGAGGCCACGGCTAGTGATGAGTTTTTAGGTTTGAAAAAAGGTTTTATTTTCCCTCCTAAGAGGGTTCAGTCCCCCACTAGAAATCTCAAGGAGATGGATTTTCCTATGACCATTTCTTCTACTCTGGAAGAAAGGGAGTTTTTGTCGAAGGTAGATGATTTAGTTGTTGTGTCTTCTCTTGCTGACATTTTGGAGGTTGTCTCCTCTAGTTGTCTTTCAGGAGGTTGTTATTTCTTCTCTTGTTGACATTCAGGAGGATGTTGTTTCTTCTCGTGTGGTTGTTGTTCTTTCCCTAAGGGGTGTGGAGGAAGGTAGCTCTACTACAGGTTCTATTTTGGGTGTCTCTCCTATGGAGTTGGAGGATGCATAAATTATTATTGATGTTCCTGATTATCTTCTTGCTAAGACACGTTGGATTGGCTTAAAAGCTTGTTTGTTGGAAGGTTTTGTGGTAATCGCCCCAATATTGATACTATTAGATGGATCCATCGGATTTGGAAGCTTTGTGGCAATGTTGAGGTATTTGCAATGTTGAATGGTTTCTTTTTGTTCTTATTTTCTTGCCAAAAGGATGGTTCTAGGGTCCTTCTTAAGGGTCCTTGGTTTTTGGAGTGTAATGGTCTAAGCCTTCAAAATTAGTTACTTGGTTTCAACCCTATGGTAGAGACATTTAAGCTCCCTATTTGGGTATGTCTGCATGGGCTTCCTTTGGAATTCTAGCATGAAAAAATCCTCATGCCTATTGCCAATTCTTTTGGACAATATTGTGTCACTGATAAGATCACTAAATTTCTAAAACGTTTTCTTTTTCGCAAGATTTTGTATTTTTGTGGAGAAAAATTCAAAGCTCCCCACTCAAATTACCTTGTCATCAAAACTTGGATCTTGGGCGCACCAAATTGACTATGAAGACTCTAGTTATTTGTCACTCTTGTGGTGTAGGGGGTCATACTTCCACTACCTATTTAAAGATTAAGAAACAACACTTTTTTGGTAAAAGAAAGATCATATTTCAGCTTCTAAGGAGGATTCCATTTCTCCTCCCTCTCTAGAAGTTCAGAAAACGGATTTGAAAGGGTATTACCCATATGGATTTTAGTGCCTTGGGTTTGGGTGTTGTTTCAACCAGTGATTGTATGACCTCTCTCTATAACAAAGAGGTTAGTATTGGGGAAAAAGATCCTCGTTTTGTGATAAAGCAAAGCTCATTGCAACATTTTTTTAAACCACCCTAACTTAGGTTGGGTTGGTTGGTCTTTTAAGTTTTGTTGCCCCTTTTGTAGTTTTTTGTAGTCCCTTTTTGGTGCTTCTTGTTGTATGGTTGTGCTTCATGCTCTATCTCTTTATTGTACAAGGGTTAGGGCCCTTTCAAAACCCTGCTTATCTAATCAAAAACATTATTATTATTTATGTATCTATTATTATTTAAAAATTGTGTTATGATTATGATTAGGATTTAATTAGGGTTAGGGTCCAATTAGAATTCTAAGATAAAGCTTGGAGTTAGGGTTAGAGTAACTAGGGTTAGATTAGGGTTACAATTAAGGTTATGGTTCTTGATTAGGATTTAATTAGGGTTAGGGATCAATTAGGATCGTCGTTGAATTAGGGATAGGGTTAGGGATCAATTAGATTTAGGATTATAGGATAAAACTTGTGGGTAAAGGTTAGGGTTGGGGTTAAGGTTAGGGTTAGGGTTAGGAATCAACTAGGGATAGGGTTAGGGTTCAATTAGAGTTAAACACAATTAGGGTTAAAGTTAGGGTTAATGTTAAGTTAGGGTAAGGGTTCAACTAGGGTTAAGTTTTAATTGGGGTTAGGGTTAGGGTTCAATTAGCAATACAATTACAATTAGGGTTACCATTACAATTAGGGTTAGTGTTAGAATTAGAATTATAAAGAGTTAAAATTATGGTTATGGTTAAAATTAGAATTAAGGTTATAGTTATGGTTAGGGTTAGAAAGAGGATAAGGAATTGTGTTAGAATATAATTAGGGTTAGGATTAGGTTTAGGTTTAAGATTAAGACTAGAATTCAATTACGATTAGGGTTCAATTAGGGTTCTAGGATAGACCTTTGGGTTAACATTAGGGTGAAGGTTAGGGTTAGGGTTAGGGTTAAATTCAAGTTAAGGTTCTAAAATAAAACTTGGGGTTAGGGTTAGGGTTAAGATTCGATTAGGATTTGGGTTATGGTTTGGGTTCAATTAGGGTTAGATTTAAATAGGGTTAAATTTCAATAGGGTTAGGGTTAGGGCTCTAAGATAAATCTTGGGGTTAGGGTTGGTTAGGGTTCATGTCCAATTAGGGTTAAAGTTAGATTTGGATTTCTATTAGGGTTGCAGTTAGGGTTAAGAGTTACAAATTGAGATCAGGGTTAGGGTTAGGGTTGGTGATTAATTAGTGTTAGGGCTAGGGTTTAAATCTGGTTAAGATTTAAATAGGTTTAGGGTTAGGGTTCAATTGGTGTTCAATTAGGGTTAGGGTTCTACAATAAAGCTTAGGGTTGTGGTTAGGGTTAGGTTTGAGGTTAGAATTTAGTTAGGATTAGGGCTAGGGTTACAATTGCGAAGAGTTGACATTCAATTAGAGTTTAAATACAGTTACAATTAGTGTTTGTATTCAATTAGGGTTAGGATTAGGATTCAATTACAATTAGGATTAAAGTTAGGTTAGAGTTAGGGTTCAATTAGGGTTTGGGTTAAGGTTTAATATATATTGTTACAATTAAGGTTTCCATTAGAATTAGGATTATGAATAGGGTGAATTAGGGTTCGAATTAGAATTATAATTAGGGTTATAGTTAGGTTTGGCTTTCAAAGTAAGATAAGGGTTAGGATTATAATTATGGTTGAGGTTGGAATTAAACCCTAACCCTAATTCTAAAACAAACACTAATACTAATTGTAACTCTAACTCTAACTCTAACCCTAACACTCATAATAATTATCTCAAACCTTAATTTTTAACCTTAACACTAACCGTAATTCTAAAACTAACAATAATTCTAATTGTAACCCTAACCCTAACACTAACACTATTTTTAACCCACCATAATTCTATAACACTGATTCTAATTGCAACCCTAACCATAAACCTAACCATAATTCTAACTCTAACCCTAAACCTAACTCTAACTTTAACCCTAAACCCAACTCTAACTCTAACCCTAACACTAACCCTAAGACTCACAATAACACTGACCTTAAACTCACAATAGCACTAACCCTAACACTCATAATAACACCAACCCTAACCCTAACTCTTACTCTAACTCTAACCCCAACACTCACAATAAAACTAATTCAAACCCTAATAACCTAGTCTTAACCCTAACCTCAACTCTAACCCTAGCCCTTACCCTAATTCTACCTCTAAATCTAACTCTAATTCTATCTCTCACCCTAACCCTAATTCTAAAACTAATGCCAATGGTAACCCCTCTCTCTCTCTCTCTCTCTCTCTCTCTCTCTCTCTCTCTCTCTCTCTCTCTCTCTATATATATATATATATATATGATAACTATATATATATATATAGTTATAGTTATAGTTATAGTTATCGTTATAGTTATCGTTATATATATAGTATACCTGTTATATACTTACTCAAATATTGTCAAACATTTTTATTCATTATTTATATTTTACTAAGTTAAGACTTTCTTTCTTTCATTCTTGGTGATTTTTCATTTCTTTCTTTAATTCCCTTCTCTCTCTTCACACAATCTTCCTCACATTGGTCCCTCATTCTCTAGTCTTCATGTTCCCTCCCCTGCCTCTTTTTAAGTCTATGTCTACAATTGTATTCTTCACTTTCCTCTTTTTAATGATGAATCACTGAATGTGATCGAAAACGTTAAAAACACACACAATTAATTTCAGAAACAATCTTTTAAATAGAAAAAACATACTTAATACAATTACTTTCAAAAAAAAAAACACTTGCATTCTAATTAACTCTGAAAACCTCATATTCGCTGATGGTAAAACGCAAGTGAAACTACTAATCAAGGATCACATATGTTGAGTATTTTTTGCAAATGAAACATCGTGTGACACCAGTCACTGTTCAAAACCCTTTCTGGATTTTCAATTAAACTAAGTGACTGACACCTTAGCACACTTTAAAAATAGGATGGAAAATTAACCTATGCGTCAGATATTGTAGACACAGACTCCTTGGAATTCGCAGCCTCAGTTGCAGCTTTGGCATGAACAGTGTGTGCCACATAAGGTTTCAACTGCACAATTATATTAAAATGAGCAGTTAATTTCCAGTCGCACAGAAACAATTCATATTAAACATATATGAAGATTAAACTCGACAAGTTTATGATCATCATTTCCAAAATATTTGAAATGTATGCAATGAACCTTGAACCTCTTGCAAAAGCATAAAATTTGAGGATCGCTGCTATACTTTCTTTTAATTGTTTGCTTTACTAAATGCTTCGTTCCCTTACATATAATATGAAATACTTGATAAGACAGCTCCATAACACATTGACTGATTCTGGCTTTTACTTTCTTGGATTTTAAGCCATATTTGATAAGTTTTTTTAAAATAATACTGTTGTCAGGAAGCTAGAATTTTACGGGAAAAAATCGGTTATCCAATGCAAAATGCTAATTGGCGGTTCAAAAAGTAAAAGCAGGCTTGCAGAATTCCTCAAAATATTGAAGAGTATGGTCAGACCTCATCAATTTCTTTGGGAAATTAAATGTCTTTACCATGTCCCTTCAAGGTCTTATCAAATATATTATTGCTGCTAGACAGATACGTGGGATGTACCTCCCGCATTTTTTGGAAAATTAAATTGTAATAAATATTCGAGTTTTGAAAGATCTTAGCATCAAATGATAGGATAAATATAGTGCATTACAACTCTAGCGTATGCCAATTCTAATTCATGCTTGAAACCATAATTTATATACTCTTCAGTATTGTTTAAATACTTGAACTCTCTAAAAACTCAGCATGCATAAAACTTGACTTAGATTCAAGATTTCAGGAAAAATTACAAATTTTTAAAAATTATAAAAAATATATAAGCTTTATTGTTCAGTATTGTTTCTAGATTTGATTGTGTTGTAAATTTTTGCATCAACGTTTCGGATCACATTCCGTGATCCATCATCAGGATGGTAGAGAGCAAGGAGAGAAAAAATCTACAAAGGTTTGGGTTACAAAGAAGGCTGTTAGCTTAAATGTTTGAGCACACAAGCTTGCATATAGAAGGTTCTAGGTTTGATTCCCAGTTGGTTCTAGGAAAAAAAAAATGGTATTAAAACCAAACTAGGAGCCCCAAGCACCAAAGTGTTGCTCAAGGAGGGTTGTTGGAGAAATGGGCAAATCCTGAACTATAATAAGAAACCTACTAAAATGCCCCAATTACTAAGAGGGTAGGTAGCTCCTTGGAATACTTGGTAATCAAAGCTAGACTAGGATCCCCCTTGCACCAAAGTATGGCTCAAATGGGGGTGTTGGAGAAATAAGCCACACCCAGACCATAATAAGGAGGCTTTTAAAAAGCCTCAATCACAAAGAAGGTTGATTGCTCAGTAGTAGAGCACCCCCACATGCATATGTAAGGTCTTGTTGTGACCTTTTCACACATCGCCCCATTGCAAATGGGGACCCCTAGTAGTTTGCTAGTTTTTAGGGTTTTGCCTCCGCGCAACGGTTTCATGAGGTCACTTCTTTCAGAGTTTCAAGTCAGTCTTTTTGAGAATCATCCGAGCCAAGTCAATAATACATGCCTGAATCAATGCCTAAACGTCACAGAAGTGCTTAGAAGGTCCGGGAGACAAGGATCGCCTGTGCTTTGGGCCAATTCTAACACTTCCTACTTTTTAGGGAATCTGCTTTTTTGCTTTTTCGTTTTTTCATTTTTGGCATTTTTGGACCAAATGGGGTTCCCTATTTTTTAGGGATTTTGCTTTTTCTATTTTTAGAAAGTCAACCCTGGTCAACGGGTCAACGTTCCATCTTTAGAACGAAAAATCAACCAAAAAATCATTGAAAAATCAAAGTGAAAAATCAAAAAATAAAGCAAAAATCAGTCAAAAAGCATGCAAAAAAAATCACCAATCAATCAACCCAAAGGCATGAAATTTATGATAAATTTTGCCCAAGTCTGGAGAAATTCGCCCTTGCCATGGAGAATGTCCAGCCATTAACAAAGTCGGCCCTAGAAAGAAGGGAAGGTGAAGATGAAAAATTCGCCATCAAGAGGGAATGTCAAGCCATTAGCAAAGTCGGCCCTTATTTTGAGGGACATGGCATGAAGTTTTGGAAGTCCACCAAAAGATGGCATGAAGTTTTGGAAGTCGGCCCTAAATTTGAGGGACATGGCAAGGACCTCTTGAAGTCCGCCCAGCCTTAGATAAAACATGTCAAGCCTGCTCCAAAGTCCGCCCAAGCCTTGGCAAGGCATTTGTGAAGTCCGCCTAGCACAAAGAAGGGGAAAATTGAAAATTTTGGCTAAGTATTTGATGCCTTGGAAGAAAAATTCGAAATTTGTCTAAGCATGGAGGCCTAAGAAGAGGGAAAATGCAAAATTTGGCTAAGTATTTTAATGCTTTAGAAGGAGAAATTGCGAATTTTGGCTAAGTCAAATGTCAAGGAGGATAGAAAGTCCGCCATGTCTTGATGGAAGATGGAAAGAACTTGATGAAGTCCACCTAGGCCATGGAAAGAACCTGATGAAGTCCGCCTAACATAAGAAGGGGAGAAAAAATTGGAAATTTGCCTAAGTATGGATGCCTAGAGAAAAATTGATGAAGTTGGCTAAGTGCACAGAGGAAAATGTTCATGGCAAAGAGGCAAGAAAGTCCGCCCCTAGGCCAAAGAGGTTGAAAATTTGTCTTATTATGGAATTTTGCCTAAAGAAGACATCCAAACACATACTGTGCCCAGAGAAAATTGTCCAAGCAAGAGAAAAATTGATTTCAGCATGAGAAAATGGGCCCGTCACAATTTGAAGTTCGCCATGGCAGAAGAAAATGAGGATTTGGCGTAACATTTATTGACGAGATGGCTAAAATTTCAACTTGGCTAGACGAAAATTGAAATAAATTTGGAAAATAAACATTTAGCCAAAGAAAAAAAGAGAAAAATTAAAATAGCCATGGGTCCAAAAACGAACGGGTTGGAAATAAATTAAATATTTTAACATTTTAATAATTTATTTCCAATAATTAGAAATATAAAACGCCTTGGACAAAATAAAAATTCACCAAAGATGTATCGGAAGAAAATAAATTGCGCCGAACAAAGATAAAATCCATGGGCAAAATTAAATTCGCCATGAATTAAAACTTGGAAAAATCGAATTTAATTGGACATATAATGTTTTTTTCAAAATTTCGAAAATTAAAGATAAACATCTAGCAAAAATCGAATTTTGGAAAATCAAAGAGATTTTCCTGGATAAGCTCACCATGGAGTCTTTTCGAAAAAAATGGAAACTTGCATGTTTGAAGAAGAGAAAACAAATCGAAATCGAGAGAGAAAGAGGCAGTTGCTAAAACAAATCGAATTCTTCAACATTATAATGAGTTTCAACAACTCATTTTTCACAGACACAACTGAAAAGAAGTTAATCTCTTGAAATTGTAAGAAAGTTGAGACACGATCAATTCTTCAGCAGGCAAGATCGATTTTCTTAGAGGAAGGAATAAGTTTATACTGAAGAAGTAATTTTTTCGAAGAAGTGAAGGATTTATTTGTTGAAAGTCGAACTTCTCAGCAAAACTGGCGCACTTTGTTGCTTGATTTTTGATTAAATTCTCGAAGTTTGAATCTGATTTGCAGCCAGAAGTTTTTTCCTGAGGTTTGGAGTTCAATTGGATAAATTCATCATTTCTCCTTCTGTCTTTTTCATTCTGGCTAAGTTCTAGCTAAATTTCAATCAAATTCATTTACTTTCAGCTTGCTTTTTCGCAGAAATTTAATATTTTAATGAGCTGAAAGTAAAATATTCGAACACAAAGCACGAGAATGAATTATATTTTATAGTCTTCGTATTAATGTTAGTATTTTTACTACAAGTTAATGACCACGGCAGGAGAATCATCGAAGAAGGTGCCAATGATGTTCGTCAGTAAGGGGGTACAACGAGAGTCAAAAATAAATTCAAAATGGAAAAATGTTGCAGACATTGATCTGGGACATGTAGACTTCGTGGAATTCAAGAAGAGAGTATATGGACATGCTGGACTACCGACACCGATTGCCAGGCGGATGGTGAGAAATGGAATTTTCCAAGCAGCCGAATTCCCGCCTGTAGTGGACTGTGCCGAGTTGATGGTGGAATGTGCCATCCATTACAATGCTCAGAAAAGACAAATTGTTGCACCTGACGGAAGGGTCCTGGCTCACCTAGGTGAAGTAGCAATACAGGAGACATTCAGCATCCTAGCACATTTCCGTACCATCTACAAAACTGAGGAAGCCAAGGGATTGTATGACAGCCACTCTGAATTATGCGCTACAAATGTTAATAAGGCATGGCTGGAGAAGCCTAGACCATCCACGAAGAAAATGCCTAAGAAGCCACAGCAGACAGATTTTAAAGAAGATTATGGGGACATCATTTTGATGCTGAACAGAATAGTCGGCAATCCACAAGGCGTGTACTTTGAGACATGGATGTATTATTTTAAAGACGAAGTCACTTCCGGCGTGAAGATGTTCAATTGGTCTCGAATGATAAGCGACAATCTTCACGAGCAGCTAACTAATTTGGAAAAGACCAAGTCTTTTCACATGAGCGCATACATTGTCTATTTATTGGCCAGAACATATAAATACTCAGGACTGATTTGCAAAGGCAAAGTTGGCAATGGAGAAAATGAACTCAAGCCTTATGATTGCTACCCGCAACTTCAGCTAAGGGAGAAATCTCATTTTAGGCGGGTGCACGATGTTTTCCTAATGTATATCACAAGAACACTTCAAGTAGGAACGCATCAGAGGCTGAGTCATGAAGCAAAGAGTTTAATCAGTAGGTATGGATCCTGGTTTATCCAGTTTCCAAAATTTACATATGTCAGGATCCAGGGATTCACTGGAAATCCTTACAAGTTGCCTATCTATCCAACCAATCGGATGATCTTGCTTAAAGTCCTAAGGCAGCTGGAAGAATACCAGAACATCCAGAGGCCAAGTAAGAAGGCGGATGTTACATTCCCATTCTTTATTGGGAATATGTTAGAATCTTGTCCGTCAGCACAAGCAGCCGAGAGCACCAAACTTGAAATCCAGTGGTACCCGTTCACGGCCTATAAGTCTAGGGCCAATTTTGACCCGCATCATCATATTCGGACCATGGATGGGAGAAGATACAAACACAGAGTGGAATTGGAGGATTTATGGGCGAACGCTACTGATGAGTATGAAGTCAGGAGAAGATTATGGTCTAGAGTGCCAGTGGACTTTATGAGGGCAACCGAACTTTGCCAGGTGCCCGATCAGTTGCAGGACGATGGAAATTATGTCCAGTCGTACTTCGAGGAGAGCCGACCTCTTCCTTCCATGAAGTGGTCAGAGCCTGAGCACTCAGATTTGGCGACATTGATAAGACCAGTGATTAAGTACTCTCAGTGGTGGGTCGACCATCAGGTCCAGGAGTTGAGGCAGAAAAGAATAACGCTCACGTATGATTTACTGAGCGAGACGGAGTCATACTCCTCCAATGCTGGCGCATCCCATCATGATGATTTAGTTGAGATTGGCAAGAAGAGGAAAAAAGTAGCTGCAAGCATAGAACCTGCTCCAAAACGACAGAGGATAGAACCATCCCGTTCTGCGACGTCTAGGAACATTGATGAGTTGGTGGCTACCGCAGACGAATCCTTGGTTGAAATGATAAGACCTTCTGCAGTTCAAGAAGAGAACAATGAGTCGATCTAGTTGGATAATGATGAGCCCTCATCTCCTACAGGCACAGAAATACTGGGTTCGGATAATGAAATGGAAGTCCAAAACGATGACTTCGAAGAGGGAATGATTTTTGCCCTCAGAGGAGTCTTGAATATTCCAAATGAAGGGAACGTTCAGGAGGAAGATGGTATCAAGCAGCCTACCATTCCGGATTGGCTGATGGAGAGGATGAAGATTCAGGCACCAGTCGAGGTTCAAGAAGAAGATGATACTACGGATTTCTTGGCAAGGTTGGAACAGGTTGCTACTAAGAAACCTGCCAAGAAATTTTCTACCATTCAAAGGGACGAAGCCGGCAGCCGTTCCATACATATCGCAGTACCAACAGTGGATAAAGCACAAGATGAGATCACTCCCCAAGACTACGCCATAACCACTATAGACCTTGGCCCAACAACAAAAGGCCAGGAAGTGGAAGAACTAGATAATTCCGTCTCAACTGTCAAGGCAAGATTGGAAAAAGAAGTGGCGAAAAAGAAGGAATACAAAAGGGAAGTCGAACGCCTGAAGGAGTATATACGGCATTTAACCCAGCCACTCAATCAGGGTGATGCAGTAGCTCCTCTTCTCAATTCCTCGCAGGAGATGGCCAAGGATGTGGAGCAAGGGATGGTCACGGCCAAGGAGGCCCAGGAATGGATGGTAAGCGAGGGCACGGAAGCAGCCTCGTTTATGGAGAAATTGGCACTTGCCTACAGACAAACTTCTTCTTTTCTTTCCAGATTGGTTGACATGGCAGAAACTTGGGACAACCTTCCGGACATCCAAGAGAGGCTCATTCCATGCCTCAAAGTACTAAAGGGTATTCCAAGGGAAGAATTGGTCAAAGGAAAGGTGATTGTTGCAGGAGCAACTTATGATTTTCACCATTGGTTTTGGGCAGTGACAATACGGAGAAAGATCCTGGAGAAGGCAAAGGCAGATGGGCTCAGAGTTGAGGAGCAAGTTAAAGAAATCCAGGAGAAGATTTATATGATAGCTGCAGATGTGTTTGACCGAGAGATTGTCCGGGAAAACGACATGCAACTAGAGAGGTTGAAGCATAAGGTTCAGGAAGTTTTCTTCTCTGCTACTGGACCAATTCTGAGACGGGATTTCGCAAAAGTGGCAAATCTCTTGTCCATCCGGGATGATTTTGTGAGATAGGAGACAGATTGGGAGAGCACCTTCGCCAAATGTGTTGAGGATTTGGACGGGCTTGAATTCAAGATAAGCATGCTGCCGCCAGTCACGAGGAGGAAGTTGTCACAGTCGCGTCCAGATTCATCGAGCACAATGCTGCCCAAGAAGATAGGGACGCCTTCCCTTGAAGATAGCTTCAACTGCCACTTCACTGCTTGTTACTGCTTGTTTGCTGGATGTTAACTAATGTTATTTTGGGCAACCCTAATTAGGGTTGGGTTGTATTAATCTTGGCCGTTGATGTTTTAATCTTGCCCTTTCATTTGATTTTGAAAACTCTATTTAAACTGGTGATCTCTCACTTTCATTTGTGTGAAGACAATGTATGAAATTGTTCCATTAAGACTATTTCCGATAATAAAAGCTCTTATGCATGATTTGCTTTGAACCACTTTTATTGTCAAGTAGTGAGCAAGGTTGCATAACTTCTTCTACCATAGATTAGAGTTAGATAGAGTTAGATTACAACTAAAGTAGAATTTGCTTTGAATATTGGTTAAGTGAATGCGAGATTGATCATATAGATTAAATGGTGAAATATTGCTCATACTTTCTTCGGATGGATGATTTGCATTCGATGCGTAAAGTTAGCCTGAGCTTGTGATTGTGGATGCCTAACTTCGGTCTCATTCGAGGCTTGAAAATTATAATCACACCCTTTGAAGATTGCACCCACTTTGCGTAGTTGTCCCAGGAAGGCGAAACAAAGCGTGGTTACTCCTTTCACCTGATCTTTACTGTCTCTTAAATTCCTAGGCGTAGAATAGATCCTCTAAACCCTTATCTTTTTGCACCTTTTTTTTGAGATCCAAATTGAAAGTCCTAATCAAAGAAACCTTTAATGATAAATCCGTCTAAGTCCTAAACTTGTGAAGAATTCTTTAACGTAAGTCCCTTTGTGTATTACCAGCAAATCACAACGCCCATTGAGCTTATCCACATGTCAAGACCTGACGAAAGAAACCTTGGAGTCACCATATGATCTTCTCGCAATCTTAGCATACACAGTGACTTTGTTCAAGAGAGGATAGAGTGTCTTTGGACATTTTATTTTGTGTGTTCGGTGGATGATAAAACGTACACCAACAGGTCCTAAGCTCGATTCTTAGCTGGTCCATGGAAAATAACATAAATGTTTAAAATAATCTTTAAAAACATAGGTAAGAGTGAATTTAGATAACCCATAAGAGTTTTTGTTTTACATTTATTGATCAAAAAACAAGTTCAATGAACACTATGGTGTCATGATTATAATTTACAAATCTGTATTAGTAATTTAAAAATCTCTTCTCCAAGTAAAGCTTCAAAGTGGTTCCTATTGAAGATCAAATGAAAGCCCTGCTGGTGCTTCGCCTTCTATGTCTTCCTGTGCTGTTACATCTGCTGCCCATTCTGCTGCTTCCCTCTCAAAATCAGCAACCTCATCCATAGCAAACAGTGGGCCAAGATCACATGGACTATCATGGCACATACCATTTTTCATAGTTCCATCACATTTAACTGTCAATAAATCAATGCAATGTTATTAACGACACAAATTGCATAAATAAGAAAAAAAAACACAAAAATTGTGTTTTCTGCCTGTTGCCTATTTTTTTCCACTGAGAGGGTACATTTTCAGTACGAACTTGGCTGAACTCACAAGTTTCACAGTGAGTTACTCACCTGCAATTAGTCAGTGAGTTTTTCAGCGAGTTGACTCACCAACCAGTTTTGCCTTGCAAGTTGGTGAATAATTAATTCAATGGGTTTTTTAACCATGATCTTCAGTAGGAATCCCAACACTTGAAGTACTCAAGTATGAAGCTTTGGGCAGTAATCACGTACTTTGAGAATCGATCATATGGCACGGAATGGAGCAGATCTAATGTACCAATAGAGGGTTCAGATATAGGCACTTCCTATTTTTCAATTAGTTCAGATGCTTTCAATGAATAATATGTGTTTTCCTATGGTTTTGATCATGCAAAATATTTCTCTGACAATCTGCACACTACAATATGATGATTTTGGGCAGGGGCCCTGGCTCAATTGGCAGAAAACATCCTGTTGCAGGCAAGTGATCACAAAGTCCAATCCTCCTGTCCGTTTGGTACCAAAGGGCATGCCACACCATCACCGGTCATATTAAAAAGTTTGCCCGGCATACTGCAGGTTATAGGGAGGCTAAACTGATTCCTGCAGTCTGAAAAAAAACAACAATAAGATGATTTTCAAGGACCCACTGTCATATTAGCTGCTGCTTCACTGACCATCATGTCACAGGAGATCCTGA